>JAJJHY010008598.1:18901017-18946001 GCA_021224005.1 Drosophila setifemur | reverse complement strand
TATAATAAATATAAATTAATTTGGTATTAAAACCCCTGCAATATTTGATTAGCTTGAGAAAATGTTAGGAAGAAAACATTTATTTTGAAGAAGATTTAAGAAGATTGTTCCTTTATTTATTATAACATATTTAGTTTGAAAACATTATATTGAAACAGTCCAATTTCAATTTAAATATATAGTACTTATAAATTATTTTGGTATTAAGCTATTAAGCCAGTTGCTTTTAAAAATAAACTTTACGCATTTTGTATATATCTTATAGCTTTTTAGCTTTTAGCTGAATTCGATGCCAAAATTTCCACCTGCAGTTTTACAATGTTTCCCAGTTTAATTGAGTGAGTCTCTCGATTCGACCTTATCCATGTTTGACTTGCCCCCAGAGCTCAATATCGTTCCCAACTGCCCTGGTGAGTAGAAATATGCAACCTTCGCGCTGTCACGTACTATTTGGCATATGGTGTGTGGATGGAGCTTGCCGGCAACCGTGCGAAATTACAGACTCGTGCCGGTATCCATCCATCCACTTGGGATCGGGAGTACAAGTACTGCTGGAAGAGGTGGATGGGGTTATTAAGTGCGTCACTTGGTGGGGTGAACCTGGGCGATGGGAATTGGATGTGAACTGACCGCCAGTTCAATATGCGATAGGTGATGAATGTTGTGTGTATATGCCTGGCAAATGCTTTGCACCCTTGTTTTTGTTTATTTTCGGCAAATTTCGGTTCGACCGCACAGGAAATATACTAGAATGCGCCATCGTTTCCGATGGAGGTGAAGGTCAGCCCAGCCGATTTTTGGAGAGGGGAAAACTTTTTGGCCGTTTCCGATTTGGCCGCTGACTTCCTGGAAGTCACATATTTTTTGGATAACCCCTGGCAACCCCTTTGCCGTGGTTTTCTCGCGGGAGTCGGCTTTCGGTCGGACTCGATTTCCCCTCGAGAAAAAAAACAGCGACAATGTCTGCGCAACACATGTGGCACGATCTTAGGTAGATGTATCCGTACATATTGGCTCCTATGCTGATGATGTGCCCACATGTTGCAGTCAACAATAGAGCACCAAATGCAAACCGAAACAATATTTGCCCTTGTCTCCGACGACGACTCCGACGACTGCGACGACTCCGGGCGAAGGCGTGCCCGGGGGCGGGCAGAAGGCCGGAGAACAGAGACAACACAGTCTCTCCTCCGGCCGTAGATCTCCTTTCGGTTTTGTTGTTTTTAATTTCTTTAATTTTTGTTTTGTGCGCCAGATGTGGGCTGAATGTGACTGGAAAGATCACCAGAGCGGCAGTGAGAGCAACTGTGTCTGTTTTAATTAAAGACCAGAGAGAGAGACACTCGGGGAAAAGTGAATCGAGGAGCGGATGAAGAGAGTGGGTCGAGGGTCGAGGGGGGGAGAGAGCGGGCAGCATATGTAAAAAAATTAAGGCTGCCGTTGAAAGCGAAAAGATGCGGGAAGCTAAAGGCAACGACCAACAATCTGCAATGACAATCGATTTTTTTCGAATACAAGATACCCAGGATATTTTCGGTACACTTCAAACTAATAATATATATAAGAAATATTTTATAAATCAGAGAATCAGAAATATTTTATGATAGATGAAGTTATCTTTTCATTTGATTACTTAAATACTATAATTTGTATATTTACAATTGCAATTGTAGAGCATTCAACTGCAGTATCTATTATAGATAATTTTAATATTTTGATATTGAAATATTTAAGATTGCCTCAATGTAATATAGTGGTCAATACTGCAACATTAATGGCATAATATTTGATATTTTATTTAATTATTTTCACAGAAATAAGCCTTTTAAAAAATGTTTAATTTAAATAAAGAGAACGAAGTATCAGCTTATTTAACTAGAACTTGCTATTTTCTCTATTATTATAACCCCCTAAAGCCATTTTACATTCTTTCAACCAGTATTAACTTTTTGAGGCAATCAATATACCCCACATATACCTCGATCATGCGGGGTATTGCAACAACAAGCTGCAGGCATTGGAAATATAACGGCAAAAGTGGAAGTAGCCGCTCGAGGGCCCACTAAATTGAGTCGTTCTGTCCCGAACGCCGGCGCAGTGAGTAGGACATCTCATGTGGGAGAATTGAGAGCGGAACAGAGAGAAACCGAGGGAGAAAGAGAGCGTGGGAGAGGACGGAAAAGCCGGGGAGAGATCGGACGCGAAGATCATCGGGAGTGGGAATGGGAATTGGCATTGGGCACACATTCAGTACATCGGACCACGCAGCCCAATTTGGAACAGCATATTCGTTTAGCTCCGTGAAAATTCACTATATCGCAATTATATATATATCGCCCTTTCCCTTTGCCAGAGAATCGGAGAAACGTCGGAGAGTTGTGCGAAAAATAGAACATTAAACGGAATCTGCATTTGGGGGCGCTTTAAATATAGAATCCCCTCGTTACTTTGCCACCGACAACAAGTTGAAAAGAGGTAATCGCAAAGACAGGTCGCCATTTAATGGGGGCATAAAAAGTGCTGGCCGAAAAAAAATTCATTTAATGTGCTCCTCGGGCGGCGGCTATAAAGCTATTTTCAATATCAATAAAACAAGCAGCGCATCAGAGATTAAGAACCTCCGTATACTCGCATTGTGATACTTTGTTGTTTTTTTTTTTTGTTTTTGCCGCACATTCTGAGCCCATTCCTCTAGAGCGTTTTTAATTTATGGCACGCGCTGGACAGCAATAACGAAAATCAGAGCTGGAATCGCTGAACAAGTTACCGGAAATGTGCGCGACATTTTAATTAAGCTCACCAAATGGAAATGGCCTTTAATTTAGCTGAAGTCCAAAAAGAATCTCTGCAAAAATTCTTAAAAACGAATTTAAAAAATGTTCCGATAAACAATTCGAAAGGAAATTCATTGACAAAAAAAAAACATACATCCGCTAGTATCTTGTAGATACACTTCCCCTTCCCCATTTCTTATTTTTTTTGCACTTGCTTGGGTGAAAAGTTTTGTTTGGGGATGTACCGAAGAACGGATGTGATCATCAATCTAATCGTATGCATTCTTCCAGGTGTTGCAGTCACATCAAACACGCTCCGAATGATCTATGAAGAATCGGCGATCGCAACGCCCACGCCTGGAGCTCTTTTGGTGACAAGATGGCTGCCATAAATCCATCAACTCGCTGAGTAAATCACACGCACCCCCGAAAAAAAACAATAATTAAAAGCGGACGGAGGCGGAGGGGATAGTGTATTTCCGTTACAAGATAGGTGATCATCCGGGGGATCGTCTTCATCCGATCATCATCGGCATCCGATTGCAATCGTCAGTGGAGTGCAGTGGAGTGGAGTGGAGTGGAGTATATTGGGGTGGCGGTGGATCACTTCAAAGGCCCCACGTCACTAAAGAGGCAACTGTTGTTGTTTCCATCATAAATTAGAAACTAGAAGAGATCAGTGATCTTCTGCTTCTTCCGCTGCTAGCGAAAGGGAGAGAGGAGCGGAGCACTCTAAAGTGGATTTCCGGTGAATAAAAAACACATCCCAGCACATGCGACAAACTCCGACAAGGGAGTTCCAGTTCCAGTTGCTGTTGCCGTTGCAGTTGCACTGTTGCCCTGTTGCACTGTTGCATTTGCGGCTGCTGAGGGTGCTGCAAGAGTTACAAAAATAAATATCCTAAATATGGCTGCTGCCTGGAGTTGGCGAAGCAGTCACTCACCGATCACAATGAGGAACGGATCGATGGCGATGGTGCTGCTGTTGCAGCTGTTGCTGTTGCAAGTACCCTGGCAAGTGGCTGCCCGCAGGCAACTGGCCAATAGCCAGGAGATGCTCAAGGACTACGACAGCCTGGGCAGTGGTAAAGTCAACAAAACCACCAGTCCAGCAGTGGTTGCACAAAGCAACCTAACAACAACAATTGCGGATGCGGACGATGGCATCGCCGATGAGGAGGACAACAATCCCGAATTGCCGGCAAGTGGCAGTTTCAAACCCTACTGGCGGCATCCCAAAAAGATGAGTCCCCTGCACACTCGACCCTCGGGCTCCCTGGTCTCGCTCAGTTGCCATGCTCTTGGCAATCCCGAGCCGAACATCACCTGGTATCGCAATGGAACCAGCGATTGGAATCGCAGCTACGGCAGTGTCAAGCGGAACCGCTGGACCCTCACCATGGAGGATTTGGTGCCCGATGACTCCGGCAACTACACCTGCGCGGTGTGCAACATAATGGGTTGCAATCGATACGAGACGCAGGTCATTGTCACCGATCGGGTGAATCACAAGCCCATCTTGACGCTGGGCCCGGTGAATCTCACCCTGCTGCTGAACAGCAGCGGGCAGATGGAGTGCAAGTATCTGTCGGATTTGACCAGCAAGAAGGCCTGGATCTTTGTGCCCTGCCTGGGCATGACCAACTGCTCCAAGAACCGAACGATTTTGGGTATCGATCAGGACAAGCTGGAGTTTGTGAATGTGACCCAGGAGCAGGAGGGCTGGTACACATGCGTGGAGAGCAACAGTCTGGGGCAGACGAATAGTTCCGCCTACCTCCGGGTGGTGCGGAGTCTGCATCTCCTGGAGGCGGGCGTGGCCAATGGAATGGAGCGAACCAGCCTCATCACCTTGATCGTCATCGGAGTGTGCCTCTTCATCATCATGTGCACCTCGTTTGTGTTCTACGCCGTGCGGAAGATGAAGCACGAGAAACTGCTCAAGCAACGCATCGAGACCGTGCATCAGTGGACCAAAAAGGTGATCATCCTGAAGCCGGAGGGTGGTGGCGATTCCAGTGGCTCAATGGACACCATGATCATGCCGGTGGTTAGGATCCAGAAACAGCGCACCACCGTCCTGCAGAGCGGCAACGAACCCGCTCCCTTTAATGAGTACGAATTTCCGCTGGACTCCAACTGGGAACTACCGAGGAGTCAACTCGTTTTGGGCGCCACCTTGGGCGAGGGAGCCTTCGGTCGGGTGGTAATGGCGGAGGTTAACAATGCCATTGTGGCGGTGAAAATGGTCAAAGAGGGACACACGGACGACGATATAGCCAGTTTGGTCCGGGAGATGGAGGTGATGAAGATAATTGGAAGGCACATCAACATTATCAACCTCCTGGGCTGCTGCAGTCAGAGTGGACCGCTCTACGTGATCGTTGAGTTCGCTCCACATGGCAATCTGAAGGACTTCCTCTACAAGAATCGCCCCTTCGGCAGGGAGCATGATAGGGATAGCTCACAGCCACCGCCATCGCCTCCGGCCCATGTGATCACCGAAAAGGATTTGATCAAGTTTGCCCACCAAATCGCCAGGGGAATGGATTATCTGGCCTCTCGTCGCTGCATCCATCGGGATTTGGCCGCCCGAAATGTCCTCGTCAGCGATGATTATGTCTTGAAGATTGCTGATTTTGGCCTGGCCAGGGATATCCAAACTACGGATTACTACAGGAAGAACACCAATGGCAGGCTGCCCATCAAGTGGATGGCACCCGAATCCCTGCAAGAGAAATTCTACGACTCGAAGAGCGATGTCTGGTCCTATGGCATTCTCCTGTGGGAGATCATGACCTACGGAGCGCAACCCTATCCCACGATCATGTCCGCCGAGGAGCTCTACAGCTATCTGATGTCGGGTCAGCGGATGGAGAAGCCAGCGAAGTGCTCCATGAACATCTATATCCTCATGCGACAGTGCTGGCATTTCAATGCCGACGATCGACCTCCCTTTACGGAAATCGTCGAGTATATGGACAAGTTGCTGCAGGCCAAGGAAGACTATCTGGATGTGGATATTGCCAATCTGGATACGCCGCCCTCAACCAGCGACGAAGAGGAGGATGAGACGGACCACCTGCACAAGTGGTATAATTGAAAACCAAAGGATTCTCCAAACGAATAAGATTTAGCCCCTAACGAATATCGAACGCTTAATTTATTTACACCACAGAAGGAGTCCCCTAAAAATAATGGAGAACTATCTCTAAATTTTAATTGCAAATTATTTAAACAATTTCGGAACTATCTTCCTGTATTGTTCGATTTTAAATAATGAAAACCAACCTACACACGAACTTCTGTATATAGTTATTCCATAAGTCTGTACATTAATTACGAAATCGCAACACCAAAATTATTGCACCAAAGGCGTAAAACCAAAAACTAAGAAAAAAACGAATTTATCGTTACTCTAGAACCTATTTAAACTATACGAGTATATATTATGTATGTAGATTGTATCTTAAAGATAAGTTCGCTT
Source organism: Drosophila setifemur (assembly GCA_021224005.1). Lineage (NCBI taxonomy): Eukaryota > Metazoa > Arthropoda > Insecta > Diptera > Drosophilidae > Drosophila > Drosophila setifemur. Next base: position 18,939,740 of record JAJJHY010008598.1, on the reverse strand, counting down.
AAGGCTCGGTTGTATTTCTGTTGTATTTCGTATTGTACTGATCTTTGTAGTATTCGCAGTTTTATACTCGCTAAATTATACTCGTAGCCCGTAAAAACACACAACAACAATGTTCTACTATATACCCTAAACTTAGTTGCATGCCCCCGCAGTGCCTTATGAAACAATAAATGTTGTACCAGAAACCATACCCCCAAAGAGAGAACCCAAGAGACCGACGACTGCCAGAGATCATGACGTCTCAATTTGGAAATCTGTGAAAAAAATAACACTCGATTTGAGGCGCACGAGGCACGCGCGTCACTAAACGAAAAATGATGAATGGAACGGCCTGCGGTCCACTCGGTTGGATCTGTTTTTTTTTTTTCGTTGTTCCTCTCTTTTTTTTTCTTATTATTATTTTGGTTTTTAACCGAGGTGTAAGAGGATTGGGTAGGGGGGAGGATGGGGGGATCTGGGGTCGCAGCGGCATTGGCGGCGTTGGCGGCTCGTTTGTTGACGCGCTAAATGCCAAGAGCGTCGGCGATGCAATTAGACGATAATACAAGTCCCCCCCCTCCAATGGGAGAAGAAAAATAAGTTTATAAAGTATTGTAATTGCGGGAGATTTGTGGAGTGTCCGATTTTTTCATACGGAATCCACGGGGGTCCAGGGGGTCCAGGGGTATTTGCAATGAGTGGTAGTCCGCCGGGGGCCAAATGTTGGCCGACTTACAACTGTGGGTCGGCGGATCCAAGCGATCTTGCAACATAGTGTGCGATACTCGGGATATATTCGTACGTATTAGCATTGGGGCGAGTTTAAATTAAAAATTGTGTCTTGATTATTAGCCGGTCTAAGCCAGAGATCAGCGGTAATTGCCATGACTTGATGTGGGTGTGGAGACCAACAGAAGTCTGAGTTCATATTTTTCTAGCTCTTTATTAATCGGTGAGTTGAAAAAAAAAATGTATATACAATTCAATAGAGTTGTGTTACATAAATAATATATATTAAGATAACAGCTAAGGAAGTCAAAATTTAATTATATATATTTCTTATTATACCCTTGCAGAGGGTATTATAATTTTGACCAGAAGTTTGCAACGCAGTGAAGGAGACATTTCCGACCCTATAAAGTATATATATTCTTGATCAGCACCACCAGCCGAGTCGATCTAGCCATGTCCGTCTGTCCGTCTGTCCGTCTGTCCGTCTGTCTGTCCGTCTGTCTGTCCGTCTGTCGGTTGCTATGTAAACTAGTCCCTCAGTTTTAAAGCTATCGGGCTGAAACTTTGCACCAACCCTTCAATCTGTTGCAGGTAGTATATAAGTCGGAACGGCCGGAATCGGAACACTACATCACATAGCTGCCATAGGAACGATTGGGAAAAAGTACCATAATTTCGTCATTTTTCAAGATAATTTATTTATTTTTTGGTAAACTCTATTTAATAGCAATTTTTGACATATCCTAAAAGTTTCATCCAAATCGGACCACTATATCCTATAGCTGCCATAGGAACGATAGGAGAAAATGGGTCATTGAGCATAACTCTGGTATTTCTTAAGACAATTAATTCATTCTTGAGAAAAACAGTTTTCATAGACATTAAAGCCTTTTTAGAAATTTTAAAACCATAGATCGGATCACTATATCCTAAAGCTGCCATACAATCGATGGAACAGTTTAAAGGCAACTGGTCTGCAAGGGTATTCTAAGCTTCGGGTACCGAAGCTAGCCTTCCTTTCTTGTTTGTTTGTTTATTCTCCTTTGACTCCATTGGTTATTATATCAGAGAATGAATTTAATTGTAAATGTATATTCCACTTGTATACAAAAATATTTTAAATATTCTTTTTTGACCCTTTCATGATGGTTAATAGAATATCCAATACATTTCCTGAATAAGCTATTACCGTATCGAATTGCCAAATATTTTCCATCGCTTCTTTCATCATGGGCTGCTTCTTGGTTTTATTATTTCTATTTTCCAGTGACCCACTGGATTATACGACGAAATTTCTATCTCCCTTCATGCGTGGCATCATTAATTATGCGGCATTACTATATACTGTAGAAGATCGCCAACGCATCGGATCGAATGATGACGACCTGGCTGTCTGGTCCAATGATTAATCTCAATATCTTTTTGTCTAAGGCACACGCTAAACTGCAGTTTCGATAATTTATCAATTCGAATGTTTTTCTTTTTCCTTTGTGGGGCCCTAAAAATTGTTTTGTCTGTTTATTAATTAGGGCCCCTCCATTTGGGGCGAGTGGGCGTGGTGCGATGATCGGCCGTCTCATCCTAATGATCGGAAGTTTGACACGTGGCTTGAGGGGATTTCAGCGTGGGCTCTATTTTTTTTTAATATTATTTTTTTATTATTTTTCAGATGCTGAGCTGACCACAAGCGACGTGGGCCGAGAGACCCCTGCAATTATTGCGTGAATATGTTAATTGAAATTCGTTCGTGGAGCCATGAAAAACATTTCACCAACTTAATCGAGAGCTGGCTACCTCAGGAAGTCTATGATCAGCACTAGAATATGCGGGCACTTATGGTAGACTCCGCGCCCCAACATAATTCGAGGCGATCCATCGGCCATCGATCGATCGTATATGTTGGTCCGATCCGTCTGGTCTGCAATCTCTGCAATGTTGCCTGTCTTGAGTGATCAATTAATTTTTGGCCAAAGTTGCCTATTAATTTGCATGCGCTTTTCATACACTTTCAGGGGGTTATTTGTATATTTTGGATCAGGATAAAACTATCATATGTAAGTTTACACAAATCTCCCATACAGATGGCCTTAGGGAAAATAAGTATACATATAATTAAAACAATTTATATCTCATTTTAGTATTCAATTATTTCTATTAATATTTTAGGATGATAATAGAATTTAGATTATAAAATGCCTAACAACTTAGCCAATATTTTATGTTTTTATTGAAACAAGACAACGCCATTCATCTTGAGATAAATACATTATTAATGCAGAATAATAATTCCATAATATTAAATACAATTTAACTTTAACTAAAATTAAATAAATTATTTTTAAGTTACATAAAATTTATCATAAAATAATTTCCCAAACGAATGATTAAAATATATCAAAAATTTTCATCAAAACCAAATTTAAATGCTGCTGAAAAATTCTACCTATATGATATCTTAAAAGTAGATTTCTTCGGAACAACCTCTTGCAGAGGGTATCTAAAACCACGACCTGTCCAAACAAAAATCAAACTCCTTTATTGTAGTGTTTGCTGTGGTCAATCGCTTTTGGCGATCGGACAGCGCACAGGTTGTCTGGCCGATTGCCTGTTGGCTGAATGGCTATTTGGCTATTTGGCTGACTGGCCGACTGCCTGGCTGGCTGGCTAGCTGGCTGGGTTCCATTTGAAACTATTTTAAAAGTCTACAAATTGCCTGTCTAACGTCGATCGTCCAGATCGTGGCCGTCAGTCAGTCAGTTGGTCGATTGCACAGCTTGGATTCGGATTTGACCTCGTCTTTGAGGTTTGGGGTTTCTGTTTGGAAAGGCAAACCGAAGGCAGATAGATCAGAGCGATCAGACCAGTTGAGGTATCATTTCGCCACGGACATAATTGTGGGGCTTTTATGGGGATATTTCACCGAACGGAGCAAACAGAGGGAGAAGTTTGACAAGTGCTTAAAGCATTAGACACATTAACATTTCTATATGTACACCATTTATCATTGCTTGAGCTTGGCAGCGCTTTAAACCGTGCAGCACCGGAAATAATAAATTAATTATAATTCATTTTGCTTATTTGAATAAGTGGAATTGTGCAAAGATGATTCAGTTCGGCGCACCTGTCAGAGAGATGTTGATTCATAATAGAATCAGCTCTTTCCCGCAAACATCTATTGGTCGGAACTGAATCGATCTTCCTCTCCCAGAGTTCACCGGGGCGTATGAGTAATCTGGAGGGGCACTTCACTATTTTGAAATGCAAATTTCACGCTCTTCCATTCATAAAGTCTTCGAAACTCGAAAAAACCCAAGAAAACACAAACCGATAAAATCAAGCAGAAACAGTTTCACAACTTGTGAACCGGTTTTGGCAATTCTCGGCAAAGTTTTTGAATGATCGAAAAACAAGCATACACAGTTTTTAACGATTTTGTGCCTTTTTACTACAGCAGTCGACAGTCGGCAGTCTGGGCTTACGAACTATGCAAATCCAGCTAACATTTGGCCATGTGGGCAGCAGCCTAACGAAAACTGTGACAAACGGTCGGTTTCAGTCAGATTTTTATGAATGAAACCGAACGCGGAGTAGAGGTGACAACGCTGAATGAGTTGAGCAGCGGATGTGCCTAATTAACATTGCTGATTACATTTTGTGTGTTATTAATTAGAAATACTCGCTTGGATATACTCGTAAATTTATTTATACGGGTCTATATACATTGCATTTGCATTTGCATTTGCCTTATAATGAGCGAAAGGCCAGCCGGCGATGAGCAGATCCAGTAATTCATTTGCCCAGCTCTCACTTCGTGGTCGCTGCATCTGTCGGATTTGTGAAGTCATTTTTGTTGAGTTGCACAAAATTACGAGGCTGGAGATGCTCGGAAATCCGTGGCGAAATGGGAATGCCCTTCACCTTACAAGGGCCTAATAGGTTTTACGAGTATATGTCAATGTTCTGGTTAAATAAAAAAGCAATGTCAAAAGCGAATAATACGATTTAAACTTATTTTGATAAGGCTGTTTTTTAAATATTATTAGGAATATTTGTAACACTTATTTACACTTTTAATGAAATACAATAATTTAAAAAGTATTTATGTAATATTAAAGTACTTTAATTATTTAGTATATTTTAGATAAATATTTTAAACAAATTTAGTTTAAAGGTAAGGTATTTAGAATATTCCTGAAACTCTAAATACAATTTGAATTTAAACTTCCAGAATCCATTTCATATTTTTTGAAGGGTATCTGGGGATATATGCAGTCCCAGTTTCCGTTTGGCGATCAATTCAGTTACCCAATTCCTTGGCCTCAGCCTTCAACGGTCTTGTATTGGCCCGACTTTTGTGGGCCTTTTTTGCCGTTGCCTTTCTGCTACTGTTAAACGCAAAATTTATGAACAATTTTCAAAAGAAGTCACGCGTTAAATGTACGACACGAACTCACGCGACATTAACAGAGGAGTGGAAGTGGAGGAGTGGGGAATATCCAAGACTCCAAGCGACTCCGCGAGGATGGAGGCTGTGGTAGATGATTTCGTTAACGCATTTGGGCCTGAATGCAACGAGAAGTTACCAGGCATGGCACACAACCTGGTTGGCCTTTTGTATTGCGCCTTGTAATATATTTTATTAACAATAAAATGTTAAGTGCCACAAGGAAGGGGCAGGGATGGAGCGAGGATCGGGACTCCTGCGGGAAGTGTTCGGACTTCAAGCCTTCACGCTGGGCACAGGCTACTGTGCTGCAAGAAATAAAAAACCAAAAACACAACAAAAAAACAAAAAAAGAGCCGAGGCAAAAAGAAAAGAAGATAAACTGCGTGCGCACATATAATCGCGCCATGAATCAAAATCACACCAGTTGGCTATATATAGATATCCGGCTAGCTGCACCAGCAACGTGCTGAGCTAACGAGGGCAAAGCTCGTAAGAGGACACGACCACTGGAGTCCACCCCGATGCCTCCACTCCAGCTGCCACCTGTGCGAACTTAGATCAGGGACTTGGACTCGGAGTCACCAAGTGCACCATGCAAATGACAATCGAGGTAACATTAGACTCCAGAATCGAAGCTGCAAATACACTCGAAAAGCCAAGAAACAATAAACTTACTTTTAAAATAATTTATTTTGAATTTAAATAAATAATTCATACCTAATTCGATTTTTACTTTCTTATTATATTCGAGGTTTTGATTTAGTTGAATTTAAATAATCTTGTAATTCTATTTTTCAGAAGTTGATAATTTCTGTTAAATTTTTGTCAAGAATAATAATCTTCTAAAACATATATATCTTTGAATATTTCATTTAAGCTGAAAATAATAATACAAAAAATAAAGGAATTCTTTGAAAACAATTTGGAAGTATTGTAAATTAGAAGGCAGAAGATATTCGATTAAAATTCGTATAAAAATAATAATTATAATAACATAATAAAATAAGCATTTAAAATTATTCTGCATCTATACTATATATATATTATATATAATAGGACCCCCAGCAAGGGAATTATTATAAAAGAATTGTAGTCCAAACCAGTTACCAGTTTTGTTTGTTATTTTTTTGCATATGTAGAATGCCGCGAAAAGCCGGCCAAATTCGGTGGTTGCATGATGGTGCAGTGGTTCTGTGGTTCTGTGGTGCTGCTGCCACCCACAATTGGTCAACAAATAGCGGTCACAATTAACCGTACGATGCAAATGCGTCCCCGGACATTGACAATGCCCAAAAGTAGTATGTAGTAAATGCAGATGATGATGACTGCGATGCTGATGATGCAAGGGGACCAAGGATTCCTGGGTAGCTGGATGGCTAGCTGGCTCTCTGTCAGCATCATCAGTGGGGCATTTGTCTTGCAACCGCTACTAGAGCCCAGGAGCTGGGCAACGAGAGAAGCCCTGTCCCAATGGGCTTGGCCAATGGGAATTGGATTGGAATCCAAAAGAAGCAACAGCAGGTGATCAGTTCTGCAAGGGGGACCACACAACATTTGCCATGTGCCTGGTCATTTATCTATTTCGGATTTATCATTGATTAATCGGCCGGCGGCAGTCGGAGTAGTCAGTATTCAGTAGCCAGAAGTCTGTCCGATCCGATCCAGTAACCAGTCTATGTTAAAGTCGCAGGCCAGTCCTAATCGTCGGCATATTTGCATATGCCACTTTATATAGCAAATTGTCTAGTCAATGATCGTTAAGCCGACTTTTGACTTACCATACACTACCAAAAGGTTTTTTTTTAATTGAGCAACCCCTTTTTATACCCTTGCAGAGGGTATTATAATTTTGACCAGAAGTTTGTAACGCAGTGAAGGAGACGACTCCGTCCCTATAAAGTCTATATATTCTTGATCAGCATCACCAGCCGAGTCGATCTAGCCATGTCCGTCTGTCTGTTTGTCTGTCCGTCCGTCACTATATCCTATAGCTGCCATAGGAATGATGGGAGAAAATGGGTCATTGAGCATAACTCTGGTGTTTTTCAAGACAATTAATTCATTCTTGAGAAATACAGTTTTCATAAACATTAAAGCCGTTTTAGAAATTTAAAAACCAAAGATCAGATCACTATATCCTATAGCTGCTAAACAAACGATCAAACAGTTTTAAGGCAACTGGTCTACAAGGGTATTCTAAGTTTCGGGTACCGAAGATAGACTTCCCCTCTTGTTATTATTAAAATTAAAGATTTTTTGGATTTTTATAACCCTGCAGAGAGTTTTTAATTTTGCCCAAATAGTTATATTAGTTATATATATAGTGTAATTATCTCCAGAAGGGCGATATCAATTACTTCACACATATTTTTTGAGTACCCCGAAAAGATGCAACATTTCTATGAAACTACCTGAGAGCGAATTTAATATTGCCCCAAAAGTATGCTGCACTTTTTTAATTGTGTGGAATACTTGTTGTTCCCCTTCTGGAAATTTCTGTTCGCCTGGTATTCAAAGTTAACAAATTGAGCCATAACGTTGTTGTAATTTGTTATAATTGAAACTTGATCTGGGGAACTGAATGGGGTGTTCCTCTGATATAATAAACCAGGCGAACAGAAACCGCAGCAAGTCAGCAAATCAGCAAGTTCCCAGCTGCCTTCCTCAATGTCCTTCCACGGTTGTTCCAAAATCTTTTATCTTTACCTTTGACCAATAGGAAGGTAAATATTCCTTTCCCCTCCCACATAAAAGAACACAAATATATGATTAAAATAAGCCTACTGTTTTTTCTGATCGCCTGGTACTTGCTTTCGGAAATTCTATATAAATTAACAAATTTGCACCATAACGATGTTGTAATTTGTTGGACGGACATTTAAACTGAGGCTCTGAATGGGATGTTCCTATGATTTAAAGTACCAGGCGAACAGAAAAAACAGCAGCATCAGAAAAGAACAGCAGCAAGTACCCAACTGCTTTCACTCAATATGCTCCCACTCAATGTGCTTCCACTCAATGTGGTCCCACTCAATGTACTCCCAAACGGTTGAAACGGTTAAAACGGTTGTTTTAAAATCTCTTTTATTTACCTACGACCAATTAGAAGGTTACAATTCCTTTCCCCTCCGCCAAAAAAGAGAACACAAAAATGATCAAAATCAGCCTACTGTTTTTTCTGTTCGCCTGGTACTTGATTCCTGAAATCCCATACAAAGTTGTCAAAGTCACGAAGTTCCCAACTTCTTCCCCTCTATGTGTTTCCTCTACAGGAAACGGTTGTTTCAAAATCGTTTCTTTTTACCTTTGACCAATAGGAAGGTAAATATTCCTTTCCCCTCCCACATAAAAGAACACAAATAAATGATTAAAATAAGCCTATTCTTTTTTCTGTTCGCCTGGTACTTGCTTTCGGAAATCCCATACATATTAACAAATTTGCGCCATAACGTTGTTGTAATTTGTTGAACGGACATTTAAACTGTGGCTGTGAATGGGGCGTTCCTTTGATTTAATGTACCAGGCGAACAGAAAAAACAGCAGCATCAGAAAAGAACAGCAGCAAGTACCCAGCTGCTTCCACTTAATATGCTTCCACTCAATGTGCTCCCACTCAATGTGCTTTCACTCAACGTACTCCCAAACGGTTAAAACGGTTGTTTATAAATCTCTTTACCTTTACCTGCGACCAATTAGAAGGTTACAATTCCTTTCCCCTCCCTCATAAAAGAGAACAAATAAATTATTAAAATCAGCCTACTGTTTTTTCTGTTCGCCTGGTACTTGCTTTCTGAAATCCCGTACAAAGTTGACAAATTTGAGCCAGGGGAACAGAACAACAAAACCCATGCTTAAAAATAAATAAAAATTAAATTAAAATCGAGGACTTAAAAGCAGATAGAGATCTTTGTTAGATCCTTGGAATCTCATTTAATTTAGAAAAGTTAAACTAGTTAAACTATACTATAAACTAGATATAATTATAATAATTAATTAATCATTGAGCTCAACCTTGAAATACTTTTCATAGGCACTAGAGCCGATTTATAAAAATCGGCAATATCAAATATCGGCAATTTAAATATAAAATTTGGTTATATATACCTCATCAGAAATAAACTAAAATGATTTATTTTTTCACATTAGAATTTAATATATTTTAAGAGCATTACCACTTCGAAGCCCCAATCCAAATAGCATTTCTTGTCCATGTTTTTGGGTCCTCCCCGAATGCATTTATGTTTGTCATAGATCCCAGCTCAATTAGTGCACCCGGGGACAGCGAGATGGAGCCGCTGCACCTGTGTTCAATCGGTTGGCTGGCAGCTCAATCCGAATCCACACAATCTCCGCCAATGCAGGAGCACGTGTTAAATGATCCGCTAATTGGCCACAGTGCCCGGCTTCTATCTCCTGGGCAACCAAATCATTCGCCATGGCCCCAAGGGTCGCTCAAGCCGCTGTCCCGATTTTGACTTGTGACCAATCAGTTTTCGTGCTGCCTGTCATCGCCGGATTTTAAGCCACGCTGCCTGCTGACCCTGTTCTCACATAATCCTGTCAAGCTGTTAAATTAATTTCTGTGCCCCAGAGCAAAGGATACAGCACTGTACTATACGAGTATATATGCATATATACATATATACATATGCATGATGTCTTGTGGTATATGCGAAATGGCAATTGGTTGTTGCCCTGCCCCCAAGTGCTGGGGCATTCAATTTGCCCGAGTCGGCCGGTCCAGTTTTTCTAGCCGCCACTGGTTGGACCACTGCTTGGCCAAAGTGTTATAATCCATCATCGTAATCAACGCAAAAAGTTGATAATTGTGCCTGGCCAAGCCCGGTTGCCTCACTCTCTGTTTCGGCCAAATAACTGTAACTAATGGAAATTGTAACACTTTGGCAATGTTTTTTAAAAATGCTAAAATTACAACCTCTTTCCTCACTCACTCACTCGCTCGCTCTTCCTCTTCCCAACCTATCCTATCCTATCCTGTCTTTATCTATCAGGTATGAGCGTATTTATGACGCCTCGTGAGGCGTTCAAAATTGATTAGGATTAGGAACCACTAGCAAAGACAGTCATTATACCCGATTTTGGTGGATATCAGAGGTAGATTGGTTTTTTTTAGGTGGAAAGTATTTTTATATTTGTTTAAATAAATTAAATAACAAATCAGCCCCAACAAATTAACCCAATTAAAGTTTTAAATTTTTGGTGATAATTTTAACATTTTTATTTGCTGCAAAAATTTGTATTCCAAGCTCATATAATTTTAAGAGTGTTATTAAATAATTTTTAAAGATCGATAGAAGCATACTACAAGTATATCAAAAATAAGGTTTAAAAACCTTTTTTACAAAATTCCAATAAATATCAAAGAAAATATCAGGTATCTTGAGGTCGAAATGCGACTAAAACTAATAATAATTTTGTTAGTTATTACCTGGGGCCGTTGAGTGGAGTTGGCTACGCATTTAAGCCAAATTATCAGGCCATATAATGCCTGACGCCCCAATCGAGATATCCGGCTGGTCGATCCATCAAGATATTGGCTCCCAGACACGTGACTACGAGTTCGAGTTGCGGCAAATTGGAGCTTGACAAACGCTCCGCGGCAACATTTCTCACGCAACTGGAGAGGCTTGGTTGTGGCGTTTTTTCGGGGTCTTAGCCATAAGTGAGACATTAAGCACAGCTAGCAGTCGGCTTGAACTTCGACCCAGGCCATATTTGCGCAATTTGAGGAGGGTGCGATGGGGGAGGTGGGAGGGAGGGAGGAAGGAGGGAGCTGTGTATAGTATATGACCACGGCATCATTAGGAGTGGAAAACATTTGGCCAGGCACGACCCAAGGCGCTTGATTAATTGCGTTTAGTGCAGAATTTGACTTTTTTGTTGCTCAAATTGCAATGGGGCTGAGACTTTTTTTAGCCAGAGTAATTACCATGCCAGCACTGGAACTTCACAATAGACCCAACTCGGTTTCGCCACTCGATTCTATTTCAAAATGCACTTAATATGGAATTTCAAGTTCAAACATGGCTTATAGTTTTCGTACATACATATACTGTATATGAGCCAACTGATAGCCAATAAAGCATTTAGCCGTTTAGTAAAGCAGCACAAAAATCTATTTGATCTGACCGTTTAGTTGTTGCTGGGGAATGGATGGATGAATGGATGGATGATGTCATCTGCCCGCTCCAATGGCCCCCGAGAGATCAAAGACTGTCAGATTGGCAAATCTTTTCACAAAATGTTATGCTGCCCGCTAATTTCTACTTTAACTAATTGAATTATTTATGGACGAGCTAAAGCATTCACGATTGTAAAAACACTGAACGAAAAGGTGTCAGTGTTCTAAAGGAGAGTATTATGTCGCAAAGATTTGTTTGTAATAATTAAAATTATCCTCAGAAACAATACATATGTAAGTTTTAAAAAGATCCCCTATGAATCGGAATTTTAAGTTTATATTGGAATCAAATTAATTAATTGTAAATATATAACCGAAGTAGTTAATGAAAATATATTACTGCAATAAATGTGGAATTTTTTAATGATCAATATTTGATTCCCATTTAAGGTACATTTTTAATGCGCACATTGATAAGCAACCGCTTAATTTAAGCTCCCATATTAAATATTTAAAGATTCTTAAGATTTGGATCTTTGAAACATCTTTGAAAGATTTCGCTCAGTGCACTTACAAAGTGGCCTAACGATTTGCACACCATTTTTGGCTGTTATCCCGCGTGCGTCGTCTGCGTTTCACAGTCAATTTGCATATGTCGATTGTCGTTTTCAGAGTTTCGAGTTGCAAGCTGCGAGTTGCAAGTTGCAAGTTGCGAGTTGCCTGCCATTTGCTTGCTAAAAATGTGAACTGCTGCGGCTGCCGCTGCGGCTGCTGCTGATCTGAGATGTTTGCCAGATCTCTGGCCAAATTATGTCGTTATTTGTGCCATTTTTGGCAAACGCCTCCACCGATCCATCGTCGATGATAAATTCCGTGCACTTAGTGCTCTCCTTGCCTCGCTAATGGCTTCCAATGGAGTCGAGGCGAGTGAGGCTGCAGTAAAATCCTCTTAAAGTGTTGTAAACGATCGTCTAACGAGCCGAGTCGAATTTCCAAGCTGCGAAGATCTTGGCATTTATCATAAATTTCATGGCACTCGCCTCATAACTGCACATGGAAAAAAATTTATTGAGTATGGCAATGAGGGGGAGGCAGGTATCCGCAGAGCCCCATGTCTCAAGGCAATAGGAAGCAGCAAAGTGCAACAATTGAATAGATAATAACTCACGCCCCACCTACCCACCCACCCATCGCAGGTAACTGGCCAAACCAACATAATAGCCAAAATACTAGCCACAAGCCACTGACCATTGACCACAGCAACAACAGCGAATTAATGTGGGTGGAACCCGACATAATTAATACCCTTTTCGTATATGCATTGGAATTTCGAACAATATTTTAACAACCTTATTTAGAGTCCAATTAATGCAATTATAAATGCATAAAAAATAATATACAAATAATATAATTATAAGTCTTCTTGGAATTAAATCAGAGACTCGGCTCAAATTAGAAATCAAACTTTTATGTTTACGTGGATTGGATTTTCTTACAATATTGTAACAACTTTACTTAAAGTTTAGTTAATGCAATCATAAATGCTCAACAATAATGTACAAATAATAATACTTAGAAATGTGTTCTAAGAATTAAATCAAAGAGTCGGCTCTTATATGTTTTGAATTAATTGAAAACGAAAAATAAAACATAATACAAAATGTATTATAAGTAATGAAATCGCAAATCGCAAATACCCTCAACATGTTCCAAAGCCACCACAAGATTGGATTACCCTCTTCATGGAGTACAAATAACAGCAACAACAACAAGGCCTGTTACTGTTTGGAGCTGGCGCTGTCATATTCAAATTGCTAATATGATTGGTGTTTACAGATTAGAAAACAAATGTGGGTATTACTACTAATAATTCTGCCATGTAAACATGCAACAGAGGAGAGCAGTGTCATGCCCACAACCACACGATCGGCGTCATTATCATCGTCGTGATGATCATGTGCCGCATGATGAGGCCGTATAAATGCAGCCAGTGTGGCGATAACCTTTTGACTCCGTCCCGGGGGGGGTATACTCCGGGTGGATATCTCGGCCTGGACTGTCTTTCGTTTTGTGCTAGTGCAAAACTGACAAATTGAATGAATAAAAGAGCAACAAGTGGTCTTGCGTCTTGCGTTTGCGTCTTGCGTCTTGCGGCCGGGGCTGGTTAAGCATTTTGAATGAAAATGCCGCAGCCGATGCTGCCACAACCAGAGCCGGAGCATGTGGCATGTAGCTGGCTGTGGCGGTCGAGGCGCAAAAACATAAATCGAAACACTTGCTGCGTAGCCTACACCGAGTGAAAAAAAAGGTTATCCAAAATCTAGCATGAATTCAGTGGTTAAATCTTCATTTTTTAATTATATATCAATAATATTTTATTGTTCAATAAAGAAATAATTTATTTTTAGAATATATGGTACCTTTCCTTTCTCTCTTTGATTCGTGGTTTAAATAAAATAGTTGGAACATATAATTCAGATATAAATTCAACACAAATTTTGGTTCATGCTAATGTTGTATACATTTGAAATAAATTATTTCAGCATGAGAAGAAACCCCAAATTAATATTCATAAAACACCAAACACCGCAATTATTTAATTTTTCTTTCCATATTATTATTAATTATTAACCTTTTTTTTGAGTGCACAACTTCTTCCCTTTTGTTTCCTGCCTCAGTTTCAACCGCCCACCGATGGCTCAGCGGGCTGAGTTGGATTGCCCATTTGGTGGTTCGGTTCCTCGGTAGGTGTTGCCTTGTGCCTCGAACTCAAAGTTTCCTTGCCTCACTCCTACCCTGCAAAACAAAACAACAAAAAAAAAAACTAAACAAAAAAACCAAGGCGTTCAAAGTCTGGAAATGAAGTCGAAAATTGCAATTCCAAAATGTTTGCCCTCGGCTAAAAAAACCGGGCAACAACAAAAGTGGAGTGCAGTGCATTGGAGTGGTCAGTCATGTGGCAGTCGTTTCTATTCGTTTTGGGATCCGTAAACGTGAACCTAAACCTATTCGCACACATGTGGCTAGTGGTCCTCGGAACAGAGCTCTTCCTGCCCGCTTGGCCTGCCTGGATTCGTTGTAATGTTTTTCTGCGGAGTCGGAGTGTGTCGTTTAATGCGTGGCCGCCTCGCGAGGCGCTTTATTAATTCACTCGACGGTTGTTTAATATTTTCACCTCCTCCGGATACCCTATCTTCGAGGGGGTTTGTTAGTAATTTCAGATGGAGTGGTTCAGGTATTTGCTTCCCGCTTTGGGGAACCATAAACCAATCCTAGGAGTTAGTATTGTATTTTGTATAATTTTATAGTTTCTTTTTAAATAGTCATATTTATTTTCAAATTAAATTAATTAATGAATCATTAATTGCGGTTTAGGATAGTTTAATAGCTTTTTTTAAACACTACTACTTTAAGTATCTACAAGTATCTAATGAACACAATATATTTGTTTTGTCGTTTTCAAACATTTACTTTCCATCAATCAATCCAAAATATTTGTTCTAAAATGTTTTAAATATTTTATAAAGAGTATATACATAAAGGGTAAAATCTTATAAAATTATATAAAATTAAGAATTTATTTAATATACATAGGTACATTATAAGTTTTACTTATTTCTTATATTCCGGAAAAATCCAGCTAACCTAAAATATATTTGTTTATATAGTGCACAAGGAACTCGACTTGGAGGCAACACTATATTCAGTATTTTTGCATTTCTGTCTCTTTTGTTGCGGGTGCGGGCCTCTGCAATGGTTGTTGTTGGTTGTCTTTTTGTTCGTTTCGTTTGTGGCATAAATCGGCCCCAGGTGTCTCGGAGTGCATTTCCCACGGATTAGTGCATAAATAAAGGAGGTCAGAGCAGCCTCGGAGTTAACTAGATATTTCAAATATTGCGGTGCATAGGGGTCGTCCTGCCTCCTTGCTATCGACCTTTAATTTTTTTATATTTCCACCCCTCCGGAAGAGGGCACCTTTCCCTGTTGGCATTCGCGCAAAATTGCTTTATTAGCCAATGTCGATCGGTGGAACGTCTTCATTTCGCTGCTCTTCTGGACAATGCAAGGTGGTCCTTTGGCATTTCCTTTAGCTCATTAACACCCCCTGAAAAAAAATGGAAAGGAAAGGAATGGAAAGAACCTTCTTCGACGGCTGAGCCACACGCAGCGGTTCTCACGCTGTAAAAAACAAAGGCAAAAGGCACCGAGAGTTCAATTTAAGATTAGCAACAGTTAACGCACAAAGGAATTGGCAGAAAGGGCACCAGCAACGGCACCACCGGGATCTCATAATGATAATCCCTTTAATAACAGCGGTCATCCTGCGAAAGGACCACACCAAAAGCTGATAAGATGGTAGGCCAAGTGAGCGGTCTGCGTGCTGGCCAAGATCTCCCTTCATCGATAATCGCGCATTAAGCGTGCGTAAGTCACGTCACACAGAAATGATGCTGTGGGGCATCCGAGGGTTAAGGGGCATGGACGGCAGCAGGAGGACTCCGCGGAGGAGCAGGATGAAGATGATGCCGCTGATGCCGGATAGGGGATCGGGGATCGAGCATCAAGGAGACCTTGCCCTGGGTGCGATCGCGATAAGCGCGACTTTTGCCTCGGTACGTGCTAAACCCTCGGGCTGCGGCTGCGGCTGCGATCATTTTAATTATACCCCATATCGGGCCAGCTGGCCACGCCCACCAGCCCCGATACGGCCCGCCCCCTCCCCGAATTCCACTCCCTGCTCCGGGGTCAAGCAACGCAAATTGCAGGCTGGGTCAATGTTTGTTTTAGCCAGCCATAAATACTTAATTTGGCCAACGGTTCCAAGCTGACGAAAGCCTCAAAAATAAAGAAAAAGAGAAGGGTTGGGTCGCCATGGAGGCCGAATCACAAAATACTCTGAAGATAAAATATTTGTGTTGAATTAAATATATTTTAAGATGGCTCAGATTAAAACGGGAAATCCCTGGAAAAATTA
Source organism: Drosophila setifemur (assembly GCA_021224005.1). NCBI lineage: Eukaryota > Metazoa > Arthropoda > Insecta > Diptera > Drosophilidae > Drosophila > Drosophila setifemur. Next base: position 18,923,465 of record JAJJHY010008598.1, on the reverse strand, counting down.
ATAGATTAAGATCTACTTATAAAAAAATAACACTATCAAAAATGCTATTCCATTTTTATGGTCATATTTTTAACTAATCATATTTTGTGGATTCCGAAATTTGAAAGAGTATTGGAAGCCTAAACCGATCTTGTAACTCCACTTTTTTGATAAAGACATCAAGCCAATTGCACAGCAATTACCAAAATAACCAAATCCCAAACGTACACCTGGAGAAATCTTTAAAATTTAACACAGCGAATTTATTCATTAAATTTTTCGGATTCTTGGGCTCATACAAAAACGAGAGACTGATGGCTCAAGGACTAACCCTCGTCATCGGAGCCGTGACGCGAGCTAGGAGCAGAGGTATCTACCTCCAGATAGTCATGGATCAGCTGGCAGATATTCTCGGAGGCCTCGGCGAAGTTGCCCTCTTCGAGACCCTCGCCCACATAGTGATAGACGAAGGCCCGCCGCTGATAGAGCTTGTCGAACTTGTTGACCAGCCGGCACCAGGCGATCCGGATGTTCGTGTTGTTCGAGATGGCCACGCAGGCGCGATTGGTGGGCGCCAGATCACCGCCAGGAACGTATAGTGGCGGCATGCCACTCACTCCTATTTTAAAGCCCGTGGGCGACCAGTCCACAAACTTAAACGACTTGGTCCTCTTAATGTTCTCCAGCACCATATTGATCTCGTTGGGAGAGATATCGCCGCGATACAAAAGGACACACGACATGTACTTGCCATGGGAGGGATTGCACCTGACCATCTGGTTGCTCATATGGAAGCACTCACCCGTCAGCTGCGCCGTCGACATGTTCACGAACTGCGCATGGGAGATGGGCACCAGGGGCGCGTAGTTGATCAACGGGTAGTGAATCCTCGGATATGGCACCAGGTTCGTCTGTAGCTCCTGAAAACCCACTCTCGCTCCTCCCCCAAAACGTTGCGAGGCTGTAAATCCGGAAACCACCTGCCCAATTATCCGGTTGAGATTGGTATAGGTGGGCGCAGGGACATTGAGGGTATTCGCACAAATATCGTACAACGCTTCATTGTCCACAAGAAACGAGATATCGGCACAATCCATGGAAAAGTGGGCAGCCAACAGAGCATTGTAAGGTTCCACAATAACTGGGGAGATCCTTAGGATTTAGAAAGAAACAAAAAGTTTAAAATATATATATAAATATTACCAAACAAAAATATTACAGACATACCAAAATTAAGAATCCGAATTAATTAATTTGTTTTCAAAGTTAAAAAATATATAGAACTTGCAGATAAGAACGTATCTAGTGTTATTCATATTATCTTATCTATTCTTATCTACAACTAATGATATTATTTCGATAAACTTCATATCAAACCCCGAAACCAAATCTAACATACAACCTTTGAACTTACGAAGGTGATGGATAGACCAGAAATTCCACAACAGTCATCTTCCTGCCATAGTCGTCCAACAGCTTCTCCATGATACGAGTTCCGAGGCCAGAGCCCGATCCCCCTCCAATCGCTCGAAAGACAACGAAACCCCTGAGACTTCTACAGCGCTCGGCCACCCGACGAATGGCGTTCATAGATCGATCCAGCAGCTCGCTGGCCATCAGGTTATAGCCCCTGGCAAAGTTACTGCCACTGTCGTCCTTGCCCGTGATCAAGGAGTCCGGATGGAAAAGATTGCGATAGGCACCCATTCGTATTTCATCTGCGTCGGGGTGAGATTTCAATTAAATTTGATTAAGGAGGGGGAATTTTTGTTAGCTCACCTATAACCGAGGGTTCGGTGTCGATCATCACAAGTCGAGGCTGCACGACCGATGCCGAACTGGTGTGCTCAAAGATGGTGAGAAACCCATCATCGACGGGCCTCTGCACCACTCTTCCATTGGCCAGAATCCCATGCTCCAGACAGTAGAGCTCCCAGCAGGCGTTGCCCATCTGCACACCGGCCTGGCCGATGTGGATCTGGATGATCTCGCCACTTGCAGCCATAGGTCATCTCTTAAGTATAACAGATAATTTTCTAGTTCCTCCTTCCAAAAAAAAAACGGATTCATTGACTAGTTAGACAAGGAAAACTTAGCTCCAAAATAATTTAAGTACATAACATAGATTTATTGTCCGCGCGCGGATTAATCAGATTTCAAAGCGTTAGATAAGTTAGATACAATTTATTTAGATATACAGATACTTCTTAGAATTAGTTAGGTAATTCCGTGCTCGAGTACGTAAGTGGACCGGCCCATTGCCATAGTAATTTGGAATGTGCATGAATAATTTGTTAAAGAGCGATCTAGTTGCCTAAAATAAATACATCTGCATCTATATACAGAGATATAGGTTTGTGTATAGTACAAAAGCAGTCGCGAGGTCAAGCTACGTGAATAATTTACAAAACTGAATTACAAATATGAATAAATTAAATCAAATACTTTTCGGTTTTGGAGAGTACATGGACTAGAGAGGGTACAGTGTTTATACAATACAATAGATCTCAAATGGTTAAAACAGTGCCTTTCACAACTATAAGACAGTATCTGGCATACTCAGGAATTATTGGAAATTCAAACAATGAATATTATAATACTCGAAATAAAATGATCTTTTTGTTGACTTCCAAAGTTAAGAAAATTTAAATTTAAATACAATAATTTTAAATGCCTTTACTAGAAATTCTCAAACTATTCTAATCAATTATTTAAAAGACAAATGCTCTATTGTTATTACTAAAACTAAGAAATATTTAAAATATATTTTCTCGAATGGTTGAAAAAAAATGCAAATAAATAAATTATGCTTTGACATTCTGAAATATAGTTCTAAAATGCACTGTCCATCGTTAAATTTCATTCAATGTTTTGATCTCAAGCTTATAATTTGTTCAAGGCTTAATTTTGTTAACTATCTAAAGGAGAGACTGCTCCAGCAGGATGCGTTCGAATCCAGGTGGTGGACTATGAGAGAAGTTGTCTAGGATAATGTCCAGAATGGCGCCGTTGCCCACTACAATGTATAAGATTTAGAGAGGCACAATATTAATATATTGAAAACTAACCATATACGACGGGAAACAAGGCTGCTCCTCGCACATTCCTGAACGGAACCTCCAGATTCTTGCCGTTAAAGTAGAAATTCAGTTCCACATGATCGAAGGCTACGCCCACAATGTCGCCCTCGTCCGGAAAGTCGTGTTGTGGCGATTTAATCAGTGAATCACCCATGACGACTTCCGAAGCCGCCACTCCTGTGGTCGTCAGCAGATCCTCCTCCTCCAGATCCTCGATGGCAATTAGTCCTGCGGCCTTGGCAGCGCTGTTGTTTAGGATGCCGTTTGATATCCTCGTAGGCTGGGTGGTGCAAGCGGCCTGCACCACTGGTCGAACGTCCTCCTGGTCATTGTGACGTGTGGCATTGTCGGAGCACAGGCACCAGGACTCCCGATCCCCACCGCCGCTCTTGCGACTGAGATCCGTTTGGCGGGTGGCCAAACCCACGGACCAACTGCCGCCCTGCTGGATCTTCACCTCGAAATAGGACTTCGACTGAACCAAAGGAGCTGTGGCCAGGACGCCCCCGGTGCCTGTGACGCGCAGCTGATGCGACAGCAGGATCACATCGGGTCCTGGAGGGTGAATTATCAGATTATTTGTATAAAATATAGGTGTATTTTACTTTTTTTGGGTATTACTTCTTTAATTGCATTTGTTTTGTGAAATTTTTTGATGCAAGTTCTTCTACAAATTAAAATATATATAAAAGGATTTTTTTTATATACCACAACATATAACATTGACTTGGTAAGAATGGTAATCCGTATCCAACATAGGATCGAAAATTATCTTTGAATTCTCTTCTTCTTATTGTCTGAAGGGGTTTATTTTTGCCGTCATAGGAACAATCGATCCAAACAAAAGCAAACCTATTGCTTTTAATAATAATCTCCGATAAACTAATTCATTTAACTTCCTTCAAGATAAGTAATCTGGCAGGATACTGCAATTTTTCGTTATCTTCTATAATTTTACCCATATGCGCTGCGTCCAAGTGAACCTCGGGCTCCCTCAGGCGACTGGCAGCTGTCGTTGGCTTCCTCAGGTGGCCGCCATTGAGGCAGGTGCGTAGGCAGCAGAACATCCCGAACTGCTTTCCCTTTCCTGGACTGAACTTGTGTGAACCCGAACTTAATTTAGATTTCCCGGAGAGTTAAAATTTTACGCCGTTAATGGCTTGGCTTTGCTTTTGGTTTTTCGTTTTCGTTTTCGTAAACAGCTGTTCTGTGTTTTCCCAACCAAGGGTCATACTGAAATTCGCGTTTCTGGTATGTTTCAAGTATCAAAGTATCAAGTACTTGGTTAGTACGTCTTCTCTAACATAGGTGGCGTTGGTAGGAGAAGTTTGTTCTTGGCCAGGTTTATTTTGAATTATATTATAGCGAATAATGTAAACATTTTTATATCGAGGGATTTGTCAAGGGGTCCTAGGAGGCTTTTAACAAAGGGAGAGTCTCCGCAAAATACTGCGTGGACAAGGCGCTCCATAAAAGTCTGTATATATTTTCGCAATTATCCTGAAAGTATGCTTTTATTTAATTTACATATACAAAAATTAAGACAAACGTATTTGTATAAACTTACACAGGATTTTATTAATTTGCCCAAAACTTTGCTTCTTTTTCCGTCTCCTTATAATTTTATAAGCCTTCCTGTTTATAAATCCGGGACACTAAAACCTATTGCGCTATATGAACCAAAAATAATAATACCCAAAATCAAAACATAAATGACGGCTTTTGTTATCGTTTAAATCTCGAATTTATTTATAAAATAAAAACACATTTCTTTTGTTCAAAACAATCCATCGAAATAATATACACGCGCTATAAGTGTCGCTTGCATTACCAAAAGTACAAAAGTATAGAGCGATAGATGGGTAGATGGGTAGATGGGTAGGCAAAGCGGGTAGTAAACTTAGCAAATGAAGCAGAGACAGGCTCATCTGACCATCGTTCCATAAGGATGTATTATAAGGTACTAAAATTATATGAACACTGCACTCGCCGCGAGTTCAGCTAGATCCCTCAGCAACTATGAACGATATATGTACATGCGCATGTGCGACAAGATGCCGAACGCATCGGGCGATAAATGTAGATACTCGTATATGGTATATATTGATGCATATTTTGAGAATGATTGATAGAAAACGAGCAGTTTGCCAGCGATCGATCTGTGACCCCTACGCGCGATCACCATGGATTGGTTGCTTTCGAAAGTATGTTCTTGCTTCTCCTTGTATTTAATTGAATTTTGTCGGTTGCGAATTCGATTTGGCTTAGATGTAGGCTTGGACTCCCTATGCTTACGTTTAATTTAAATGTAAGGTAATTTAATTGGTAGCGTAATTAATTTATGCTTATGTTTGTTTCATGTTTGGCTGGCTGGCTGGTTCGCTGGCTGGCATCCCTCACTTGTTTCCCGCATTCACGATCACGCGCTGCCTCGCCCCGGAATTGGAGTTCATTGCCGGATTGCACATCTCCGTGGTGAACTTGGAGAAGGTGTTGTGGAAGCCATTCGCCTTGCCATTACTGGTGGGAGCCACTTCGCCGTCCTTCAACGCCTTGGCATGCCCGTTGGCATGTCCATTGGCATTGCCATTGGCATGTCCGTTGGCCTTCACCGCCGATTTGTCCTGGGAGAAAGAAGTTTAATTAATTAAATTATATTTAATATTATACAAGTATATATTCAAATAAATAATTTTAATAAATCACAAAGTCTTCCCTTTTCCACATTTTTTTATTTTTAATAGATTAGTAAGAGTTCTAAAGCTTTTCGCTTAGAGAATTTTAAGTATACTCTTATTAAAGTTGTTTCATCCAATAAGTGGCTTTCAAAATTCAAGAAAGTAGTTGAGAGATTTTGTTTTAATTATGTAAATATATTACTACATTTTCTTCTCAACTCACCTTGCCATCGCGTTTCACATAGGCACGCTTGTAGAAGTTGGAGAACAGGAAGTAGAACATCACCGCATGGGCGCCGATGAAGTAGGCGAAGCCGATCGGGTAGTTGCAATCGTTCTTGAAGAACAGCTGGAACGAGTGGACCATCACGAGGACGAACTGGATCATCTGCAGGACGGTGAGGTATTTCTTCCACCAGAGGTAGCGCTGCACCCTGGGTCCCATCGCGGCCAGCATGTAGTAGGCGTACATGATGATGTGCACGAAGGTGTTGAGGAAGCCAAAGAAGGTCGAGTGGCCGCCGGGGGTGAACTTGACGCCCCACCAGACGGAGACGGGCATAATGCCATGGTGGATCACGTGCAGGGTGGACACCTGGTCGTACCTCTTGCGCATCACAAAGAAGAAGGTGTCGAAGAACTCTGTGAACTTGGAGAAGTAGTACCACCAGCATCCCTCAGCGGTCTAAACATTTTTTTTTTTGGGATTTGTAAAGGTTTAATAAATAAAATAAGAACAATAATAAATAAAAGCCAATTACCATTCATTTTCAATAAATTTGCTATCATTTCCAGTTTTAATTAATATGATGTTCGATATTTTGTTCTAGAAACCCATTTTTTATTTAAAACACAAACACAAATCATGCTGAAGCTGAAGAAATATTCCAAAAACTGTTTGTCATGTTTGAAATGCAGAACTTGATTTGAAGATGCATAAATTTAAGAAAATTACTGAATGACCGTCTAACCGAGGATGTATATATTACCAAAATAATAAGTAACCCATGCCACAGCTTTAAGTCCTACTCATCCGACCCAATAAGCTGTGCTCATTCATGGCCAATAACTCAGCCGTTTATTGTTATGCATAGAACGGTCACAGCTTGAGCGGATCGATTTGATTTGCCCTGGAACTAACGGTTAGACGAACCCCGAAACCTATCAATACCGGAATATAGATTTGCAAAATCTCTCGCCCATCGACTTTCTAACCCTGCCTCATCGCTAGGGTCGTTTACCCACTTTAGCCAGCCTGGCGACACACGTGAGGCGATAGCAGACATATAGATATGGATTTTGATTCCTCCATAGATTCTCCACTAGCCACACCGCTGGCCGGCTTTCGGCAACCATCCATTTCTTTGTGATTAGCATAAGAGAACCTGTCGCCATTGCCGTTTTTTTTTTTTCATAATTTCTTGTCTCATCATGGCCAAAAACTGGTTGCTTACATAAAATCTGGCCCAGTCAACAAAAGAACTCTGCTGTGTGCCATCAGCTAAAAATCTAAATTTATAGCCCGATGTTTGGCTATACATACGGGTGTTGGTTTAGCAGAGTACATAAGGGGTTCCCGGTATTCTCGTACTAGTATATATTTACTTACACGTATCGCTTTGGGAGAGTAGGAATAGTCAACAGGTTCGCATCTCAAGTTGTATCCGTTCAGCCATCCACCCAAGCAGGACTATAAACACAGGAATATTAAAATATGTCTGGGTGGGTTATTGGATGTGGAATTGCTTACTACCTCGTAGAACAACCAGGCACTGAAGATCACCTGCGCCGCATTGTAGACGATCAAGACTTTGCGCAGCTCGAAGGGCTTTCTGTTTTCCATGAGCTTCGGTCCGAGTACCTGGAATGAATCGCATCCAAGTCGATCAGACCCACCGTAATTGCATCTCCATCACCCGACTCATCCCATCCCATCTCAGGGCAGAGCAGAGCAGAGCAGAGCATCGCGTCGCATCTTTTTCTGTTGTCTTCGCGAGTCATTTAACATAATCAAATAGAGGCCAAAGCCAAAGGCCTGTTGCAGCAATTATCAAATCAAATCAATCGACAGCGGCCGAGATTGTCTGTTGATTTTGTGACAAGTTCGTTGCCTAAGTCTTTTGTTTGGCCAACCGAGCCGAGCATCCCCCGCACCCCTCTGTCTTGATTTTAGCAGTCATGTGAAAGTAAGTTAAATGCTTTGGTCAAATTATGAATGTGAACCAATGCAAAGCGGGAAACCTAAATAGAAATCGTTTTTCGAATTGATTTTTAAAATTTTTGCATAATCGCTGCGCTGCGCCAGGGCTTTGGTCAAGTTTCAACAGCCATGGGCATCAAGAGGAGCCACAGATCGCACAGATCGCACAGATCGGTTCGGATGGCCGTGAACCCCATCTCTGGTTTCGCACTCATTTAGCCATGCAATAAACCGAAACTAGTTTGAGGCGAAGGACCAGACCCAGAAAGACACTCCCAGCTAATCAGCAGGCAGTTATGGTCTACGATATCGGCTATAATTGCCTGAATTGCTATTCTCTCAGATCGGCCGGGGGATCTCCCCACTCCAATAATTATAGATCGGTGATTCCCGGATCCCATGGACCCACACTTACCTTCACGAGATACGCGTATGTCAGACTGATGGCTATCGTGGGGAACGGCGAGCTCATGAGCGGGTAGTCTCGTGTGCGGGGATCGGATTTGTTGTCCATCAGATCCCGCCAGCCATCGTAGAATAATGTTAGGTACTCCTGCAAATGCAACGAAATCAGAAAGATAATCGATTAGTTAAGTGAGCTAGAGAGGAATTGGCTAATCAGCCCCAGTCCCCAGGCAATTAGCTTGTTTAGCAAGATCAAGTGTCAAATCAATACATTTTGTGGCTTATAGTGATTGCAACATAGTTGCCTAAGACCAGCAAAGTTCACAGAGGCGGACAACTGATTGATGACAAGCATTCTGGTTTTTAGCATTTAGTTTCGCTCTTAATTAAAACTTCTATCAAACATATGTGGCAACAAAAAAAAAAAAACAAAGGAAACCCAAAAGCCAGTGGCACGGAAAGAAATCACTCGCTTTCGGTCTGAATTTCTGAGCGAATTTCCGTATGGAGCTAAGACCATATTTTTATATCATAAGTATTTGTGAGCGGTAATTTCCAATTGTCGATTAGCACCAAGCGCGATGCCAGTCGCAAAACTGTATGGACATCAAAATAAAATCGAAATTCGTGGAAAAACTGGTGCAGCCGGCTCGCGGCGATGTTGCAACATTGCAATGGCCTCTTGTCCATGTGATAAATAGGAAAACAAAACAAAGCGAAACAATCTAGCAACGATTGGACGGACAGCCTGACCGACTGACTGAATGACTGACTAACAGCGAAGAAGAAGGAGTGCGGCGGAGTGGGCACGGATATGGCGAGGAGTCAGGAAAAGCTAAACCAGTTCCGCGAGTGTTAATCGCCGCTTAAATAGTTAAATACCTGACTGACGGCAATTAAAGAAAACAACGCTGCTCTTAATTGCCGCGAGGGGTTGCTGCCGCTTCCACCACACAAAGGGGTTAGGGTTAACTTAATTGATTCGTATAAATCAGGGGCGTAGCTGCGGTCGATGGAATGTCAATGACGGCGATTGGGAAAGCTGCATTTGTTATGCACAATTAATTCGATACCATCATAACTCAATTAATTCAATTAAAGATATTACTCGGTTATTTTATTTCGGAATCTAACTTTAATTCCTTCAATTCCGTATTAAACAATCTCTTGATTTTAAACTAAGTTACGATAATATTTCATGCAGCTTAATCAGCTCCATAAATAACTGGAGATAATGACATTTATAATTGTAATGAATTTATGCGATTCCTTAGAATATCTTTATTATAAAAATCTAGATTTGTTGGGCCAAGTAATTGGATATCAACAAAACTAAACATGGAAGATAAAATAAAGATAATAACACTAAAGTTTGCTGCTCGAATTACAAAATATTAATATTATATATTAAACTTTTGTGGCTCTTTGACGTCCCCTTCTCAAATACAATTCTTTACTTTTATACCCTTGTATCATAGGTCATGGTATAAATACTTAATTTATGCTAGCTTTCCATTACTTGAATATGTAATGTAAACAATTAAAAGCCAATTGCAATAGGTTTATTCATTAGTCGTTTTCCTGCCTTGGTTTTGTCGTAATTACGGCAATATTTCATGCTGTGCTAAACTGGAAATGGAAATTACACTTTTGTTCTATAATTTAAAATGAATTTATCAAAAAATTACTACTATAAAAATCAAAACAAAAAGTGTTGTTTATTATTTTATATAACAAAGGAAGAGGGGGAGGATACCGATAGCTATTGAACATTTTTTAAAAAGTCTGAACTTAGTTATACATTTCCTTGTATTAATTGATTCAGGAGCGATTTTACTGAATTGCCTACAAGAAAACTAAATATACCCATTAAAATCTCGAATATGACTTTAAGCTCAGAGCGCTTATTTTGCTCGAGTTATGTATACAAAATTGTATGCAATTTGCTGACCATTAACCCGGCCTCTCAAATTAGTTCGGGTTACTGAATATTTTTTGGGGGAGCAGGTGTTATTTTAAACTAGCCAAAATCGTTCTCAGTCCGCCCCAAGCGTTTCTTTATTTTGCATAACACCTTAGCGGGGGCTTTGAGCGGACTAAGCTGTACTAACTACGCCTCTGGATAAGCTTAGCACATCCATCAAGCTGAGCTGGTGGGCATCCGAGCATCCGAGCATCCGAGTTTGTCGTGCACTTGCAGCACCACCAACTGGTCAACAGGTGGATGGGGGAACCGTCGGAAAACAATGCTCATTTGTCGCCCGTCGACCTGGCAGACTCAGTACGTCAGCAATCACCATATGAGGGGGAGCATGGAGGAGTGTGGAGCGGGTATTGGTGGCGCTGATCGAGCGCTGAAAGCCATGTCATGCCGTTTGTTCATTAATAAACCGAGTCTGCCATTAGGTGAACTTACTGACCGACTGCGATGTGGGAGTGGCCCAAGTTGGATGTAATGAGTATGTGTAATTGCTGGTTTCTTGGGGGAGAACCGCAGTGTTAACCAAACAATTTCGGCCGTCTTTATATCCCACTTTTTTGACGCATGGTAACCATGTTGCAAGATTTATCGAAATTTCAGCAACTCCACTGATCGGACAGAAATGACTGGCAAAATTTTCTATTACACATCTGACGTAATTCGGGAATGCTAGCCACCGTCGCAGTCAGTGAAGCGTCTTAAGAGTCCACAACGATGATTCAGACAGATCTGGTTAATATAATGTATGAGGTCAGGCCAAGAAATAAAACTGCGACCGTTGTCTGGGCAGCTAAAAAAAAAGTCCGGAAGGGGCAGCATCGCATCTTAACAATGTCGCTTTTGATTGCATCTAATTAAGATTCACTTTTGGCCGAGAGAGTTGCTGGCGAAGATTTTCACTTTTTAAGGTGCGTGCTAGTTAATTGAATTTGAGAAAAAAGAGAGGAAACCCCGAAAGTACAAAGGCCAAAGTTTGGATACTCTAGCCGAAAAGGGGAAAATAATTTTAATAAAATATAATTACATGCAAGTTGGAAGAGTCTGGGGAAAACATATTAAATTACTTTATTTTCCAACGAAATAGAGGTGTAATAGTTATAATTTTCTACATTTTAACAGGGCAAAATTAACCATGCTAGATTCATTTCCCTGACTCTGTTTACATTTAACTGCTTCCGGTGCCGCACTATTTTAGGTAATTTGCAAGCTTTCTCGAAGTTGACACTTTATAGCGTAGGTGAGGCTTAACTATAGGTTTGTCCGATTTGTAACAACCATTATGCCAGACTCCACAACAGTTATTAAGTAATTAGCAATGCACTTTTCCCGCTTTACTGACGTAGGTCAGCCACAACAGATTTAATTTCACATATTTTATGCCATTTGATTAAGGAAAATAACTAGCGATGAGCGACATAAAACCCGTTTTCTCACACTATCTGGGTGAGATCCATTAAGATGAGAATAGTGTATACTTAACACGCATTAGACGGCGTAGCAAAAGCTATAATCGGCCACAAAGTGCAATTAAATTTAATTGTCTGTTTCGGCTCTGCTTTTGCCACTCAATGTGTCAGGTGGGGTCCGAAAATTCCGTCAGTTTATGTCCGCTGCATTTCCGAGTGCATTTGATCTTGGTGATCGGGGGGTGGGTAGGAGAGGCTGCTCCAGTTAGAACCAAAATTTACGGGGTTTGCTAATGACTCGAACCAGTTTCTCAATTACTACCAATACGGTTAACATGAGGAAGTATACGTCGGTTCCGGAACCGCCAGGAATTCCATTCACAATCGGCTGTCTTTGTGTTTGCGCCGCCCAATCAGTTAATCCAATGATCTGTCATAATTCGATATATCATGCGAACATTAATTTGTCATGTCGAAGCTGCCAAGTCGTTTCTTGTTTGCCGATTTTATCGAGGCCCCAACAAAAGACTCAAGACACGAACTTGCCGGACAAACAACCTGCGTTGTCGGGCGTGGGGCGTGGGGCGTGGGCGGAAAGTTTCGAGAGTCATCGCTGTGCGGACTCTCGAGTAGTGCGCACTTCAGCTGCATTAATCAAGCGACTGATAGATTAGTGAATTTCCTAGCGCTGATTTGAATTCACAAACTCACACACGGCCCGATCGTTTAAGGTGAATTATTTGAATTATTTGAAGCTGAGAATGCCATAAAGATAATGTTCGTAGTCAACAAACAAACTGGGTGGTCGGCGGATGGAGAAGCTGGAACGTAAACAAAATTAACTGGCCATCTGTAAGCTCGGAGCAATCCAGAAATTATACTTCTAACGCGCATCCGCAGGTTTGTTGAACTTCGTTTTTGGCAGCGCAAATTAAATAAAATAAGGCATAGACATAAAGGACAAGATAAATATATAAACCGGTCTGTGTAAAGATTAAACAAAATGCGGAATATATTTATGTCTACACTGACAACATTTAAATGCAATGATTTCAAAAGTGTGTTCGAAATTGTGCTTCTAGAAGCAACTTTGTTTTTATCCCTCATCATGATGAAGTCTAATTTTTATTGTTTTGCTTGGAATTCAAAACAATAAAATTTATTTGCCAAAGATGACCATCAAAATTATGAGACTCTCCCAGATAGTCTGATATTATTTAGCGTGTATACTTATAATTATATACGCATTCTGAATGTTGTTTTTCGCTGGCTCTGCAAAAGGTTGGCCAATATTTGGCAAACAGAATGATTCACGCTGCCTCTCACTTGTGTAATCCCCATTTATCGATTTCTGCCGATTCACGATGATGATGATGATGTCTCGGTCAGAACTTTGGCTTTTTTGCCAAGCTGTCTCTCTGCTGGCCAAGCGGTCAGCTGTCTGAGGTTTTGGCCGTTGGACTTTGGCCCTGCCAAACATGCCAGTTGGAAGTGTATTGTGTTTGCTATTACATAAAGCCGGCTGGCTTTGGTCAGTTTGCGTAAGAAATAGCAGTTGGAGCAGCCAAGCAGCCAACCCGCCAAGCCGCAGTCGCAGCCACAGCCGCAGCAGCATCGCATCTCTTGGCCAAAAGCTGACCCTTTTTCGCTTTCTTTGGTTCACACGCGCTCGCCTCCAAATGCTTTCCCTAAAAACCCACAAAAATGCTTCCGTCAGCAGGCAGCAAAAGTCCCAGCAGCAAGTGTAAAGAGGCATTTGTAATTGTTGCGGCTGATGCTGCTGTTGCTGTTGCTGCTGTTGCGCGTTACATTTTAACGCTTCATTATGCGCCATAAAGTCGAACATGGCACCGAAAGGGAGGGGAGGGGTCAGGGAACCAGGGAGCCCATAGCCCGTAGCCCGTAGCCGGACAAATGAGTTAAAATTTACTGTGCCCATGATTTGACGCCGGCGATGAGTTGCCCATTCACCATTCATATCCATCATCATTGTTCGATGTCGCCATCGACAGGCGAAGCAACTCCGAAATCCCATCTCGGCCTGACCCACAATGCAGTGACTAAGTGACTAAGCCTCCGGACTCCGGACTCTGTCTCCGTACTGATACTGGATACTGGGTACTGGGTACTGGCTACCTTAGTCCGACGGACAATGATTGTTTTTAGTGGCACCCGTTTGCGACAAATTGTCGGCCTAATGTGTCGGCGGTGACTGTGTAATAAGTGAGGCCACTTGGCTCTAATCGCAGCTCACTGGGTTGCTGGGCGGGCTTGGCCAATCTGTCACACTGAAATCTGCGGATATTTGAATATCCCAATCAGCGGCTAAGATTCTGAGTAAGACATCAAAAGCAAAGAAAATAAATTCGTGTTTTTTTTACGACAGAACTCCAGAATTTGAATTTAAATCATTTTAATCCCATAAAATGGTTTTGAGATTTTAATTTATTATAAGAATGTAAGTAAGGAATATATTGCCGAGTAAACAATTTAATACTTTTAAAATAAAAGTAAATATTTGGAAAAACTATTTATTTTACATAATTATTTCCATGTTTCCGATTTAAATGGGCTAATAAAAAAGTAGTTAACTAAAAACGATCAAAATATTCAAATTACCAAATTCGTATTACAATTTTGTTCAGTGCTGTATCTGTGCCAAAAACCTTAGACACATTCAGGGTTTTATGGTTCACATTCCCGCCTAGCTTTTGTTGATTTAACTAATTAATACCACTATTCCGATTTCAATGCCAACGTCTTTAGCTCTTTCCACAGTATATTTATTTTTATTATTCATTCGGGCGGGGAGAAAAAAAACCAAATAAAGGAAGGAAAAAAAGCGGAGGCATTCATCCCGAACCACAATGCTTGCAAAATCCAAATCAAATCAGATTTGCTGCATTTTTTATCATACAAATTTTTGGCTTTGCACAATTTGACCCGAAAGCTAATATAAATCAATGGCCCGCGGTCAGATACAGATTTGCTAACATTAGCATTTGCTTACTGCTGGAGCTGGAGCTGGAGCTGGTGCTGATGCTGGTCGCCAGAGTCAACAAAAGCAATTAAATTATCAACGACGGAGCAGCGGCGGCCACAATCGAACAACAAAAATGATATTAACACTTTACAACATGTTGGCAATTAATTAAATCAAGCGTCCAAAAGCCCAGCCCACCCCCCTTAACCCTTCCCTCCGCCGCCGTCCAGTTCCGTCCCAGGCAATGACAACAACACCGAAAGGTATCTGACGGGTTTGAGTTTCAAATGCATAATTGGGAAGACAACAAAGCCTCGGCTCCGGAGAGCGAGAGACGGGCTCTCGGATGATTCGGGGAGAGGAAGATGATGAAGGTGTTGAGGCTGCTGATGTAGTAACAGACATCGGTTCAAATCTTAAAAAATTTTAGTATGTATTTCTTTACAAGGCCAACCGGCTAGTCGCTTTACTGACGGGGATTTTGGCTTTTGGATTGCCATATATATATATTTTTATCTGTTTTTGTTTTTTTTTTTTTGTATTTTTTTGCAATTGAAGAGGGACAGGTGACAGCTTTAGCCGTCTAAATTTCTTTCTTCTCAGTTGATTTTTAATTTGATTTATTTTAATGACTTTTATATAAGTCTCATCTGCCAGGGCGGCACTAAGCAATTTGCAATGAAATCAGAAAAAATTATGGTTTCCCGTTCCGTAGAGCCGCATAATTGTCCAGCTCAACACTTTTACTTTCCCAGCAGCAACCAGCAGCAGCCAGCAGCAATGAGCGAGAAAAAGAAAAAGCAATAAAAGTTAAATTTAAAGGGCCAAACTGGTTTGCATCCAAACGAATCAAATTGAATCGTATCGCACCGATGCTGAAGTCCAAACTCGTGTCGCACTTAATGATTTTCGATCATTAAAGAAAAAACTGTATTGAATGGGTAGGCAAGGCAAAGAAAAATCAAATATATATATACACGAGCCTGCGCAACATTAAAATCAATTTATAGGTCAAGTTGAAGTCGGAGCGCAGCACACAGCGAGAGAGAGAGAGAGGGAGAAAGAGCAAAATGTGTGCGAAAGAGAGGCAGAGAGCTGATGTATCTTTATCTGCAACTGGCCCGACATTCAGGTTCAGCTTGCGACTTTTACTCCAGCGGCATCTTGTCTAATATGACGAGGCGATGATGCAACACCCAATGTACCACCACCATGTGCCTGCCTGTTCGATTTGTTGAATGCGTAAACAAATCTTCGGCAAATGGAAAGCCATGAAGGAAAACACGACAAATACAACTACACAAAAAATGATAAACAATAAAAACACCGATCCCAGCCCGATGATCGATTCAGCATTCAGCGTTCAGCGTTCCCTGCTGCTGCTGCTGCTGCTGCTGTTGTGGGTCAAGTTGAAAATGCAGCAGCGGCGAGTTTACTTTCAAACAACACAACATACCAAGCTGCGCGCGACTTGCACGCGATCAAAATCGCGCGCAGCGGCCAACTTTGTTGCGCGATTTCAACAGCGAGATTAAGAGCAGCAGCAGACAACATTTGTTGCACTTGCCACACACCAGCAACATGATATATGTGCAGGCGCATACTAAGAAAAAATTATCAACGGTTTAGTTTTTTTTTTAATTTTTAAGGTCATTTGTATAAATTTTTTAAATAACTTTGAAGGTCACTTGAATAATTTAAACTTTAAAAATTTTGTCACATTTTTTTTTGTGAAGGGAAAGAACTATTTGTATATGTATATAAATGTTCTTCTTTTCAATAAAAAATACAAAATGTTTTCCTTAAATTTTATTCAAAATGTACTAAACATTTTTTCTTTCTGTGTAATGCTGTGCTTGTGTGTGGCAGAGAAGAAGTCGCCACAGCGACTTTTCCAAGCAACTAAATCGCGTTAATTTGGCAATCGAGTGGGTTGTTGCTGTTGTTGTTATTGTTGTAGACGCCCGCTTGTCGTTGGCCTAAAATCCCAAGTAATTGGTGCAAGACATTTGTTGCTGTTTACTTTAGTTTTGTTGATGCCGTTTGAAGGAAGTGGTTGGTTGCTGCTCTTGGAGGCGGTTTTAACCGCTCACCCAAAGCAGGGGAGCGCGTTTCGTCCGCGTTTCAAGTTGCAAGTTGCTGAAATGCAGTATCTGTGTTGGGTCTGCCGCTGCCTCAGGTGGAAAAACATCAGTTAGTAGTCAAGTGCACAGCTGCAAATACTCCGAGTGGTGGCCAGGGGTGCGTAAGTGTAAGTGTGAGTTCCCCATTTGAAAGCCTGAATTTAAATTTTTTAGCTGATTCATTCTACATTGCATCCATCGGGTAGCGTTTTTTTTTCTTTCGTTAACTTGATTTAAGCCCCATGCGATGTTGCCAGACAGGTTAGCGGTGCACCACCATTTGTCTCTAAATTCAGGTATTTAATATGCCATTCCAATCCGAGTGCCGAACTTGTCATTTTGTTTTTTTCTTGGCCCTCTTCCTTGTTCACAGTTCCCTGCACTCTTGCCCGTAAATCATTAACAATATAATTAAACAAGCAATGACTTTTACCATCTCAATCATTTTGCCATCGCGTATTTATCGAGCTCAGGCATTAATTAACATTTTAATTTCGCCACACAACTTTTTTTTTAAATTTCTTCAAAGGTGATACAGTATGGAAATTTCTGTGACACTTTCGATTAAATAAATTAATATTTTTTTATCTGATAACAAAATGTTTTGTTCAACATTTCAAAAGCAAATCGCTTAAGAATTACGACTTGTTGATCTGGATTTCATATTTGTATTTATTTGGACTGCTTTATAAACAATTAAATTTGTTGATTTTCTTGAAATCGAATATTATTATACATCCCTCCCTTTAAATGACAATTTAATTATTAAATCAAAAATTTATCGTTGACCCAATTACAATCGACAAAATCGTATTCGTGAAATTTTCTCCTGAACGAGTCTTTAAACAAATTTTAAATCAATTAAAAGGCAGTAAAATGTGCGAAACAAGCTTATACGATTGAATATTTAATAGCTGTTACTTTTAGTGTGTTTTAACAACAGCTTATATCTTCGGTGTCTAATCTCAACCAGCTAATAATGTAATTACAAATGGCACTTACTTCAATCACGGGCCGATAAGCGTCCATAAATATTGCCATTGCCTCTCCGTTTTTTATCTGTGCTGTGCTCTGCCTCTCTCTCCCCGTTGCCTGTTGTTATCAGTTTGAAGTTCTCCAAAACGCAGAGAGGTTCGGAATCGCAGATATATAGATACAAAATGTATCTGAGACGCACGCACTCACGCACTGTCCGTTTTCCTCCAATGTTGAACAATAAACCTTTGGCTAAATGGCTAACTAAATGTTATTGCAAATCGCACATATATGGCTAGCTCCTCCGCTGAGAATATCGCGCATACGCCGCGTGGTGCCAAACAAACCGAAATAGAGCAAAGCACTGGCGATCGCAGTCACATGCGACAAACCTTATCGCTGCCCCCACCACAATGGCTCTCTCTACCTCTCTCCCCGAGTGTTTCCATTGTATTTATTTATTTTCTCTCTAGCGAAAAAAACACTCGTAAAAAACAGCTGAGAGAGCCGAACGGGGGCCAACAATAAACATTAGTTGACGACGCCGCTAACGGGCTCTCTAAGTGGCTGAGCGCCCAACAGGGACTGCAAGCAAATCGGCTGATTAAGACCCATTTTTATAATGATCATCGCTGGCCCGGGGGCTGCGCAGTTTGGCAGCTGGGGTTGGGACTGGGACTGGTGCTGGGGCTGGAGCTGGGCCGGGAGCTCAGCTGGTTGGCTATGACCAAGTGGCCTAGTAAATTTCGCCGCCAGCGTCTTTGCACTTTTCAGTGTCAAAAGAGCCAACACACAGCGAACTGCTTCGCGAAAAAAAGATTCGTATTCGAAAATAAAGTCGAGGTGTAATAATTATTGTGTAAGCGGGCAAAAGGAGAAGAAAACAACTCGAACTCGAAGATTTGAATAAGTTTCGATTTCTGGGTTGCCTGTTTGTTTTTTTTTTCGGTTGTTTTGTGTAAAATGGTGCAATGGTCGCGGTGCCCGAAACTCCGATCATTAGCCAGCGGCAGCTGCGATTGGTTAACCCGTTGGCATTTTTTTTCGAATTTGCAGAGACAACGCGACCTGGCTGAATGAATATATGAAAATCACTGGATTTCTACACCCATCACCAAGCAGCATCTGCAGTAATGGGCGCAGAAATCTTGCAACCAGATAACAACAAAAAAAATTCCTACAAATTATTATTTTATTTTGGCTGGGAACCTTCTTTTTTATTTATTTTTATTGGCTTTTATAAAACAGGTTTCTCTTGCTGTTATTAAAGTATCACCCATATTGGTGAACGTCTTAGATTAAGCCAATTTATTGTAGGAAAATTACCAGAAAACTATAGAGCATTTTGTTTAACCTTTATTGTTCATTTAAAAATGGACTGATATGATTTATTATTTTAATTTAAAAAGAAGGGCAAAGTTGCAATGCAAAGTATTTTCTTTTTTTGTACTTTAAATACTTTTATAGTTTTAATGTAAATTATTGAAATTTTGTTCTTTGCAAAATTGGTATACAATTTTGGGCTTGGAATGCCTTATACATTTTTCTTTGGGTGTAGGCCAAGCAGATGAAACAAAACGATTGGCCTGGCCATGAGGGCAATCATTTCACTTGCCAGCGTTTCAGTTATCCAGTTATCCCAGTCGAGATTCAAGGTCAGTGCTGTGCTGCATTTCCGTGTGAAATGTTGTCGGGCCAGCTCATGACCGAGCCGCTAACCGAAAGATACAGCTATAGCTATATCTGCCAGCTATAGTTATAGCCTTCACTAAACTTGACCGCCACAGAGCGATGTCGTTGATGTTGGTGTTGTTGGTTGCTGCTGCTGTTGCTGCTGCTGCTGCTGCTATTGCTGCTGCCACCGCAGACGTAACAAAGCAGCAGCGCCGAAATAAGTGCAGCACTTGCAATTTCTGCATGCACTTTTCGCAAAACTCAAGTGCGAATGACTCTAGCAAAACAGAAAACGTTCACGTTTTGGGGGCAGAAAGGCGGGGCCCGGGGGAAAAGCGGGGGAAAGGTCTGCGCGGCGTCGGCAGAAATGCGATTTGAGAAAGACATTGAAAGGCCTTGCTGGCGAGTGTGTGTACTTGAAAACCAAACTGACAACGAAATCGAAAGCAAAAACCAGTTGCACTTCAGCACCAGCTCGGGGTTTTTCCACTTCCAAAGAAAGCAAAAAGAACTCGCCGCCAGGAGGAAGGTTTTCTCGATGAATAATCACACGATCGGCATTCTTGCCACATGCCTTCGGTTATTTAATTCGCGCAATTATCTGTAGGCATAATATTTACAGCAATAATATCGCGGATGTGGTAATAGCAGCTGCATCGCAGGGGGTTTTTGGCATTATTTCCCTCGATTTTTGATTTTTTCCTCTTAATAACACAGTATGCATATATGTACGAGTATGCACACAAAAGTCGTGTGCAAAGGGTCATTCGAAGATTGATGGAAAGCCCAACCGTAATCGTATTTGTATATTTAGTGGGGCTTGCATGCTGCGGTTGGAGTCAAAATTACAGGTTGCCATCCCATTTGAATACTGCATCTGGGAGGATTGTACTTTATTCAATCTTCTATTGAGTCACACTTCAAAAAATGGGGAAGTTCCAGTGGATAGCCCCCAACCTTATCGACCAACCCAACCTTATTTTATTTAAGTTTTTCAAAATACCACTAAAAATTGGCAAGGAAAAATATCAAATACTTATCCTCCTAGTTTAAGGATAATCTAAAATTTGTAGAACACAAAATAAATTTTTACTCTATCCTTTTAGAAATCGTTTTATAAATATTTTTAAAAAATTCACATATGTAACCCCTAAAAATTAAAAATTCTCATTTTCTTAAGAAAATTCTTTTTAAAAGAATATAATTTTTATAAAACTTGATAACTTGCCAATTTTGTTAAATCTTCAGCACACTTACCATTTTTGAAAATCGCTTTTATAAAGCGTTAGAAGTCGGGTTCTCTTTTGTTTAATAAAATCGGAGTATTTAATTTAAAATTGCACACTCGACTAATTTACAGATTGAATCTTATCTCGGATTTTTCCTTATACGATATATCACTTTTCGCACTATCCTTGTTCTGTTTGTATTGTATATTCGAAGTATTTGAAATGTTTTTAGAGAGATTTTAGAGATTTACACGCGCACACACTGTTGGACCATTGTTAAAGGGGTTTCTCGGTTAGGCGGCTGCTACATCACAATTGGGAAACGCTTGGCGCTGGGGGAAGAGCGATGCTGCTGCTTCGGCTGCTTCTGCTGCGGCTGGAGCGGCTGCTGGACTTAACTGGACAACAACTGGACAGCGACTGGGCAGCGAGAGCGCTTTTTACATTCAAATCAAAAACACTGAAATAAGTTTGATTGCACGCTGTCGCTTTACTTTTATACGACTGCTAGTCGTTGTAGGAGCGGAGTTGGCTGCCAGCGACGCCGGCTGCGCAGTCCCCGGACGGCAGCGACGCCGACGCAGACGGTGATTTTCGGTGAGCGTGCGCACGGCCGAAAGCCGAAGTCGAAAGCTTTCGGCAAAATTCTGAGCGCAGCAGCAGCAGCAGCAGCGGATTAAGCAGCAGCAACAGGTTGTCAGGTTGCCTCTCTCTCTCCCTCTCCCTCTGCCTCTGCCACTCGCTCTCGCTCTATCCGCCGACGACCGCAGCTTTGCGCAAGGATGCTTGGACCCAGCTGCGCAGTCGGCGTCGCTGCCAGCCCTTTGGAATCTAATTTCTATATATATGTGTATATGTATAAATCCGAGAGATTGGCAGGTGCGAATGCTGCCTTTGCACCCACGCCCAAGTGCGGCGCTAATTGCCGCCTAAATCTGAATACCAGTGCGCGGGGTGGTTTGGGTTTCCGCGGTGATTGCACCGTTCAAAGTTCTGGGCAAAATATCCGTTAATTAACCCCTGACCAAATCGAAAGTGTGCAAAAAAGATGGGAGAAAAGGTTAACTAAATTTCCATACTCGCAGCTGTTGTTTGAACATCTATTTCCAGCGGAGTCCAAGAAGAAGTCGAGGCTGAAAACCAGTTTGTCTCTTGGGCCTTAAATATTTATCTCGGCTTTCCTCGGCTGTTTGCCTGCGTGGTGGTCGATAAACGTTCCCAAAAAGCGCCGTGAACTTGTGAAACAAACAACGCTCCCGAATGGGGCTGGTGGGCCAGCGATATACTTGGCGTATACTTGATATTTGAGAGGACTTTTTGTGGCCGTAACAATTAGACTGCTTAGAACAAATCGAACTTTGAGAGCGGGTCACTTGCTTGTTTGGTTACCCTCAATTAGTGGAAATTAAGGCGTTATAATGACTCTACTACTTTTTTTTATAATTTGCCTGCTAAAAATCTCACCAGTATCCGACAGTTTCGTAGATTCATCTACCGAAAAAGTAATACAAAAGCCAGCAGTGCAAAACAAACATTTGCATATTTCAACTCAAAGTCCGGCGTTGCGACCATGTAGCACAAGAAGCAGCGTACAAGATCTTTTTGCGGAATTCTAACCGAAAACACGTATGCGCTGTATTAGCATGTGCAAACAGTTGGCGGGGGAGACGATGAATAGTCATGAGTCGACTAGCCCTTGCTGATCCCATCGAATTGATCTGAAACACGCGTCATC
>JAJJHY010008598.1:18783910-18900972 GCA_021224005.1 Drosophila setifemur | reverse complement strand
TGCGCTCAAGGGCTTCTCTCTGGGGCCATCTTCCATCGTGACAAGTGGAAGAAGTTCCCAACGCAGCAGCAGGAACTTCCTTATATAGTTGGTAAGGAAATTTACAAAGTTCCGAAAATTTTCCAAATCATTTAACGGTGGAGAATCTCATCAACAAGAATCAAGTCAAGAGAACGCGCCTTTTTTGGCTTGAAAGAAATATCTTTGTATCGAAAATTTCCACAGAGGCATTAGAGGCAACAATATCTGTTAGACAAGATTTGTTTGCGACTAATGTGATTGGTTCTGACTAATTTTTATGGGCATGCATGATATAATATTTAATACGGGGATAACAAAGATGATTATTAAATTTTTAATTTCTTAATGAATATTCCAACATTATATGGACTTAGCACTCGCACATCCCCCTTATAGAAGTTTTTTTTTTATTAGTTTTCCTCATTGATTGCAAATGATTAATTCCCATTTAATTGTTGTGCTGAAATAAACAACGCTGATTCTCTCGAGTTGCAGTGAAATATGCATTCTGAAAGTTGAAGGAACTTTGGATGGGACATGTTCGGTTTATCCGCTTATGCTGATCAATCAGACCGAAATAAACAGGCACTCGATGGACGGACCCGTCCGGTTTTTAGCCTCGAGCAGCATCTTCCGGTGCACATCCCGTGGCTTAAAGTACAATGACTTTTTATTGAGGCTTCGCAGAGATATATTTTTGGTGTGTCTTGGCGGGCACACGCGACGTATGCTTAATGGCACAACCTTCGGCCCAGAAACATTGACTTTAATTCGAGTCTCGTCTCAATCACACGAGCCAGGTGACGATCGCAATGATGATCTCCGCTGATGAGCATCGCGATGGTGCGCCTCCGATTTTGGCCATCATCGGGTGGGTGTCGATCTGGCCGGCCAAAGCCATTGTTTATTGGGCCAATCTTGGGAGCGTTTTTGTTTTGTTGTCTGGCATCCAGCTCTTTGTGGCGCTATTCGTATTTTTTTTTCGGACTCTCGTTAGTACTTTTGGCCTTATCCGAGCATGCTACCAAATAAAAACCCCGAGTTCAAGGTTGCATCTCTCGTAAATATTACCAAATACGATCGAGAGTCGCGTGAAGGGAAAAATTCTACATCGAACTTTGGTTGGTTGGATAAACAAATGAGATGCGGCAATAAATAGCAGCAGCAATAACAAACATCTTGGTTTAGTTGCAGTTTTTAGCCACTTGGGCAATCCACCACCCCTCGGACTCCCTCGGACTCCGCTCCTCGGTGCACTGCACCACCCTGCGATTGCGCAACATAGATGATTGATGCGCTGATTTGGCGTTGCCGAAGTCTCAATGGCCCTCGAAGCCACAAAGGCAGCAGCAGCACCGATGCAATACAATTATTATACACTGAGGGAATGCAGTAAATCTAGAATCTAGAAGGGGATAACAAAAAATGTTCACGAAAATCATAGCAAATATTAAAATAAATATCATTTAATAAGATATCTTTGGTTTCTTATAAATATAATATAATACGAAACAGAGGTTCCCTCTTCAGGTTTTTACTCAAATTGAACGCAATTGCAATTTAATTGTTCTGGTTTTGTTTTTAGTGTATTGACGCCATTGTTGTTGCACTTTGCCTGTGTGATTTTGATTATTAAATAACGGTTAAGTCAAGTGGCATTTTGCGATTTTGCAAATCATACTCGCCTTTACATTTAGGTGGAATTTGGTCTGAGGCAATGCAATCGAAAGTGTGAAATTCCAACGACAGTCAAGAATAATAAACCAAAACGAGAGTCATTCTCCAAATACAGAACGACCACCACCTCCCCGTAATCCTTCGCACCCCCATCCAAAGCCGACATCATAACTCAAAACCCGTTCAAGACTTGCCACCAAAGATCGAAAACAAATGCCAGATTATAAAGCTCACAAAATAAACATTTAGAAAAATACAGAAAACAATAAACGTGGATTTAACAACACGGCAACTGGACTTTCCATTTAGACAGACATCATTTCTAACCACATTTGTCAACAGCTCCCGAGCAAGTTCAGCGCAAATCGATCAGAGGAGAGGAGCTCGATCGACTAAAATCTAAAATCCCCAAGAAAAAAAAGAAGAAGCCACGAACTGATGACGCTGGCGAAGATGGCGATGGCGATGGCGATGGCGATGGAGACGCGGAGCCAGATGATTGGGTTTAGTACGCATATAAAAAACAAGAGAGACATTAGAAATTGCGCAAGGTGTTCGGTGTTCGGTGGTTCGTGTTTGAACATTGATCGGCCATCGTGAAAATATATCAAGGTCAGCTGGTTGACACAGAAACCAAAAAACGAATCAGCTAACTAACATTAATTGATGGATCTGTGCGTTCGCTCCACAATTTCGTTGGCCTTCCAAAGTGGGGGAATAATCTGCACTTCAATAATCCGGCCAAAACCATTCTCATTTGCATGAGAAGAGGGCAGTAAATTTTAAATAAGCTCCATTAAGTCAGGCTTTAATAACATATATATATATATATATATAGATATATTTAATTTAATTTGTGATTGTCACCGAACAAGTTATCATTCAAATGCAAATTATGGTCATGAAACTGGTGAATAACGGTGAATGAAATGCATTTGCCTCAATGAGCGCGCATTTTGGTTATTTATAGGCAGTTTGATTGATTTGAAGGCAGAAATTTGAAAGAAGCGCCCGATAGACGAGGGTGATTGGCTGCACTGGCAGGAAATCGAAATCGATGGACTTTTCGATAACTTGATTGTATAGTGTGGCCAGCCTGGTCACACTGCCAGCTGTTTACCTGCATCCGATGCCGAGCTGCGGATTGAAAAAAACGAAATGTTGCGGCAGAATCTGTTGGACCAGCTCAAGCACTTCATAGAGACGGTGAGCAGCGGGCACAGCAGTCCCCAGCTGCTCACCAGCCCCAATCTCATCAAGCTGGCGTGAGTTTGATTCGCAAACATGGGCTTCCCCCAACTAATCCTGGTTTTGGGTTTTCTTCCTCAGCCTGGGATTTCTGGAGGAGCTGCCCGCCACGCGTGACATTGTGTTTGAGTACTTTGCCCTGCTGGCCGAGATCAGTGTGCAGCTATATGTGTCGCCTGATATGGCGGATCCCAAGACCGGCATGCCCATCTCCCAAGTCAAGCAGGGCGGGAATCGTCAGCAACAGTTGCGGGCCCCGGAGTACGAGAGCTTCAACATGGTGAAGACGGCGCTACAGAGTCTGGTGTGGAAGGGCCCGCCCGCCTGGGCCCCGCTGATAGCCAACTGGAGCCTAGAGCTGGTGGCCAAGCTCTCCGATAAGTACACCCAGCGCAGGATGACCATCACCGCCAGTTGCAACTACTGGCTGGAGTGCAGCGCCATGCACGGCCTGATGACCCTCATCAATAGTTGCTTTCGAAAGCTAACCCAGCCCGAGGAGGAGGCCTGCGTAGAGATCATGCTCAATGCCTTCCACCGCTTCCCGATGACTTTCGATTGGATTGTGGCCCGGTTGGGTGGCTGCTTTCCCTACAAGATCATCATGCAAATCCTGCAGTGCGGCATCAAGCGATTTGTGGACGATTACCGGTGTCATCTCGACTCGGAGGCCGGCATCCTGGACTACATGACTTCCTGCCACGAACAGCAGTTGAGGGCCGCCTTCCGGGAAATGCTAAGGGAGGGCTTTGCCCCGAAGAAGCCTCTCGATGTGGCCGTGGTGCCTTTTCTTTTAATTACAACAAACTACTCGGATGCCATTCTGCAGAGTTTGGTCAATGTTCTGGTGGAAATATGTGAGTACTTTTTTGGGCTACTAAATATATTTAAAAGATTTTAAATTCCATAATTCTATCCCTCAGATAACGAGGATATGTGCGAGGTGATTGTGCAGAAGTCGCCGCTTTGGCTGAGCAACAAAATGTTCGCGGATATGCAGCCCACATTGAATAATGCAGTTCTCCGCTTGAGCGAGCATGGAGCCACTTTGCTGATCACGGCGGCCAAGATGGCCGATCGATTCGTTTGGTGCCAGGACTTCCTTGACAACTCCATGCAGGAGCTGGAACAGTGGGTGCTTAACCAGCGCAACTTCCCGCTGCTGGGCGACTTGGCCTACGAGGAGACGAAGTACATGCTCTGGAAGAGCTGCCTCAGCACAAACCTCATCGAACAGCAAACGGCCGTGAGATTGCTGCTCGTTGTCTGTAAGTGGAACATAGAAACTACAAACTTGTTATAGGATTCTAATTGCTATTTTGATTTGTACTCCTTTTAGCTTCCCAGCACCCAAATATTTACAACCAGACCATATCCCAGCTGCTAAGAAAGCCGTACGCACAGAATCCCAATGGCATTGGGGCGCTCATCCGTCTTCTTGGTGGGCAGAGCGGGATGGTGAACTTTCCCGGTTTCACGCCCGGCTTCAAAATGGTCCTGGAGGACATCACGCTGCATGTGCAGGTCGACAATCGATTGCCAGTGCCTGCGGGCACGACCACAGAAGCGTTCAACACCTTCTCCAACCTTAACATACTGGCAAAGTAAAAAACAAGCAAAACTTTAATTTTTAAATCTAATTATTTTTATCTCCTCCAGGATGCACAAGAGCAAAAATGTGGCTCCCTACATCAAGACCCATCAACTGAACCAGGCTTTCAACGAATGTCTGCCCAAAATTATTCAGATCTTTGACTGCACGATCAACAAATTGGTTCTAAGGATGGACAGAGACGCGGCTGAACTGAGTGCCTCGAAATTCCGAGCGCAGCAAACCAACAATAATAACAACAATGATATGTGCAATGGAGTAGAGTATGGCAAGCGACCCAAGCTGGAACCGGGGGAGTTAAACGAGGAGGAGCAGGAGAAGCCTGAAGATGAGGACGCCACTCGCATGCGCCTGGCCCACCTCATTGTCGATCTGCTGAACAGTATTGAGGCCGGCAGTCCCAAGAATGTCCTGCGAACACCGATGCTCATCAAGCTGGCCGTGCTCAGCGTCAAGTATTTCTTCGTGGGTCTCACCGAGCGGAGTAAGCTTTGGCTCTCAATGCCAGCCTTCCTTTATTTTTTTTTAATTGCTACTAACTAATTATTTCCTTACAGCGGTAATTCGACGAGCAGCAGCCTCGCATCGCTCCTTTACATTACTGCAGCGCCAGTGCTCCGCACGGAAGATTACGCGTAACGCTTGCTTACGGGAGCTGGTGGAGGGGGCCCTCTTCTACCATGGACATCTCCTAGGTCAGCTCGAGGAGTACGAACTAGACGAGCTGCAGATCCCGGAACATGAACTGCTCATCTTGCAAAACTTACACACCAGTTCCGGCGTTAACTCTAATCGCTCCGTGCTGCATTCCGGGATAATAGGACGAGGATTGCGACCCGTTCTGCCCACCAACAACCGAAGTTGCGATGCGGAAAAGCAGGCTTTGTATCTGAAGGCATTAAATGCCTGCTGCGCGGATCTGGAGAAGCCCAATAACGTGGAGGGCTACTCACTGGTCTCGCTGCTCCTGGTCGAGCTGGTCTCCACGGATGTCATGTACAACGGGCTGCCCTTTCCGGACGAGGAGTTCAGCAAGGTGACCATGGAGCGGGACATGCAGATAAGGAGGGCCTTCATCACCTCCCCGGTCTTGTGGGCTGTCTTGGGACTGATAGCAGCTCATCGGCCTGCCCTTTGCTACTCGTCAGTGCTCTTGAGGGCACTCTGTGCCACTTGCCTGCACCACTGGCGGGGCAAGAATGGTGGGTTTACATTCTTCTTCATTTATATTCATTTCCTTAAATAATTAACCTTTTTTTTACAGTGAATAAATTCCAGCCCTCGGCTGTCAATGATGAGCTGATGCTCTGCACAAAAAAGATGCTCCAGCTGCTGGCCATGAGTCAACTGATTCCTCCACCGCTCACCAACCTGCACCTCATCATCGAGCACTTTGAAGCTGCAGAGGTAAATTTGTTTAGATCTAGATTCTACTTTAAAAAGCTAATAATCTAATTTCTGTCCAGATTGCCCTGCTTCTTAGAGAGTGCATCTGGAATTACCTTAAGGATCATGTGCCCTCGCCGGCGCTCTTCCACGTGGACAACAAAGGCCTGCACTGGCGCAACACGAGCACCCAGTTGGCCAAGGTGCCAGCACAGTATGTGGACACACTGCGGCACCTCATGCAGAGGAAACTCGCCACCCTGGGGCCGCACTACCATCAGATGTTCATCATGGGCGAGCTGATGGAGAACAATAGCGAACCGGATCCCACGGCACGATTGCAGATCGTTGAACTAGAATAAGCTGCCGTAGTTAGCTAGCCTAATCTTGTGTGAATGAGGATGTTAATGTGGTTGGAATGGAGTGAAGTGGAGTTGAAAGTGTGGTGCAGTGTGCGAACTACTCGTAAATGCAGTGTTTTGTATTTGATCTTCAATGGGTTCTTTTATTTTCGATTCAGTGTTTCAGTTTGTAAATTAAAATCTCAACCTAGGCCTTTGCAAATACTGTCCAGCAGTTATTGTACTCTGACGGCGCATCTGAAAATCGCATCATTTTCGTGTTTTGTGATTTAGAATATAACGAAGCCAACAACAATTTCACTTGAACATGTTTCTTTATCTGTGCAATGGGCACCATCTGCTCCTCCCTTTGCCAGCCAGCGCTCCTCCGCTGCGCTCAGTACATCATATATTTTAACGACTAATTTTCGCATTCAGTTTGCTTCATATAATACACAGTATTGTCACATGGATATATAGCTTTCGTGTCGACGGCTCCCAGGTCAGCTAACTTAGAGTCCTTGCTGCTTCTGTCCAGGCACATCCTGGGCGCTCCTCGCGTTCCTACATGGTTCTACGGTTACAAATACTTGGCGAATGTAGGACAACAAAAGATGGGGAAAACAAAACCAAAAAGTTGCTCACAATTTGTTAACAAAGTTATTACTTTCGATATATCTTAGCGGCTAGTTTAGTGGGGGCAACGTCCGCAGCATCAGCCTACGAGGTGCGGCAGTGGCTCAGCTTGCGCACAGAGATGCAGGAGGTCAGCTTCTTGGCCCGACGCTTAAGCGCCGATCCCTTCTTCTTCACCGGAGCCTCATCTCGGCTGCCGTTGCTGAACGAGTGCCCGGAGGCGGCAGCAGCTTGGGCACTCGTCGAGGGCGGTTCGTAGGTGTGGCAGGCTGCCATAGCTGCCGCTGACTGTTTGGACCGGATCTCAGAGGCGGCAGCGGCCGCCTGACGAGCTAGCTCCTCTGTGGAAGGAACGGCAGGTTACGAATATTGAAACAAATTCAAAGAAGCCAGCTACTTACGGTTTACGTCGTGCTCGGTGAAGTAGACGTCCTCCTGGTCCTGGTCGCCATAGTGGTAGGCCTCCAGGTAGGGAATCACCGTGGAGGAGCGGTACTTGTCGCCCTTCAGCGGGGGAATGGGTATCGGTGGGCCAGTAACCGGCGGGGCGGAAATAAACCATCTAAGGGAAACACAACCATGAAATAATCAACTAATTAATAGCAACCGATATAAACTCACGTGTCCTTGCGAATCTCCTGCAGCGAGAGGCGTTGGCTGGGATCCGCCTGCAGCATGCCCAGGATGAGCCTGGCAAAGTCTGGGTCCAGCTCGTAGAGCCAATCAGGCGCCTCCCATTGACCACGCCCAATGTTCTCCAGCAGCCGGTAGATGTTGTCGCCCTCAAAGGGATACTGTCCAGTGGCCAAATTATATCTAAAACAATAGAGAAATTTAAGCTTAACCACTTCTAAAAGGAGGAGAGGAGGGAATCCCCCGCTTACAGGGTCACTCCGCTACTCCAGATGTCCACCTTGAACCCCGCAAAGGTCTCGTGTCCGTTGGCAATCTCCGGGGGCTGGAAGGCGGGCGATCCCTGGCCAGTGGTGCAGGTGTCGTCTGGGGAGAAGAGGTCCAGCTGCTCGGCCACCCCGAAGTCGGAGATCTTCAGAGTTTGGTCCAGGGAGAGCAACAGGTTGCCCGGCTTGATGTCCTTGTGGATGACCCGACAGCTGTGTAGGTACTCCAGCCCGTCGATCAGCTGGTGGAAGTAGCCGTGCGCCTGGAAGAGCGGCATTTTCTTGTCCGGCTGATAATCGACCATTTCCTGCAGTCCCCCCACACAGTACTCCATGACCAGGTACATCTTCTGCTTCTCCTCGTTGTAAAGCACGTCCACCAGCTGGACCACGTTCAGGTGCTTCAGCTGCTTCAGGAGATGAATCTCGCGCGTTACATTCTGCTCCCCATTCGGAATCCTGCGCAGCTTTCTCTTGGTCAGGATTTTGACGGCCAGCCGGCAGAGGTTCTCCGAATTCATGGCTTCCTTCACCTTGCCGTAGGATCCCTCGCCCAGCACATCGCCCATTATGTACTTGCCTACCATCTTGATGTTCTTCTTCTTCTGCTGGTAGATGATGTCCTGGCTGTCCACGCGATTGAAGAACATATTGCCCATGTCTAGGGTGACGCGATCGAGTGTCTCGATCTCATCGTCGTCCAGCCAGGTTACCTGCGGATGCGGATGAGGCTGCTCCTCGAGCAGGTCATCCTGGGTATAGAAGCCACCACCGCCGCCGCCCCCATGGGGTTCCTCCTCCTTTAGCTCCACGAAAGCCTCTTCCAGCTCGGAGGCAGTGTCGAAATGGTAGTTCTTATTGGCCAACAGTACGCTCATCTCGTCGGGATCTCCTTCGTCGGCCAGGGGCTCCTTGTGATTGTCCAGCTGCTGGGCGCCTCCCCCTTGGTGATGATGTGCTGCCGTGACTTGTGAGTACTCCATGGTGTGAACAGTCATTTGGACAGGCTGGGCCTCTGTATGCTATGCGTACTTCTGCTCCTTCTTTCGCTCCCGCTTCTACTCCTCCTCCTCCTCCGCCCGCTGCTTCTCTCTCCGCTGCGAGAGCTAGAACATTGCATAAACCTGCGGGCAACCTGCTCACATCGTACTCCGGCGGAACCCGGACTCCGGCGAACTGCAGTTGCTGGAACTGGCCAATGATCGAGTCGCACCACTGGCCACCACCTGGTACTCCGGCAGAAACACGCCTTTATCTCGCACCTCGCCTCACACCTCTCCAAATATATCTTTATTTTTGTAATCAACCAACTTGCACAAACACACACGAGCACGGGCCGTGAGATTTCGGGTGGGGGGATTACGCGAATGGATCGCGTGCTTGGAACCCTTGGAATGCCTCTCTCTTCTCACCCAGAGCTGTGTGCGGCTCTGTTTTTCATATAAATTTGTTAATTTCTGTGTTTACTCTCTTTCCGAAAATTGTTTAACAATTATTTCTGGTCAAATTGCTGGGAACCCGGTACGTTCATACTAACTCTTCCGACCAGTGCTTGAATTTTGCCGGACCCGCGACGGGTCACTCTAAAACCCGCGACCAGGGCTAGAGAGAGAGATTTTGTTGTTTTAACTAGTGTTGTGATTGCGAAGAGAGCCCAAAACAAACGAGGAAATATTTGGAAATAGTGAAATACTTGGCATTTGAGTCGAACGAATAGCAAGTCATGGCGGCAGGGACAACCACCAAGGAGCGTTTGGAGCGCCTGATGTCCGCCAAGACGCAGCTGGAGGCTCAGATCAACAAAAACGGACAAATCCTGGCCGCCGTGAGTAAAGTCGCGCATTCATCATACTCCTTTCCTGTTGCTGGGAAGCGGATATGATATTTTGACACTTGTCTTTTGAATGCTGTGTTTACTCAGGGAGATTATGAAGAATGAATCAAATCTATCTTTAAAGGGGACCTTACATGGTTTGTGACCCACGTGTCTAATCACAGGTTCTTAAACATAAAGTACCCTTTGTCACATTTTCTAGGAACAATACATTTACAAACGCCTAACCTTGACAAGCTAGTTAGCCCTTCTACTTAATTAGTATTAGATCTAGTAATGAAGATCATACAACTGTAATATTTAATATTTTCTTTAGAAAATATGTTAACAATATCTTAAAACCAGATCCGAATATATACTTATGAAATAAATTATTTGCTCGCTATTCCAACATTTTTATAATAATCATAATTAATTATCCATCATTCCAGAACGACAATGTGGGCATGGCCGGGCCCTTGGTAGATCTGGAGGGCTTTCCCCGCAACGACATCGACATCTACCAGGTGCGCCAGGCGCGCCAGACGATCATCTGCCTGCAGAACGACCACAAGGAGCTGATGAACCAGATTCAGAGCCTGCTCAATCAGTATCACAGTGAGATATCTAGCACGGACCCCGAGCTGGTTAACCGCGCCTCCGCCCTGGATTTGGATGGCGATCGAACCGTGGGAGGAGCTAACTTTACCAACTTGGCACCTGCTCGCGCCATCGTGGTGGTCAACTTAGTCAGCCCAAATTCCCCTGCGGAAGCAGCTGTAAATATGATTGGAAATAGCATCTTCCTCAGATATTTCATACCTTTTTTTTATCCTTTATTTAAGGGTCTTCGTGTGGGCGATGGAATCCTGAGCTTTGGCTCGGTCAACGGAAACAATTTCAAAGGTGATCTCGCCCAGATTGGAGAGGTGGTCCGCAACATGCAGAACCAAAACGTCCAGCTGAAAGTAAAGCGCGATGATCAGCAACTGGACCTGATCCTGGTGCCAAAAGCCTGGAGCGGACGCGGTCTCCTTGGCTGCAACATCGTCCTGCCCCCCGAGGCCATGGAGTACTGATTTAGAACTTAAGATTGTTTATTCTCGTTTGCATTTAAATATTAACCCATGGCCAGGCCACAGAAAATGTTTACTCTAAATTGTGAAAATTGATTTTTGGATTGGTAACGCATTTGCAGGCCAATTTTTCCGAAGACACGAAGTTTAATTGACAGGCGGGTCACTATGCCAAGGAACAGCATCACCATCGGTGTCACCCAAGGTATGTGAGTCAAGGAAAATACAAAGAATCCCAATTGGAATTCAGAAGAGTGAGATATATCGGTTTCATTTTTTAACTTATAACTAAATAAAGAATAAGAATACATTTCTTCTAATAAAAAAAAAGGTCATCAACCCAAAATAAGCTTATAAAGCTTTAGATAAGTCAAAGAGGAGTTATATTCGGTATCATAAAATGTGGTCTGCCTTTATAATAAATGTTGTATTTTAACATACAAAAACTTTTAATAAAAATAACAATGTTTTGTTATTTTAATATTTTGTTGATTTTGGAAAAATAAATAGGTTTAATATGAGAGAAATAAATTAAAATCTCGCTTAGCAGCGCACTTGGTATAGTAAAGTTTATGTTGGACCCTGAATGTGAATTTTTTGTTTTAATTACTTGGTAAGTTAATATTTTTTAAATTTATTCTTTAATTACAATTTAAGACAAAGGCATATATTCAAATTTGCACATAACAGCGCACTATTTTCCTCCGAAAGCTCTGGATCAACAGAGTTTGAGAGGGAGAGCTTCGGAGGCTGCTGGGCGCTCTTTAGCCCTTGAGTAAATAATATATTTCTTACTCAATGCTTTTTCTATTTCGGAATTATTTTATTTGCTTTGTGTTCGTTTTGCATTTCTTTATTCCAAATATTGAATACATCCGAATCGGGCTTAATTGATCCAACACCTTTAGGGGAATTCAAATAACGAAGTATGGAAATCCAAGCCGAATGGGAAGAAATCTTTTGGTTTGAGTCTGGGCTATCCGGATCCGATGACCAACACTTGAAGGATTCAAATTACGAAATAGTCCAGTCGAAAAAGATCAAACTCTATTCAATTACTAGTAATTTGTTAATCTAAGACAAACAAGACAAAAAAATTAAGAATTAATTATAGATTTTCACAATTGATAAATTAGTAAACATTCCAGCACAAACTGGAAAGAAAACATTAGTTTGCCAAAAACCGTTGTTAAACTACACAGTTAGGTTTTGAATTGGGAGAGCGCAGACGCTTGGTAGAGCGATTGAGAGCGAAATGTGGAGAGAGTTGAGCTTATTCTCCTCAGCTTCCAGCAGAAGACGGGAATGTTTTGTTCAGTGTTTCGGCAGAGCTTTTGCGTATACTATTCGTCGAGAGCGCGTGCATTGCGGATGGGACGCGAGTCGGAATAATCCTTCGGTGGCGACAAAAACTAGGACCAGCAAGGAGCCCCCAAATTACTGTAGTGAAAAAATTGTGGGTCGCCCAGCATTTTTGTGCAATTAGAGTGACGACGGCAAATTAAAGGATCCCGCGACCGCTTGATATTACGCCTGCAAATTGCTCTGAAAAGGAAACGTGGATTGTGTATGTGTGCGTGTGTGCTTTACATAATGGAACAATTCCTCTTTTTTTCTCCAAGGATACGAGTGGTGGGGGGATGTACAGGATTCTCTTGATAGTGTCACTGTCATTGCCAGTGCACGAGAGTGATAGAGGAGACAGGGTGGGCATCCTGCGGGGAGGCTGCGCCAAATAGCACAACAAACAATGCAGGGAAAGGAATGAAAAGGAAACTAACAAAAAAGTTAACTAAGGGCGGGCATCCCAGCATTCTGCTGGGGCAAAACCACCACCAAGGCAAGCCCCACATTTTCGGCTACACTCGATAAATTAAAAAAAGCCTGTCTCTCTGTCTGTCCGTGTGGCCATGTGTGTGTATGTATGCGTATGTGTGCGCGTATTCGCTTCAACGCGCTTTGAACCTCTCCAGCACACACACTTAAATAATTCAGAGACACTGCAATGCTGCCTCATTGTTCATCAATAAAATGCCGTTAGATGGCCGCACACAGACTCGCAATCATTCCAACATACACATACACAGATACGCACTCCAAAGGAGAGCTTTCATTTTTCGGCGTCTCATTATCCTTATGCCGTGTGTTTGACTGAATTATTCAACAATTACAGCTGAGATTGCGCTTCACACGTTTGCCAAGTTAACAGTTTGCCAGTTTTGCCAGTGTGTCCACAAATCCTACCGAAGGACACATGCAAATGAATTTTTCATTTGCATGTTTGTGCGGAGTACACACAAAAAAATCAGATCCTATTTACCTTCCTCCCCAGCCGGGTGGCGGTAATTGAAAGTCCTCCTTACCTTGGACATTTTCGTTGGAATATTCCACGTTGGTTTCACTAGCCCAAAAAGGACCGTCAGCACCATTCAGCAACTGATCTGAGCAAACTGTTATACGGATTTATTAGTTACCAGTATATAACAAATATTATAGCATACTTTTGGACCCACACTTTTTTTCGCGATCTTCTGTACTGATGTCCTTTGAAGCCAACTGGTTTTTCCTATAAAAAAATTTTAAGTTCAATAAAGTATCAAAACATATGTTTTAAGCATAATTAATTAAATATTATTTGATGCAAAAAATTGTTTAGAGAAGCGAAAATAACACTTTAAGAATGCTTTATATTCAGGGGTTTTTATTGGAGTAATTAATATTAGCACCTTTAAAGTGGTAAATAATGTGAATTTTCTCTGTGTACATATGCGTGAGGTGAGATGAAGTGTTAGTATAGTTGATGGCCCGATATTGATGATGACAGATTAGATGCAGTGTTATTTTTAGCCTAGCCATTAAACCTAATTGAAGCCATTCCACGCAGGAAGCCGAAGGACACAGCCCAGCCAGGACCCCTGCCCTGAAATAGTTTTCTCGGATGAATTATTCAGTGTTGCCGCGATGCCGCCCATCAGTGGCAGTGGCAGCAGCAACAGCAGCAGCAGCAGCAGAATCCTTGAGAGCCCCTCCGCCTACCATCGCCCGTCGCCGCCGATGAGGAAGTGAAGCCGACGCTGGAAATGCAAGTGCAGGATGGCAAGCAGAAGCACCAGTGGCAGTAGCAGTAGCATCAGAACCAGCAGTGGGAGCACAAACAACGCAAGGACATGGACATGGACGGCACAACGCACGCGACGAGGACAAAGGCCCACGGCCTGTGACTGTGACTGTGACAGAAATAAACGCCACCTCCTGCTTCGCAGCTAGCTGGCTAACTTTAGCCAAAAAGCCAGCCAACGCCACCCCCGAGTGATATTATTTTTAATGCAATCAAAGTGCTAAGTGAGTTTGCCAAAAAGCAGAACAGACTACGAACTACAAACGCAGTGAGAGACAGAGAGTGCTTAACCCAATTTGATAAGTTTGTCCTTTGGGCGAAGGGGCGACAAGGGTAGACAGCATACATATACGGAGGACATATGGAAGACGGCGGTGAAAGCCAGGTGAAAAGCCAGGTGAGACGCCGCAGTCAGGAGCAGCCGAGCAAACTGTACCGCAAGCGGAGGCGACGCCACTGAATGCTGCATCCGCATCCATCAACCAACGACCACATCCTCGCCTAAATGAAGAATGAAGAAACAAAATGTGCGCACGATATCCTTGATCGTGTGTACATTTACCTACTTGCTAGTCGGCGCCGCCGTCTTTGACGCCCTCGAATCGGAAACGGAAAAGCGTCGTTGGGAGGCGCTGCAAGGTGAGTGCAAAAAGCTGACGTCTGCATGCACTGCGGAAAATAACTTCACCTCTTTCAAACTATTTAAAAAGCAGAGTAAACTATTTTAATTGCCTATTTCATGGCATCAACACTACTGCATTAAAATCCTTTCTATGACAATCTCATTCAAAGAAATTCATAATTCTTATTAAAATGTTTATAAAATAACATTTTAAGAACACTGTATACTTTATGAAAGATATTTGGTTACAAAATAATAGCTATATTTCTTAATGTTTTGTTTATTTAATAAATATCCTTCAAGGAATCCAGCAGGCCTAACCTGAACTTTAATCTAAAATCCAGAATCTCCCTTATTTGAACTTTTCTTTACGACTGAACATGTTTTTTTTTCTACTGTTGATTATTTATTTTAAATATTTAACAAATATTATATATCATATTGTTTTTTAAGTGTACATGTAGGTACATGCATGTATGTACATACATACATAACTGGGGAAAATAACGACCTGGCGTCGAGACTCGTGTGAGTTGCGTCATAAACACTTCTTGCCACTATTTGCAGATGCTGAGGATATGATTATACGCAAATACAATATATCACAGGAGGACTTCAAAGTCATGGAGACTGTGGTGCTCAAATCGGAATCGCACAAGGCCGGCCAGCAGTGGAAGTTCACCGGTGCATTTTATTATGCAACCACGGTGCTAACTACCATAGGTGCGTATTTCGTTCGGCAACTAACCCACCGACACTCACGATGAATTGGCACTCATTTAAGGTTACGGACACTCAACGCCCAGCACGGTGGGCGGGAAGCTCTTCACCATGTGCTATGCCATAGTGGGGATTCCCCTGGGTCTCGTTATGTTCCAGAGCATTGGAGAAAGAGTGAATAGACTGAGCAGGTGAGGGAGTGGTCGGGCAAATCTTTTGTTCCCTAAACCATAATGAGGAACAAAATAATAAATTATTAGAATTTAAGATGCTAAGAATATTTTATTTTATTGAAAGATTACATTAATGATGTTACTTTATTTGCATTAAAAGAAAGTCAATTACGAAGATTTTATATGAAATATCCAGAAATAGTAAAATCTTCTGTATAAATTTCAAAAATAATATATATGGTAAATTTAAATGGGAAATACTTATTATGGATTAAAGTTTCTTTAGTAATTTTTTAAGATTCAGAATAAATTGTTTGCCATTTGTGACTAACAAATCCTGAATTGAATCCAGGTTTAAAGAATTTGAATTGTTATTGCCAATGCTTTTTCATATTTCATACTAACCAGAATTTAATCTGCTGATGTAGCCTTATGTTTAATTACAAACATACTAATTAATGTTGCCTCCTTTAGCTTTGTTATCAAAGCGGTCCGCACCTCGCTGCGCTGCAAGCGGACCGTCGCCTCTGAGGTGGACCTCATTTGTGTTGTGACCACACTCAGTTCGCTGACGATAGCCGGCGGAGCTGCGGCCTTTTCGAGATTTGAGGGGTGGAGCTACTTCGATTCAGTATATTACTGTTTTATTACTTTAACCACAATAGGTAGGTGGACCATTCTGGTGACCACCAGAGTTGCAGAGTTAGATGTGTAATGTGATTTGATTCGATTTGCAGGCTTTGGCGATATGGTAGCCCTGCAGCGGGACAATGCACTGAATAGGAAGCCCGAATACGTGATGTTCGCACTGATATTTATACTATTCGGCCTGGCCATCGTGGCCGCCTCGCTGAACTTGTTAGTACTTAGGTTTGTTACAATGAATACCGAGGATGAGCGACGCGACGAGGCCCAGGCCATGCAGGTGAGATCAGCGCCCTGGATCGCGGAGTAAATCGTGCCAATCATATTCCATTTATTACTGTAGACTTGAGGACTGTTTTTTGGATATTTTACTATAATATGTCACTCGTACATATATTGTCGAGTCGAGCGAATCAGAAAAGTCGCTGCGATTACGCTTCCCTATTTGCTAGTCAACCGCTTTTCTCTACAGTTTTTACCTTATTCCAACGCTTCACTGTACCTTAGATTCCATAATATGTTTCCCAAATTTTGTAACCTATATTTTGTATTATGCTATCGAATAACTTATGTTCCATGAATTAACTATAGTTTTCATATATCTGCTTGCCACTTTGCTGCACACTTGGCTAACTCTTGATCTTGCACCTTCGGTTTCCTTATTCGATATTTTTACAATATTATACCAATGTTTTGAACCAATTAATTTATACAATTTATTCAATGCAGGCCCAATGCGAGAGAAGCTCAATTTAAATCGAATAAATATTTTCTTTTTTGCCATTTTTTCGGTTGCTTTTGACTTAACGAAACGAAACGAAATCGAAATCGAAAACGAAAACGAATCAAATGCAAATCAAACGCGAGCTTAGTTTATGTCCAAGTCCAGTTTATGGACCAACGAGGTGATTGCGGTTTTTCAGATTCAAATATTTTTGACTAACTCTAACTCCCACCACAAACTTTACTTCACCACCTGGCTTCTGAACCACACTGAACAAGGAACCACCATTCACATTCAGACTCACACTCACATTCACACACACCACCCCCCACCGCCACCAACCGCAGAAATATCTGCCACATGAACACGCTCCCTCAGCTTTCAACGCTATGAACTCGTACTCAACCCACTCGGAATTTGCTTAGCCACTTGAAAATGACGGTAATTAACACTGACACCCCGTTGCAGGCGCTGCAAGTGGCTGTGAAGCTGGAGGGCGATGTGATAACATCCAACGGATCCATTCTGAGCGGCTACGAGGGACACGACGGCCAGTCGCTGAACGGAACCAACACCTCG
This sequence comes from Drosophila setifemur, assembly GCA_021224005.1. NCBI lineage: Eukaryota > Metazoa > Arthropoda > Insecta > Diptera > Drosophilidae > Drosophila > Drosophila setifemur. Next base: position 18,883,682 of record JAJJHY010008598.1, on the reverse strand, counting down.
TCCATGTGCTCGTGCCATTGCATGTGTCTTAATGGAAACCGGCATAAAAAGTACGTAATCTCTCACCTGGCAGGATTCCATCGTACGATTAGGAAAGGGCTTAGGAATAGGACAATTTACGGTGTACTTGTGGCGGAAAGTGCAGAATTTCTGTGGGAGAGTGAATAATGGGCATTCAGATAGAATGCGACACAAAAAATGGGTGCTCCACGGTGTCTGAGTGCTCTCGAAAGCTCTTTGACCTTTTACACTTCTGGCTGACCTTTAGTATTTTCTAATCTGTACCCAGACAGTTGGCACATACAGAAATTTGAACTTGAGTTTATAAATTCCATTCCAAAAATCGTAATTTAATATTTGTTTGTCGGGATATTTATTATTTAAACTGAAAACGTTGATAGCGATATTTTAAGTATTAATTCATTCTACGTTGATTTTTATTAGTTTTGTTTAAATAAATATTTTATCAATTAATTTATTAAATTGGATTTCGGTTAGGAATAATTTATAGAGCCAAGATAGGTCTAGGTCTATTCCTAAGCCTGCCTCTACATTTATTGTGTGAACTCATGTATGCCAAGTTATCCGATTTAATTTTATCCAGGAGCAGCCAATTGGGCAGGAACAACGACTCAGAGTAAGCGTTTATACAGTATATAGCAAATCCTTAAGCCTTCCTATGGTAGAAGCTTTCTGAAGCTTTCCATCCTTTTATATATTTACTAATATAGGATTAGAATCATTTTTTTAGACCAGATTGTAATTTCATAAAGTTGTTTTAAAAGTATTGGCTCTCCCACAAGAAGGTTTAAGTTGATTCCCTGCAAAACTCTAACTAAAACCGCCTTTAATCCCACAGAAATCAATACAAACTGCGGCGATCGCCTTCGCACATACGACACCTGCTGCCAGAGGTGGTACCTATGCAGGACTTGAACTACGACTACGACACCCAGAGCCTGCACACCTTGGCCGATCGGGGGACCATGGACAGCAGCTATATGGGCGTCGATATGGTGGACTCAACGGAACGGAGCAACGGATCCCCGCTCCGACCGCACAAACTGCTGAAGCGCAACGTCTCGCTGTTGTCCTTTCGCATCTAGGACGAGAGACTATATGGCGGATCGGGATGCAGGAACAACGAAGTGGTGGCCCAACCGGCTGTGGAGCTGCCCTCGCCAAAAACGACTTACAAATCGAAAGTGATAACAAGGCTCTAATAGTACTTAAATACTTATTTAGATTCGCAACTGAATGTAGGACACGATTGAGTTGGGCGGTTGGAAAATGTCCCCCGAGATGCTACTTGTGTGCATTTACAATGTGAATTAGTGCATAGGGCATAAATCTAAACACCATGTAGAGGGCATGATAGAGACTAAACCTATATGTTTACATATACAAAACTTACAACTAGGGCACTATACAATTGAATGTCAACCACTGCCATTTCCGAACGATAGATCCTTTAACAAAAGCGGTGCGATGCGAGATATATAATGAAAAGGCAAACCTCACTAGGCGGCTTTCTATTTAAAACCCGACTTTCACTCAGCCAAACCCATAACTATACCGGCTTCCAATTTGTAACGAGAATGCCAAGAATGCTAACTGCGTTTATACGCCTTTATATTTGTATGATTTGGTTTAGTATAATTTTTCAATTTATAAGTTAAACTGAGACTTTTACGATTTAAATTCTTGAGAATATAAATATTTTGTTATTATATAATTTGATTAACCACAAAAAGACTACATTTTTACCATATTTACTCAATTGAAATTATTTTGATATAATTTTCTTTTTTAAAATAGTATTTGTAATAATATCCATTACATTTTGTGCGTATAAACGTGGAATATATTTGAAGAGCCAAATAACGCAAAGAATGTGTCAAATTAAATAATGTAAATAGTCGATAGCCGATTAATGGTAGATAAAGTTTAAAATCCGTTTTATTCCGACTTATTATGATTCCGTAACGTTTAACTACAACTTGATATTAGTTTACGTTTACTGTGTGTGCATATTATAGTTGGTAGCCGCATTTTAGGCCACAACAAGCTCGATATGCATCTACCCAAGTGTCAAATACTTATGTAGCTAGAAGGCCCGATATTTCCGGCTACCCCAATGCTCAAGTGACTCCCCGATGTGCCAAATAACTCACGCGAACGTGCGGATAAGAAAGTATATTCGAACCGTACGCGTTTTAGACAGACAGACATACAGTCTCAGACCCCGACGACCTCCCCCAGACGCATTTATGCAAAGAATGCATTTAGTTATAGTTGTAGATAAAGGCAAACCGAATTCCCCACACTTGAAATGCATTATCTGGCCATTCCATGGATATTGTTTAAAGGCATTTGCATTTAAAATGGATTTTACGAGGATCTGTTGTAGTTAGTCGATGCATTTTTCAAGGCCCATTGCTCACTCGAGACGTCAAACGCTTCAAGAACTCAACTCTATTTAATTCTTATGTGCTTTGTATATAAGTAGAGTATGTATTTCAATTGATACAAGTAATTACTTTAAATACGATATATTGTTAAAGCCAAAACTATGTCAGTTTAAAAACTTAGTTATGTACTTTATTTAACTCGAATGTTTTTAGAATGCTAAATAATTTCCAAATTTTAAATATATTTACCTATAATACATTTCAACCAATGGTTTCGAAAACTAAACCACTGGACTTCTTTAAATTCGTCGTAATAAATAAAAGCAAATCAAATTGTAATTTTAATTCAGGCAAATAATGCGAAGTAGTTAAACTAAGACTTTGTAATATACTTATATTCCGAAATTACAACAAAAAAAAAACAATAAACTAAATTTATATATGATTAAAATCCATCACAATTATTACTTCATTGAACTATGCATTTTATTGAGACAAAATTCAATCACCAATTACATGATTTTATAAGAAAACTCAATTAAGATTCAATCGACAATGTTAGCCGATATGGTAGATCCGACTGATAAAAAAGAAACCAATCAATCCTTACTCTGGAAAATTTGTGATGTGTTCCGATCCTCTGAGATTATTAAACTCAGTCCTGAAATTGTGCTAAACCAACTTTTGCTGGGGATCAGGTTTTAATCCCATCAACCCATCAACAAGCCCATTCAAAAACAATAGCTATATATTTAAATTTATCCGTATTTATTGAAAGTACTCGTAAAGACAATTTTAATGTGTTTCCTGTTTCACATTTCGCAGAAATTCGCCTTGGTTGATTCTGAACATAATGCTTGCTCGGCCAACGGATCCCTGTCATTTGTTTGCATTTGGCCCAGCGAGGAATTTGCAAGGCGACAGTGTCAAATTCTTAGAAAGAAATTTTAAATATAAAAAAAATCTTGTGGCCTGATGGTGGTTTGCATGTTCATATTCATTTGCATATTCATTTTTTACGTCTCTTGGGTGTGATAGATAGGCTGGGTTAAAGGTGTCTGTATTTTGATGGTTGTAGAGTAGTTAAAGTAGAAGTCTAAAATCAAGTGTTTTAAAATTAATGGGACAGCTAACTAATCTAATCGTCCATGCTCTCGTTGTTGCGATCCGGTGAGGCGTTTCCATTTTTGGGTGAGGCCGATCGGGAGCGGGAGCGCGAACGAGACTTAGCATCGGGTGATGCGGACCGATCGCTGCAAAAAAAAAGCATTTCAACGCATTATAGTACGATCTTCTGAACAACAACGGTTGCTGGTGGCCTACAAACAACAGGTGTGCATCCAAACAAAACCAAAGAAGGCACGAAAGAAACAATTGTGATCTAGATGTAGAGCTGGATTCAATGGACTCAGCTGACTTACCGTGAGCGGGAATCATCGCGGCGGTTCGACTTGGAACGGGAACGGGAGCGGGACTCGCGCTTCGAAACAGAGCGGGAGCGGGAACGGGATTCGCGCTCGCGCTTGGGAGAGTGGGAGCGGGTGCGCGAGTGGGACTTCGACTTGGACTTGGACACGTCACGCGATTTGCTGCGGGAAAGACGATGAGAACATTAGGTTAGCCACAAAGCAAGGTACGTAGTATGAGGAACTACCTCTAAAACTAATCAGTGATTTCGATTTTTGAACATGGACAATTATATAAAGGTTTTCTAATTTCCATTTGATGATTTATTTTTAGCACTTAAATTGCTAATCAGTTTCTTTTTCGTCATAAGTAAAGTGAATCGGGTATTAAGTTGTCAGAACTCAATTTTAATGCAATATTATTGTAAATTAAGAACGTGTTTTAATTGTTGCCACTTACTTGGAACGCGAGCGGGAGCGAGACCGCGACTTGACCGGCGACTTGGACTTGGAGCGTCCGCCACGGGACTTGGAGCGGCTGCGAGTCTTGGAACGCGAGTGCGACGAGCGGCGAGAGCGGGAGCGCCTGCGAGAACGAGATCGCGAGCGCGAGCTGGAGGATCGGGAGCGGCCACGTCCGCTGCCACCACCACCTCCACCACCGCCGCTGCGTCCTCCGCGACGATCCTCCACAAGATGGATGCGCCTGCCATTCAGCTCCGTATCATCCAGCTTCTCAATGGCCGTCTTCATGTCCGACAACGAAGCAAACTCAACCACGCTGCACAAAAAAGAGAATGTTAATTGAGAGATCATTTGAGAACTGATTAATTGACTTACCCTTCATTGCGACGCTGCTTGTGGGCATCCGCATAGGTGACCTCGCCAGCCTGGCGCATGTAGTCCTTCAGATCCTGCAGAGGGCGCACAAAGTCGAAAAGGAAAGGTGGAAATTAGTAAAATAGTTTTGACAAGGGGACGGCATCGACGTCTCGCAACTTAAAGGACAGCGTGTGCAGTGGATGGAGCATTTAGAATGTTATGTCCGGGATCCAGATCCAGGTTCCTAACCAAGTCCGCCCTCAGTCCCAGTCTCTCTTCTCACATATCTCACAAGACCCTCATCTCTCGCTCCTCACAGTGCCCTGCGCGATCTGTGCTCTTTTGTCCTGCACCTGCCTACGGGTTGATGGATGGATCGATCGATCGGCGAGAGAGTCCGGCCGGAACATTCAAACACTCCATCTCCGTGCTGCACGCGACACAGAAACTTAAGCGATAACAGTGGTTCATAATCGATAGAGTACAATATAGAGTTGTATTTTGGTTTGGAAATAAATGAAAGTAAACAAATAGTTGTAATTGAATTCTTACTTAATGCGCTTTCAGAGAGAGGAGGACACACACATCGTTTCTACACCGAGAGTTTAGTCTGTCTGCCTAGTAACTGTGGGCCAACTGGACCCACCAAGGACACATCATCCGATCGAGCATCGTTAACTCAGCCAGTAGCAGGCGGATGAGCGGATGGATGGCCAGACCTCGTTTTGGTTTGGTATTGGTATTGGTTTTGGTTTGGTTAAGCTTGTTTTAGTTTGGTTTTGGTATTTGATTTGGATTTGATTCATATTATAAATGACAAAAAGTATTCAAGTGTTGCAGTTTCGATTCGATTCGTTTCGTTTCGGAGGGAGCCGAGCCACACAGCGGATACGGTCAGGAGGTCAGATCAGATCAGAGCAGAGCAGAGCAGACATCGCTAGCCAGTGCCAGGACCAGTGCCAGTGCCAGAACCAGCACACCAGAGTGGAGCATTGGAGCATTTGGAGCAGTTTGCCAGCGCCTCACTCACACACAAACGAACTGCAAAAATAAGAAATACGTTTCGGGACGCTCGCGCGCTGCTCCAACGGGTTGGTAGTCTCAGCCGGAGTCATAAGCCGGAGCCGGAGCCGTAAGCCAGGGCCGGAAGCCGGATGCCACCAGAACCGGGAATTGGGAAGAGGACTAAGTTCGGAGGCACTAGCCAAAGTTGGCAACTGAACGCGCGACCAGCATCATCGTCTTCGATCTCTCATCTCATCATCACATCATCGTCTTATCGTCTCTGATTTAGCGAACGCAAGCTTCTCATCTAACCACACGCCCTCACACTCACAAAGGCTATAAGGAATTCGACAATTCTTTATATAATATTTTTGGTAAATAAGTTGTGAATGTTTTAGCAGAGAGTTAAATACCTAACGCAAGAGGCCAGCCCACAAGATACTTTGTTTTGGATAACCGTGGGCTGCCCTTTTGACTGTTTCAGCTCATCATCGTCCATCGTCATCGTCTGGTTAATCGGTATTTCGGTTTTTGTGACTTTTCTTTTCGGTTCTATTCGACATGTTCTTTTTTGGAATGGACGGATGGATGAGGCGGCGGCGATGACGCATCGTGGAGGTCGTAGTACGGAGGTGGTCGTAGGTCGTATTTTGGAGCGACGATCTGGGGCACGATTACCGATTTTGACCGGTCAGGTCACTAGCTTGTCTTGTTCTGACATCTCACGACGATTCTCTCTATCGGTTTTGGGTCCCCGATTCAGTAATCATTTTCAGATTGTGTTTTGGCCCAAGTTTCAGTTGTGAAAACCCATCAAACTCTTTATTGTTTTATTCGGTTTCGAGATCGGTTGGTGTGTGCGAGAGAAAGTAATGGTGGGTGGATAACACCGATCAGTACCAGGGTTTTAGCAGTATTTCTTCATTTTTTCATCATTTCACTTATAACTAGGTCAACTGTACAGCATAGTGCTAAATTACAGATTAAAAATAGCTGGAGCCGGATTACGGGAGTTAAACAAAAAATGGGAGACCGTCACACCGAGAGTATAACGAAATCATAAAAGGATCGAAAAGAGTGGAGTTTCGGGTAAGAGGATTAGTGGATATACTTTAGAAGTCCATTTCAATCGTATTAGCTGTTAGTTCTATAACTACACTCGTCGAAACTAAACTACATTGGATGCTAGGTGAACTCGACTTACCTGCCAGCTGACGCGACTGGACAAATTCTCCACAATCAGGCGGTACTCAGTGCGCAAGGGCGGCCCATAGCGGGAGGACGATCTGGAATTTTTGTTTCTGGTGAATAATTGAATGGATGGGCAAATTAGTGTTGACACTGCGCTGCTGCTTCTGCTCCTCCACCATCAAACCAAACAACGGAGGTGGTGTTTATATTCCATAAATATGCATATTTACACTCGGGTTATGCGCAAAAAAACGATAAACTTCATATGATTATGTTAAGGAACGTGCAAACGCAAGAAAATTCTAATTTGCATAGCAGTACAGAGCGATATTTAAAAATTAAAATGTATATATAAACAGCAAGTCAGTGTCTTTTTGGCTCCCTTCCACACACAGAACGACTATTTGGAGTTCGGAGTTTTTGGTTTTAGTAAGAAAAAATCAGTTGGGAAACCCATCGAATAAATTGAAAAATCCAGCAAGCAAATAAGTCACAAATTTTAAATATTCTTTAAGTATGTTTAAGAACTATTTGTCTGGTAAAATATGGAAAACAAATTAATTAAAAATATTAAATATATAAGCAAAAAAAAAACCGGTAGCAATTCAACGATTTTCTAAACTATTAATCATTTTACAGTGCCGACTATTGTATATGCAGTGAATCGGTAATCTATATTACTCAAACAAACTATTCGCATCGGTGTGGATGGGGATAAGCAAATCTTGGGGAATCTGTGGCAATACTTGGGCAAACTCCAACGTAAACGAGGTTAGTTTAGGCCAGTCTGTACTTAGTACTTACTTGTCGTTGTAGCGACCTCCGCCGCCTCGTCGACCGCCGTATCGATCATCATAGCGGTCGCGGTTGCTGCCACGAGCGGTTCCTCGGGCGGGTTCAACAACCACGCTGAAAAAAATAGAACACACGCATGAATCACACTATTTTCGCGCCTTTTTCCTTTTCTTTTGTATATCTTACCGCTCGCCCAGCAGCTCTTTGCCATTCAGCTCGTACACGGCATCGTCGGCATCGCGATAATCCTCAAATTCCTGCAAATTAAATTTGGCTTTAGTATTGATGTTGGAGATAAATGCATCGCATATTTTTAGAATTAAGTGCATTAATATCAGAAATACTTTTTATTATCAATAATTTAAACAAAACTTAGAATAGACGAAAATCCAATTCATTAAAACTAGCCACTCCATAATGTTATATAACAAAAAAATGTGTATTCAAAAATAGGTTTTCCAAAATTATATTGTGTATATTTAAATTTGTGTATATCGCTTGGGTAAAAGCCCCATATAACAATCATCCTGAAAATGCCCGTTATTTTTGAAGTAGTAGACAATTTTCAATGGCATACGAATTTTGGAAATATTTTGATTTTGTGAAACCATAGATACTATATTTGTTAGTGAAATAGACAACCCTAACATTGTAAGCCCCTTGTTTTACTTACCACGAAGCCGTATCCGTTCTTGATGAGAATATCGCGAGTGCGGCCATAGCCTTTGAAGAAGCGCTCCAGATCGCGCTCGCGAACTCCATACGGCAGACCGCCTACGTACACTCGGGATCCGACCATGATGTTCAGAACCTATCTGTATTCTTAGCAACTGCAACGTCAATGAGGAAAATAATTTACTTGATGAGAATAACTATTTTTCAGCCTCTATTTTGCTAGACTGTTCCGACTTAATGAAAATAATACAAGCCGAACGCGTGTGTGTGTTTCGCCAAGATGGCGGTCTCGCAAGATATACAGACACAAGAGCACACACACACAGGCGCACGCAATGTACCGGGTGTAGAGAACGTAGGCGAAATAATCAATACGTTCGCGTCATATGGCTTTGTCGGCTTTAAAGTTCGTTGCGAATTCAACTTTGCACTGCACGTACCGTTTACTAAAGAATATATGTGGTAAATTTACAATTTACTACACTTTTTCACGCTCTTTTCTGGCTTTTTTGCGGCACACTAGTCACACGAAAAAATGCAAACTCAACGTCTCGACGCAAACGGAAGTGAAAGTGACAGCACGTCTGACAGTTGCGGCGCGGCGTGCTCCGATATGTTGGGAATGGAACGATAATAAAATACTCGCACGATATATTTGGCGGGAAATACGTTTAGATACGATGAATGTTTTTTTCATATATATAGTTCGAGATACTTGGATTTATAAATTATCACTAATTCCTTATGTGAATTGTTTTTATAGAACGCTATATTTAATTCTCCCATTATCCTTATTCATTTTAATAAAACATTGTTAAATTTATTTTGATTTTGGTATTATTGTCTAATTATGATATCTGATCACAATATATTTCATTTATATCACTCTTAATAATATAAATTATTGTGACAAATTTACATATGTGAATAAAATAAAAATAATTATCGTTTTCTTTCCGCGATCCCAATCGATAAATATCGGTGGGGGCTGCAACGGTTGCAGAGTTTGTTAGTCTTTTGCTGCAATCCACACCCGGTCACACTGCTGCTCAGTTCCTTTGTGAGTGCTGTACACCTTTCGGGCGTCTGCTTGTGAAAAAAGTGTGAACAGTAGAAAACTGACAATATTCCAATATCCACTTAGTTGAGTTGTGCATACAAATAATACAATAATGGCCGATCTAAACGACTCCAATGGAAACTACGACGACTGCGACGAGGTGAGTGCTGCGATGGCAAACCCTGCCCCCACATCTACCTATATGTACACAAACGCGTGGGCAAAATGTCGACGCCGACAAATTCGCAGCGCATTTTGTCACGCGGCATCCGCTGACAGAAGAATTCGGTCTATTGTGCGGGTCTTTGATCTTACTCAGGCCTCAACCGGCCAATGACACTGCAAAAGTTGAAAGCCCTTTTTGCGGCCATTGAATTAATTGATTGAGAAAACTGAAACCGGCTGTCCAAAAAAGAGAACAAAAAAATTAATACGAAAACATATACACACACAAACGCACGAACTGTCATGGCGGTGCAAATAAAAAAAAAAGAAAATGGCGGGCGGCGTTTTTCACCTTGTTTTCTCCAGGTTTTATTATTTACTATCAGCTCGATTATGTTTTGCTTGATATTAAAATGACTCATTCTACTGTTTATCAGTTATTGCGAATATTAATAATTCGCAACATATGCATACCAAAATGATTGTATTTCGATTTTTCTAAACATATTTTGCTTTGTTTACCATTTTGGGTGTAACCTTATTCAGTGTTAAGATTTGTCATATATAAATTTATTTTAAAATTGCAAAAAAAAAAAAAAAAAAATACCGGTCCATTTTTAATTGTTTATAGAAAATAATGCTCTGAAAGGAGACTCATCATTTCAAGCAAGGAAGATACATACAAAAAAAAAATGTCCTGCACGCTGTTTTAAGTATCTTTTATCTAGTTTTATATTATAACTATTACTATTTGGATATTTTGATTTTGCTGGACCCAAACCCTAATTAAAGGCTCTCAATTCCCTTTACAGATCACCGAGCCAGAGCAGCTGCGCAAACTGTTCATCGGCGGTCTGGATTACCGCACCACAGATGACGGCCTGAAGGCTCACTTCGAGAAATGGGGCAATATCGTGGACGTGGTTGTGATGAAGGATCCGAAGACGAAGCGGTCGCGCGGCTTCGGCTTCATCACCTACTCGCAGTCTTACATGATCGACAACGCCCAGAATGCGCGTCCCCACAAGATCGATGGCCGCACTGTGGAACCGAAGCGGGCTGTTCCCCGCCAGGAGATCGACGCCCCGAACGCCGGAGCTACCGTGAAGAAGCTGTTCGTCGGCGGTCTGCGCGACGATCACGATGAGGAGTGCCTGCGGGAGTACTTCAAGGTAGGATCAATGAAATTGAGGAAAATACATGTTCCATCGAAGTGTCATACAAATTGGATCACTGTATCCTACAGCATAAGCTGCATATATTTTTAAAATTGCAAAAAACACGACTAAGGCATTAATTTTTAACAGGACTTTGGTCAGATCGTGGGCGTGAACATCGTCTCCGACAAGGACACGGGCAAGAAGCGAGGCTTCGCCTTCATCGAGTTCGACGACTATGATCCTGTGGATAAGATTATCCTGCAGAAGAACCACACGATCAAGAACAAGAGTCTCGATGTAAAGAAGGCCATCGCCAAGCAGGACATGGATCGCCAGGGAGGCGGCGGTGGCGGTGGAGGAGGAGGAGGTGGTGGTGGTGGTTCTGGCGGAGCACGTGGCGGACCCGGTGGTCGGCCTGGTGGTGGACGCGGCGGAGATCGCAGCCAAGGCGGTGGCGGCGGCGGTTGGGGCGGAAACAACCGCCAGAACGGCGGCGGTAACTGGAACGCTGGCGGTGGTTTCGGCAACAACAGCGGCAGCTACGGCAGCCAGGGTGGCGGCGCAGGCGGCTGGAACCAGCAGGGCGGCGGCGGCGGTGGCGGTCCGTGGAACAATCAGGGTGGTGGTGCCGGCGGCTGGAACAACGGAGGCGGTGGTGGCGGCTACGGCGGTGGCAACAGCAATGGTAACTGGGGAGGCAACGGTGGAGGTGGCTTCGGCAACGACTACCAGCAGAGCTACGGTGGCGGACCACAGCGCAGCAACAACTTTGGCAACAACCGGCCGGCACCCTACAGTCAAGGCGGCAGCGGTGGTTTCAACAAAGGTAGTTACATTTTTTATTTAATTATATCCAATATTTTATAACTTTATCTTAATATTTGTTTATAGCGGGTAACCAGGGCGGAGGTCAAGGCTTTGGAGGCAACAACTACAACTCGGGAGGCGGCCAGGGAAACATGGGCGGCGGCAATAGACGTTACTAGACAAGGTAAATATAAACTAATTGGACGCAAGACGTAACCCTTAAAGAAACCCCATGGATCTTTGGTCGTTTTTGGCAGCTGGAAGGAAGCCAAGCAATCAATTTGAACCGCAAAATTACAATTCCTAATGCCAAATTTTCTCCTTTCTCGCAACTAGGTAATCACACATAGAGAGAGAGAGAGAGTCAGTGCAGGCTAGACAAACAGGCAGCCTAGGCAGGCAGAGGCAATGCAGAGGCACAATCACAAGCTCAGGCAAAGGCAGGCAATCAGGGACATGTGTTCGAGTCAGACCAGGCAGACAAGATCAGACCCAGACCCCAGATCCGAATCGAGATCCAGAACCAGATGCAGGCCGTGTGCAAGTGCAAGCTATTAGTTTTCAGGCCAGCTCAAGACCAAATCGCCAGGCCAAAACTAAAGCTAATATATGAAATGCATGCTAAGAAAAGCCAAAGCCAATATCGAAAAACCGAACAACCGAACCGACTCCATTTGTCCAAAGTTTGACTGCTGCTGTCTCTCTTTTGTAAACTTTAATTCGCTGATCAATTCATGTTTAGGATCTTAAGAACCTTGAACGCTTAGTTTTAACTATATTAACAAAGAAACAACAAAACTAAAAGAAACGAATCGAAAAGAAAAGAAACCAACCAACAAAAATGATTAAACTATAATTTTATTTTATAAAAGTGACTACTGTAGAAACCATTTGAGCTCCGTATTCTCTACGAGAATTATCGGCTGTAACAGGGTGTCATAAGGTAGCGTACCTTAAACTTTATTCATGTCGGGATGGATGGCCCCCAGCTAGATGTATTTTCCATTTGTTTTATTTTATAGCGAACGAGCGAAATGTAAGAATCCAAATAGAACCATATTTTGTAAACACTTTTTCGTACACTTAAGAACTTTAATATTATTATTTATGGTATACAAGACAAGATGAAAAATTCCCCAAAAAGAGCATGCCAACCGCCACCCAGAATTGTGTACTAGCAAGCGAAAGCAAATATACGAAACATACCAACTCTGTTAGCCCCTAAGAAGTAGTTGCTACGCTAAGCCAGAAACCAACCAACCAATCACATAACAAAAATCACACATGTTCTGTAATTAGTTCGTTACGAGACAAACGAAGGCGATGAGATAAAGGAAAATAAAAATCTATCATGTTACCCACCCGAAACGGTCACAGGACTTGCGAGAAGGAGCAGGAGCAGCAGCGAGAGCCGGGGAGAAGCTAGAACCCAGAGGGTTCTTTTAGCAGGGCCTAGCAGTTACCTACCGACATTAGAGAATCCCCATTTAATCCCAGGCACTCCTACTGAGCCTACTAATGCACTGCGTCGTATTTCTTTGCAAGACTGGCTACGGACGGATGCTCCCGGGCCGGATTCGGATTCGAATTCTGCGCTTCGCTCCGGTTCGTTTCCCGAAGAGGAGATCCCCCGAAAATAAGTTCTAAATGTTGTAGCTGGCGCTCGGACCCACTGTGGACCATGGTTTGTGGCAGATCCGGCCGTCTTGTTTGCAAGTTTTGGAGGTAAGTGCGCAGGTAACATGTCAGTATTATACTAACCCTCCAGATTTTTATACATTTTTCAACAATAAATTGGTATTTTAATATATACAAAAATAAAAGGAGTTCGTGTTTACCTGGGTTATACATGTGTGTCATCTTCTGTGCTATTGCCAAATAATTGTTGTATAAAATGAACATTATTCAATGTTTTTACTTAATTGTAATATTCGTATTGTTGTTTTGCGATTAGAAAAAGTGTTCTAGTCAAGATCTGGTTTACTGAAAATGTAATATATATGCCGTTCAAAAGATCGTTGATCTTTAATGTAATTGTTCTTGCATACTATTAATTTGTGCTTAAACTTCGAGTCGACGGTTTAAATTTATTTTAAAATGAAATGTTAAAAACAGCGGTTTTCAAAAGGTTGTTTTTACATGCCACCCAAAAAATAAAATCAAATATTTTTAGCTGAGAAAAAGAATTGCCTACCTTTAGGGGTATAAGCTGCCGACAGCTTTATCCCCCTTAATCTGTTTTAATTAATTTATTTAAATAGATGCAATTTTCAGTTTAAAAGAAGATCCATTAAGACTTGCTGATTAACATTCTAGGTAGATCTGCAAAATTTTAAGGACGAGAGATTAATATGGATTTCATAAATATCCTAGTTTAAGCTGTTTATTAATTTAATCCTTTTATATTCGCAAACATTCCGATTAATAAGGTAATTAGTTGCTCTCTTGAAGGCGGTTATACTCGAATGTCCTATAGTTGTAATAGTAACAAGAGTATTCCAAGCTTCGGTCACCGTTGGTAGCCTCTCTATTTTCTTGAAACCTAACTTGAACCAATTCAGCCTTGTTAGATTGATGGCAAGCCTGGAGTTCATTATCGATAAGTTAATAACAACCGTGAGAAGTTGGCTTCGGTGAGGACAGGGTCGTTTTGTGACGTTTGAATCTTTTCCACCGGACTGTCATTTAAATTCCTGCAGCTTTCATTTCTGTGCTTCAGTTCCGACAATTCGTGTTTGGTTTTCATGCCCAAAATGGAAGACACTTGTGCAACGCCAGAATCTTGCCAAATGGAGGTATGACTTTCTCGAGGATTAGCCCATCCTGATCCTAATACTTAACGTTTTTCGACACAGCGCAAAGGGCCCCGGAACAGCGAGGATACTTGCTCCTCCGAGCCGATAGTTACTGAGGCTACGCCCTTCCAACCGACTGGGGCTGAAGGAGACGAGCACTTGCGGAAAATCTTTATCGGGGGTTTATCAACTCAGACGACCGTGGAGACGGTCCGCGAGTTTTTCCAGCAGTTTGGAACCGTGGCTGATGCGGTGGTCATGAGAGATATGTTGACCAACCATTCACGGGGTTTCGGTTTCGTTACCTACGTGGATCCCAAATCTGTGGACACTGTGCAGCTGGCCCGGCCACACAACATCGACAACAAGTAAGCTTCTAAAGGGGTAACACATTTTTTGGGTTGCATCTTAGTTGTTGCAGTGTAGTGCTTAACATTAAAATATATATATTGTATTTTTTATTCCTAATTTATATATCCAAAAGTTGTGAAAAAAATTTTAATTTGTTCCGGCTACGGATTTTCCATATATTTTAATTGTAAATCATCTGAATGATTTGGGAAAGATCCTTTTTAAAATTTCATTAAATTCGAAACTACCAGATGCTATTTTGCCCAAATTGTTTAAAATGTTTTTAATTTTATTCAATTTATAAAATAATAATAGGTATAATCTCCAACATCTTACATGATCGGTGCCTTCTTTTAATCTTGTGACCCATTTAGAACTGTGGAGACCAAGCGAGCTTTGCCGCGTCACGAGTTCGCTAAGCCGGGAGGAAGTGGTGCTGGAATCGGTGCTTCTGGTGCCGTTGGAATAGGCGGGGTAAAGTCCAACAAGATCTTCCTTGGTGGACTGAAGGACTGCCACGACGAGACCTCGCTTCGCGAATACTTCTCGCAATTTGGGGAAATCAGCGGCATTAAATTGCTGGTGGACAAGGACACCGGACGGAAGCGGGGATTCGGGTTCCTGGAATTCGAGGATCTACTTAGCGCTGAGCGGGCTTTGGGTAAGTCGTCATGCACCTGCACCCACATACCTGAATTTATGGGGCTATAACAAAATAGTTTCAATAAGAATCAAACTAAAATAAATATAATTGGAAAATATAATTAAAGATTTATTACATTTAATTATTTTTGTACAGGCAAATGATGTATCTTAATTTTTGTGTATTCCAGCCCAGGGAAAACACTCGATCAACCTGTCCACGGTGGAAGTGAAGAAGTCCACCCAGAAGCCAGATCCGGCCAAACGCCTTCGCTTTCCCGTGGGCGGAGCAGCCCGGTCTGGATACAATCCGCCGCAACCGGCTTCGTTGGACAACTACAGCTACAATAGCCCCAGCTATAATCCGTACCTGGCGCAGACCGTCCTGCCCCCGTCGGCCTACATCAATGGGTGGGCCTCCTATGTGGTGCCGCCGTCCTCGCACACAAATCTGGTCTTACAGCAGCAGGTGCCGACGCCAAATGTTGGATATGCTGGCTACGGGCCAGAGGCATGGTCCGCCTACCAGAAGTATGCCAACCAGAAGTGGACACCCAGCAAGGTGGGGGAGTGGCCCCCAAAAGCCGGGCACAAGCACGCCCAGACCTCGACCAACGATCGCCCGGAGAGCCAAACTGATCCCGGAGCTAGGGGTGATGCCGATGGAGCTGGGGTGCTAGTTGGAGCTGCTACAGTCGCTACTCCAGTGACAAAAAAGTGCCCCACCGAAGACTATATGATCTTCAAGCCCGCCCAGAGGCTCAATTCGAAAATTGAAAACGGAGGAGCTACCTCCCCCGCCTACGGTAGGATATGTAGATTGGTGTGTCGATTTTTGATGGAACAAATAATCTTAGAGAATTTATTCCACCAACTATATAAATTAATGACAAGAAAGGAAGGCTAGCTACGGGGGGTGAATCTTAGAAAACCTTCGTAGAACATTTTATTTATCATCATAAAATTTATATACAATATTTAACATAAGACAGGAAAATATCCCATTTGTTTAGAATTTGTATTCTCCACCGAATATCTGCGCTGAGAGCGAGAGAGAAACTGTTATTACTCTCCTAGTTCTTTGACTTCTCCACTTCTCTCCACAAAATTTTTGTGATGAGAACAAGAGAGAAATAGAACAACCAAAGTGTTCAAAGACAAATCGCAGAGCGGAGAATGGAACGAGAGCGAAGCTTTGCTCATGCGCAGCTTAGCCTCTCTTTATCTCTCCATTCTCTAATCTCTAGTTTTGTTCCTCTCACACTCCATGGGTTTATAAGGCCGTGCTGTTTTCCCTGGAAGTCAGTCAGTTATCGATCGCGAGTTCGCCAAGATCAACATCGGAGAGCTTCGATCAGAAATTCCAAAAACGTGAAAATCAATATAAATAGGTAAAAATAATATTCACCAACAAGAAGAAGGGATTCCCTTGAAGACCAGTTGTCCTCAAATTTGTTTAAATTTTGTTTTACTGAAATTTCTCTAAAAATATTAGAGTAAAGTTCAATAATCCATTGTTCCAAAGACACCTATAGAGGATATAGTAATCCAATTTGCCTTCTTCACTGCAACTATATGCCAAAATATCAATATAGTAGATTAAAATTTGTAAGGAAGAAACATTTGTGTTTGAGAGATTTCCATTTTAGAAAAATGTTTATATTAAAGAGATTGAAATGTGGAATCGAAAAATCTATTTGAACTATATTGAAAAAGGATTACAAATGTTTTGTATCTTTCCAGGCATCTAGATGGCGAAAAAACACATACTTTGGAAAATGTACTTCCCATGTTTTTACGATTTGTATGCGATCTCGTCGAGAGAAGAAAGAATAAACCATGATTTATTAAACACCAATCTTTTTGAGACTTAAAATCGTAAACTTGTTGTTCTTTATTTATTCTACTTTTTTGATGGTTTTTTGTTTTCGTTTAAAGTATTGCATGAGTGAATTAATTTGCTTATTTGTTTTATATCTGAAACGCTATAAAACGCACCACTTAATTATGTCTGAGATTGGAGTCTCGGGATTGGAGAGATTGGGAAACTCTGTCCACAGGCTTTGTGAATGATTTAAGTTATGCAAATTGCTTGGCTTTGTGCGCATTAATTTCATTTAAATGCTGAAGGCTCAGTTGTTCAACTCAAAGGCAATGGATATCGGATTCAGTCGCAGGAATCTCGTTGATCGTTGGAAACAAGCTTTGCTTCCTCGCTTGTGGTGTTTCAGATATTTTAATTTAGATTTATTGGTGTTTGTCAGGAATAATCGCGTTTACCAGAAACGAAAAGCAATCGGCAAACTGATATTAGATATATGATTGATAACAACTGAAAGTGAAATGAAACAAATCATAAGTTTTCTGGTAAACACGCTGAATCTTTGTGATTGTTTTATTATTATAATTATTTTGTAGTTGTTTACATATAAATTAAATTATAATTAAGTGTTTCTTTTTTATTCTTTACAAACTGCAGTATTGTGTTTTCTGTGTTTACTTAGAAATGAGCATGAACTTTGTTTTTCTTCACTCTTACATAGATTTAGTTAGTACCTCTGATTTGTTTTGTATGTTTGTATTTTACGCGATTTTGTGGTTGGTGTTTGCGATACACTTTCAGCACTGATCGATGAGCTAAGATTTGAACACTAACATTTCCGTTTTACAAAAAATGTACTAAAATTGCTATAGTCTTCGGAACAGTGCTGAGAGTGTGTGCGAGGGTTTTGTGGGTGTTGTGTACTAGAAATAGTTGTAGAAAGTAATTGATTTAGCAATTGATTTTCTAGAACAGGCGCCGCCCAACAAAAACAAATGATATGTTCTTAACGAATCAAAAGTCTTTAGCTTTAACAAAACAAGAATAACTTAGGAAATATTTGGACGCCTGCGGCAAAACTCAAAATGTTCTCACACGATTTGTAATGTTTTTAGTTTCCTTCTTCTCTTTTTTGTTGCTTTTTGCTGCAGTTATATAAATATATATTTATGTATATTTAGATTTGTTGTAAGTCTAAAAGTTAACATTAAATTATATGAGTTTTTGCTTTGTTTACATATATATTTGTATATATTTCTTGTTACATGTTTTGCTTGATTTTACCTTGAGAAAAATGTTAGTAGCTTGCGTTTCCCTTTTATCTATTATAATAACTTTCTGTTTTATCTTGTCATCCATATTTTTTTGGGCTTTTCTTGATTTTATTTAAAAAATATGTACTACATTTTAGTTCACAACTGCGTTGGAAACACCAAATCGTTTAAGTTGCTTGACTTAGTTTGGTTTACGACCTTGAACTCATTACACAAAACGAAAAAAGCGAAAACAAAAACATACAAAGACGCACTCCGACCGTCCGTCCGTTCGCAATCGACCACGCCCCCTTATGCGGCGCCGGCACCGCATTCGCCCTCACACGCTCTCATTTCTCATGTTATACTCTCACATCTCAATCACTCGGTTGCACTTAGCTCCATTCGATCCGATTTCCTACGTAGACTAGCTAGTTAAATGTGGTAAAGTTTCTGCAAATTAAATTTAAGTAGCAATTAGCAATATGTTTACAGGCTCTAAAATGCGGCGGACTTCTGGGGCGTTGGCGTATACGTTATAATGTTTTTCCTCGCATTTTCTTTCTAGCGGCTTCATCGGGTGCTGAATTGAATCTCGTTTCATTTACCATGTTATTAAGAAGTTTGTGTTTTTGTGATAACTTGATCTTATGTGTTTGCTTTTCTTATACCGCGCCATACATTTTTCTCGTGTTACCGTTTTTTTTTTGTGGTTTTTTAGATTAATTTTTTTTCAAGTCTTTATTTTGCTCTTTTTTATTGCATTTTACACATGTTTTTCATTTTTTTGTTTGCTTTTTGGTTTGTTTTTTTTTTTTTGTGGTTTATATCTTTTAGCTAAGTTGTTTAAGTTTTTGTTTTAACTTCTTGATTTATTTAGCTTAAGTATTTGTGGTTATTCAATGAAAAAAACAAACGAAAAAGTAATGCATCGCTCCTTTCATTTTTGTTTATACCGATTCTCTCTTCTGGTGAACTTAAGTTAAATTTTTGTTGAAAGTGATTTGTCAAACGAGAGCAGTAATTAAAGTTTACATTTATGCTAAGATGTGGGTGTGGAGTGAGTGTGTCTGCACGTCTGTTTGTATGAGCATGTGTATCTGATGTGTAAATTGTGAGTGTTTGATTGAGCCTTAACTTAATGCACGTTCTGCTAGTGCAGGTGATTGGGGTATGGGAAATGGATGAGGATGAGGATGGTGTTTGTGGTAGTGGAGCTGAAGCTTTTCTTTTGGATTCACAACAGAGATTTGCACAGAATTTCAGTTTCTTTTGGCACGAACTGGCTGGAAAAGCGGGCCATACGCAATTAAACTAAGGATAGACCTTGGCTTGGCTGTTTTGTTTTCATTGTTTCTTTTGTTTTTTGCCTCGAGTTGTGGGCTGCTGCTTTTAATTAGTTGCTCCAACTACATTAGGTGTGTAATTGTGGTTTAATTGCATGCGAGATGTTATTGAATGTAATTGATTGATTGCATTGTGGAAGAAGTCGATGTTCTTAACGTTGGGTTCTTGTTTAGTTTTAGTTGTAGTTGTTTTGCTACGGCTGCTGTTGTTGCTGTTGCTAATGCTTTTGCTTTGTTTGTTTTGCTGGTGCTGTGTGGAGGATTTAATTTAGCGACGTCCATAATTGCCACCACCGCTCTGTCCGTTGCCGGCTCCGCGCAGCGGTCCGTTGGACTGGTTGTTGCCACCGCCGCCGCTGCGGTTGTCCTGGCGCGGTACGAATCCACCGCCTCCGCCCAGTCGCGGGGCTCCGTTACCGCCTCCGCCCCCCTGACGCAGATTGTTACCGGCATTGTTGTTGCGCATCATTCCACCTCCGCTGCCATTGTTGTTGTTGCCCATCGGACGCGACTGGGGTCCGTTGTTGCCTCCCAAACGCATGTTATTGTTCAGGCTGTTTCCGCCGATCGGCTGGCGGGGCGCCATGTCGTTGCGAGTGCGCGGCTTCTTCTCCTCTACGTTGAGCTTTTGGCCATCGGGCGAGTTCTCCGGGAAGTACAGGGGCTGCGGGTAGCGAAGGGTTGAATTGCAACGGTCGAAATCATATTTATTGTAAATGATCAGTTAGTGGTGTATACTTACGCAATTAGCCAGGCACTTTTGCACCGCCTCGGGATCGTCGTAGGTTATGAAGCCGTAGTTCAGGGGACTGCGCATGCCCGGTGGCACCTTGTTTCCGGCCTTGGATAGAATGCGCAGCTCCACAACAGTGCCGAATGCCGAGAACAAGTCGCGCAACTCCTCCTCACTGGCGTGATGGGGAATGTTGCCCAGGAACAGTTGTTGGTTGTCGCCAAATTGTTGCGTGTTGCTTGAGCGACGCTGCTCAAAATCTGCGAAAAATGGGGAAAGATTTATAAGATTATCAAACAAAATGGAATGTTTATAAAAGGAATATTGAAAATGAAAAGCCTAGACCATATTTATTGCTTATATTGCTACATATTTTAGTGCTCAATAGTATTGTATTTAATATTGAATTAAATTACGGTTGCATTAGCAAGAAAATTGAGAGCCGTTTTGCATTACGTAGATACAGTTTAAATGTATTTAAAAAGTTTCGATTTTATTAACTAAATAAATATAACGAATTTTCTAGTGCGCAGTATTATTTTTATACCCTTGCAGAGAGTATTATAATTTTTTGTTACGTAGTGATGGAGACATTTCCGACCCTATAAAGTATATATATTCTTGATCAGCATCACCAGCCGAATCGATATAGCCATGTCCGTCTGTCTGTCCATCTGTCGGTTGCTATGTAAACTAGTCTCTTAGTGTTGATGCTATCGTGCTGAAACTTTGCACCGACCTTTTAATCTGTTGCAAGTAGTGTATAAATCGGAACGGCCGGAATCGGAAAACTACATCACATAGCTGCCATAGGAGCGATTGGGAAAAAGTGACATAAATTCGCCATTTTTCAAGATAATTTTTTTTTTTTTGGGTAACTCTATTTAATGAATATTTTAACATATCCTCAAAGTATCATCAAAATCGGCCCCCATATCTTAAAGCTGTCATTTGAACGATGGAAGAAAATGGGTCATTGAGCATAACTCTGGCGTTTTTCAAGACAACTAATTAATTCTTGAGAAATACAGTTTTAAAAAATGAAAAACCAAAAATCGGATCACTATATCCTATAGCTTCCATGCAAACGGTCAAACAGTTTTAAGGCAACTGGTCTGCAAGGGTATTCTAAGCTTCGGGTACCGAAGCTAGCCTTCCTTTCTTGTTATTATTATTATTTCACAGAATAGTTCAGTTTCGTAAAATTAGTTATCGAAAGAAAATCCTACTAGAATTTAGTTTAAGAATTATACCGAGGATTAATGAAAATGTGTGGACACTCACCTCCTTTGTTGTTCCGGATGGAGTTGTTGCGCTGCGGCAACGGGCCTCCGTTGTCCATTCGCGAGTTGCCATTGCTGTTGTTGTAGTTCGAAGCTGTGGACGAGTAGCTCACTTGGCCACCATTGCCGCCGCCCGAGGAGTTGGAGTTGTAAGAGCTGCTGTTGATCGACTGCTGCTGCTGTTGTTGCTGCTGCAGTTGCTGCTGCTGCTGGTGAGCGGCGTTCACGAAGGCGCTTGGCGAGGACGAGGTGGACTTGAACAGATTCGCATAGGTCTTCGGCTCGTTCTGCTGCTGCTTGGCCGCCTCGTACTTCTCCTGCTGCTGCTGCTCGTGAATGGTCTTGAAGTCATCGACGGGCGTGGGGGGCTTTTGCAGCTGTCTTGGAGCCACTTCCACTTCCTCGGGCTCCTGTTGCAGCGGCTGTTGCTGTTGTTGCTGGATGGGTGGCTGAGGCTGCTGGGGAGGCAGCTGCGGCGCCTGCTGCTGCTGTTGGATGAGTTGAGGAGCCACCAAAGGCGATGGCTGGAAGCCCGCACTCTGCACAGGGACAATGGGCACAATTGGCGTGCCGCTGGGCTGCTGCTGCACCAAAGGCGAAACACTAGGCGGCACCAAAACCTGCGGTGGCTGTTGCTGCAGCTCCTCGTGGGAGACCACACCATTCTGGATCGGCTGCGTTGCAAACTGAGCCGGCAAAGGAACGGCCGCTGCCTGAGGAGCAGCCGGCAGAACGGCCACTGGGCGTCCGACAACAGCTCCCGCCGGTATCTGGTAGAAGATCTGCTGGCCTGCACCATCAGCAGCAACCTGCTGAACCAACTGCGGCTGCGGCTGGGGTGGAGCTTGCTGCTGCTGGGCGACCACGTCTCCGGCCACTTGCACCGCCTGGTCCACGGTGCCCGATGTGCCGGTGCCTACCACTTGCACGTCGTGCTCCTCGTCGTTCTCCGATCGCGACTCACCGTCCTGTTCGTCCTCGATGTACATGTCCTGGTAGCGAAAGATGTCGTTGTGCACGTAGTACTTCTTCGGGGATTGAGCGGCTAGAACGAACGTCTGGGTGAAGCGCCTCATCGGCTGGCCGTCGTTGGAGAGCTCGCCGGTCACCTGGACCACCACACCGTTGCCCAACGTGGCCTGGGCATCCACCTGGCTAATCTTCGCATGGCAGTCGTTGAAGTTCAGCTGCTGGATCTTGTTGTGGATCTCGCGCTGGCCCACCACGAGCTTCGATTCACCGTGGATGTACGAGGAGCTGTTGTTGTAGAAGCGGTGCAAATGATTGGGGGCCTTGTTCAACAGCGTGTAGTACTGGCGGACAAACTCGCGTCCCACCGACTGCGGCGAAGGCTGCTGCGATTGGGTCGCATCCATGACCATTGCTCTCCTTTAACTCTGGATTATGATGTGACTCCGACGACGACTTCTTCGACTCTTCTAGCTTCTGCTTCTGCACTGCCTGTGAATGCCCGACACACTGATGCGGCGATCACTGTCGAGGATTGGCTGGCAATCGGGAGTGGAACTCAGACTCGGATTCCAAATCTGGGATGCTAGCGTCGGCCGTCTGCAACAGTGCAAAAAATATATAAGCACATATATATTATAGATATATAAATATTCCGAAAGGATCTGTTGTCTGGATTCTGATTAAAATTGACAGCAAAAGGGTAGGGAGATTGGGGCTTGGTTTCGATTTCTCGATCTGAGCCGGTGAAAGCAAAGCACGGAACTACTTTGTTTCGCTGCGTTTGCGGAGGAGGTGGTTTCGGTTTACACAGCCGCCGTCGGAATATTAGTTCTCAACTTGAAGCTAAAATATCGAATTACATTAAAATGTTATTTTCCCAAACACAAGGTTGTGTTTTATAATTTCTGCATTCAACAACTGGTTTTAAAAATTATGACGATAACTGAGAATTGTTGAGTAATTTAATTGATTTTTTTACTCATAAGGAATTAGTTTAGGGATAAGATTACTGATTATATATAATAAAACCAAAAGTTACATTGCCTGTAAAATTTGGGGTACATTTTTCTCAGAAGCATTTGCATGTTTTCAAAAATATATTCCAGCATGCACTTTTAGCAAGAATACATCCCAGAAGATGTATTCCTGGAAAATGTATTCAAAATGCAAAAACACCTGGAAAGCGCAATTCAATTGAACTAAAATTCAAATTTTCTAGTAATAATACTAATAATTAAATCTTTAAGTTTAAGGAAAACAACAGTTTAATTCGTTAAGATTTCTTTAGAAATATGGTCTGAAACACACTATTATTGTGACCGCGAGTGCAGGGACAACTGACTAGGCAGGATCTAGAATTTCGTTGCCCCAAAAGGAGGGCAACCTATAAACGAAGCTTATTTTGCCGCAGTGCATACAAAAAACAATAAAAAAAAACAAAAAAACGCAACGCGATGCAGTTTGACCCACTTTTATAGCACACACACACACATGCAGTCAGTCACTCTAAATATGCGGAAAAAAGGGGAAATTTCGAGCAAACAAAACCAAATGCAGCTGTCGCCAAAGACCCTTCTGGGGTTACTTTTAGTTGGTGTTGTTATTGCTGCAGCAGGATATTTCGTCCTGCACGTGTCTCCATTTGATTTCTGCGATCCTGCCAGAAAATACACCCTTCCGGCACGTATATGTGTGTGTGGGCTCTCCGTGTAAATGACCTCATAAACACACACACTCTCGTAAACACAAAAAGAAGCCGCGAAGCGGGGAGCATGAAGTTTTTGAGGTTATGTTTGCGCTTCAAGGTTGTGCCGCCGCTTTTCACACAGACACACACACTCGCGCATTGAACCCGAGCTTCGGTGGAAATTTTAAATAAGAGAGAAAGGGTTTCTATACATCAGCACAGGGGTTAAAGTAAATAAATGATTAGTTCTATGAATCTCACACTCCCGCCGAGCCATAATATTTACCGATAATAAATTAAAGCACAAAGTGGCGGCCGCTACATACACACACACACACACATAAACACGCCACTCTCTGGGCCTCTTCTTCTCTCCCTCTCTCAGGCGAACCGCGTGTGTAGGAAGAACAAAGAAAGCGATAAATGAAGAGCAGTGCTCAAACAAAAATTTACAAAAACAATTTCCTTTTTTTTTTTTCTTCGTTTTAAGGTTAGGTATGGAGGGAACTATGAAAAAAAGCCGCTAAAATGTGGAAAATTGGAGAAAAGGGAATAGCACGCCCCACGTATGCCTTTTATTTTTTCTGTTTTATTTATACTACATTTCCACCCCAACTGGAATTCACTATTTGTCTAGACCCTCCGCCGGCTCACCTTTTCGCGATTTTCCGCTTCTCCGCTGGACGCTTCGCTGTTATAATGCACTGTGTGTATTGCTTATGGGTTGAATTTCGCCGAAATTTGCACTTTATTTCGGTTTTTGGGGGGGACGTGGGAGTGGACTTTCAATGGAGCGCTGAAATTATAAGGAATTCTATTTTATACAGGCAGTTTTGATTCGAATACGGTTTAAATAAATTACTAAATGCAAACTGCATCGCACACACACACACGCTCACTCGCACACACTCTCACACACCGCAATGCCTTCTACTTTGTTGCAAATTCTTTTTTTCTGATGAGAACTAACTTGGCAAATCTTCTCGTGCGTTGCTTTTGTTATTATTTCCAATGTTGGGCGATCACAGTTGCGGTTGAATTAAGTTACGATGCGTTGGCTGGTTGTGGTTTTTGGTTTTTTGAGTAGAAAATAATCGCAAACGCAATGAAATTGGACAAGTGTTGAGTTCCTCTTTTTTTTTAGGGATGCAATATACCGCGATGAATCGAAAACATCGATGTTTTTCCCTCGATGTTTGCCAATGCAACGCTTGCAGTATATCGGAATAAAAAGGCGCAATTTGGTAGTTTTTAAAAAACCATCGCATATTCTGTATCTTGTAATCTTGACTAAAATTTTTGAGATCAAGTAATTAAAGCCTGATTGTGCGAAATTAAGGCGAAGTTAAGGAGAATTACAAAAAAATGTTTAACTATACTCTATACGTTTATAGGTTTACGACTATCCAGTATTCAGATTTTCTATACAGTATTACATGAATTTTTTAGGGAAATCCAATTGGATTTCAGTTATGAAAGGTTCACAATTCGTATTTTTTTAATTTCGATTGATACCAATATGATCGGTTTCATGTGATGCCGTTTTTTCCTCTATTTCTTCTCTCTGATAATGTAAATTTTAACGCTTAAGAAAATGCTCAGTAAATTCAGATTAGATTTTTGTTGGGGCCTGCATTTTCTATCAAAATAAATAACTCCTTATTTTATTTCTTTGAAAATCTGTGTTGGTTCATTAAATTGTTTGGTATTGCGGAATTTTCAGCATGTGGTGTGTGAACACTGATGAACGGGCAGAGATGCTAGGTACATTTTTGTGGAATGGCCAGTCATGCAGCCAATTTTTCCAACGTCAATTTTAAACAGCATATTCCTTAGATTTGCCTTAAATCGAATTTAAATAAATCGTACACTTTGTCCTACTCTTCTGCATTTGATATTATCCAAAAATGTAGCTAAATAAAATTAAAAATAAAATGAATGTTCCATTTTCCACCGTTTCCTTTCTTTGCTCATTTTACAAACTCCTATTCCTTCCACCCGCAAACAGCTGATGCGGCAGCTGATTAACGGCAAGTGCTCTGGCCACACCGCCAGCATCCAAACAACATCCGCAGACCCGAAAAATCGGACACATCACCTGGAACGAGATCTTGCTGACGAAGCAGCCGCAGCCCAGCTAGATGCAGAGCCCCGCCTTCGCGTACAGGGAACCAGCAGACCACTCGAACGCGCCGCGCGCCATGTACATGCGCGACTGGCGGTCAGCTCTGCGGACGCCGCCCACATACCGGATTGGGAATCGGACGGTGCGGTTTAACTACCACTTCGCCCTGCTGATTGCCTGCGTCCTCGGTCTCGTCTTCCTCTTCTACTTCGCCCGCCAGGGCTCACGCTCCTCCTCCGATGGCTACTGGCTGCGTCGCAGCTTCGTTGAGGCCTCATCCAGGCCAGGAACCCATGCCTACAATGCCACCTATCCGCTCACCCCGCCCATGGTGCTGCGGGGCGGGGTCATCAACTACCGGATAGCCATGATCGCCGATCTGGACACCAGCTCCAAGGTGACCAAGGGCGATGGGAGTCACACGTGGCGGAGCTACCTGAAGAAGGGCTATCTCACCTACACGCTGGCGCGGTCGGAGATTCAGATCAGCTGGGATGATGGAGCGCCCACTGCTTTGGAGTCGGCCTTCGCTTTGAAGGGACGCGGGATGGAGCTTTCAGAGCTGGTGACCTTCAACGGGAAGCTCCTCAGCTTCGACGATCGCACGGGTTTGATATACGAGATAGCCAACGACAAGCCCATTCCTTGGGTTATCCTACTCGACGGGGACGGCCACAGCGCCAAGGGCTTCAAGTCCGAGTGGGCCACGGTGAAGCAGGAGACGCTCTACGTGGGCTCCATGGGCAAGGAGTGGACAACGAGTGCGGGTGACTTCGAGAACCATAACCCCATGTACGTCAAGGCCATCTCCACCAACGGGGAGGTGCAATCTCTCAACTGGGTGGACAAATTCAAGCAGCTGCGCCTGCAGTCTCTGCAGATCTCCTGGCCCGGTTATATGATCCACGAAAGCGGGGCCTGGTCGGAGGCCAAGCAGCGCTGGTTCTTCCTGCCGCGGCGCTGCTCCAAGGAAAAGTAAGTTCTAGTATCTCCCTAAGAAACCCAAAAATAATCCCCCAATTCCCTTGCAGATACAACGAAACCAAGGACGAGCACATGGGCTGCAATGTCCTGGTCTCCGCCGACGAAGGCTTCACCAGCATCGAGACCGTGAGGCTCGATCCCGAGAACACCACTCCCACGCACGGCTTCTCGAGCTTCAAGTTCCTGCCCGGCACCGATGACTCCATTATTGTGGCCCTCAAGTCGGAGGAGCTAAACGGCAAGACGGCCACATTCATCACAGCCTTCGACACCGCGGGCAAGACCCTGCTTCCCGAGACGCGGATCGAGACGGAGTTCAAGTACGAGGGATTCGAGTTCATTTAGCCCGGCTGTAGTTCGTTTAGTTCAACACTCAACTCAACTCCGCACCGCGTGAGGTGCTCCAGTTTTAAGCGTGTACATAATGTATTAATGTTCCCTACGGTAAGCTTTATATTTATAGTCAGCTAGGTTAGTCCTGCGGAGCTCATCTGCCCGCGATCCGCGACTTCATGTATTTTCTTGTACCATAGCACAATCAAATTTTAGTTTATTTTTATTGAAATTTAAATATAAAACGTACAAAGCCCGCGGCAAACGAAAAGAGGCACTGCTTCATTCTTTGGGCTTGATATCCAAGTCCATTCCTGCTACCACCAAGTCGGCCTCATCCACGCGTCCCTCGCTGGCCCGGACCTCTAGCCGGTCAGCGTTGTGATTAATGCTCCAGAGGTCGGGCAAGAAGCGGGGCTGCATGGTGTGCAGAAAGTGCTCCCGCCACAGCCGCTCCAGCGCGATTATGCCGCCGAACTGGTCCCGATACCGTTGTACCACCCGCTCTCCGTGCTGGCAGTAGTCAGAGTTCTCCACCCGGTAACCTATGGCCGCTGCCTGTTGCAGCAGCTCCTCCGTAATCTCCGTGTGCTCGGTGTAGTAGTCAAGAAGTGTTTGCTGTAATTCCGCCACCTTGGCAGCGGGTATTTTATCGCCGTGGTAGAGCAGGGCCTTGCCAGCGGATTGGACGCGTCTGGAAGTGGTAGGGAGACTTTTTTAGTCTTGGTTGATTTCAAAGTTAGGTGATTCTTTCAATTGAGGAAACAACAAGAGCGGAAGGAAAATATAAAACTGCTAAATGACATTTTTCCGTATTAATATTGTTTTGTCAATATTTAAAGATACGGAATTCGATCACGTGTGGCTTTTAAACAGATGTTTCGGAAGTGTAGAGTGGCTGATAAAAAGCAAACAAGGTTTATAAAACATGGAACCATTAACCAATTCCTAGAATGATTCCAAAAGTATACAACTCAACAGTAATAAAATCCTTACTTGAGCTCCGGATCGTCAAGGTACTTGACCGTACTGTCGCCGTGCTTGAAGGGAGCCTCACACTGGTCGGCCAGCTTGCTCTTGACCCTCAGATCCGAGATATTGCTCAGCTGGTGGCAGACGGGGCAGAGGAGCAGCACGTCGTGGGAGGTGTGGGTCTTCATGACCACCGGAAAGTGTCTTCTGTACTCTCTGGGCACCACGTTTTTACGCAGATAGGCGTCGCTTTCGCCGCACACCACGCATCGGTTCTCCTTGGGCGTCTGGTAGTAACGACCCACGTCACCCACAGCACGACCAGCTGGTTCGAAGTTCAGGCGCACTGTGAAGGGATCCTCGCTGATTCGCGTGCCGAGGTTCTGATCTAGATACCAAGACGCCTTGCGCCGGTCGATGGTGGAAAGCAGTTCGCCATCAGGTGCTTGGAGCAGGCAGTTGTCATAAAAGGCCTTGGACAAAGTGCCCATTGACCGGGATGGTAGCTTTCTGGGCATCAGCTTCTTGGGATTGGGGCCAGCCGAGCCCTTGGTCCGGCTGGCTCCGCTGAGCGAGAAGCCCTTGGTGAAGTCCACGTCCAGGAAGGGTTCGAAGTTGTTTCGCAGGCTATGATCGCTAAACGACCTCCGATCCCAGAAGTGGCGTGGCTCCAGGTCCCGGCAAAGCTTCTGGTAAATGGCCACCGCAACCAACGCATCATTGGCCGCGTAGTTAAGCTGCCTGGGCTCCAGCTGCTTGGCCTCCCAGTTGGAGCAGGCCAGGCGCCAGCTCTTGTCCAGCGCAACCTTCAGATGCGTCAGCGAGAGCTTGCCCAGACCCTCGGGCTTGTGCCCGGCCATAACGCACAGGAAGCGCAGGT
This sequence comes from Drosophila setifemur, assembly GCA_021224005.1. Classification (NCBI taxonomy): domain Eukaryota; kingdom Metazoa; phylum Arthropoda; class Insecta; order Diptera; family Drosophilidae; genus Drosophila; species Drosophila setifemur. The sequence goes on along the minus strand of JAJJHY010008598.1, from coordinate 18,854,007 downwards.
CCAGTGTGCTAGCCACACCCACTCCGTAGTCGTGGGACAGCTTCATGGCGTCCTCTTGCGGTGCCACGCCCACCTTGATGACGGCATCGTCCTCGAGCAGCTCGCGCAGGTCCTTGGGTATCTGCTGCATATGGCAGAGCCGAAACAGGGCGCACAATCCCTGGTGGGAGCTAAGCTGGAGCAGGGCAACAGGCCGACGACTCCCGCCCACTGTGATCCACTCGCAGTCGAAGCCTAGGACTCTGATCTTCTGGCAGTGTCTGCAGAAGGAAGGAAGATGGGATGAATCACTTAAATATGAAGAGACCTGTTGGACAGCACTCACTGTTTCAGCTCTTTTATAATGCGCTGCGTGGCAGGATCATGGGCGGAGTTGATCACCTCAACGCGCCGGTTTTTAAGCACATTCCCGCGGGGAAGGACGAGACGCAGGGGGGCGAGGATGGCCTGCCTGTGACGGACCAGCACATAGACAAGCCCGACTCCGGCAGCCACAATTGCCCACTTTCTAGTGCTGGCCGCGACTCCCGATTCTTTGCTCATTCTTTCCGATTCTTTGTTTTCGTTTTTCGTGCGTTGCAAGATCAGCTGTTCGTCAGGGCTGTCAATGCAGGTTGATTCCGATTTTGTGGGGAGGTAACACCTGTGACTGTTATTATTTTAAATATTTGTATATATATTTTTAGTCCTCAGTGAATGAAAGAAAAATGATTATATTAAATGACTTCAAATTTGAAATGTTTTAGAGATATAAATTCTGTTTTAAATATTTGTATTTACTTCGGTCGTTTCTTTTTTAAAATACTTTGTGTTTTTATACAATATGCTCAGATCAATAGGAAAGAATTCATAGATCAAGAAAACTCGCTTCCAGGGTAATTTCAAAAGCTCTATTTGCCTTCCATTCCTTCCAATTTGATGGCTGTTTTGAATTGGAACTCTATAGGAATCAGGGCTGCCAACTTGGTTGATTAGCATTGACCCTTGGCAATCGTTTATATCGGTCTATCGATAACAGAGTAGGTAGAGTGAACAAGTTCAAGTTCAAACAGCTGATTCCATTTGTTTTGGTTCTTCATGTGATATAACGCAGGCAAAACAAGCGAAAACAGCCGTTGGCAGGATCCACGATGTTCCATCATGGACACCTACTGCTCTGGCGGCCAGTCCTCTCACGTGCCCTCCATATTTCGCTTAGCCAGCGAATGAGCCACTACGATGCACTGGGAATTGGGAAGAGATCCACCCAGAACGAGATCAAGGCTGCGTACTACAAGCTCTCGATGCTCTACCATCCGGACAGGAACCAGGGCAGCGAGAGTGCTGCCACAAAGTTCCGGCAGATCAATCAGGCGTACGAAGTGCTGGGGAACTACAGATTACGTCGGCTGTACGACAAGGGAATCGTGCACACGGCAGGTGCGCAATATGCGCAGGATGTCCAGGATGTGGCGGAGCCCGTTGTGGAGGACGATCCCGAGACGAAGTTCTACAAGTCGCGTTTCCAAAAATCCCGCGTCGCCGATGCCGAGGGACGCACGCCCATCTACAACTTCGACGAGTGGTCCCGGAATCACTACGGCAAGGCGTTCGACCGAAGACAGGCCGCCCAGGCCAAATACGATCGAATCAGGGTGCAAAGGGAGACCAACACGGCGTCTGTTCAGACGGATTTCCTACTGCTATCCTTCATTTTCTTTGGAGTGGCCGTCTACCTGATGTTCCTTGCCGAGAGCTCCTACGACACACCAAAGCAGAAAGCAGAGGAACGCCACAGAAGGGATCGAGAGGAAAGGGATCGGGAGCGACAACTGGCTGGAAAGCCATCGTAGGGTTCTCTAGTCGATCGTGTAACTAGAGTTAAGCTTTAACGTTTAAATGAAATGGCTATTTGTGACTAAGAATCGGAAGTGTTTTTAATCTAACGAGGGGGAACTAGAAATGAAACCATGTGGAGTGTGTGTGAAATCAAACTACTAAAATAACTTCAGTTGTAGAATAAGTAGTCAAAAAAAAAACTTTCAACAAACTCAAAGGATATTGAATGTTCTTGAATACGGAAACCTAAATCTGTAAATAAAGCAACCGATGTTAGAGTTTACTAAATTAACTTTAATCAAAATTTGCCCGCGCGTTTTCTAGCTGTGTATTTTGTATCTGGCCGGGTTTCCAGTCCCTGGCGGCGTCTGCGCTCCTTCTTGGCTAGGATCCAGTCGCGGGATTTTTTGGGTGCCTTGCCACGGGCTTCGCGGCAAGCGTCGCGCTTTTTAATGTAGTTAACCCGACGCTCTTCCTCGGGAGAACCTAAAAAACCGATCAATCTTTAAAACATTCTTCTTTAAGGAAAGCAAGACCCACTTACCCAAAGCCTGTGGCAGCTCGGCGGATCCGCCAGTCATTAAAACCAGATAGTACTTCTTGGCCTTGGCGGAGTTGGGATAATCCACAACCAGTCCACCATAGAAGCCGGCCTTCATGGCCTGCGAGGTGATCATTTCGATTTGGTCAGCGTTTTCAGGATAGAACTGGAAGACAGCGCGAGCAGTCCGGGTTAAGCTAGAGAACAGCGTGGAGAAGAACTTGAGCAGTCGCTTGTGCGGATTGTGGTACGACTTGTCAGCATTGCAGAGCCACTGGAGGGCAGAGATCGAGATGGCGCCATCAAAAGTGCCCGGCTTAAAGGGCATTCCTTCGCCCATGTCCCCCAAAATGACATCACCGGACACCTCACGCTCCACAGCGATGTCCAGCATAGACTTGGATATATCTATACCGATCCACATGTGCTCACTCTCCTCCAGAACGCTCCCGGAAAGTCCCGAGCCACAGCCTATATCCAAAATTAGACGGGATTCATCGTCGTCGGGAAAGGCAAGTAGCTCCAAGGCACGTTCTGCCATTTCCACTTGGATCTCTATGATACGGGTGCTAAATATAAAAAAGTTCATTTAGTTAAAAATACCTTTTTATGTAGGACATTCAACTTACTTGGTGGAATACTTCTTGGCCTCATCGTCATTGTAGAACTGTTGATTATACACATAAAATTAGTAATTCCATAAATGTTTTCCAGTAAAAATACTCACAATTTCTGGCGGCGCTGAATGCTCGGGTCTCCTGGCCATTATTTCTGTATTTTCAAATAAATTGAATCAAATCCCCAGAACGATGTCAAATAATCAAAAAAAACCCTCAACTACACGTGCAAAACACAACAGCTGATTGTCTATCGTTATCGGCATCGGTTTGGTTGGGAACATCTGAACAAATCGATAAGAGATAGCCACCGAGTGGGCAGTTCCACATATCACAACGCAGTGAAAATTCGTGAAAAGTGCAATTTTCCCTGTTAACTAAAAGCAATAATCATGTGAAGAGTGCAATTTAAAGTGAACACGAGTTGGTGCATCCAGTGAAACGGTGAGTTGGTCGAGAAAACTCCCAAATAATGCATTTAAATGTAACATTTGCCTGTCCAGTGTGGGGGCGAGGGTGTGTGTGTTAATGGTTACCTGTGCATGTGTGCGTGCCATGGTGTCTGACGCGTCAACAAATACTTATGACTAGTGTTAAATGCTAATTAGCATAGTTATTCCCGGTGCAAGCGGAAATGCGAAAAAGCTTGCGCAAAATGTTCCCTCTGAGTGTGTGGGTGCGGTCTAAAAAACTAGTGACACAATTTGCGTAGAGAAACCCGTTAGCAGAGTTAACCCGTTAAGACGACCCGTTTACCTTGCTCCGTTTTTTGCTCAAAAAAAGCGAAAACTCGAGAGCTCTTCTAGCCAGAACAAAAGCAAAACAACAACAGGTTAATGCTCTTCCACAGGTAAAACTTACGCTCCCTCTCTCTTTCCTTTTTTCTCTGGCGCTCTTTAGCTGTTTGCCGGGGAAGACTCTTCCTCTGTCTGTCCCTCTCTCTCTCCTCATTGATCAATAGCCTGCATCAGTGGCTCTAAAACTTAAGTAGTGCATTTCAAACTGCATATAAAACTTGCATTTCTTTTGATGTAATTTCTTTATATTTTTACGGCCAAATAAATAAGGCGCCCGATTCAGGTTTATATGCGGCTTTGTTTGTATGTACTTTTTGCATATTTATGAGCTGAGTTATTCGGTATAAACGGGTTCTTCTTTTCGGCGGTGGAACATCTTTCACTCTTTCCAAGAACAACATTCCCAGTCCAATTCGATGGTTACAAAATTGACGCAACAAGCGGCGATCGCGGTCGCTGGCCTCTCCGCTCAACAAGTTTGCCAAAACCCCCATAAAAAACACATCAGGTGGAAATTTCGAACTGGTGACAGAAGCCTTTTATACCCTAACAAAATCAGACGGTTCTTATCGAAGATTGCTGGCAGTATCTATAACACCGAACTATAGGACATATAGGAATTGATTGATTTTTTATCCCAACAAATTTTGTATTGATTTTTTAAACAACCTTTATGAAACAAGATTCATTTGGATTACAAACTTGTGAGCAAAAACTGAATACCCATTGCTAGTGTATAAACTACAACCGAACCCGCTGCCATCCATTTTGGAAACCAGATACATTTACGGGGACAAAGAATGACACAGATACAGAGACAGCTCCAGAGCCAACTACAGATGCTCACTGGCTGCTGGGAAGAGTCGCTTGGTCTTCAGTTGTGCGTCTCGAGTTCCCCAGAGCAAACCAAACCGTTCTCGCCGGAGGAAAGTAACCAGCAAAAAAAAGAAGAAAAGCTCCCGAAATGCGCAGTGGGTTGGAGATGAAGCCACTGCTGGTGGTGTTGCTGGTGGGTCACCTGGTCGTTCCAGCCGACCCGGCTCTGCTGACCAGCTACCTACCGGCCTCCATGCAGGCTCTTGCTTACTATATAGACCTCCTGCAGTATGAACCACTTTCGAGCACCACCGTGGAACCGCCATTCAGTGCGGACGGTGGAGCGGATTCCACAACCAGTAATCCCCCATCATCCACTGCAAGGCCCATACAGAAGAGGACCACCACTAGAAGACCAGGAGGCTCGGCCCCCGGCTTGTGGCAACCGCCGAGTTGGTGGGAAAGCCCACAGAGCACAACCAGTAATCCCCCATCATCCACTGCAAGGCCCATACAGAAGAGGACCACCACTAGAAAACCAGGAGGCTCGGCCCCCGGCTTGTGGCAACCGCCGAGTTGGTGGGAAAGCCCACAGAGCACCACTACCACCCAAAAACCAACTTCCGCACCCACTCCCCCCCACCGTCCGGGAATTGTCGCCCCTGTGCCAAAAACGGGAAAGGAACAAGTGCTGCTTGAGGGTCATGCCCTCTTCGAGGAGATAGGCGATGATTCCGACTTCGACCAGCTGCCGTTGTCGTTAATCCGAGATATCCAGACCGAGCACAATGACTTCACCAATGATGTGGAATCGCTGGACAACTTCCTGCGGCTCTACGATGATAACTACGGGCGAGCTGCCTTCGATGTCGAGTCAGCCATGGATCGGTGGAGTAGTGCTTCCATAGCTGGTAAAAAGAGGGTTCCCCCCACCAAGCCCTATGTGGACTTCCTGCTGCTCTACGATCTCCTCAAGCGCGACGCCAAAGCGAACAATCTCAGCAAGTATGAGGGCTACTCCGAGGACCTGCTGGCGCAGTTGCACGAGTTGTCACAGGCTTCTTCAACCAGACAGTTGCACACGCTCTTCCAGAGAATGCTGGATCGAAGCGATATCCAGCGGAGCGATGTCGTGTCCCGTATCCAGGGCATCATGAAGGATCTGGGGAATCCCAAAAGCCCCACGTCCAAGGCGCTGGCCTTCATTCCCGCCATGCAGTTTCTACCTTAAGGTTCCCCCTACCATATAAGTCGCAATAAAGTCGAGAAACGAGTTGACCTCATGTTCATATGCGGAAATTTTATACGATTCTTTGATTAAGGGAAACATAAATATTCTTTTAAAAAAATAAAATAGTATTTTACGATAGAGATTTCATCTTCGAAAACTAAAATTTCAACAAGTTTAGGGTTCAAAGTGAATAATAACATCTTTACTAGTAGTTATAAATTATGATTTATGGTCCTTTAAATTTATTTTGATTATTAATTTTGTAAAGTAGTTTATTAATCTTTTTTTCAACTATGTTATTGTGCAATTAAGTGAACATTATCAGCATTTAATGAATGTATAAAATGACTATTCAAAAAACAACTTTACTTGGATAAATAGCTCAAGCCCAGAGTTTGCATGGCAATTACTCATACTTAAGCTGAGGATTGAAAATATCAAGTAGAAGAACGCTTTTCCATTTTTAGGACTAAGATTTTTCCCAGTTTCATATGTTTTTTATTCTTTGATAATAAATTGTAATTCTTTAGGACCCAAAAATAAGCCAACCCCAATTAAATAGTTGCATTTAGAGCACTCGAGTAAATCACCTTGCTGGGCAGTCAGTTTTCAACCGGAAGTGCCGCGGAAAATGTCCTAGTAGGACACACCTCCACCCATTATTCGTGTTGGCCAAGTGACTTGACTGACACATTGACACAGTTGTGTGGGGTGGGTTAATGCGTTATCGATAACAGGCTTCTGCCGGCTTCAATTTGTTGCTGCCTGTGCCTCTGCCTCAGCCTCAGCCGTTGCGCTGCCTTTGCATCAGCTGCGAGGCTGTCGTTGCGACGTCATCAACAAACAAAGTTCTCACCGCTCTCTTAGCTGGGGAGAGCACTCCCTTACACTCGGCCGCTCTCCCGCCGCGGCTGCCTCCCACTAAGTTACGCTCTTGCGCTCTCTAGCATGGTGGTTTGATTTTTGCAAGTCCGAAGAGCTCTCTTTCCTTTTAATACCCTAATAGGAAGTAGCTAAATTTTTATGAAATTTATGTAATGCATAAAAGGAAGAATTTCCTTTTCCTTGTGGATCTGACAAGTTTCATTAAGTGGTGATAACTGTTAGTGTAATCGACATCGAAGACTTAACTGTACGAACGTAATTTTCAAACAAATGTGGATGAAAATCTCTTTGTATCCGCAAGGGTATTGCAACGTCGACTACCCCACGTTAGGTAGCCTGCTCGCTTTTATTTTGAGCTCATTTTGTTTTTGTACTCGGTGCGGGTAGCAAGTGTAAGCGGTTCTTGCTCTGCTTCCTCGCCTGCTTCGAAGTTCCGCTTGTAATCTCCATTAATTCCGATTTTTTCTCATCCGTTAATGGGACAAGCTATTGAAATATTAATGGCATAATTGAAAACCGAAGGCTAATGGAATCAGTTTGAGGGAGTGCAAAACTTCATTGCGGTTGTGTGGAAACTATATCGATTTGTGAAAGTTGCAGGCTGCTGCAGATTGGTGGAAAATAAAATCGCGAAGAAAGTTTGCTTGTGATGGCTTGAAAACAAACCGTAACAATGGAAAACTTAAACTTTGCACGCACTCCGCAGTTTCTGCGCAAAGTTATCTACGAGGCGCGCAGGTAAATGTTAAACAAAATAACAAAAACAATGCGAGGAGGAAGGGCGGGGCGGGGCAGGGGGGTTGGTGAAAAAAGTCAAGTCAAACCACCCCAAAAAAAAAATCCAAAGAAATCACCACCCGCCGGTGAACGGAACACCCTGTTTTCCAGGGGACATGTCTAGCCGGGATTTCCATTTGTGGTTTCTGTTCTCTAGGCTTCTTTCCTCGTCTCTGTTGCACCTTACAGGTTTTACTTGTTTTCCTTTAGAGGAGGAGTGCGAAATATGACAGGGGAAAAGGAACGGGTGCAGCAGCCGGGCAATGTCTTATGTAACTCGAGCCTGCAGACGTCAATGGTTCGGTGTCCTCACGCCCAAAGACTTGGTTCGCCTTGCTTTGCCAGCAAGTAAAGCGTACATGGTATTCGTGTGCATTTGCAACACGCGCCACTCGAGGCGACCGCAAACAAAGCCGAGAGACAACAAACAGAGGAGAGAAACCCCTTGAAGGCTGCAACGAAACCCCCTTTGGGCCAAGTCACCGGGATACCCGCCTCAGCCAAAGCCCGACAATTAGTCATAGGAAATTGCACACACACTTGGAAAAAATGGAGTACTTACGTGTGTGTTTTGCATATCCACAAAATGCATGAAATCATTTCGTGGGAACTTTTAAAGCATAGACAAATTGGATACTCTGCAATTGCAGTTTTATTTAACTATTCAACTTTAGCTACAAAGATAATGAAATCAAATTATAGTTTATTTTGATTTTAGTCATAAATTGGCCACTTTGACCTTTATTCATACCTGCCTTAATCCATTTAATTTAATATTTAATTCATATTTCAACTAAAACTGAGGTTTCTAAATCTATTTACTTTTTCAATAAATTTGAGCAGCCAACGGGGCTAGGGTATTCCCCGAAGAACTCACATTGCAAGTATTTATGTCATGTCCCCTGATGCCACACTTCCCCATCATGCAATCTCATCCCCACTTGTCCTCTACCCCACATCGTCTTTGTTTCGGCTACCCCATTACCCATAGCCGGCGGACATAATTTCGTTTTTGGTGCAAAAAGACGAGGACAAGGGCCGCTCCCCCACCTCCTACTCTTGGCTTTTCCGAAGGAAATGTCTTTGTTTCGGATTAATAATTTGGCTCCTCTTGACTTTGCCGCCATCTGTGTCAATGGGCGCTGCCATCGAGCCCAAGGCGACAGCTCTTTCCCGCACTTATCAAATCCGAATGTGTGCGTGGGTGTGTGGATAAAAAAGGAAAACAAGAAAATGGGGCGCTTGGGGGGTGAGTGAGTGGGGATTTTTCCAATGGTAATGCTGCAGCTTCCGTTTGAAGCGTGTCAAACAATGGGTCCCCAATATGTGTGCATCGATATATTTGAATACGTTTTTGGCCTCTCAAAAGTCTTGGGTTTAATCATCACCATTTCTATATAAAAAGCGAGTGATGCATGCTTTTCACACAACTTGGCGGAGGGAGGCTCCCACCCCGTCCTCTTTTTGTTTCTATAAGTTCCGTAAAGTGGATTGTTGTGCTCATTACGTGTAAACTTTGAGGGAATATTCGTTATAGTTGTTGATAAAAAGCTATCTGAAGTCATAAGTCATAGAAAGATCAACAGCAATTCATATTCAGATAACGTTACAATCTTAAATTATTAAATTTTGAATAAAACATACTTAAATCCATTTAATAAATATTATTTATTTATTGAACCTATTAAATGTAGTATAGATTTAAAAAACATTTTAATATTTGATCGAGTTATCGTTTAAGATTCTTTAAAAACGTTTTATGGTTTTGAATAAAAATATTATATATAGATAATGCTTACAACTGGTATCTGGAACTTCAATTACATCCACTTATTGATGGCGTGACCTAATTCCGTTGTACACAAATTATGTATTGATATATTTAAAACAATGACAGAAATGTGATCTATGCTAATCGATAGTGCAGCTGTTGGTATGGAAGAGAGCAATGAGTAGAATCAAATGGCAAGGTCAAAGTCTCTTCCCACATACACTCATCAGCCATATGTTGAGTTTAATTAACGAAGCATTCCGCAATTTATATTGTTTTTTTTTTCGCTCGCTTGCAGATCGTTTATACACAGCGGTTCAGCTGCCGCGTCATCCGCCGGCGCACATCCAGATTCAGAGGAGGAAGCATCATCCGAAATGGAGCTCGCCCACACTTTGATCCTAAACGAGGAGGCCCTCAAGCAGCTGCCGGAGCACAAGAGGCCTGTGTTCGAGCTGGAATGGCTGCGCTACCTGGAGAAGGCTCTGCCCCAGGTGGCCAAGCACGAGATTAAGGCCAGCCAGAAGAAGCTCGTCCAGCAGCTCTCGGAGCGGATTCAAGGTGCTCCGGGTCCGCCCATGCGTAAGCTCATTGCCAGCTCCTTGGCCACGCTCTTCTCTGTGGGGGATACTTTCATGCTCTTCGACACCGTCAACGCCTGCAATGATATCCTCAAAAACAAGGATGACTCGCCCAGTTACCTGCCCACCAAGCTGTGAGTACTTCTTTTGTAAATCTATCCAATTGTGTAGATTTAAAAATATGAATACATTTTTTTTGAGAAATAATTTCTCTTCTAACTTTAATTAATATAATAATATAATTGTATACAGATATAAAGTTATAAAGTAAGGTATACCATATATATTCTTCATCAGCATTAATATCCAAACCGATCCGCATGATTTAGCTATCTGAGTCGTATTTAAATATAAATAATTCAATCTTTAAATCGGGATTAAAGAGGATTAAGAAATTATTAAAAAATCGGAAACCTGATAATAATATTAAGAAAATCGTATCCATTAACCAAGTTAATAATAACAAATCTTAAATTTTAGGGCCGCCATCTGCGTTCTTGGATCGATGTACGAAAAACTGGGCCGGATGATGGGACGCACCTACGAGGACACGGTGCAAATCCTGATCCGCACGCTCCGCAACGCAGAGTCCCAGGCCCGAATCGAGATCATGCACACGCTGGAGAAGGTGAGTGCCGGAATGGGCACCGCCATCGCCAACGTGCACAAGGACATCTACAAGGCGGCCAAGCACTGCCTGCTTGACCGCGTGATGGCCGTTCGAGTGGCCGCCTCCCGCTGCATCCTCAAGATGATATACAGTGCTCCGTTTTTGTATCAAACGGAGCTGGAGAGCCTAGGAACGCTGTGCTTCCGGGCCTTCGATGGCAGCAACTACGAGGTGCGCTGTGCAGTGGCCCAGCTTTTGGGAACGCTGCTGGCCTACACCCAACAACTGGCCGAAGCGGCCACCGGAAAAAAGAATCAGAACCAGGCGGCGGTTTTACATGCGGCCAAGGGAGCTAACCAAAGATTGGTCTCTCTAGATGAGGCTCTGGGCATTCTCATGTCCGGATTCCTGCGGGGCGGAGCCTCCTTTCTCAAGGGCACGGGAGAGATAATCAAGGGAAGTTCCGGTGTTAATCGAGAAGTGCGCGTGGGTGTAACCCATGCATATGTGGTCTTTGTGCAGTTCATGGGCAGCGTTTGGCTGGAGCGTCAATTGAGTACTTTCCTGGCCCATGTCCTCGATCTGGTGGCCAATCCCAAGGCAGCCTGCTCGCACGTGGATGCGGTCTACTCCCGCAAGTGCATCAACTTCATATTGCGCTCCACGATCGGCAAGATGCTGGGCGAGAAGGCGCAGAGCGCCGCCTGCAAGGAACTCGTCCATCTGGTGGCCAAGCAGATGAACTCGATTGACTTCAATCCGGAGAACGCCAAGGATTCCAACCAAGAGACTTTGTTCAGCCAGCACCTGCTGGTGTGCGCCCTGCAGGAGTTAAGTTCGCTGTTGATTGGACTGGGCACAACTGCCCAGAACCTGCTGGGGGATCAGTCCCTGCAGGCCATCGACGCAACCTGCGCCGTTCTGGTCCATCCTTGTGCGGCTGCTCGATTGGCTGCGGCCTGGTGCCTGAGATGTGCCTGCGTGGCGGTTCCCGGACAGATCACCCCGCTGATCGATCGTTTTGTGGAGGCCATCGAGCAGATGCGATCCTCGCCGGAAGCAATCGCCGGCTATAGCTGCGCTCTGGCGGCCATTTTGGGAAGCGTTCGCTACTCACCGCTGGGCATTCCCCACACCAAGGGAAAAGTGGTCTTCAACTGTGCGGAGGAGCTGCTGCGCTCCGCTTCCCAGAATAGCCGCATGTCGCTGCATCGAACGCAGGCCGGATGGCTTCTAATTGGCGCCATTATGACCTTGGGCTCGCCGGTGGTCAAGGGTTTGTTGCCGAGGATGCTGCTGCTGTGGCGGAACTCCTTCCCGCGATCCAACAAGGAGCTGGAGTCGGAGAAGGCACGTGGCGACGCCTTCACATGGCAGGTGACGCTGGAGGGCAGAGCAGGGGCGCTCTCTGTGATGCACAGCTTCCTGCTGAACTGTCCGGACTTGGTTAGTGAGGACATCACTCGACGGCTGCTCACGCCCATCGAAAGTGCTCTGGCCATGCTGGTTAAGTGAGTAAATCAATAATCTATTCTAAGTGTGATTAATTAAACTTAAAAATCTAAAATTTCTCCAGTTTGGCCACCGTCCTGAAGAGTTATGGCACCCAGTTGAAGGCTCCGGCAGCTATGGTTCGTCTTCGCCTATTTGAGACCCTAACCCTGCTGCCCCCCAATGCTTTGGAGGCCTCCTACACTCATCTCCTCCGCATGCTCGTCTCGGAATTCACGCTCTCCGATAACGCGGCCAACACCACAAATTCCCTTTTGAGAACCCTTTGTCATGGCGATGATTCCATCATTCTGGGCACTTGGTTGCAGGAAACCAACCATCGCACCATTGAGGATCAGGTGAGTTGATACTTATGGGAATGTATGCTCAATATGTCCCTATCTGTGTGTGGTTGTCCCTGCGTGGATCCCTTTCTCACTGTGATCTCTCTGACTTTCTCTCTATAAATGTGCATTCCCAAAAAGATGGAGCCCAATCGCAAAGTCGATGGCGAGCATGTAAGTGGAGTGCCAAGATTCCTGGAAGATTTTTTCGTTTGGCTTTCTTTTCCTGTTGGGATTATGAGTTGATTTTAATGTTTATTGGAGATCCATAGTTTTGTTTCCCTTTGGTGCGCATGAAAAGTTAATACCTAAAAGATAAGGATTTTTTTTTTGACAATATTTGTTTCTTTTTATTATTTTGTCAGCTTTATTGTCTATATTAAAACCGAATCATAATCGGACTGATATCTTTAAATATCTGACATTGTACCATAATAGAGTTATAAATTTACTTAGGATATTTTATATTTTTGCTTTTGCGTTTGGTTTTAACAAATGTTTTAAAGAAATTATATTTACTTATTCATTTGATTTGCATGACCCCCGAGTCCCTTTTTATTCTGAACTTTTATATTGATACTTTGCTTTATCCTTTTCCCCGTTTAGTTGCAACCGAATAGCGCCGCAGGATCCGGGGCCCTGGAGCACGATCCCTGCTGTCTGTACCGTCCCAACTGGTCTGCCCAAGCAACAGGAGCTACTGGATCTACCAGCACTGCATCGGGCACATCCTCAGGAGGAAATATTGTGGGTTCCCCCACCAACATCCAGCTGATCGGCAAGGCGCAGCAATGCCCTGGGCCCTTGCCCCTTGGAGTGGCTGTGATCGACATGGCCGTTACTCTTTACGGAACCATCTTCCCGAAGGTGGCCAATAAGCACAGGCTGCAGATGCTGGAGCACTTTGCCGAGTGCATCCGCCAGGCGAAGAGCAGTCGCCAGGAGGCCATCCAGATGAACATATTCACGGCTCTGCTCTGTGCTTTGAAGAATCTAACGGACAGCAAGACCAGTTTGGGTCAGGAGGATGTTCGAAAGAGCGCAACCGCTTTAATTGTTGCCTCACTAACCAGCTCGAACTCCACGATTCGCTGTGCGGCGGGAGAAGCCCTAGGAAGACTGGCCCAGGTGGTGGGCGATTCCCACTACACAGCCGAACTGGCCCAGAATAGTTTCGACAAACTGAAATCAGCGAGGGATGTGGTCACCAGAACGGGGCACTCACACGCTCTGGGCTGCCTGCATCGCTATGTCGGCGGAATGGGCTCCTCGCAGCATTTGAGCACCAGTGTGTCCATCCTCTTGGCCCTGGGTCAGGATAGCGCCTCGCCGGTGGTCCAAGCTTGGTCACTTTATGCCTTGGCGCAGATTGCCGACTCCGGCGGGCCAATGTTCCGCGGCTATGTGGATCCCACGTTGACGCTCTGTCTAAAGCTCTTGCTAACCGTCCCCCATGCCCATGTGGATGTGCATCAGTGTGTGGGTCGCGTAATTAACGCTCTTATCACCACCGTGGGACCGGAGTTGCAGGGAGGGGTGGCCAGTACGCGCGGATCCTTCCTCTGCTCGGCGGCCTTGCTTCAAGCCCATGCGGATCCGTTGGTTCAGGCCGAAGCCATTGGCTGCCTGCAACAGCTTCATTTGTTCGCCTGCAAATCGGTGCAGCTGGAGGAGCTGGTGCCGACTTTGGTTGGCATGCTGGCCAGCAACTATTTCATCCTCCGCAAGGCCTCCGTTTCCTGTCTCCGTCAATTAGCTCACCGCGAGGCAAAGGAAGTGTGCGATTTGGCATTGACCATCAATGCGGAGGAGCTGCCGGATTTAATAATCACAGAGTACGGACTTCCAGGACTACTCTTCTCTCTCCTTGACACGGAAACAGATGCGGAGATGCTTAGGAACATCCATGACACCCTCACCTCCATGCTGCAAATGCTGGCGGCGGATAATCTGAGCTCTTGGTTGAGCCTCTGCAAGAATGTGCTAACCGTTGCGGTTGAGGGTGGTCTGACCGATGATCCCACGGGAGCAGCTGGTGACCAGGGCAAGGGCAAGGAGGCCGCTGGAGAGCAGGATGAGGAAGACGAGGAGGAGGAGTATGCCGACGATGTGACCGAGTACCGAGCGGAGGAGAACACCTCAACCCATCCAGCCGTGCAACCACGTTGGCCCACTCGAGTCTTTGCTGCCCAGTGCGTTCGCAGGATCATTGCCAGCTGCGAGGCCGCCAGCTCCGTGCACTTTGACCTGCTGCAGGCCAAGGAGCAACAACTGATACGCTCCCGCGGGGATTACCTCATCCTCCACCTGGCCGAGCTCATTCGCATGTCCTTCATGGCCGCCACATCGGACTCGGATCAGCTGAGATTGGAGGGATTGCGGACGCTGCAAGAGATCATCGATCGGTTTGCTAATGTCCCCGAACCCGAGTTCCCGGGTCATCTGCTCCTTGAGCAGTTCCAGGCTCAGGTGGGAGCCGCTTTGCGTCCCGCTTTTGCCCCGGATACGCCCTCCCATGTTACGGCGGCTGCCTGCGAAGTGTGCTCCGCTTGGATCGGTTCCGGAGTGGCCAGGGATATTGGAGATCTGCGGCGGGTGCACCAGCTGCTGGTCAGTTCCCTGGACAAGCTCTCCTCGAAGACCAACAGCACGCAGCTGTATAACGAGTCCATGGCCACGCTGGAGAAGCTGAGCATCCTGAAGGCCTGGGCGGAGGTCTATATTGTGGCCATGCTGGGTAATGGCAAGGCACCCGCTTCGCTGCTCAGCCTGCAGACCCAGCAGTCGGGAATCCAATCTCTGACAAATGTGGAACCCGATCAGGATCTGCCGGAGAGCAGGGGCGAGAGTCTTTTAGGCTTGGTGCAACCGGAGCTACACAATCTCTCCACCCACTGGCTGAGTGCAATGAAGGATCACGCTTTGCTCCTGCTCCCGGCTGAGTTCCAGTCTCAGCTGCCCCACGATGGCGGAGCCTTCTACACCACGGACACGATTAACTCCTCGAAGCCCCACTACATGACCAGTTGGCCGCCGATTCTCTACGCCTCTGCCCTCTGGCTGAGAGATGAGGGCTTTGCCCGGCATCTGGACACAAATGGAACGACGGCGGAATCGAATAACAATCAGATTACGCATGGTTCCTTGTCGGCGGATCGCTTCCACATGATCTTCGGCATCTGCATGGAGGCCCTGTGTAGCATGAGAAGCTCCGAAAGGCCCAGGAACATTATCAGTTGCCTTCGCTCGCTGCACAGCATCTTCGATTCGGACTGGGCCAGGAGGCAGCTGGTCAAGGATCGAGCCCTAACCATAGAGCTCTGCCATGTGCTGCACCGTCAGATCCTGACCCGAGATGAGTTGCTGGTGCAGTTGCTCTGCGTGGAGATCCTGAAGCAAACCATAAGAGCGGCTCGCGAGGATCTGGAGAGGAAACGCGATGACAACGCCAATGCAGAGGAGGAGAAGGGTTTGGGGGAAGACGACTCCATGCAACCGGGCAGTTCCCATGTCTATGCTGTGCTGGAGGTCTGTCTCTGCCTGTTTGTGCGCCAGATACCCAGCATGAATCCCACGCGTCAGGGCTCCGGTCTCCAATTGGACTTTTCGTATGCCAAAATGGCCACCGGCTCGTCCTTCTTTTCGGTGCTGGGCGATGACAATGGTCTGTTGGTGGCCAGCGGGCTGCAGTGTGTCGAACAGTTGCTGGATCTGTGCACACCCAAGGGAGCACTGGGCATTCTGCCCACCGTCCTATACATGACCACCAGCATCGTGAAGGAGATTGCCAATAAGTCCTCGATTGATAGCACCATTCTGGCAAATACGAGTGCGGTGAGAGCTGCCCTGCAATGCCTGCGATCCGTTTGCGTCCATAAGTGGGCCAAGGTCGAGGAGACGTCGGAGGAGTGGCAGCAGTTGCTCCAAAGTGCACTGGCCACCATTGTGGATCTAACTAAAACGGCTGGGGACAACGATGAGCGCAGGGTGGACGAGGTCACCATGCTGCTGGCCATCGCGGTCTTCATCCTGCACACGCCCGCCTCCGTGGTATCCACACCCTCGCTGCAGTATCCCTGCATCAACCACTTCCGGCAGTGCTTGCAGTCGGAGCATATGTCCGTGAAGCTGCGCTGCATCGAGACCACGCGCTCCATCTTTGCCAGGGCGGAGCTGAAGACAGCCACTCCCTACATCCATGCTTTGGCCCCACGGATCATTGAGTCGCTGTACGCAGAGTCCAGCAAAACGCCGTCCCACGAGCTGGAGCTGCAGGTCACCCTCGAGAGCATCGTCACCGTGGAGCAGCTCATTGATTTGTCGGAGCCACAGCACCGTAAGTGGGAGATTTAATACATTATACAATAGTTTAATCATCTCTTCAATTAGGGGGTATTCCTGGGCGGGTCTTGATAAAGAATCCTCTATTTGATTCAAATTTTTTAGGATTTTATGAATCTGATCAAAATTATTTAACAAATCCTTTAATATTTTTTGGTTTTAAAGAGTGTTAAGGAAAGTTTTTCAGATGTAAATTTAATAATTAATTCGATTTAGGAACGGAATAATATTACTTATAACACTTCTGTATTATAGAACAAGTTCCCAATTTTCATTAAATTTAACGAACTAATGTAGCATTATTAACATAACGAATGATAGGAGTAAAATATAATTATTATTTATTCTTTATATAATTATATTATTATATGA
The DNA here is from genome assembly GCA_021224005.1 of Drosophila setifemur. Taxonomy (NCBI): domain Eukaryota; kingdom Metazoa; phylum Arthropoda; class Insecta; order Diptera; family Drosophilidae; genus Drosophila; species Drosophila setifemur. Next base: position 18,837,015 of record JAJJHY010008598.1, on the reverse strand, counting down.
ATTTTAAGTACCTAGCATTTAACAATTCTCTTTTTCCATTATTAAAAAGAAAGATCCATTTTGGCCAGGAATACCCCAACCTAGAATCTAGTTTGTTTTGAAACGGATCGCGATAACCCTTTTCCATTTCTCTAGTTAACACTTCCCCCTACTCTCCAACCCAACATTTACATAGCCTCTGCTTTTGCCATTAGGCTGCTATGTCTTATCGTTCCTTTTCTATAAATATCTCTTCCCCCTTCGATCGCAGCCAAAATATTAACAATATTTGATAAAATAAGAACAAAGAGAACTGCACACCTTTGAGACAAGAAAAAGAAATGCGTTATTATACCTATATTTGATCTTTTCTCTGTCTTCTCTTTTAATCAACTCACGAATCATTGACAAAACACGAATCTATAAAACCAAACAAAAATATTCAATATTATGTTAGGAAACATGAACTTGCTACAAGGTAAATAGAAGTGCTCGAAAACAATTCACATGTTTCATAGTCGAAAGTGCGTTTCAGAAATAAAAGGCCGTTTATATTTAAATAGTTAAATGTATGATATATTACAAAATGTATATCATTCTAATATAATTTATATTTACTTTTAAAAAAAAATAAATAAAATCAATGATCAGGGATTTTTCGGATACTTCATAACCTGATTACTTGATTATAATCACAAATTAAGAAAGTCGAAGCATAAATAGTTGATAATCAATAAATCGATAATCGCCTTCTTTAAAGATATATAGTAACCGATAACTACCACAAATAATAATTAAGTTCTCATCCAATTCATTTAAAAACGAATCCTTACGTTGTAGGCACTTTAGAAATCGTGTTCAACTGTCTTGTAGTTCTGAAACGCCTCGCATATTGCACACTCGATGTTTTGAATGCACCAACCAATAGAATAGTGAACCGACTAGTTCAGTTAATCACGCTTTAAATGTTGCATGTTTGGTGATAGTTAACCGTAATCCGTAGTTGAACGCCTGGATGGCCAGATGTGTCCACCTCTACTTGTGTGGGATGCCAATGTTCGGTGTTCACTGCTGTAGAATGCAGAAAATTAATTATCTACTCACATCCTCTCCACAGACATTCAAATGCTGACGCTGTTGGTGCCCGTGCTCATCGGATTTCTGGCGGAACCCAACCGCCTCCGAACGCTGCCCAAGTACCAGAGACAGCTGCACGACCAGGCATTGCAGTGGCTGCTCAAGATCGGCCCCAAGTACCCCAAGGAGTTTAAGGCTCTTATGGGTCAGACCCCGGAGCTGCGCCAGAAACTGGAGGCGGCCATCCGGAGTCAGCAGCAGTCGATGAACATCGCCCAGAAGGCGAGCGAGGCGCAGAGGAACGGCCTGCTGGCCAAGCCACAAAAGCCCACGATCAAGCTGAAGACCGACTTCAGCAACTTCCAATGAGCCCAACCAAGTAGTCCGCTAGCCCGCTAATGCTAATGCGCCAGAATGCTTTACGACATTTGCGAACTGTTGACACGTGTACAAAAGGATGGATTCTTTTGACAAAACATCCGAGCAGCCGAACTTTAGATAGTTTTTCTCTGGAACCTATACTTTTAATATGGATTTTGGAAGTTCCGAAAGGAAGAAAAACCCCTTTATATTGGATCTATAGCCACCTATGCAAAATTGTTTAAAATAACCCGGAAGATCCCTTTTAGCTTTTTGAAGTAATATTTTGCATACCACAAAATCGAGCCACCTAGTGCACATGGTTAGGGGTACTCCTGCGGTCCGGCATTTGTTTTTGCTAAATGTGAAACACAATGAAAGTACCTACAAGTTTATAAATTATTTGTTAGCTATTGTAATGAATTATTATACGACGCGATATAAAGTAAAAAATATATAACTTAAAAAGCTTAACTCCGTGAAATTATCTATATCAAATCATATGACTATGGGAGGATGTACTCCAGCTCGACCTCCTGCTTGACGTTGCCCATCATTTCGTCCTCGCTCATCGGCTCCGTTTTCAGATCTCCGGTGGACTCCTGCTCAGGATCTAATGAAGGCAGAATAACACCCATTTCAGCGTAATCCGGAACGGGCCGCGACAAGTTCTCCAGCGCAGTGGGCAGATGGGCGAAGAGCTGCGGCTCCAGGCGACTCAGCAGCGTGGTACGATAGAAGAGTGCCCGCAACCTCTGCCGGAAAAGCTGGATAGCTGGCGGGGCTACCTCAAGATCGGACTTCTTTTCCGCCTGCCTCCCCTGCTTCCGACAGTCGCCGGAGAGAATGCAGAGGGCCCGAAATCCCATCATCGTGGACCAGTTGGGCGGCAAGAGAGGGCTCTTTGCATCCTTCTTTTCGTATGGCAGGTCTCTCATCCAGGTGTTGTAGCACTTTTGCAGTTCCTTTGGCATAGAAACGGTTTGCAAGGGGTCGGGACGCACCGGTGGATTGTAAGCCAAGGCCCTGGCCGCATGAGCAAGATTCCCCACATCTGTTGGCATAGGAAAGATCACCGGCGCTTTCACTTGCAAATTGTAGCTATACTTGAAGAATTCGCGGTAGTCCTTATCCAGTTTTCCGATTTTGCTTACATCCTCCCCGATCTTGGGCTTCTTGGCACTTCTTCGGGACGTTTTCTTCAGAGTCTTTTGCATCTGTTCTGTTCTGGCCAGGGACTCCGGATCCTCTTGCCACTCCTGCAAACGCTGCGCCCAGTTCTCCGACGTGATCACTGAAACCTTTTTCGACCTGCGGCGCGGCAAATCCTCCACCCTTGCCGATGGATTCTGTTCTAGAAACCGCTTGATGACCAGGAAACGGGTTCGGCAGCCGGTCCGAGAGTGGTTGCCCAGGAATGTGGCGCAATTAAGCCACTGGGAGGTGCCATGCTCAGTTACGAACTCCATTAATCGCGTGTCATCCAGCACGGACCATGAGTCGGTCTTGTTTCGCTGTGCCAGCACATTGTGGTAGCGCGTCCTCAGCTGCGCCAAAGAGCGATTGGGGAAGAGGGTACGGGGAAAGCAGTGAAACTTGCCATTGTACTCCTCCACAGCGGCAAACAGCATCATGTCCTCCTTGGCGCTAAAGGGCTCTGCAATTATAGTGCCAAAATACTTGATAGAATATATGCATATGTATGTACTTCGCAATACCCACCATGACTGATGCTAGGATGCAGCACATAAAAGTAACGACCAATCAGCGTCGACTTGGACTTGCCCGGAAAGTATTCCACAACCTTCTTCCAGTTGACAATGCCATTAGAGGAGTGCCGCTCCACCGTCGTCCGGAGTCGCTCGTTGTCCTCGTCGCTCCATCTGACGCTGACCGACGGCTCCAGCAAGTGTCTCAGCGCGGTGTGGATGCGCACGAAGCACTGGTAGTCGGAACGCCGGTCCATGGAGGCGGCTATCAGCTCCCAGTTGCTCAACTGATTGGTCGTGGCCACCACCAACAAGGTTTCGTCCTCCTCCGGCGACCAATCGTCGCGCCTGCGTTCTGGACGCAGGTAAACCTGCCACATGGCCTCGCAGCTGAATGGAGAGTGACGGTACTCCAGATCTAAGGTGCTGATCTGATTCCAGTCAATGCTGAAGCTGCTGTCTGACGAGGCCATCAGGCTGACCAGAGTCTTCACGTGCCGGTCGATCGGTTTCCTCTTTCGCTTAAGTGTATTTTTCTTCTGAGCTTCGTGGTCCAGCAGCTATAGATGTGATGAATGATTTAATCTCTCTCTCTGGATAATCGAATCGCTTACCTGTTGTTTGACGCCCATGATGATGTTCTTCTTGTCAAGCAAGGTCCAGACATGGCGGGACCGCATGTCGAAGTCAGTAGGAAACATCTCCGTATGGCACCGCGCCTCATAGTCTTCGTTGTTGGGACAGCTGCGTCCGTCGACGTCCCGAAAGTACAGGTTCCCCTTGAAGTGAAACGTGCCCTTGCGCAGGATGGCCCCGCTTACGGAGAGCGAATGCGGGCCGAACTGCGAGCGCGGTTGCATGCGGCGCTTCAGGATATCCTCGTTTCTCGAGTATCGAGCCCTTACCATTTGGAGCATAGACAGGATCTTGACCCGCACCTGCAGCAGGCGCTGCTGCATTTCTTGGTTCATCAGCAGCGCATTGGCGTCGCTCGGCTCCGTGGTGGAGTTCAGCAGGCCAGTGATTTCCGCAAGCAGCTGTTGCTGGTTTAGCCCCAAGGCCTCCACATCGTCCATCTTCCGGGGATTTGTTTATGTTGACGTGATTGCAATTGGTGATGGGACTAGCAGGCAAAATCCATCGATAACAAGTATTGGTGCAAGCAAATGTCTCCACTTTTAAATACCCTCTACTCCTTTTACATTGCGTTTTTTTTAGACATAAATAAAACAATTATTTACAGTTAATTTAATGTTTAGCACACCTTTGATAAATCTATGTTTTCCAAATAATAGGTTTATGCAATATTTTAAGCAAAATTCCTATATAAATAGAGATTTCGAGAAAGCAGGATTACAAAACATATGTAAATATTTACGTAGGAAATCTTTAAGCAATCAAGGCAAACTCAACTAGGGATGAACTAATATACCCGCATTATTCCCAACCCGATGATCTGCAGAATTCACCACCCCCAAGGCGATGACCGATAACACTGCCTATCGCCAGTCGCTGCTGGTGGGGGCAACAACAACAGAGAACAGAGAGAAAAAACGCGTAGTAAGCGAGTTGGGCCACTTAATTAACAAAATTCGCGGTGAATGCGCTAGCGTAACATGGACGATGTCCCGGTCAAGATAGTTGAGCGCTACAAACCCCCTCCCGCGATCTACCACCTACCCCAGGCGACCCTCAATCGTTTGGGGCAGTTTCGCGAAGATTTCTATGCGGAGCACCCGGACTACCAGTATGACTTCCAGCTGGAGCGGGCGGTCATTGCCCAGGGCCAGCGCTGGCGCCAGCTGAGGCGGCAGCAGAAGGTGGAGCGCTCCCGGCGTCAGGAGCGGCGCAGGGAGGAGTGCCAGCGGGCGATCGAGGCCAAGCAGAAGGAGATGCTCGGAGCAGTCGACTACCCCAGTGCAGACGATTTGTCATCGGGCGAGGAGGAGGAGAAAGAGGAGGAGAAGAAGAAGGCGGCCCAGCTGCCTGAGTCACGCGACTCGCACGAACCAAAGTCAATCAGTGTGTGCAATTTCCACAACATATTGCAGCCCACCATCCTGAGCACCACCTCGGTGGTCAGTCCCCAGACGCTGCACAAGCGGAACAGTTCGTTGAACTATGCGGACTTCGAGTACAACATGAACTCTACCCCCTTCGACAACATCGAACTGAAGACCATCAACGATCTGGACATACTGGCCCAGGTGCTACACCAAACGCAGCTGGAGGAGCGCAGGGAGCAGCAGCAGTTGGAGGATAAAAAGGAGCAGGAGCAGCAGAAAGAGGAGCAGAAAGCGGAGGAGGAGCAATCAGGCCAAGAGGTGACACCCGCCATGGAGCCCTCGATGACTACGCTGGCGGAGACCAAAGCGACGCTCGATAGCGTCAATTTCCATGTTCACTGTGATTACGATGCGGCCAGGACGGAGCCCAGCCACATTCCAGCCACGCCCCAATACCCAACGCCCATGTACAGCGTTTCCCAGCAACAGCAGCAGCTGCGTCAACCGGAGCACTTCCAGGTGGGCCACATTTAGGGTGTTTTGCACCGTATCTAAACAAAGGTGGTGTAGTTAGATTTTGCCTTAGAATAACTGGTGCTCATGTCGTTTTGTTTCGGGGTACCTTTTAAGTTCATCTTTGCTATAGATTCAGTGGGCAATAAAAAGATCAATCCCAATACTAATAATTTTATTAAATTTATGTAGCTATCTTAATAGCTACAAATTTATTATTTTTTTTATTAATAATCATGTCATATAAAGATATGTTTGGGGTCATCGTGTAACTTAGACTCTTTGGAGTAAATCTTTTGAGGCTCTAATCTAATTTTCATGCTGGCAGGTGTATCACATGCAGAGCTACAGCCAGCCATTTTACTCCCCGCAAGTGCAACCTTATCAGCAACAGAACAATTACTACGTCAACGGATTTGGCACGCCCAACCATTTGATGACACCGCCAGCGCCTTCTTCCGTTACGGCCCTCAGTCAGGCGGAGGATGAGGTGGCCACCAAGTCGCGGAGTGTGCCCGACATTCTGCGCGAGCTGAAGTCGGAGCTGCATCAGGCAGAAAAGCGACGCACCCGCCTGCACAGTCAGAACGAGGAGCAGCAACAGCAGCAGCAGCCAAAAATGGAGCTGGTGGTAGATAAGAACTCCTTCAGGGAGTTGGCTGGACCGGCTCAGAAACTGGCGCAGCGCATCAGCAGCATGGGATTCCCGCTGGAGCGGGTGGCCAAAGTAGTTAGCATGTGCGGCATCGATGATAAAAAGGTGATATATATTTAACTTACCTCCAGGTATTTTAATTACTAAACCTACTCTATGAACCGCAGATAATCGAGCACCTCATTCCGCTGGGCGAGCTCATGGACCTGGGCTTTGACGAATCGAAAATCTCGGCAGCACTTCTCAAGTTCGACAATAACAAGGACAAAGCGCTGGACTACCTAATCAACTAGTTAAATGCACGGCAACCCCAACCCTTTTGATATGTCCAGCTTTTACCCCGCGACATTACCCATCACCCAAGTAGCTTTCTAGAATGGGCTCTTCTAAATGTATTTTAATTATTACAAGTTATCATGAGATATTCCTTGCTTAAGTTGGGAGTTGAATGCTTCAGAATCCTCAGACGCGACAGCAGAATAAATATAAGTTCATAAAATATGCGCGAAGTCTCGGCTCTCTGGTCTCAGTTCATGCCCAGCATAAGCAGGTTGATGGCGTGCTCCACGTTGCCATCTGCCAGGGTCAGATAGTTGACGTTCTGCGTGTGGTTGATGAAGCCCATGGCGGCCATCGTGCGCAGTTGCTCGGTGAATCGATGACGGCGGTAGAGGCGCGGCAGGACATCGCTAGCATCCCCACCATCGTCCTCGTCCTCCACATCCACTTCCGCGGCAAGAGCTGCTGTGCTTGGTGCCCCTCCGGTCTCCACATCCATGTTCTCCACTGGTGGTGTGGTCTGCTGTTGGGCCAGAGATTGAAACGCACGGTCCAGCTCACTGCGGAAAAGCTCCGAGGAAATGGCCCCGCTGCTGCTAGGACCAGCTCCTGATCCTGAAGCAGCTGGTACTGCTCCAGCACCACCTGCACCCAGCGCCTCGTCCGCATTCCGCTGGGCAATATTCGACAGCGAATTAAACGATGTTACATTGGCCAGAGCGTTGGCCAACTGCTGGCGACTGATCTGCCGGATGTTGGCCACTGCAGTGCTGCTGCTCCCTCCGCTGCTGCTGCTGCCGGCGCCCAGGGAGTTCTCCTCCTCGGAGGAAGTGGTGGATTCCGAGGCCGCTTGTTCTTGGACTGGAAAAAAAAGGAAATGTTCGTAAGAGATGACAAACAGAAAAAAGAGGAACTAGGTTAGCTTAAAATAGTTAAAGCCTCTAACTCACACTGCGTTGCGGAGCTGTTCCTGGCCAGCTCTTTGCGAATGGTTTCCACAATAAAGGGAGCAGCTTCGCAGATGAGCGGATAGTCACGAACGAGATTCTGGACCACCTCCGGCTCGTGCAGCATGTTGAAGAGCACCGAGTCGCGGATGAGGGCCTGGGCTCCCAGGTTGCGCCTGAACTCAGGGTACTCGGCCAGGATCTTCTGCAGGATATTGAAGCGCGAGGTGACGCTGATTTGGAGGTGCGAGGTCAGGGAAAAGAGCTCCTGGATGTGCTTCGTGTTGATGTCGGAGGCAACCGGGGGCACGTACGGTGTATAGCGTTTGGTCTTCCGGAAGCAATGGATCACGGCGTTGGGCTTCACGGATCGGCTTAGTGTTTCGGCGTCCTCCAGCACTTTTCCATGATGGATGATCTCTGCAAGTGCGCAGCAGATGACTTGCGAAAATCAAAACAATGGACCAGGCATGTGAAAATGCGGATCACTCACCGAGTTCATTGGCGTCGAACTGCAGCTGTAGTTGTTTGGTGACCAGATCCTTCAAGTAGGCCACATCCTTCTCCAGATCGATGTTGTGCAGGGGCTGCACGTCGCTCAGCTTGTTCTTGAGCAGGGCGTACAGGGTGTGCATGGTGCGATTAACTATTTGTACTATCTTGCAACTATATTCGGTCTGTTTTGTGTGACGACTTTTGTTTTGTTCAAAGCGAGTGCGGAACCAGTTCGATAGAGCGATAGGCAAAATCAACTTAATTGGTTTTCGATTACAGCTTAAGAAGCGCCAAGCGAATTTTTATTTAAAACGACAGAAAATGTTACATTTAAGAGAAATTTCAAAACATACTGAAACATATATTCAATATTTTGTTTCTATTAATTTGAACGATTACAAATTCGAATACCTTCCTAATTGATGTTCTCATGCCTTAAAAACTAGACACTAAATTCATTCTCTCAGTTTACAAAAAAAAAAAATCAAATACATTTTTGTTAATAAATATTTGGCCAATAAGGCATGCTCCAAATACTGGGACGCATTGCCTTTGACAGTTCAGCAGGCCAATAAAATCAGTAAATTTATCATGACTAAATAATTGCAGCATTTTCGAAGACAATGGCATCCGTATCGACCCAGACAGAGAGTGAAAAATATAAGCAACCAGCTGATGAGCCGGTCACGGGGAGCACCAGGGAAATCGTCTATAGTTGCCAATTCGAAGTGTTTGGCATAGTTCAAGGTAGATATCGACTCGTTGGTTAATATTTAAAATAATAGTGGTTTCTTTCCAGGGGTTTCGTTTCGCATGGTAAGGAACTGAGTTAGTTATAAGTATAGAAGCCAATCCCAATCCTTACTCAACAGTACACCTTGCGAAGAGCCCAGAAGCTGGGCGTCCGGGGCTGGTGCATGAACACCTCTCAAAATACGGTCAAGGGCGAAATCGAAGGCCACCAACATCCTTTTGAGGCCATGTAAGTCCTGTAGGACGCATGTCATAGCATCATTTAACGTACAATTGGTTTCGGCAGGCGCCTTTGGCTAAAGCATACCGGGAGTCCCACCAGCAGAATCGACAAGTGCATATTCAGCGAAATTCAAGAGCATTCGGAGTATACGTATGTTAGCTTTAATATTGTGATGGAATAATTGATTGCTGACAGCTAAAAAAAAAAATATAGCTTTTTTTTGATCCGAATGTACATTATAAAAATTTATGGTTCCTTTTCTATACCCTTGCAGAGGGTATTATAATTTTGACATTTCCGACCCCATAAAGTATATATATATTCTGGATCAGCATCACCAGCATCACCTATGTAAACTAGTCTCTCAGTTGCCATAGGAATGATTGGGAAAAAGTCCCAAAATTTCGCAATTTTTTAAGATATTTTATTTATTTCTTGAGAAACTCTATTTAGTGACTATTTTAACATATCCTAAAAGTATCTTCAAAATCGGACATCTATACCATATAGCTGCCATAGGAACGATAGGAGAAAATGGGTCATTGAGCATATCTCTGTTGTTTTTCATTCTTGATAAATACAGTTTTCATAGACATTAAAGCCGTTTTAGAAATTTAAAATCCAAAGATCGGATCACTATATCCTATAGCTGCCATACAATCGATCAAACAGTTTAAAGGCAACTGGTCTGCAAGGGTATTCTAAGCTTCGGGCACCGAACCTAATTTTAATTGGGAAAGTTATAAGCTGGGAAGGAATCACATTAAAGGAAATATTTTTGTAGTTTAAAAATAAATTTTATAATTTAGAAAAACAAATTTGCGCCATAACGATGTTGTAATTTGTTGTACGGACATTTTTTGGCTGTTTTTTCTGTTCGCCTGGTACTTGCTTTCTGAAATCCCATACAAATTAACATATTTGCGTCATTACGTTGTTGCAATTTGTTGTACGGAAATATAAACTGAGGCAGTGAAAATAATGTTCCTATGATTTAATGTACTAGGCGAACAGAAACCGCAGCAAGTACCCAACGATTAAAGTAAATTTTGAAATCAACGGATTTTTTAAATGGGGGAAAAGAAACCATGGAAATCAACGGTTTCCCAAGTCTCCATAGATGAGAGTCAATAAATGATAGAGATCAGCCTGCTGTCTAGAAAGAGAGCGCATCGGAGAAAAACGGTTGTTTCAAATCACTTCTCTACACCCATTACCCATAGGAAGAGAGAGTCGCATAGAGAACAACGGTTCCCAAGTCTCCATAGATGAGAAGCAAAAAGTGATGGAGATCAGCCTGCTGTTTTTTCTGTTCGCCTTGTACTTGCTATCTGAAATTCCATACAAATTAACATATTTTAACCATAACGTTGTTGTAATTTGTTGTACGGAAATGTAAACTGAGGCAGTGAATATGATTCTATGATTTAATGTACCAGGCGAACAGAAACCCCAGCAAGTACCCAACGATTAAAGTCAATTTTAAAATCAACGGTTTTTTTAAATGGGTGGGAAAAAAAACCATTGAGAACAACGGTTTCCCAAGTCTCCATTAATGAGAATCAATAAATGGTTTCCCAAGTCTCCATAGATGAGAATCAATAAATGATGGAGATCAGCCTACTGTTTTTTTTTTTTTTCGAAATCTTTTCTCTTTATTCATGACCTATAGGAAGAGAGCGCATCGGAGAAAAACGGTTGTTTCAAAATCACTTCTCTGCGCCCATTACCAAAAGGAACGCATGGAGAACAACGGTTCCCAAGTCTCCATAGATGAGAACAACGGTTCCCACGTCTCCATAGATGAGAACACCGATTTCCCAAGTCTCCATAGATGAGAATTAATAAGTGATGGAGATCAGCCTGCTGTTTTTTCTGTTTGCCTGTTGTTCTGTTGAGATAAATTATAGTTTATAAATTAATTTAATAATTATATGTGTCATTGAGCTTATTTTTTGTGTTTTTTTATTTTTCCTTTCCAATATAACGGATTTTGGGAAATAATTATTGTCGTACACATTATAGCGGTTTTATAAAAACCGCTATACAGATCGAACAGTTTGAAGGCAACTGGTCCGAAAGGGTATTCTAAGCCGAAGACCCCGAAGCTAGTCTTTTTCTGAAAGTATCATCAAAATCGGACCACTATATCCTATAGCCGCCATAGGAACGATAAGAGAAAATGGATCATTGAGCTTAACTCTGGTGTTCTTCAAGACAATTAATTCATTCTTGAAAGATACAGTTTTCATAGACATTAAAGCCGTTTTAGAAACCTCTTTAAAAACCAAAAATCGGTTGTTATTGGTTTTAAATTGGTAGGATAAATTAGATTAAGAAATTTCATATTGGAAACTTCATTTTAAAAATATGGCCTGGAGAAATGGGTTTTTTATTTTAAGTTTTGTTTATTCCAAAAGATTTAAATATACTTGACTAAAATTTGCATACACAAGCAAAAATTCTTATTCGATTAATTTATTCAAAACATATTTCCTCTAGTAGGACCGCGTTTTAAAATAAAAAAAATCTCGCTGCTTCGGGTGCTTTCAGTGGGCCGGCAAAGTCGGTTGGGCGTAAGTTGTTGTTCTATTCCAAATCCCAACGTCGAGGCAACAGGTTCTGCCAGTGATTCTAATTTCATCTGAGTATCTATTTATAAAAATCATCAAGTAATATTTAGAAAATGGCTTGCAACAAGTTCTTAACCTTCAACAATGGCGAAAAGATGCCCGTGATTGGAATCGGCACATGGCAGGTAATTATAAATAATTAAAGAAATTCCTATTTGAATCGTGTTCAGCGAATTGAATTGAACTCTGTGCATAATTATTGTTTTAACTAATGAACAAGCTCAGAAAAAGAGCTGACGCGTCATAAAAGTATCTTCGAGATTCGAATGCAGTCAACAGATTCTTTTTGTGCTGCCACTGAGACCGGTTTTCAAAAACAAACAATAACGCTTCATTCATTTAAAGCGGAGCTAGTGGACCCGACTTTCTCTGGCCCAGACAGGGAAGAATAGAACTAAAGTCAGTTAAAAAAAATTTAGGTGTAGATACTATAAAACTGATGGATGATAGACAATCTCAACCACTTAACCGCGATTTCGTCACAAAAACCTAGGCATCCGATGAGGAAATTGAAACCGCCATTGACGCCGCCCTGGAGGCGGGTTATCGCCATATAGACACGGCGCCAGTCTACGGAAATGAGCAGGCCATCGGACGAGTCCTCAAGCGCTGGCTGGACTCTGGAAAGGTCAAGCGGGAGGAGCTGTTCATTGTCACCAAGGTGCCTCCTATTTGTAAGTATAAGATAGCTTATAAATTGCCTACAATTCATAGTATTGTGAACGTTGTTCACTTTGTCTATAATTTATCTCTGGTTTATCCATTTCAACAAGATTTATTTTGAAGTTAAATTTTTGGTGTATCTAATCCGCCTCTGATGATTCCCCTAAAATCATCATGCTTTCTGCTCAAACAAAATCTTATTTCACAATGACAGATAATTATTTAATTCACTTATCTTATCAATATGCTTCGTTTGAGAATATGAAAAAAAAACTTTTTAAGAACAAATAAAATTTTTAACATTAATTTCTAATCGCGATTTGATTGATATGATCAACATATGTGTAATGTATATATACGAGTATATGATTGATTGTGTTATTGGAAAGACACGTTCTTTTAGCTTTTAGTAGGATTTGAATTTTTACTAAATATAAAATAAATCATCTTATCTCTAGCCAACCGTCCCCACGAGGTGGAGCCCACCATCAAGAAGTCGCTGGCCGACCTGCAGCTGGACTATGTGGACCTCTATCTTATCCACACTCCCTTTACCATTAACATCAACGAAGACGGCAGCTTCAAGATGGACAAGGATGGCTTGATGGAAGTGGATGTGACCACAAATCACGCCGCAATCTGGGCGGCGATGGAGGCTCTGGTGGAGAAGGGCCTGGCCAAGTCCATCGGCGTGTCCAACTTCAGCAAGGATCAGGTGGCACGTCTGCTGAAGAACTGCAAGATCCGTCCGGCCAACAACCAGGTCGAGCATCACGTTTATCTGCAACAGCGCGATCTTGTGGACTTCTGCAAGTCGGAGAACGTGACCATTACTGCCTACTCCCCGCTGGGATCCAAGGGCATTGCCAAGTTCAACGCTGGTGCCGGCATTGTGAGAAACCTGCCCGATCTGATGGACATCCCAGATGTCAAGGAGATTGCTGCTGCGCATGGCAAAACGCCAGCCCAGGTGCTGCTGCGCTGGTTCATCGACACCGGGGTGTCTGCCATTCCCAAGAGCACGAATCCGGATCGCCTCAAGCAGAATCTCGATGTCTTCGACTTTGAACTGACAGCCGAGGAGGTGGCCAAGTTGTCCAGCTTAGACAAAAACATTCGCATCTGCGACTTTGCCTTCTTCCATGGGTGAGGAATTATTTTACCTACTTTTGTGGATTTATTTTTAAGTATTTTTTTTGTTTTCTTTCAGTGTGGAGAGGCACCCGGAGTTTACCTTTAAGAATCAGTACACCAACTAAATAGCATTAAACGGAAAATAATTAAAGATATTAAATAGGCAAATCTACAAATGATTTTATGCATTTATATATTTTGACGATTAAACTATCTTTCCATTTTCAGAAGCTTCCATTTTTTCAATCGTTTATTGTCCTTTTTATAATCAGTGACTAAAGACGAAATAATATTAGTAATTGAATTTAAATATTTTGTTATATTAATGCAAGCCTCAAATTATGTTGAGCGAGTTTTTATGTTTCTGAATGCACAACATATATTTTTATACTCAATGTTTACTGTTATGGCACTAAATATACACCTTGGTGATCCTTACTGGTTTTCTTTGGTATTTAGTAGGTGAAATGTTTTGGTTTTGGTGACGATTTTCAGCTCAACAGGTTTTCCCCCTGCCACTTCGTTTGTTTTCGCTGGTTTTTCTCGAGCATCAGTGCTGTCGTTTATGGTTTCGTTGACCCCAGGTGCGATTAAGCTGAAAGAACTCCTGAATTAAAGAAAATCTCTTCACAGACTCTGGCATTACAGTTAGTATTGAAATATATTTGCAACACATTCTTTACATTTTAGGCTTAAACAAATCACAAGTTTACAAGATTACTTTAAGCAATTAATAGCGAACACAGAATCGTTACTTGACGGCTTTGGACTTTATGAGCAGCTTCTAATTCGAGGTACATATTGCGTATAAAACTACTAAGATCGATAGTTGAGATATTAGAGCTCTTGCTGTCCAGACGGAATTCTAAATACTTTATAATTTAGTATAAACAAAGAAAACAAATTTACAAAGCGTACAGATTATTATCGGCAGAATGCACAGGGGTCAAAGGAAAATGCCATTCTAACTCTAGGTTATGGTAACTGTGGCCAATCTCAATTTGATTGTCAGGTTTTTGGCCACACAGCTTGGGTTAGTTTGCAGTTCGAGTATTAAAAGAAAATTCGTAGTTGCTCTTCCATGCCAACTCACGTGGTCCGCGTCTCCTCCTCCGAGCTGGGTCTGTAAATATTAAGGGGAATTCCATTAAATAATGGTTTTAGCATGGTCTGAGAAAAAACGATAGCAAGCCAACGGAAACACTCACATCAGTCCCTGGGCGGCACAAGTTTGATAAAATTCATACTTTCCATGCAAATCAAATAAAATCAACAGGCTGCTTTTCTTAAGCCTAAGTTACCTGAGTTCCTGATGGCTCCGCATGGCCAAGGTGGCCACCTCGAACAGGCCGATGAAGAAGCACAGCATCAGGGGCCCGAAGATGGCTCCCTGCCAGCCAATCCAATACATGCCGCCCGCTATGGCCAGACCATTTAGATATGGATGTCCTCCGCTGAAAAGCAAGAAAATTAATATCTAACGGGCTAACCAGTTCTATTTATAATCAACTCACCCTTTGAGATCCGCATAGATGGCCGTCTCAAACGACGAGGGAACGAAAAACTGCAGCAGGAATAGTGTCAGTCCTGCATAAAACCGGTCCTGGGCCAGCCAGAGCTCTAGGAAGGCGGGCACAGCACACCAGTAGCTACCCAGGAAGGGAGCAGCAGCCAACATGGCAGCCAAAGCGGACGGCAGGAACACAATTCTTGCTCCAAATATCGTGTGCACCAGCCAGGTGAACAGCCCAGTAAATGTAGAGCACTTGAACATGGAGACTAAGACCACGGTGATGGAGTTCTCCAGGGCATCGGCAATCTTAATGCCCGAACTGGAGTAGCCCAGGTACTTGGTGATCTGCAAAGGAGCGTACTTCTCCTGACTGCTCGAGAGCAGATAGAACACGGCCGTAAAGAAGACAATCTATGGAGGAAATGAGAAGTCAATGTTAACTATTTATAAATCCTATTTCAATTAAATACTTGCCATATCTAGAATAAACTCAATGCACGCCTGTCCTCCAGAAAGCACCAGAGAGAGAATCTCCCCCGTAACACCCATAATCATTGAGAGATTCGTACGGATTATGTGCCACAGAGACTCAGCGACCTCGAGGATTGTCTGCGTATTGCTCTGCGCCCAGCCGATGATGCCCTGTTTTGCCACTAAAACTAGCTCTTTAAAATGTCCTTGGTTAAATAAACGGCCATTGGTTAGCAGATGCCACACAGAATGAGTTATTTTATAGACGCAAACGAGGGTTAAGGATGGATGAAGCGAGAAATAACTCAAGGTACCCAATAAGCAAGCAAAAACCCCAAAATAAACTCAAACAATAAATTAGTAAATCGGGACAAATGAAAAGATAACAAAGCTTAGAAAAATAGGTTTCAAAGTCTTACCAGGATTGTCTACAATCTCGCCGAAGGTACTCTTCAGTGCATCCGTAGGAACCCGCGGGCCGTAAGAGGTCCCGGCCTTGTTAAAGTCGATCCAGTACTGGATGAGCCTGTCCCAGACGTCGAGGATCTGCTCCTTCAGCTTGGTGGCATGCACCTTATCGGCATCAGCCAGCCAGTCATCGATGTAGGTCTCGATCTTTCGGCGCCCATAATGGTGCGCATTATCCAGCGCATCATCAATGGACGCCTGCATGTTTGCGGGCAAGATATCAATTAGCTCAGGCCGATCTGTGATCGTCTTGTTAATTAGATCCTTGCCCAGGTAGGCCACTTCAATCGTCTCCGAATATATGTTCACGCAAAAGAACACACTCAGGAATACGATGATGAGCAGCATGAGGATAATCATTAGAATGGAGGTGACCGACTCCACGGACGACTTCAGCGAGTCGCGCACGATCGTATTGATCTTGTAGTTCAGCTCCAGGACCCCCGGCAGGCAGAGCGGCAGTACAGCGGAGTGGTGTTCGATAGCCCAGGCCTGCAAAATATATGCGACTTATTCTTATTCACTTATAATACAAGAGTCCTGCCAGAAACTCACCCTTAATGCCAAATAGACTTCGTTGATCTTGCCGCTCACAAACTGGGTGATGCCCGTATAGGCGCCCAGGGTGTACACGAGATGCAGCAGAACGGGAATGGCTGCCAGGATAAACATCCAGACGTTGCGATAGAGAAAAGTCCCCAGACATGCGTAGAACAGTAACTTAAAGAAGGTATCGCTCTGGTGGCCCTCAGACTGACCCTGCTTAGCCTCGAATGTATCCGTGGAGTCGACGGTGTCGCTCAGCGAGATGTCCTCCACATCCGATTGGATGCCAGGACTGACCGGCTCGTTAAGCGACTTTCCGCAAATGCTGAAGTTACTTAGCGAACGTTCGAAGTCATTCTTATCGAACAGCTTCTGCAGGCGGTGCAAATAGGAGCCCGTCTCCTCTGTGGTTTGCAGATGATAAACTGTGGATGCCGTGACATAGGCCATGACCAGCAGGAAAACGGGCACTTGTAGGGCGCCAAGGAAGCTGCTCAAATAACCAGCTATGGCTATCCACATGGACTGTCCGGCCACCACGAAATGTGCGCTGTTCTCCGGTTTCCAGAAAAAGTGCACACAACTCAGATAGATGACCACCAGGGAGATGAGCTGGAATAATGAAATTTAAAGGGGGAAGCATTAAGGAAAATATTTTTCATACCACATAGACATTGAGAAAACCAATGATCTGGACGAACAGTCCATGGGAAAACGTAATCCAGTGCCAGATGGCCAATAGGAATCCCTTGGGGGCATACAGCACCAGCAACTTTACACATCCGGCTACGCCGCATCCGGCCAAGAGCAGTTGCCAGTGCTCGCAAAGCCAACCAATCAGCAACCTGCCGCAGTGCTCGGTGGCCTCCAGTGGGGAAAGGCATATGGAGACCAGGACGTTGGAGTCGCGCTCCTCCAGGCGCTGGAACCAGCTGTTAACGCTCTCAGCCAACCGCCGCTTGAACGGGAAGAGCACGGCGCCCATGAGAAAGGCCCACAGCAGGGGACGCACGAAGGGACCGAGGATGAAGCAAACGGCCACAAATGCTGCCACGCCGGCGGCTATTAGGAAGTTGTACATGGCAGCCCGGAATGACTCGTGGTTCTGGGAGCGCATTCTAAGCAGGCGGTTCAGTACGCTGTCGAAGGAGCGGTCCCGGCGAATGGGAATCGGTTCCGATCGATTCATTTTGGGTTTTTAACGAAGCAGGAACTGTAGATGTTTAAATCAATCGATTAATGCTTATAAGGTAACCACTAGCATACACAGCTACTCCACGACCATGTGGGCTGTGGGGGGCAGGGGCACGCCCGAATGACTGTATTCGGAACAGCTCCGCTGACGGAACTCACTTTTGATGATTTTGCTCAGTGTTCAGTGGCCAGCACCAGTTGATTCACATTGCTCTGTGGAAGGGAAGGATATCCAATGGCCAGTGGTGGAGCCGTCAGTTGCCTGAGCCGACCTGGGACATCGAGGAATAGTGATAACGACCTTCTAGGGGGGCGGGGCAGCGGGCAAATAAACAAAAATACGTCGTATCTGGCAAATTACGTCAGGCGGGCAGGGCCGTGAATGGTGCGTTTTACAACACTGGCAATAAGCCGCAGCCAGTAAACATTAGCTAAAAGGAATATAAGAAATATAAAGCAATGTTCATAAGCAAACTTCCCTTTTATTGTTATTGAATTACAACTTTTTGATATATAAAAAAATTAACTATAACAAAGAGTAACTATATGAACAGTTAAAGATTACTAAATTGTGTTTTGTTTTTACTAGTCAATATTTACTGTAATCAGTGGGGTAGCCGCAAACACTTTACAGTACTGTTTCCATTTCAAAACAAAAATAGACGCCATGGAAAGTGAGCGGGATTTAACAAATATTTATCTTAAATCATTAACTTTAATACTCTTTGTTAAATATTGATAGATTTAACACTACAACAAGTGCTGGAATTGCGGCAAGCTCAAGAGAAACTAAACAACAGCAAAGCCACCTATATGGATCTCTACCGCAAAATCATAAAGAAATCATACACAGATGAACTTAACAATTTGGTGGGTTTTTACAGATCAACAAAAAATATCGCAATATATATTATTTTGCTTTTACAGATCAAAAGCGAGTTCAACATAGAAAACTTTGAATTGAATGTGCCAAAACTGCCGCAATTGGTGCCCCAACCAGAGGAATACACTCCCATGTTTCAGGTTAGTTTCTTTACGAAGCAATGGCAGTTAGAAAATTTATTGAATACTTTTATTAACAGCTGAGCAAAATGGAAGAACTCTACGAGGCCACAATGGCGGGTTTGGCGATGCTGTAGGACTTTTCCGAATTATCATTCGTATTGTTTAGCCAATAGGCATGCAGGACCTTATAAATATGCTGCAGACACTCAAATGAAGGAGATTGGCTCTGTAAGACAATATACATAAATATATTATATAAACAATTAACTCTATGAAAATGGAAAAACTCACATTGAATAAAGGTATAATTGGGCGATTCTGAAAGAGGGTACCCTTGGTTCTTAAGATCAGCATGTATTTCACGTCCAACTACAAGAGAATGGATGGGATTGTTATGAGAAAACAAACTAAAGGTTGTCAATACTAAATAAACACAGTTTTCTTTAAAATAATGGAAAACCGTTATATATATGTTGCGATTGTCCCTACATCTTCTATAACTTCGTTGAGCACTATGTCGTGGATATTCCCCCGCTGGACGCACAGCACGGTCTCCTTTCCAAAGGATCGCACCGTCTCCGTCTGTAGGGCCAAGTCCCAGCTATAGAACAATCGCTCGGACTGCACCAATTTCAGAGTGGAGCGGATTATTAGTATCGCAACGGAGACGCAGGTCACCAGGGGATACAGGATACGGGGTTGCCAGAGGCTGAGTGACCTGTTCCAAATGCAACAAACTCCTACGAAATATGCAATAGACAGGGACACAAGCACCAGCAACCGGCGCAGTTGCCTTCTCAATTGAACTCCATGCTGCCGGTTCACCAATTCCATGCGCACAACATCTCCCCCGCAGCGCTGGATGCAGAGTTCCAAATCCGCCTCCGCGGAGCCAGTATATTTGGCTAGACGGCTGTAATATCTGTGGATCGTTACTTTTGGTTCCATAATAAATAAAAGTAAACAATAACAAAAGAAATAAAAGTTATGTTCGATTCAATGTGGCCGTGGGTGAAGCGCCAAAAAAAGCTAACCTTTACAATATAGAAAAACTTATTTAATTATTTTTAAAAATGCTACTACTCTATTAATGTGACTAAACTCAACCCTCAGGAATAGATAATAAATTGAGCTATTAAAACCTTTAAAATATCAGTAATTATTGTGAATTTATGCAGAAATATTCGTTTTTGAATGCAGTTTACCGTAATTCCAGTAAAACGGTCACCCTAAATACCAACTTAAATCGTTTGGGCACACTGCTCGGCGACGAAAAACAACATGGCGTCGCTGCGGTCCACACAAACACCAACGCTCGAGCGTCGGTCCGCTGAAAATTGAAAAATCTTAATTGTCCGGGAGTAAATTGTGAATAGCGCGTGGTCACTGATAAATATGCGCAAACGTAAATTGTACATAAACTGAAAAACCAGCACACGACGCAGGAACAGAAACCTATACAGAAGGAATTGCAGCGTGAGTTTTGTGTGGATAAATTTTTGGTACCCGTCAGTCAGTCAGTCAGCATTGCCTCTTGCGGCTTCTGTGTGTCTGCGTGCGAGTGTGTGAGTGTGTGTGCGTGAGTGTGTTTTTCTCTCACGTACTCTGCGGACGATTTGCGGCCTTGCAAAGTCGGACACGGAAAATATAAAGCTGGGCCTGGATACGGATATAACAGTCCCGGAACCGACTCCGGGTGCACCTTAATTGTTTGGTAATTTGGGTGCTCCTCTTTTATCGCTATCACACTTTATGCAACAACGCAAACGACGTCGCCGAGAGTTGAGTTGAGTTTCTCTGGGCAGCGAGGTGAGTTTGGCGTCCTCTGTTTTCTGTTTTCCTCTCTCCCTGCGTTCTGTGTGCGTTTCAATTAAATGCAAAATCCGTTGCGAATATCGGGGAAATGTGGTATACATAAATGAAATCAAAACAAAATAATTAAAAATGTGTGTGTGCTGCGTGGTGTGTGGGTAAGTGGGGGGTGTGCGGTGGGGAGACGACGGCATTTTTCTTTACCACACGCCTCTTCTTCTTCCACGCAATGTACGCTGCAATTTTTGCGATTCTGTTTTGTGCCTGCCATTCGCAATAATTTTATTGAATGAACCGCAAAAGAGACGGCCCAAAAAGCGATGTACTTGCTAGACGGTGTGTCCGCGTGTGAGTGTGCGAGAGAGAGTTGTGTGTGTATCGCATATGAAAATACATAAACCGTTCAACAAAAAGAATTGGAATAAAATAAAGGAAATTTGCTGACACTGCAATCGCGCCGGAGAGTATTTATAATTGCGAATTTTCGAATTCTTGCTGATGCTCTCCCCTTTCCTCCTCCCTCTGCTCTCCCCTATCCCAATACCACCCCAAAAAGGTGCATACATGCACACACCTCACCGACGGCAGCCAATGTGTGCGTGAGCGCGCGTATTCTGCACACATTGTCATGCATGCAAAACAAGATACGACGCGTTCGTAATCGTCAGACTCCTGCTCCTCTCTTCGCCTATCCCCCTTTTTGTTTTATTCATCGTGAGCTGAGCTGAGAAAGAAAGCAGAAGGCAAACGAAAAAGGCGAAAACTGGAGGAACATTCGCGCGAGTTCAATTTTGAGACGGCTTTTCCCCAATCCTGCAGTCCTGCATCCTTCGCTTTTTTTCTTCACCCTTTCTCATATCTCACCTTTTCGCTCGCTCCTTTTTCACGCCTTCGCGGACACTTGCAGCTTTTCGCGTGAGTGTGTGTGTTTGCGTTTATGTGTGGGAAGAACAAGAAGAGGAAGAGTGAGTATCCCAAAGTTACAGTTGTGGCCAAAATAAACACACTGCAATGGAATTTTTAAAATCCAAATAATAGCTTTTATTTATTTTTGAATGGAAACTAATTCAATGGTTTACAACGATGTAATAAACCCATTACGGAGCTTCAAAGTTTTCAAATTGAGGTCAGTAGTGCTATAAATGTTAAAGTTCTGGCGGAAAATTCTACGAAGTCCAGCAAAGCACAGTCAGCAATCGTTAAAAAAGTTTTTAAGGGTTTGAGGTTAGAGAATTTGTTGGTTGTATTAAAAAGTGTTTCCATCTTTTCAACTAAAAATTTCAAAGAAATGTCAAATTAGAATTTGGAAGAGCCTGGTTGATTAACAAGTGCAATTATCTTGACCGTATATTGTATCTCCCGCACGCTCTCAATCGTATTGTTGCCGGGCGAAAGAAGTCGTAGGTAGGGTTGTCGTATTTTGCTCAATTTATTAATGACTCCAGGCTGGGCGGACAAATTTCACAATCATATTTTTGTGTGCTTTGGCAGTCATTCAACTGGGCCTGCTGGTTATTAATAAACACTAATAATAATGAATAATCGAAATCTGTGGCGCATAAGCATGGGCATTCGCGTGTTATTTCGCAGCTGATTGCGTAAACCGCTCGCGACGTTTGTTTTGAATTGGTGCTTTTGTTTTGGTATGATTCTAGGGTCTACACTCGTAGAAATCTCTATCTTTCTCAGTCTCCCGTTCTCATTCCCGGCTCCTCGTCTCTTCTCCGTTATCAGTACGGAATTGGCCTATGGCGCTTCACTGAAACAACTTATATACGGTATAGTATAGTATTTTGTCTCGAATCTGGGATCGTAATCGTAATCGCTGTGCAAATCGTGTGGAAAGAGCGCGGCACGCATTTTTTCAACACTTGCTTGCAACCTTGGGGGTGGGAGGAAGTGAGCTGTGTGGCTGCCTGGGGGTGGAGGTGGGTTTCGCTTCAGTGTCGATCTGAGGTGACGTAAATGTTGCGGTGGATACCCATTTTCGATGGGCCGCTCTTCAACGATGACGTAGCTTTTCATATCGCGTTGGTTTTCCTACGTTCTGTTTACTCACACAATATTTTACACACACTTTGCCCATTGATTTTCGCCTTGCGAGAATGGATAGTTTAGTGCGGCCTGGCCCCACTCCCACTCTTCCGCTCTCCTACTAACCCACTCTCCCGCTCTTCGCAGTCCCGCTCTCCTCTGCTGTTTGTTTTCTTCGCGCGCGTGTTTGCACTCACCGCTGCACGGTGGGGTGAATCATCAATTCAGCGGCACCCGATTTCCCTAAAAGTGATCACAATGCTTGACTGTGGGTTTAATAATCACAACGAATTCTGATGTTTCTTGGAATTTCTTTTTCGGAACTAAAAAAAAAGATATATAACTAAAGACATTTCATAAAAGTATTCGAATGCATTGATATTTTGTATGGCACCCACTGTGCTTTGGCGGTTGGGCGAAAGCGCGGCATGTTAATAATGGTTCATACCCCACTAACGCGTACTGAAACACAACCACTGCCAAGAGTACACACCCACAGATACAAACAAACTGCTGTATGTAGTAGTGTGCAGGCCTAGATCAAACGGAAAACGCTTAATGTTTGTAAACAGACCGGGCACAGCCAATTTTTTGGCATTTCTCATCTCTGACCAAACGGACTAACTTTTCTCACCTTTTTCTCTTTCTCTTCCCTCACTCACACACACAAAAACAGCTTTCACATTTTCATTCATCGCAAAATTTTCTGAAAAATGTGGCGTTTCATTGTTTTGGTTGCAGTTAAAGATTTTACCTAATTATAAAGCAACATTAATTGTTTTGTAGCAATAATATTCAGTAAAACGATTTCCCGGCTATTGCACACAGAAAAATATTTCAAATCGAAAAGTATCTCAATATTTCACCCACTTGTGAAAAGATTGAAATCAGATTTTCATCACAATCAATGGAAAAGGCAATTCGATTGTTTGAACTATTAACTAAGTAATGCAGAACACATACTTAAATATATGTGAAACCCCTTTATTTTATTTGTTAACAAGTTCACTTATCAGTAATTGCAAGTAAGTTATTTATTTAGCAAATAAGGCAAACTCTCAGAGCTTACTGTCACTTAAATAAATTGGCGAATAGGGCGCTAGAATACATTTTATACGAGGTTTATATTGCATGGGATATGTGCGCATTTTAAAATGATGAATATGTGTAAATAAATCTTAATTTTTTTCAGTGCAGTCTTGTGTGCCCACCCCAAAACCCATTGGACCCCACCCGGCGCTGGAGAAGCGGCCTAACATGGATGTACAAGTCAAGCATAGAGATTAGCTGAATCCTTTGAATTCTAAATTCAAGAACATAATTTAAATTAGTAGCCAAGTAGCGTAGCCTAGCCTATAGCCTAGAACAACGGTTCCAAGCCGCCAACATACGCACGTTCATTCAGCGGTCAACCCAGACCCCGAATCCATCTATAAAAAATCCACTGAAACACTTCGGATCGATAATCAACCAATAGCCGCGAGCACCATGACGACGGACACTCGCCGACGCGTTAAATTGTACGCGCTCAACGCGGAGCGACAGTGGGATGATCGTGGCACGGGACATGTCTCCTCCACATATGTGGACAGGTTGAAAGGTGGGTTCGCAGTTTACTCAACCAGAGGAGGAGCCCTGGTCTAAGTCCTTGTTTCCCTTTGATTTCTTCCAGGTATCTCCCTTTTGGTGAGGGCCGAATCCGATGGATCTCTGCTTTTGGAGAGCAAGATTCAACCGGACACCGCCTATCAGAAGCAACAGGACACACTGATTGTTTGGTCCGAGGGCGACAACTTCGATCTGGCACTGAGTTTTCAGGAAAAGGCTGGTTGTGACGAGATATGGGAGAAAATATGTCAGGTAAGTTATAAATTTCCCGCAAAGTTTTGTCGTTCTGCCCGTTTTAGTTGAATAATTTTATAATATTCGAAAATTAATAGTTTAATCAACATGTTTAAAAACGGCAACAAATTTATCATTAATGGTCCGAACCCTTGTAATTTCGAAAAACCTGACTCACTTATATCACAGGTGCAAGGCAAAGATCCCTCGGTCGAGATCACCCAGGACATCGTGGAGGAGTCGGAGGACGAGCGCTTCGAGGACATGTCGGACACGGCACCGCCGATTGAATTGCCACCGTGCGAGCTCTCCCGACTGGAGGACATTTCGGAGACGATACAAAGCTGCCTCTCGACGCCGCTGCGCAAGGAGAAGCTGTCAATGGCCCTCGAATCGGAGAGCTATATCAAGAAGCTGCTGAATCTGTTCCACGTTTGCGAGGACCTCGACAACACCGAGGGCCTGCACCATTTGTTCGAGATCTTCAAGAACATCTTCTTGCTGAACAAAAACGCCTTGTTCGAGATCATGTTCGCGGATGACACCATCTTCGATGTGGTCGGCTGCCTGGAGTATGATCCGAGTGTGGCTCAGCCGAAGAAGCACCGCCAGTATCTGAAGCAGTGGGCCAAGTTCCGCGAGGCGGTGCCGATCAAGAACCAGGACCTGCTGGCCAAGATCCACCAGACGTTCCGGGTGCAGTACATCCAGGACATCATACTGCCCACGCCCTCGGTCTTCGTCGAGGACAACATGCTGAACACGTTGTCCAGCTTCATCTTCTTCAACAAGGTGGAGATTGTGACAATGATCCAGGACGACGAGCGTTTCCTGCTGGACGTTTTTGCCGTTTTAACGGATCACGCCACTGGAGACGCGAAGCGTCGAGACACAGTCCTCTTTCTGAAGGAGTTCTGCAACTTTGCCCAAAATCTGCAGCCGCAGGGCAAGGACTCGTTCTACAAGACGCTTACTTGCCTGGGAATTCTGCAGGCGCTAGAGATCACCCTTGTAATGAACGACAAGAAGACCAAGTCGGCCTCCATCGATATTCTTACGGCCATCGTTGAGTTTTCGCCGCTGGTGGTGCGCAACTACACGCTCAACCAGGCCAACAGGCCAGAGGGGGTAAGTTGGCCTTATATTTTCAATTAATTATCAATCAATTAATTAAATTGATTGATTGCGCAGGATCGCATGCTGTTGAATATTGCCATCGAACAAATGCTGAACGATTCTGAGCCGGAGTTGGGCATTGCTGTGCAGCTGATGGGCATCGTTAAGATCCTGCTAGAGCCGGAGAACATGCTCACCGAGAAGGGCGATTTTCTAAACTTCTTCTACAAGTACAGTGTCCAGACGTTAGTCGGTAAGTTTGCTTCAACCCTTTTAGATTTTCAGATTCTAAGGTATCCGCTACTTGATACAGCTCCACTGATGCTTAACACGATGGGCGATCGTCCCCAGAACGAGGATTATCAGACGGCCCAGCTGCTGGGCATTGTGCTGGACATTCTGTCGTTCTGTGTGGAGCACCATAGCTACCACATCAAGAACTTTTTGCTGCAAAAGGATCTCCTCAAGCGAATTCTGGTGCTGATGAAGAGCACGCACACGTTCCTTGTCCTAGGCGCACTGCGGCTGCTGCGCAAGATAATTGCACTAAAAGACGAGTTCTACAATAGGTAAGAATACTCTTTGGTTAATTAAATCGTAAGGTATTGATTATTTCTATCCTTTAGACACATTGTCAAGTGCAACCTGTTTGCGCCGGTGGTCGACGCCTTCATTCGCAACAACGGGCGCTACAATCTGCTGGAGTCGGCCATTCTGGAGCTGTTTGAGTTTATAAAACTCGAGGACATCCGCACCTTGTGCGTCTACTTCGTGGAGAACTTTAGCAAGATATTTGATGAAATCGAATACGTGCAGACATTCAAGTACTTGAAGAACCGCTACGATCAGTACCAGGATCGGCTCAAGGATCGCGACAAGATGGAGAACCGAACGGATGGGTAAGCGATTGCCATTGTGTGCCTTGTGCTCCAATTCCATAAATGGATGTATTATCTTAAAGTGGCCTGCCCATCATCCGCAGCGGTGGCCGGTTTCGTCGTGATCAGCGGCAAATGGAGGAGGAGGAGGAGATGTGGTTCAACGAGGAGGACGATTTCACCGAGGAAATCGATACTTACAACAATGTCATCAAATGTAAGTGCACTCTTTTTTGTAGAGGGTATTTATATTTTAACCAGGAGGTTGCAATGCCGTGAAGAAGGCATCTTCAATCATTGTATTTTTTTGTGTATTCCATTGGGGCATATTTTGAGTGGAAAATTAAAATATTCGTTTTATTTTGCAGCCGTCAGTGAAAAAAATGGCCCGCAATCGCAAAACCAGCAGAATAAATCCTCACCGCCACACAGTACGTCTCCGCACAGTGGACTATTGGGCAACCTGAACGCCAGCGCAACATCTACGTCCACATCCGCCTCAGCAGGTGCTCCGGTGGCCAGTGGCAGCAGTAGCCCCGAAGCGGCGAGTCTCGCCGACGAGCAGACGCAGGCGGCGGTGCATCTCGCTGCAGCTGCCAACATTGCGCTTCAGCACCACCAGCAACAACAGCAGCAAAACCCATTCCAGCAACAGACACAGCCCGAGATTGCGGAGCTGCAACAGCAGCTTGAGAATGTGGAGGCGCCGCAGAGTCAAGAGCTGGAGCTGGCGCAATCGGCCGTGAATGTCTCGCCCTCGTCGTCGTCCTCGTCACTGGAGGCGTCCACTTCCGCGTCGTCTTCATCCTCCTCATCCTCGTCATCCTCCTCCTCGCCGCCGGGTTCCTCCGCGGCCGCATCTCTATGCGATTCAGCGACGGTGGCCGCGGTAGCTGCCTCGCAGTTTCTCACCACAATCGCCACTGCCATGGCGGCGTCCGTGTCGGCGGCGGCGGCCACCAACTCCTCTTCTTCGATCCCAAATTCAGCTCCGGCTGTTGCCAGTCCGGACAGCGAGCCCGCCGACGCCCTCTTGCTGTCAGCCAGCGACGACGCTCAGTTGTCAGCCAGCGATGATGCCCAGTTGTTGTCAGTCAACGACGACGCTCAGTTGTCGGCCAACGACGATGCCCAGTTGTCCGCAAGTGACGATGCCAGCAGCCAGGATAGTGCGGAGCGGGATGCGAGCAGCACAGACGCTGCGAGCAGCGAAGCGGACAAGGCGACGACTAAGAAGGTAGGAGGGAAATATTTATAACTTAACGGATTAATTAGCTCTGATAATTCTAATAGGTCTATTTACATTTTTCGCGACTTGTAAGATATATAAGATATATTATTAAATAAGTAATTTCTCTCCGCATTTGTCTACCCACCTAAAATATCCTTTTTAGTTTTGATTCGATATTTGCTACCCATAGAGAAAGGCATTTCCCAACCCGTGAAGTATATGTATTATCGATCAAAGCAACAATAGTAATTTTATAGTAAATGTTTTATCAAAATCGGACCACAATGGTGCTCCGGTTTTGAAAAGCAATCTTAATTAAATGAGGTAGAATGCTGTTTGCGAATTCATGTTACTTACAATTGATTTATGTTCCTTTGAGTCTTCATTGAAAATGTACGGGAATGAGCATTTAATTGTGTTTGGCTTCAATATTTACACAACTTTCTTTGGTTTCACGCAGGGTCTGGTGGACTACGAGAGCGATTCTGGCGAGGATGACTACGAGGAGGACGAGGACTCCGAGGGGCCACAAGCACAAAAGCGCGCGCGTCTGGCATAGTTGGCAGATGATGTTGAGCATGGCGGCGGCATCAATTATAAATTAGTACACACGTAAACAAAACACACAGCAAAGAAGAAGCATCAAACCACAACAGACAGACAGGACAGACCCAAACACACACACCAACGAATGTTAGGATTGCATTGGCAGAGCGACGATAGCACAGCAGACAGCGGTACGATGTAAGATCGAACAAGAAACAACAAAAACATACAATTAAATTTTAGCATAAAATTTATTTTAAACGAGAGAAGGAGGCGAAGGCGTCTTAAAGTAAACGAGAAATTATAAATCTTACTTTACTAAATTAAATACCTACATATAGATATATATTCAAATATATATGCATATGAGAACCCAGATAACTAATACTGATCAGCATCCGCAGGCAGCGATGCATTTGTGTGCGTGTTGTTTGGCAGTTGGAGAAGGAAAGCATTATCGAAACAAACCAAAATAAACATGTATTTAGTAGTTAAACACAAGAGCCGAAGCAAGAGAGTTGCATAAGGAGCCGAGCCGTCGGGTGGTGCAGGACATCTGTATCTGCATACAGACAGCATCCATATACACAAATGTCCCCTTGCGTTAACAAATCCTGTGAAGTTGGCTGCTGCCCGAAAATGTTGTATGCAAAGCCATTGAGTTTCGTGCAATATTTTAATGACCTTGGTATTTTAAAGGCAATTCCGAGCGCATCTCGTCCAGATTATTTTTATTTTATTAGTTTATATTCATTATTAAACCGATCCATGCCACTCGCACTATCACCTTTTACAGCGCTGATTACAAATGGCGATTTAATCTTATCGCGATATGTTCAGTTGCTGTTGTAAATAGCGCTGTAATTTCGCAAGCAGCGTTTTAAATGTTAATAAGTTTAGTTTTCTATGGCAAACTATTTCCAAATTGTGAATTCCATTGAGATTCTCTGGTACAATTAATTTGAGGCAATTGTTTTGTAAATACCAACTCGGAGACGGTGGCTAACTTGACAAATTTTGTTAACATCCCCTGAGTTAGTCGCAGATGAACCTTCCACACAATGAAGGACCTTGTATATAATTTAGTAAGTCTCCATGCCCGCGATTAGTTGATAACTACTGCCCCTTGCACCACTGGATGTCGGCATAAACCACAGCGAATCGGGGTGATCCGAAGTTTTGTACAATATCATCGGGAAGAATTGAATTGTCTAGCTGCTGGGTTCTTTCGAGGAAGTCTGAAGTTTCTTCAGAGGGCAGAACTGGAGAAGCGTTGTCTGACTGTGTAATTAAAAACAATTGTTGCGTTACCTTTGCATTAACCACAGACGAACACACACAAAACACATCAATAAATAACTAATTATAATGCTAATGGATAGAAAGTAAAGTTAAACTAAAGTGGGGGGAAACGACAACAAACAACAGCAAACAAACAAACAACAAGTAACAATAAAGTAAAGTAATGTAGTCTTCTTACGTTTTCCAACTAAGTTTTTTTTTTTGGCATTAACCCTAATATTAATTTGTACTAAACGAATGTAGCAGAAGGCGGCGCTCCACCAACACAGGCAAACATCAGCTCGCTCACACCAACATTACAAACACACACACACACCGAAAAGTAATAAAGTTATTTGTTAATAATCGTATTTGCCATGTGCGTTACGTACTGTACTACATTTATTTATTTTAGTGTTTTAAGCAAGAACTTGTCACTGCAAATGGTTTCCCCCTTGCCCCGCATTAAAGCATAAATCTAGAAGTATATACAGATCTGGGGAGTACGTATACATATATCCTTCCAAGTTGTTGTTTTTGTTTGTTTGATTGATTGATTGATTGAGCAACAATAACGAGACGCATCCGCAAAGTGCATAAAACCAGAGAGAGAGATGATTACCAGATACAGATACAGAAACAAAAAGAAAACAAAACAAAACAAAACAAAATGATAATGAAAACTAAACGTAAACGTAATGCGACAACAACAACACTATAGTTTATACATAGTATTTATATGAATCGTGTATTGTATATGATATGCTGTCTAATCCCTAATCCTAACACACACATTACCCATTACATCTATAATTTGAATATTTTATTTAGTTGTTTAAACATCTGTGCGTAAAAAGCGATATATATAACTCTATATTATGATTATGAGTAAATTAAATAATAGTTTTTAATAGTTTTTAAACAGAATCAAATGGCTAAGCTCTCCCCGTGTTTTTAATTCAATATATACGAAACTCCTGAATACGTCAGGTGTCGGGGGTTTTTCATTGTCATGGCAACCGATTCAAGGACCAAACAAATGATTCCACCAAATGTTGACTCAAATTTTCGGCCTTCGGTTTAGTCATTGTTTTCTGCCGCAGCAAAAATGTCCGTGGAAGACTCGTGGGTTTTTGATTCATTGGTGTGCTTCCTGCACGGACCCATTTGGAATGCCCCTCTCCAGACGTTCATCGAACAAAAGTCCGTAGGTGAGAATGCCCCATCCAGGTCCACGTCATCCGTAACGTAACCCATTCGCTCCCGATGCAGTCTTCGATCCAAACCTGCAGCTGGATGAGAATAACCCCGACATTCTCCAGATCCACGAAGAGTACAAAAACCTGGTTGACTACATGCTAGGCAGCTTCATGGAGGAGATGCAGATATCGCCGGAGCAGTTCGAAATGGCCTGCCTCGAGGGCCGACAGCAGGGTCAGGGCGAGAATCCCTTTCAGTTCCATCAGGTGTTGTTCCAGCAGGTAAGGCAGCGAGGAGTAGGGAAATATAGCGGGAGACTAGAGCACAGAGTTTTTCAGATTTGGGCCGCCAATGATCTGAAGATTTTCATACGCATGATGACGCAACGCAATGTGGAGTTGCAGCTGCAGGCACTGGATCTCATCGAGAAAAATCAATTGGGCCACAGTGCCTCCGAGGAGGGGGAGGGTCAGCACAGTGCGGAAACGGGTTCGGAGCAGGGGTGAGTTATCCAATATGCATACTAGGTATAGAAGGTCTTATGCAATTTTGGGTTCAATTAAATCGAGACCATATTCAAAACCATTTTAAAACTTTTTAAATTATTTTTTGCTTTTCGGTAGTTTAAAAATAAAAAGTTGAAATTTAATTATTTCTGCAAAATTGATTTTCTAAATAAATTTAAATATAATGTTACTTTTTACTATTAATTTATTTCCAAATATTGCATCTTCCAGCGATACTCCGGCGGAAGTGGAGCAACTGATAGCCAAGACGGTGGCCGACGAACTGGAGAGCCCCGAGGCTGCTCTCACCCCCGAGCAGGATGCCAGTCTCGATCTGGTCAGCGACAAGTTCCAGCGTCTCAATCTATTCTTCGAGCAGGAGGATCAAGTGGACCCCAGCGACGTGGTCTCGCGGCAGGAGTACCTGCGCCAACAGCGCGATAAGATTGTGGAAATAAAGAAGCAAACGCGGGCCAAGCAGCTGCAGGAGACCATGTCCCGGGGCACGTTGCATGCCCCGGAGGGAGCTCGTCCCAGCTCTGCTTTGGTGGCCCAACAGCTCCTGGAGAACGGGGGCCAGACCAAGGAGCTATCGATGCCAGCTCCCCTGGAGAGCGAGGAGAATGCTGCCCTCCAGCTGCGACGGAATCTGGCCAAACGCTTGCGCAGCGAAGTGGTGGAGCAAAAGTAGAGAACGGGATACCCATTCTTTCTATTCCCATTTATTGGAGATTCTCAGCTGGGATAAACAGGGTGCGTCGTGTGTTGCCTCGCGCTGACTAGTTCAGTTGGTGGTCTTACAGATGTGTCTCTTAGTTTCTAAGGCCTCCATGCGATCCCGTCCACACATAGCCAAGCCCCGGGGTCAAGGTTTGAATGTGTGTGGACCAGATCGAGCGGATTAACAAATTTTGGTATTGCTTTTCGTCGAAAATAAACATATTTGGTAGTGAAGTGTTGCTAAAAATGCTATAAATTGTGGTTGCTCTTCTATGTGGGTATGCGGTCCCTCAAATAGGACATGATGGCATCGGTGCCCTTCATCAGCACCTGATGGCGGGGCTGTCGAAACGGATTACCCACCAGTTCCAGGTGGCTGTCAGGGGAATTGGGAGGGGAAGTCTATTAACATAAATAAGGTAAAAATCCATTTAAAGATCTTACGTTATGTTGGTCAGATTGCCCAGAATGGGCGGCACATTGTCTATGTCATTATTGCGCAAATCCAGTGTGGACAGGCGGGGCATACACTTCAGACCCGACACGTTCAACATCTTGATGTGGTTCTCACTGGCAATGAGAATCTCCAGACCCTGCAACTCATACACTCCATTGGGGATGAACTCGAAACTGGGGAGGGAATTCAATTAGGATATATATTTTGCCCAGATTTCCAGCACCCACCGATTGTTGGCTATGTTTAGTTCACGTAGAGTATTCAGGACACCAAAATCCTTGGGCAGGTCATTCAACAGATTATTGGACAAATTCAGGTACGAAATGCGCGTGAACTGCGATATGAACTGTGGCACATAACCGACGAGATTGTGGGACAAAACCAGCTCGGTGAGCTGTTCCCGCATGTGCTGCAAGCTGGGAAGGATAGGTTTATAGGTTAGCTAGGGTTTCAATTATACTAAATACCATTCAACCTACCCACTGGGCAAAGTGCTCAGTTGGTTGCGCGCAAAGTCCACCACATGGACACCCTCCTCTTTGGCCAGCTGAAACACCTGGTCCGGGACCTCAGTAATTTGCTCCAGGTTCACAGCCAATGTACGTGTATGACGTAATTTGTATCTGCAAGTCGGAAGATTAAAACAAATAAGTTATGGGCCAAAAGATATACACTACACCCAACGCGGATGCACAGCCATTTGGAGGGTTCTGCTTTGTCTGCAAAAATATTCTTCCTGCTGCTGTTGGACCATATAACTATTGGGATAGGGGAATGACTGCCGCTGATCCTGCTGCTGCATGTAAAGATTGGGCAAGTTGCCACTTTGATGCTGCTGCTCGAAGTTCTGGGACTCGTAAATATGACCCTGCGTCCGGCTATCGTACTCCTGGCAATGCATTTGCGGGTTATACACACAAAAGGTATTTCCATTGTGCTGCATTTGCTGCTGGCAAGGATATGGACCCTGACATGGATACTGGTACTGCTGCTGATAGCTTCTGCGACGTAGATCAATATGCTGGCCTGGCTAAATGGCAACCGCAAGGATACATACCTATCCGGGAAGTTGGCGGGCATTTCACCCAGATTCGATTGGCCCCCACTTAGGCGGGTAACGCTTATGCCCCCCGAAGTGG
Source organism: Drosophila setifemur (assembly GCA_021224005.1). Classification (NCBI taxonomy): domain Eukaryota; kingdom Metazoa; phylum Arthropoda; class Insecta; order Diptera; family Drosophilidae; genus Drosophila; species Drosophila setifemur. Next base: position 18,803,630 of record JAJJHY010008598.1, on the reverse strand, counting down.
AGGCCAAGTCGGATCCTTCTCCCTCCTCCTTGCTCTTGGCCATTGCCCGCTCGTGCAGCGTCTTCAGAATTCGCGATGTTCCGCACTGCAGGATGTCCCGTCGGATCGTCTTAATGGGATTTCCCTCAACCTGCAGGCTTATGAGATGGGCCAGCGATGACAGTGTGACGGGCAGGACACTGATGGAGTTATTGGACACATCCAAGCGGGTCAAATTCCGCAACAGGCACATCTCGTCGGGCAGCTGAGTGATCTTGTTATCTCGCAGGTCGAGGATCTTCAAATGGGGCAAGTTGCTGCACATGCTCTTTGGCACGGTCTGAAGGGTATGTTAAATTATCTTTAGTTGTAGATTTTTTGAAAATAAATGTAAATTAATTATATTACTTTTATATAATTGTTGCTGGCATGGAGCTCGTGCAGTGTCTCAGTGCCCTCGAAATCGGGCAGTTCCAGAATGTCGTTGTGCTGCAAATACAGACACTCCAGCTTCCTGAGCAGACCCATATCCTCTGGTAAGCCAACCAGGTCGTTCTGCATCAGATCAATCTTTTGCAAAGCTACCACATTTTAGGGTACAAGGATTAGGATTAACATTATTCTTGAAAGGAACACTTACAGCGCATGTTAACCAGATCGGGCGGCAGTTCCTTGATGTGGTTATAGGGCAACAGGAGTGCGGTTAAACGGACCAGGAACCCAATGCCGCCAGGCAGGGATCGGATGTTGTTATGCCCGCCATCCTTTCGTTACAATTGGGTTAGCAAGCGGTTGGTTAAAAGGCAATGTGTAAAGAGGATGGGATTAGTCAGATAAGACGCCACAACCGGGATAAAAACTTAAACATATTTAAACATATCTGTTTAATATATCATATTTTAAATGCAAATTATTGTTATATTTTAAATATTCCAGTATTCCGATTCTTTTTCCATTTTTAATGTAGAACGTTAAGTTATTTTAGTTAACATATTTATGAATAATATTTATGGATAATAGAAGTAATAGCCACTTAAATATTTTGTTTACAATGTTTACATTTGATAGCAGAAACTGATCATCTTCAAACTCACCAAGAACTCCAGCATGTGTAGGTCACTGATGTCTGGGTCAAGCTCAGTGAACTCGTTGTACGAGATGTTGAGATGCCGCAGTTCCGGCAAACTGTAGAGCCCACGGGGCAACTCACTCAGCTTGTTGTGGCTCACATTCAGACGCATGAGCTTCTCCAGCTTGCTGATCTCCGACGGCAGCTCCACCAGAGCATTATCGTGCAGCTAAAAAATTGGAATCTGTATAAATAAATTCCTTCAACATGGATTCACCTACAGTAAGCACGGTTAGCGACTGCAGGTTTTCGATCTTGGGCGATAAGTGCGTTAGGGTATTGGAGCTGAGGTCCAGGTTGTTCAATGGCACTTGGTTCCACCAGGCGTCTTCCTCCTTAATCGACAGCTGCTCCAGATTGGCAGCCTTGCTGTCCGCATCCGCCTCGTTGATGTCGTAAAGTCGGTTTGGCACTGCAAGAAAAAAATATATACAGAATCCATTAGAGAACGCTTGTCCTAGGCGATGCACTACTCTACAGGCTTCTTCGCTGGGCAGGGTATCGGTTTCGGGATCCTCCAGCTCGAGTTCCAGCTCATCTTCCTGATCCTCGCTCTCCAGCTCGTCTGCCGAGGAGTTCATCTGGTATTCGCGTATCTGGTAGTAGCGGCGCCTTCGCGGGTAGGAACGGCACATGCAGAACGAGGTCAGCTGCTTCCTGGAGGACGCAATCTTGGCGGATTGGGATTGGTGGTTTTTGTGGTCGCACATCCGACAGCCAGCAGCTCTCTGGGCATACTAAAACCAACGATGACTGAGGTGCTGACGCACCATGGTGAAGCTTTATGGCTCGCCTCGAGGTGCGGATGCTGTCCAATCAAGCGGCAAATATGCTCCCTGCCTTGTTCGTCCGCCTTCAGGGTCAAGTTCGAGATCGATGTTCCGATACCGGCTGGAGCTCACATGAACTGGAACCACAAGGCGCTGCTGTCGATGAGGCCGGTGTTCCAGTTCCCACTTTCCCCCCCGTCCAGAGCGTTGCTGTCTTTCATTCGGGGCTTGACATTGGACTTCCAGCGACGCAGTTGCTCCTGAGTCACCACTGCTTGCAAGCCCCGCAATGTAGCTACTATTGGGTGGATTATGCAGTCGCATTTCCAAGATTCGAATCTCAAAATAAAACGTGCATTTAACAACTTATTATAAAGTTTTTTCTAACTTAATTTGAAATATTTAGTTTTTCAATAGGCTGAAAAAAATATTTGTTGATCCTTACAAAATCAAAGATTTAAACGTGCGTTTAATTAATTAATATTAATGGATTATTTTAAATCGAAGTCTTATAGAAAATAAAGAAAATATATAAAAAAGGAGTCTATATTATATCGGTATATTTGAAAATGTTACCGTTTAATTTAAATTATTAAATTAAATTAAAATTTGTCATTTCAAGTCAATGCCAAAATATTTTTGGAATCATTTAGTGAGGATTTTCAAAAGGTTTTCGTAACTTAATCTACATTTTTTAAACTCCGAATCAAAGAATTCCGACTGCATTGTAATTTGCATCCATTAAACTTACCTCTGGCCAATCCCTTGTTGGCGAGATTCAGTACACCGGTCTTGCGAGCCAGCTTCCACAGCTGCTGGGTGAGCACGGAGTCGTCTTCGTCGTTGGTCCTCTCGTGGAACACGGGCCGGAAGGAGTAGTTGGGCTTCGGAGTCTGCATCTGACGGGGTCGCGGAGCACATCGGGGTATTTTGCTGGCGGATGAGGGCGAGGGACCAGCTCCCTGTCCATTTCGGGACGGTTGCGCGCTCATCGCGTGTGGACACCCGTAGTGGGTGAAGCAGGAGTGGCTGAAGTTAAAGTCGCCTCCAAAAGCCGAGGCCTGGTGACATTCCTGTGATCCGCTATAGGAGCCTAAGTTAAACAGCTCCGTGGAGTCTAGCTGGGCACCGGAGCTGGCGGGGATTACGGGATTGCGGGGGTCAGTGGGACGCTAATTTGCACCCGAATACCAGGTAAATTCGGATTTGTCAAGATTTTGCGACGTTTATCGCTCCCTGAAAGCCATCAGCTGTTCACTAAACAAATCAATCCTTTACAACACTAGTCTGTCCGTTTAGATTAGTATTAACGGTTTATTATTTTAACAACACTAAAAAGTCGTTACTTTATGTAATGCTAACTTAAGAATTTAGCTTCGTTATTAAACTATTAAATAATCATAGTCTTCGCTAACCTATCTTAATACAAAAAAAAATAAATAAAATAGAAACACCAAAGAAACAAATACCACCATGCGAATTTACATTTAACATGAAAAATCTTAAAAGATAATTCCATAATTTTGGAATTTAAATGTGGCACTGCTTAACACTAAAATGTATTTCAATCTTTTTAATGATCTGATTTTTAATTCTAGAAACACAAAAAAAGATTATTTCATAAATATACAAATATATAAGTGCAAAACAGCATAAAATGCATTAAATAAAAATAATATTAATATATAATTATTTAAAATTGGCCTAATTTAAATTGGCTTCATTAATATGAATATTAAAATCTTATAAGTTTGCAAAACATTCAATGCTGAATTAAAGCCTGCAATTTCCTCCTCCATCAAAACATTTAATTAAAATTAAGATCAATTTGCAGCCTCAAGAGGCGGCAATGTTTGAGAAAGATGCACCTGCTCGGCCACAAATTATGCTCGTTAAATAAATCAGAAAAGGCCTAAGAGCCCGCAGAGAAGACTAATTGATTTGATCGTGAACTTAAGTCTGGGCCTGGGTGTGGGCAATCCGTAATCAACAAGCAGCTTAAAGGCTTAGGCTAGGTCTCAACTTACTTCATCATCTCTTTGTTCTCTTCTTGGCGGGGGGCTTTCGGTTCTGGGGGAGACACAAGTACGAACATTACTTTGGAGCAAGGTCAGCCGCAAAAGTCAGTCAGTGGGGTGTATTAGATTTCCCCGAGCAATATATGTACTCTCCCCTTGAGGCAGTCACAACCACACGTGCTTGGGTGGGTCGGTTGGTGGGTGGGTCGGTGGTTGGGTGGCCGACGAAGCGGCAAAAATGCTGAGCCACTTGTATTTCCATAGTTCTCATTGCAATGGTTCTCGGTCTGGCAATGGAACAGGGTATAGCCCCTGCATACGTCGACTGTCAATCAAAATTATGAATACTGCCTAGGGTCAGTTGCCTCCAATTGGTCGCCACCCCCAAGTCCCGTTCCCATGCCCGTGTCCATGCCCATTCCTATTCCCATCCCCAAATCCAAACCCATGTCCATTGCTTTTAGCCGACGAGGTGAGAAACCCACGGAGCACTTGCCAGTTGCCATTCGGTTCTCATCGCAAGCGGACCGGCCACGTGGACTTGGTTCGAATTGTCAACTTGGATTACCCAATCTCTCGCTCTCTGAGGAGCTGCAGAACTTACACTTGGACTCTTCCGCAATGGCCGCCGGTGTCTTCAAGAGCTTCATGCGCGACTTCTTTGCTGTTAGTTGACCAATAGTGATCCACGTTTGGGTTTAATTAGCTACTAAAGAATTTATTTAAAACATTTGCCTAAAGGCTTCCAAAAATATATAACCAAAGCTTAATGACAGAATTTCAAATGAAATGTTTAAGGAACTTAAAAATAAAAGAATAATAAGTGATATTAAATGGTGAAAAACTCTCAAGAAAAGGTCTTGGATATCGATTGAATTTAATTTTATTGAATTGCTGTAATAAAAAATAGGTTGAATTTAATAGCGCGTTGTTTTTCCAGTAACTCAAAAACAATATTTATAAATATTTTATAAACAAAAAATTAAAGCTATGTATGTAAAAATTTTGGTCAACAATTTCTTTAAGTTTTTTAACGTTGAAATGGCGCGTGGTTTTTCCAGTTGCTGAAATAATATTTTAAAATATTTCATTCAAATTAAAAATATAAAATTATATTAAAATACTGCCCAAACATTTTTTTCAAGTGCTGGTCAATTAGTCCACATTCGAGGTCCTTGAGAACTTTTCCAGCTGATGAAATGCTTGGAATGTGAGAGACATACCAGCCGGCTGGATAATCCATGTTAATCCACGTAGAACCGAACCAAAAGCGTTAATACCTATTCCACCTTATCCACCACCCACAGTTGAAATACGACGACCAGCAGCATGATCCCCAATCGGAACGACTCGATGGGAATGGAAAGAACTATCCCAATTGCAACTCCGATGTCTGGTTGCGGTCCTGCGAGCGGGAGATAGTGGATCCCATCGAGGGTCACTTAAGTGGACACATCCCCAAGTGGATCAGTGGGAGTCTATTGCGGAATGGTCCAGGCAGCTGGAAAGTGGGGGATATGACCTTTGGCCATCTGTTCGACTGCTCCGCGCTCCTGCATCGATTTGCGATCAAGAACGGGCGAGTCACCTACCAGAATCGGTTTGTGGATACGGAAACTCTGCGGAAGAATCGCGCTGCTCAGCGGATTGTGGTCACCGAGTTTGGAACTGCGGCAGTGCCCGATCCCTGTCACTCAATCTTCGACAGATTTGCGGCCATCTTTCGGCCGGACAGCGGCTCGGATAATTCGATGATTTCCATCTACCCCTTCGGGGATCAGTATTACACCTTCACCGAAACACCCTTCATGCATCGGTAAGAGAGATTTCTATATATTACATATTATGTATGATTCGTAATCCTCACTCCTCCTGCTCCAGCATTAATCCCTGCACTTTGGCCACCGAGGCACGGATCTGCACCACTGACTTTGTGGGCGTGGTGAACCACACTTCACATCCACACATCCTGCCCAGTGGAACTGTCTACAATCTGGGCACCACAATGACCAGATCCGGACCGGCATACACCATAATCTGCTTTCCCCAGGGAAGACACATGTTCGAGGATGCACATCTGATTGCCACCCTGCCCTGTCGCTGGAAACTGCATCCGGGATACATGCACACCTTTGGCCTCACCGAGCACTATTTCGTGATTGTGGAGCAGCCTCTATCGGTATCCCTGACGGAGTATATCAAGGCCCAGGTGCATGGGCAGAATCTCTCCGCCTGCTTGAAGTGGTTCGAGGACAAACCCACACTCTTCCACCTGATCGAGAGGGGTTCGGGTAAGCTGGTGCAGACCTACGAGGCGGAGGCCTTCTTCTACCTGCACATCATCAACTGCTTCGAGCAGGATGGCCATGTGGTGGTGGATATTTGCAGCTACCGGAATCCAGAGATGATCAACTGCATGTACCTGGAGGCCATTGCCAATATGCAAACGAATCCCAATTATGCCACCCTCTTCCGCGGACGTCCTTTGCGATTTGTCCTGCCCTTGGGCACTGTTCCAGAGACGAGTTCGGGCAAGCGGAGTCTGGTCAAGTCCTTCTCCCTGGCCGGTTTGAGTTCTTCGCAGGTCTCCCGGACCATGAAGCACTCGGTATCCCAGTATGCTGACATCACGTACATGCCCACAAATGGAAAACAGGAGAGTCCCGGCGAGGAGAGTCCCAGAAGAGATGCCAAGCGTGGTCGCTACGATGAGGAGAACCCGATTAATCTGGTCACCCTGAAGGACAGTCAAGCTGAGGCCATCCATGGAGCTTCGGGGATCTGCCTTCGCCCGGAAATGCTCTGCGATTGGGGCTGTGAAACACCAAGGATCTACTATGAGAAGTACAATGGCAGGAACTATCGTTACTTTTATGCCATCAGCTCCGATGTGGATGCAGAAAACCCGGGAACGGTGAGTATGCTCCAGTATTCTCTGATAGAAACTATGTTTATCGAGTATATATATTTTTATAGCTCATTAAGGTGGATGTGTGGACCAAGACCAGCCTGACCTGGTGCGAGGAGAATGTCTATCCCAGTGAGCCAATCTTTGTGCCCTCTCCCGAGCCCCAGTCCGAGGACGATGGCGTTATCCTAGCCTCCATGGTGGTGGGTGGCCTCAACGATCGCTATGTAGGTCTGATCGTGCTCTGCGCCAAGACCATGACCGAGCTGGGAAGATGCGATTTCCACACTAATGGCCCTGTGCCCAAGTGCCTTCATGGTTGGTTTGCTCCCAATGCTGTTTAACATTAAATTAAGGTGCTTAAATAATGCGAGTTTTTAAATTAGAAAATTCTTTAGAATTACAGAGAAAGAAATCGGAAAAGAGCATTAAATGATTTTAGAAAAAGTTAAAAAAAAGAGTAGAATTAGTAAAACCCCTCAGCCAAAAACTACAATTAAAAATAAAAAAATATACGCAGTATTAATTGTAGAAATTAGACTAGTGACTTTTGTATAATTTTTAAAACTTTGGATTCAAAATATTTGCAATAAACTCCTGCCACTTGCGCTGGAACACCCGGTTGATCTTTCGCCGCTCGTCCGAGGTGAGCACGGAGTATTTGAGGGAGTTGAGGGCCAGCTGCTTGAGGAACCGCAGATCCGCTTCCGCCGGAGCCAGGGACATGAAGGCGTAGTAAAAATCATAGCTGAGACCCTTGGCCCCCCAAGTCCCTGGATCATCCGCCGAGATAACGATGGGGAAGTTCTCGGCAATCAAGAAACTTGCTGGATGGTTACGTAAATCCCAGACAAAGCCCAGCACCTGGTTGGAGATCGGGTTCACCTCGATGGCGATGTTGCGTTTCTTGATCGTGGACCACAACTGCGGATGCTTGGGCAGGGCAAAGGCGTGTCCAATGCGCTTGGTGTTCAGCAGAATGGCGTCCATCATGTTCCAGTCCGTTCGCCCGTTCCAATCTGGGGGAGAATTTATTTTTTAATAATTCCCCTATAAACTGGGATTAACCGGATTATTTTACTCGTCTCGCCGGCGTGGAAGAAGTAGTTTGCCGTACTGGGAAGATCGGTCAGCTGATTTATGTACTTGTTTAGTGGATCTCCAGTGTCCTCCTGTCCAATCAGATCGAATCCAATCACAAAGTTTGGCTTGGCATGACTGGGAAATATTTTATGTCGGTTATTTGTTAGTAAAGAAATAGAGCATTTTAAAATGTATTTTTAAAATACTGATATTGGAAGAAAAATATATTTTATCAGGCGTAATAGCCAAGAAATAAAATTTAATTAGTTGTTTAAATTAATTCCTTATTATTAATTTCACTTTTAAGGTTTTTGCAACCAGGCGAACAGAAATATCTGGAAGTCCTCATATTATTTTATCGGGTTTTTGTGTGACTCTTTTTCTTTTATTTCAAGAAAAGTTATTTTATATATATATAAATATGATGATAAATCAGCTCAGGCTACTTAACTACTAAGTTTAATGTTTTGGCATGTGATTCACTATCATGAATAATTATTTTTTTAAATCTACTAATAATTCTGTTCGCTTGGTGCACTAATAAATAAAGTAATTTGTTTTTAAATTTAAATTTGTTTTTAATTTAAGCTTACTGTAGTTGCTTAAATGTTGTTATGCGTTGCAACATTTCATCCTCGCTGGCGCGATTTCTCTTAGCGTAAATCACTTTGAGGCCAACAAAGTCATGGTGTTTGGCCTTGAACTCCTCCACAATCCGCTCCAGCTCGTTGGCCACCTCCAGGGTACTCAGAGTGCGGTTGTTTTCGTCATAAAGCTGAAAAAATATATAAGATATATATTAATATAAGACCGAACTAATTAAAAGTTTGAATTGAATTTTGTATTAATTGAAATAAGTTTTTCATGGAATCAGAATATTTTAAGTACTAGGTTTCTATACTTTCCTTAGAAATAAAGTTTTAATTATCAGGTGGAGAATTTTATCTATTTTAGTGGGATTATTTTATATATTTAATTCCTATATATATTTTGTTAAACCTTAAGTTCTGGTAAAGAACTCAATCTTACTCACCGATGACAATGATGCTCGGATCTCCGCATAGATGATGTTATCCTCGCACAGCTCCTCCAGCAGACGCTTGTGGTAGGCACAATATGTGGGTCTATATTTATATAGCCGATCTACGGTAGTAAATATGTTTTCGAAGCGCTCCCAAATCTTTTTGCGATGCGGCAAGAGGGCTGAGAAGGAACAATTTGGAAAATCACAAATAAAATCGATATCTGGGAAATGACAGAGATTCAACTACTACCCTCTGGCCTGGGGCCGTGCATGTTGATGTGCTTCTCCAGCTGGCGCTCGTACTTGCCCCGATCCTCGGCATTGATTCGCTCCGTGCAGACGTTCTGCACCTCGCTGTGGCATCCGGCCTGGTCGTAGGTGAACACCAACAATCCGTCCACATTGCGGCAGGTGTAGAGATTGTTGGAGGTGGTCAGGTTGCCAATGATCCAGCGGGAGGTGACCATGCCCGTGTTGTGGCCATGCAGGAAGGCACCCTTTGGCATCTTTTGGATCAGCCGAAACACCTCGCTCTGACGCACATATTGCCTGCCCTGGAAGAAGTGCATCGCCGGGGCGTACTTCTCGGGCGTCTTTAGGCCCTCGGCTATCTCCGCCCGCTTGGCGTTCATCAGTATGCTGTTGGCCTTCTCCTCGTCGGAGGACAACCAGATAGTGCCCCCCAGCGAGGCCATCCGCTCCGCCTCCATAATCTGCTCCCTCAGGGTCTCATAGGCTGCTGAATGCGATAAAAGTATTCATTTAAAGGGGTACAATTATCTCTTTGGAAGTACATGGTTCATATACTATATGTATGTACATAGTTCCACATTAATATAACTTTTTAATAACTTTAAAAAAACACTTTTAGAAACAACAACAAATATTGTCAAAAACAAGTTTAATTTGTGTTTACACTTTTCATACAAACATATTTCTTATCAAATATTTGCACATATTTATTTGTGTTATTTGTTTGAATTTACACAACTATTTAGACCCTGTACCCAAAGGGTAAAGGGTATATTAAGTTTGTGCAAATGTATGTAACAGGCAGAAGGAGGCGTGGCAGACCCCACAAAGTATATATATTTTTGATCAGCATGACGAGCTGAGTCGATATAGCCATGTCCGTCTGTCCGTCTGTCCGTCTGTCCGTCTGTCCGTCTGTCCGTCTGTCCGTCTGTCCGTCTGTCCGTCCGTCCGTCCGTCCGTCCGGATGAACACACGGATCTCAGCAACTGTAAGAGCTAGAAGAACCGTATTACCAGTGTAGATTCTTCTAATACTGAGTAAATTAGAGTTTATTTTTTTAAGTCGGTGCCACGCCCACCGCCCCCGCAATTAGTATTTGAATTTTTGCACTGCCCTGCACTGCACAATTTTCAAGCAAAAATTTTTTTAAAAATACACATGCAATGGGAGCATAGATTTCTACCGATCCTGAAAATTTCATCAAGATTGGTTAATTAGAAAGCGCACAATAAATACCTAAAGTTTACACGCGCTAAACACAAAAAATCTGTTTATTTGCGCAGAAAAACGGTAAATCGCTTGCGTTCGGTGGTTGATTTTTATCGGAAGTGACGCTGTAGCTGCGCTGCCACTACCTTCATATACATACATAGGAATGTGTATGTATGTATGTATGTATGAATGTGCGTCTTCAATATATTTATACTGTATTAGCTGTCTGTTCAAAAAGTTTGGGTTTGTCGAATGGTTACGACGTTCGATTTAAAACGCGAGAATCTTGGGTTCGAATCCCGGACCTGACTCGGTGTGAATATATAAATATATATATATATTTTTTTTGTACAGGGTCTGTAACAGTCGGGAAACTCGACTGTAACGTTCTTACTTGTTTTTAATTGGTGTTTACGATTCACGAAGAAAAATATTGTTTTATATAAATAAAGTTGTTATTGTTGTATACAAATTGCTGCTCGCAATTACATTTAATATATGCAGGAACTACACAAACAATAAAGATTAGGCTTGGAATAATTTATTTGCGCGGTCGTTGGAATTTATTTTGTTTAAGTCAACCTAAGGAATCACTTAACAAAGTTGTTGAGAGATAAGCACACTAATAATTCCGGCAGATCCTTCCGGACTTACGTAGGTCTGTGGCCTGCAGGCTGCCCATCAGTAGGAGGACCAAGCCCACCAGTATCCACATTGCTCCTTGGTATTCCACTTCCGTTGTGCAATATACGCCGTATTTATTTTGGATGCTCCTCGCTCGGCTTCCAGCAGCCAACTGATAAAGCCTGCCGTATCCGTATTACGCTGACCCGTATACGGCTTGTGCAATTTCCACTCTGATCATGATCTTGGACGCTGTCGGAGCATCATAATCATCAGCAGCAGTAGCCGAAGCAGAAGCTGCAGCAGTTCAATGCCAGAGATTAGAGCGCTCCGGAATGGGGCGCGAAATGTTTGAATGCCCCCGGGTTGGCACTTTCGTTGACACTCGGCAATTTGCGAATAAATTTTATGACGTAGCATGGTCAGTGCCAAAATGCATAATCCCCTACCTTCCAGCGATCGTGGTCGTAAAATACAGTGAAGCCAATTTGAGGCTGGAAAATATGAAATCCAAAAAGTACAATCCCACAAATACAGCGCATCTGCGAACTACAAACCCGAGATTTTAGGCTTTTATCAGCAAAGCTTTATTTATATATATGTACTATATATATATATGCTGGGTTTTGTGGGCATATTTTAGCATATTGTTTACTAACCCAATTTGGTTTATTTTCCCGCCGAAATTATGCTTGACATTGAACATAAAACGGGGGCATCAGGGCATCAATCATAGAAGGGAACTCTCTGGGAAATGAATGTCTTTCAGGGAAATGGGAAAATGTTTTAAGGAATATGCCATTGTTTTATTTAATAAATTAGTTAGTATTAAATATAAGTAATCAGGGGTATTAATCATAGAAGGGAACTCTCTGGGAAGTCAATGGAAAAATGTCTTAACAAATTTGCATTTGTTTTATTTATTATAAATAATAAATAAAGAGTACATTAATAAATAAACTTTGAATTAGCACAGGCTATCAAAGACGGTATCTAAATTATTTCTCTTTAAAACTAAATTCGTTCTCAACCCAAAAATATTTCAAAAACAGCGAAGAAATACAAAATATATTATCAGAATTAACAAAGAAAATATAAAATATGTAATATATTTCCCATCAAATCCTATTTTTTTAACCTTTTTGACACCTTTGATAATAAGAGATACAAGTTAATTTTTTCATTAAGTTTGAGGTAATGCCTGTAATGTAGATAAATCCATGTACAAATCAGCAGTGAACAAACATTACATAAATTATCTTAAATGGCACTTTGGAACAACAAATTAAGTGCTCATTTTTTTTTTCTTGGTTTGTAATCAGGGATAATTGACTTCTCTGCAATTATCGTAAATGCCACAAACACCGTGCCCACTTTTTGGGGGGATGTTGGGGACCGGGACCGGTACCGGTAGCGGGACATGAGGAAATTGTGATTCCAGCGCCGTCTGCCACTATAAACCCAACGTCAGCGAAAATTTGCCAAAATAAAAATCACACTAATAGTTAACAAATCAACGAGCGTTGGGCGCGCGCCGTCGTCATTTCGAATCACTTAATATGCCGGCGGCATTCAATCGCAGATACACAAAAAAATGATACCCAAACAATCCAGCTACTAGAACGAAATTGTTCCAAATGCCGGAGCGTTGTCAACCGTAGAGAGTCGCTGGAGCTTGTGCTGGTGCTGGTGCTGGAGCTGCGTCTTATCTTTTAATGAGCTGGCTTCGCAGAATGATTGTGTCAAAAATAATAGTATGGCCGCTTGTCATTTTTGGCTCGTTAGCCCTGCTCACCAGCCATTTGGCGGAGGTGTCCACAGTTCTAGCCCAGCTCTAACCGCGAGCAGTCGCAGAGGAAAAGAGAAAATAAATCCCGCTGAGACGCCCCCAACCAGGTCCCAAGTAAATACTAATAAGTCAATGTCCGCTGCGAAGTCAATATTTGGATAGTGAGCTCATTAACTCCGCTGGGTCATAAATCGAAGAATATAATAAAGGACACTATGAGGGGAATGTCACTACTTCTGGTGTTCCTGATTTCCGCCGCCTTGGTTCAAGGGCAATCTTCCCTTAGTAAGAGAACAAAAATTAGGATCTTAATTCTTGAAATTCCTCATCCATTGAATATAAATCCCTTTCAGGCTATGAACAGGCCCGTCAGGCGGTCCTGACAGCCGAGGAGGAGCTGATGACCGGCGGGCACACCTACCTGAGTACCGATGAGGCTAAGGTGGACGATATCTTTATGGAATACAAGCTCGGAGAGCTGGCTCAGGGCTTCCGGAATGCTGAGCAAAATGCCGCTGCCCTGCATTTCTTCAAGGCCAAGCCGCTGATCGATCGAAGTGGTGTCTTCCGCTTTCTTCAGAAGATGCCCAAGGGATCGGTGCTGCACCTGCACAACACCGCCTCCGTAAGCTCCAAATGGGTGGTCCAGAATATGTCCTACATGCCGGGCCTTTTGCGCTGCACCACGGCAACGGGTCGGAGTGTCCTTTCCTTTCGGCGGACGCCCAAGGAGCACAAGTGCCAGTCGCAGTATGTTCGGGTCTCGGATGAGCGGCACAACTCGATAGATCCTTTGGTCTACGACCAGAACTTTGAGCGTCTGTTTAACTTGTACACACCAGTTCCGGAGTGTAAGTCGAGATCAGCTTTATGCAGAATCCTTGTGAAGATAAATTTTCCTTTTTTCAGTGGAGTTCCCTACCATCACCGTGGTGTGGGATAAGTTTCAGGACATGTTCGATGTCCTTGGAGATGCCATTTCCTACTTGCCAGCTTTCCGAGCCTATCACTGGCAGATGCTCGAGGAGCTCTATAACGACAATGTCATGTATGCCGAGATCCGCACCAGCTGCAAAAAGGTTGGTTGGTCTAAAATATATTTAATTTTTAATTTTAATATTAAACTTAATTAAATCACCTTAGCTTTATGATGCCAGTGGTCGCACCTTTTCCAAGGAACGTACGGTCCGGGAGTTATATGCCCTCAACGAGAAGTTCGTGCGACTGCATCCCGACTTCCTGGGCATGAAGATAATCTTCGCCGTGTATCGAGGCTACGAAGTGGAACACCTTAAAGCAGTGATTGAGGAATTCAGACAAATTCAGTGAGTAAACAAGTAAACTATTTTTTAACAATAATCCTGAACTAAAGTTAACCAACAGTGAAGCCCTTCCCCATTTTGTGGTTGGCTTCGATTTGGTGGGTCAGGAGGATAAGGGAAAACCACTTTACGCTTTGCTGCCCGCCCTCAGGGATTTGCCATCCACAGCTCGATTATTCCTGCACGGAGGAGAGACCAGTAAGTGGCTCTAGAAATACCTTTGATCAACCTGGTGAATTCTTTTTTCCAGATTGGTTTGGTGCCTCCACGGATATAAATCTACTGGATGCCCTCCTGCTGAATACCACTCGCATTGGTCATGGTTATGCCTTGGCCAAGCATCCGATCCTCCTGAATGCGGTCAAAACCCGCCAGATAGCCGTTGAGGTGAGCCCCATCTCCAATCAGGTGCTGCATTTGGTCTGGGACTTGAGGAACCATCCGGGTGCCCAGTACATGGCCCTCGATGTGCCCATCGTGATATGCAACGATGATCCTGGTTTCTGGAATGCCAAAGGCTTGAGCTATGATTTCTACTACGCCATCATGAGCCTGGCTCCTAACAATGGCGGCCTGAGAGTGCTCAAGACGCTGGTGTGGAACTCGGTGCGCTACTCCACTTTGACAGAAGAGGAGAAGACGAGGGCCTTCCAGATCCTGGAGCTCACCTGGTCGCGATTCATAGACAAAGTGCTGCAGGGTAGCGTCTTTTAAAAAATAAAAATTATCAAAAATTATAAATGTGAATTTATTGAAATTAATATTTAAGGCATTATTAATGGTAACCTTTGTTGACCTTTTTAGTTTTATACCAATTAACGTTAACTCACACCCATTGCCATAAACACTAAAAATTAACGACCGCAACGGTGAGAATATTTCACAAAACAAGCAATAATAATATTAATAATTAAATGGCAGAGAAAAAAGATGTTCCCAAAGAAGCCAGATAGTGGAACAAGCTAATTTCCGGTGTAAAATGAAGTTGGTGCACAATTTCTTCCAAATCTTAAAAGGAGATGTAAGTAGAACAAGCACCCCAGTTGGAGTTCAATAGTATATAGGGTATATTGTGGTCGTGCAATTTAATCTTATAGGGGGAAACCCAATTTATACGGTTGCAATTTACATTTCTTCAACCATTTAATATAGAGCGAAAGTGTTAAATGGAAATAATTTGCTTACTTTATTTCTGTTATATAAACACATTAAGTGCTTACCTTTTTTAGTTTGAAATCAAAGGTTAATGGCGTATCTACAACACACCCATTGCCATATCCAGAAGTTTGTTTAAATAGGTCATTTGAACGGTTAGGAACCGTTTCAATCGCCGAGAACAATTGATTCCCAAAGAGTCCACATCTATATAGAGACATTCTGGAGCTGATGCTTAAAATATTATGTGAGCAGATGATATCCACAGTAATAAACGAACTGTGCTGTCGGAAGGTCGCAATAAAAACTAAAAAGAAATCTTAAATAGATTAATAATATTAAACCAAAGTTTGATTAAATTAAATACTTACGGAGTGGGATCTATATCTCAGATTAAAGTCGCATTATGAGACGATTGAAACTGTTTTTATTTGTGCTGATTCCTCAGTTGTTGGTCCAAGGAGAAGCTCCGCTAAGTATGATAGAATATATCCATTCTACTTGCCTCAACTAGAATCCAAGGTTACTTTCCAGGCTATGATCAAGCTCGTGAGCAGGTTCTAATAGCTGAGGAGCAGCTGATGACCGGAGGTCATACAAAGCTGAACCCTCTGGAGGTCAAGGTGAACGACATCTTTATGGATTACAAGCTCGGAGAGTTGGCCAAGGGTTTCGGGAACTTGGAGGAAAACACAGGAGCTCTACATTTCTTCAAGGCCAAGCCGCTGATTGACAAGAGCGCGGTCTTCCACTTCCACCAGAACATGCCCAAGGGAGCTGTGCTGCATCTGCACAACAGTGCATCCGTGAGCTCCAAATGGGTTATAGAGAATATATCCTATATGCCTCGGCTATTGCGTTGCTCCAGGGCCAAGGGCCAGACAGTTATGTCCTTCCGACAAATGCCGACGAAGCACAAATGTAAATCCCCTTATATCCTGGTCTCGGATGAGCGTAAAAATTCCAGTGATCCTTTGGCCTACGATCAGAGTCTCGAACGTCTAATCAACTTATATACTCCAGTACCCGAGGGTAAGGGTGGGAAATAGTTTCTATAAAGTCCTGGCTATATTTTGTAATATATTTTAGTGGAATACTCCACCTTAACTAGCGTGTGGGATAGGTTCCAGGATATGTTCGATGTATTTGGCGATGCCATTACCTACTTGCCAGCATTCCGTGCATATCACAAGCAGATGCTCCAGGAACTCTATAACGACAATGTCATGTATGCAGAAATACGAACCTCCATCAAAGCAGTGCGTATAATTCCATAGTTTTTTTTTCCTTTTTTCCGATCCTATTTAATCCTATTATCCTATTTTTATAGCTCTACGACGATAGCGGTCAAATTTTTCCCAAGGATTTTACAGTCCGAGAGTTTTACGTTCTGAGTGAGGAGTTTAAGAAGGAGCATCCAGACTTTCTGGGCATCAAGCTCATTTTCACCGGATTTCGAGGAAACGATGTGGATTACGTAAAAGAAGTCATAGAAGAGTTCAGGAAATTACAGTAGGTACACAAATTGTTGAAAATATTTTCCAGCTTTAAAAAACATTTACATAGCGAAGCTTGGCCGAATTTTTTGGTTGGATTTGATTTGGTGGGTCAGGAGGACAAGGGCAAATCACTCTATGATATGCTGCCGGCTCTAAGGACTTTGCCATCTACAGCTCGATTATTTCTGCACGGAGGAGAGACCAGTAAGTGGCTCTAGAATTTCTTTCGATCAGCCTGATGGAATCCTCTTTCTAGATTGGTTTGGTGCCTCCATGGATATCAATCTGTTGGATGCCCTGCTACTGAATACCACTCGCATTGGTCATGCTTATGCCTTGGCCAAGCATCCGATCCTCATGAGTGGGGTCAAAACCCGCCAGATAGCTGTGGAGGTAAGCCCCATTTCCAATCAGGTGCTGCATTTGGTTTCGGATTTGCGCAACCATCCGGGTGCAGAGTACTTGGCACTCGATGTGCCCATGGTGATATGCAACGATGATCCTGGTTTCTGGAATGCCAAGGGAGTGAGCTATGACTATTACTATGCCATCATGAGCCTGGCTCCCAATTATGCTGGTCTGCGGGTGCTCAAAACTCTTGTTTCGAATTCGGTGTGGTATTCTTCGATGACTGAGGAGGAGAAGACGCAGGCCTTCCAGATTCTGGAGCTCAGCTGGTCGCAATTCATAGATAATGTTCTGATGAATGGAATTTTATAAATGCTATGTGTTTGGGGGAAATATATTTGCTTCGTTTTAATAATGCTCGCTGGGGGGGAGGAGGAACCGAAATATACAAATCTTTTATTGACCCTCTGCTGACCCATCCTTTATATAATTCTCAAGGAATCGCTCGCAGCTTTCCCTAATTTGTAGAAAGGCCGTATTGAATCCTCCCATGCCTTGGCTCTGCAATTAAAAACAAATATTATAGTTAAAGTAAATGATTGCCTGGGATTCGTTAAATTTACGAAATATGGATCTGGGATGATCTCATCCTCCTTGCGACCTATGTAGCTGCCCAGCAGTTGAATCTTGCACTTCGGAGGAGGCTCCAGTCTAGCGGCCATTTGTTGAAGTTCCATCATGTTGCTATTGTCCATGCCAAATATGAAGTCAAAGTCGTAAAAGTCTTGCGCAGATATCTGAGTCATCAGAATAAGAGGTTAAAAAAGTGGAAAGTATTTTCTTTGGAATATATTACCATGCGCCCCAAGTGCTTGTTTTTGATGCCATGTTGCTTGAGCAAGTGCTGACCACGTCCCTCAGGCTCCACGCCCACATTCCAATCCCTGAGCCCAGCGCTGTCCACATGCCAATCCTGGAGATTTTGCTTGAGAATCAAATGCTTCAGTATAGCCTCCGCCATGGGAGAGCGACAGGTGTTGCCTGGGCATTGCCAAAAATATAAAATATAGAAGAAATCCATTAAAATTCTCGAGTCTTACCAATGCACACAAACAGAACCTTCATTTTCACGGGGGGAACTGCAAGTTCCGACTAATGCTGATTCACTATATACTATATAAAAACCGGTTCACTTTTCAATTGGCCATTTATTAGATTATCAATATCACAACATTAACGAAAGTCATTTACTTCTGCAGACGCTCCTTCATGAAGGCGGCACAGGCAACGACGCATTGCTGGTAGGCGGTCTCGAAGCCCTCGGCTCCACGTTCCTGGAAGGTCAAACAAATGTCAAATATATAAATTCTAATTAAATAAAATAAAAAAACAGTACAAAGAGTATAAAAATCAATTAAAGAATAATAAATATAATAAGAGGAGCTTCCTTTTGTGAACCTACATAGTAGGGATCCTCGATGATGCGGTTCTTCTTCTCCAGCCCAAAGTCCCCCAGCATCAGTAGCTCCGCCTTGGAGCCCTTGGGCTTCTGTCGCTCCAAATCCCGCATGTTCTCCTCGTCCATGCCGAAGATGAAATCGAACTCGCTGTAGTCCTCCTTCCGGATTTGCCGCACAATGTGGGGGCACTTCAGGCCATGGTTCTGGAGCGTGCTGATCGCCCGTGGATCGGCCCTATTGCCCACATGCCATCCACCGATGGCGGCGCTGTCCACCACCACATCCTGCACCTTTGCCTTGGTCAATGTGTCCACCATCACGACCTCGGCAATCGGCGACCGGCAGATGTTGCCTGCAAGGGGTCAAGGGATTGGGGTTATAAATCTATTAGAAGAAATTCAAATGCATCGAGTTCTCTATTACCCAAACAAATCATCAGTATCTTCTGCACCATATTTACACTAATTTAAGCGTTTCACGATTAATTTTAACTTTTTAACTTTTTGCCGGTTCCAAGGGGTTTGATTGTGGTTCCGTTAGTTAGTTGGCAACGCGGCCAATCAGCTGAGGCCCAACAGCTGACTTAACCCTTATGGTGTTGTTAGGGGTTCGTTTTGGCTGGGGTTTATTTACATAATTTGCTTGAGGCGCGCTTGTTGAAGGAAATTCCGACAAGTGACCTTGCATTGGCGGTAGATTTTCTCGAAGGATGCCTCCCCCAGATCCTGACAGAATGAAATATTAAAAATTTATATATCATCAGTTCACTGCCCGAGGCTTTGTATGCAAATTAATATGATTCTTAAGACGGCAACGTGTTTAAAGAAGTTGAAGTACCCATTTTTTATTTTTGTTTAAATTGCATTAAGTTTTTAAGTTAAAAAGATTAGTAAGCTAAAAATATATTTTTTTGAAATGTAATAAACACAAAATAATACATAACTGTAATCCAAATTGCTTAAATGTCAAATAGAATTGTTTTTGAAATTCTAGAAATGTAATAAATTTATAAAGAATATTTAATTTAATATTCTTTTTTAATTTGTATACCTATATACATAATATATTGAAATTGTCTGCTATTTTTTTAAATTTATGTTAATAAATTGAAATAATTTGTATCATGTTGCATTATAATAACTCAA
>JAJJHY010008598.1:18765637-18780297 GCA_021224005.1 Drosophila setifemur | reverse complement strand
AGCCACCATACAAATAAGCGCATTCATTGTGCTCATTCAGTGTAAATACGAAACGGACGTAGCACTGCTTTGAAAATAACAACTTTGACAACTTAAGATGCAGCCTCGACTCTGCTGATACTGTAACAAAATCTGAAGATTATATTACTTCAAAATCTGGTTATCTTTTCGAATAATCTAGAATTTCTAGTGGTTCTTATTTCATTAAAAAAAAATTCATAAACATAATTTATCAACTAAAATCTTTGGATACAATTTATAAATATACTGTCATTAATAAAATGAATCGAACTAAGTTTATGGACTTAAATCGAATATTTAATTATATACTGATACTGTAAGAAGATCTCCAGATTATATGATTTCAACATCTGGTTATCTTTTGTAGTTTGGGGGCAGTTTTCCTAGATTATTTCGATTATTCTGGATTATTATTCTAGATTATTCTGGCATATCTAGAATTACTAGTTCTTCTCATTGAAGTAACACAATTTTTAATAAAAAGATTAAATTTATTTATAATAACGAAAGCAAATCAAAAGGTGACTTTTATAAAAGAAACAATTCTGGATATTTTTACGATGTATGTACATATTTATAGCTAATTTGAAAATATACTATATTATATAAATTAATCAACTTAATTTTGAGACTATCAATTTTAACTTAAATATGCATTTTAATTTAATTATTGGTTTAAAAAACTTGATTATAATCGGAAAGGTTAGAAATGCATAGTTTTAACATATTACTTCTTACTTGTTATCAGATTAATTTTTTTTAGTTTCTTTTAGTTCTATTTAATAGTTTTGTTTTATTATAGTTTATTTTTATAGCACACAAACAATGATATATTGAAAGTTACCTTTCTTTGTCATCGATTCCCCAATAAAGGAGTTTCCAGACGACATTGATGGTTATTCCCCGAATGGTTAAACAAACTGCAATTTCATGGATTCGGCTAGGGGAATATAACATAAAACTTCCTCGTGTTCGTGCTCTTGATCGACGCTGCCAAACCGAAGTAATGAATAAAACAAACTTTGATGGCATCGATTTGAAGCGATGTTTGTGTATAAATTTAATAATCCTCCCACACCCCGACCCGGAATGTGAATATACCCCTGCAGCATGAGATAGATGGAAAGGCGAGAAACTACCCTGCAATCCATTGAGGGATTGGCGGGGGAGTGGTGCTGGTGGTGTTGGTGGTGGTGGTGTGGAACAGTGCCAACGACCAGCGAGAGCAAAAACATCAACAACTCCGACAACCGGCACAGCCAAAAAGCCGGCAACAACAAACGACAGAAAACTCTGGCAACATGTTGCATTGCAGGGGCAACATAAGTTGCACTCGCCGCAGCAACATGAGTGGCCAAAGTGAATTTGTATGCGTTGCAAGCGAGTGTCTCTGTGTGTATTTATCTCGTTTCTAGTTGTAATGTTGCTTGGCTGCAGCAACAACAGCAGCAACATCAGCAGCAACAACAGCAGCAGCAGCAACAATAGCAGCAATAACAGCAGCAACAATAGCAGCAGCAGCTGAAACAACAACAGCAGCAACAATATCTGCAACAACAGCAACATCAGCAGCAGCGGCAACATCAGCAGCAACTACAGCAGCAGCAGCAACATCAGCAACAGCAACATCAGCCGAGACCCGCAACATGAGCAACGCGTTTGAAAAACTTGTTTTCAACGTAGTTGGGTTTAGTTTACTTTGAGACGGCATCGCAGGTGGACGTGTCCGGGAGCGAGTTTGTTTTGAAAAGAACGCGAAACGTAAGCGGTTCGCGCTATAAAAATACCAGCAACAACAACAACAACAACGACAGCAACCACCACGCCGAGACGGTCCAGTGTTTGTCTTTAGATTTTTTTATGGCTCGCGCGTCGCGTCAGGTAGTTTTCAGATATTTTGTTAGTGCTCTACTCCGCGCAGCGATTTAATGGCCGACGAAAACCATCGAGCGTGTAAAGGTTGTTAGCAGCTCGACAAAGTGGTGTACATTCGACGTGAAAAGTGCCAGTGCCAGATTCAGATTCGGTTGCAGATTCTGATGCAGATTCACAATCTGTGTTTACCCGCGCCGGGATTACTCATCAACGCATCGGCATCGGCATCGTCATCGCTCATCGCTCACTCCCGCAACTCCAGGTCCAGTTCCAGCAACTCCACTGCGCCGCTTCTTTGCAGCAAGTAAAACCGAAACCCAAACCAGTATCTGAGCCAATGTATCTGTAAGATACGAGCACATATTGGAATTTACCTAACACGTATGCGACGTATGCACCAATACCAGTGAAGCAAAAAAAAAACATCTTGCGACCGAGTCTATTGGATTTTCGACACGACTCTCGAACACAACATCATCTCAAAAACACCCAGGGTAGGTAATCGCGGTATCTTTTCCCAGGAAAACCTCTACTCACACTTGTCCAGCTGCGTTTGCGTTTTTCCAACCCCGGCTTAACTCTAATGAAGCCGAAGTTGGATATCGAATCTGACCTGACCGGCCTGTGGAATCTACGGAGTTGTTGCTACCTGTTTTATAGCGGGTGACCCTGGGTTTTCCATTTTCCCATTAGCTGCCGCCGCTAGAAGATTTCACTGCACGTATCGAAAGCTGTGTGTGGGGCTATTTATAAATGCCCAGCTCGGGGAGTACTACAATTTATGCTGTGCGTCTTGGAGCAGCCCAGGCTCGGCCAAATCCGGTTTTCAACCCAGTCCCTCCGTCCCAGTCCCATTGCCATTCCCCATCCCAGCCCATATAACATATCCCAGCCGATGTCTGGCGGGGCCAACATCAATTCAATTTCTACTGGCTGAGTGAGTTTTTAGCTCTCTGCGGGCAGCAGAAGAATCTCCATCTCCATCTCCAGGTCGAGCATCTTCAATCTCTGGAGTGGCGAATGGAGATGGAGAGCTGAAGCTGGTTTCGAGCTGTTTTCTTTTCCCTCGCTTTGTTTTCCTCTCTCTCTCTCTCTCTCTTTATCTCTCCCTCTTTTCGTTTTCGTTTTTTACTATTTGCAGCTAAAAGCCGAGATTTTTTCGCCGATTTCTGCTGGCCGATGATGATGAAGGTGCATGGCCTTATTTACCCAGTTTCCAAATCGCTCACCGATTTGTGCTCATTCCTCCGCGATCTTTTTGCTTCTTTTCATGCCATATTTTGTTGTTGTAGTTGTTGTTGATTATTTCGTTGCGAGGTATTTGCTGAATCACACGGGGATCATTTGAATTTCTTAGCCAGACAGACAGCCAGTTGGATCGGGTTTTTTTTTTCTTTGGAGGCACACCCAACGCATTTAAGTATCCCGCTCCGGATTTTGACTCACAGCCAAACAATGCGACATGCGGGAATTGTTGTGGGGTCGCCACAGGCACGACCAAGAGAGAAACAACAACAAAAAAAAACATCAACATCAACATCAAAATGCAAAACTTGTTGCTAATAAACAACAATTACAACAACGACAGCGACAACAAAAACAAGTTCAGCTAACCACAAAAATGCTGCCAGCTAACTCCGCAGTCACCCGTTCGTTGCCCAGGAGCTGGGCGCACCAAAACAAGTCCAAGTAGGAGCCCCAATCCCCACCATTGCTGTTGTTGTTGCTGCTGTCACACTAGCGAGCAGCAACAGCAACACCAATAGCAACAGCAACATCAGCAATTTGTTGTCTCTCCTCGTGGTCTGCACGGAGAGAAATATGGCCAATAAACTCAATCGTCTTTGCGGCTTTATTTTAATAACAAAAAGAGTCTTATCTTCGGATCAGTAACGTATTTTTTTGAGTATTCTTTAAAAGTTTAAAGTTGAAAAATTTGCACACAAAAATTGTGTTGGTAAATTTATTTGTTGGCCTTGCAATACTAATTTATTGCCTTGTTCAAATTAATATTAGGAAATGGCGATTAAGGGTACACAGTTTCAAAATATTAATTAGTAGGGGATTTCATTAATTTTTTTAATAGTCCCCTTAATATTTTAATTATAACATTTGCAATATTTAATACTACATAATTCGTAAAATGCAATCCTGAATGCAACTTTATTTTGTATTGTTTTAATACTATTGATATAAATTTAAAGTCTTAAAAAATTGAACTAAAAAAATAATCCAAAAAGGAAAAATAAACCTTATCAAATTTTTAAGGAACATTAAAGTCCAAAAACATTTAATCAGAGAAAGATAAGATTATATTTTAGTGGGCTATTGGTAAAAGTGTTTGACCTCCTAACTTCAGTTTTCTCTCCGTGTGCGGTTATAATTTTTGTCCCCATGTGCAGACCATAACAATCAGTGGCCAAGTGGCCAGCTGCCTCATACTAGAGAGTATCTCTGTTCTCCATCGGAGAAACCGAAGAAACCGAAGAAACCAAAGAAACTGGAGAAACCGATGAGCGGAGACAAGCGTAGAGCAAGAGCAGCCATAACTGTGTCAGTGTGCAACTTGGAAGTGGTCTAAGCCTATTAAGCTCGCTGGCTTAAGATCGGCCGACCGCCCGATGGAACCGCGTATAATGCACAATCCCAGGTGAATTAAGCGTAATTAATGTCGACAGGTGTCACAGAATTGGCGCAAGCTCAAAGAGATTGCAACGCCCTAATTGGATGCACCAATTAGGAAGTCAACAAAAAAAAAAAAAACGGGGAGAAGTGTTCTTTCTGACTTCAACTAGGCGCTCACTTTATTCACGTGATTATCATGGGGACCGCTCTTGGATATTTGCCACTGCCCCAGCCTCCTCCCAGACTTCCGGGCCGGATCTAGACCTCCTCCTGGCTGCGGCGTACGCAGCGGGTTACCTTCCGCTTGAACTCCGTGTAATCCTCGCGCCACTCCTTGGCCGCATCCACATTGGCGGCGGACTCATCGTTGGGATCGGTGAGCATCGAGATCACCGATAGGAGGATCGTCTCCACGGTGTGTACCGGCAGCCAGCGTTCCTCGGCCTTCTCATAGCCATATTTATCATCCCCGGGCTCGTGGAGAATGGAGATGCACACATCGCCGGCCTTGTCGATGTTCGGATGCCAGATCTCTGTCACAAACTTCATGCGCGGCGGACGCAGCGGGTACTCCTTGGGAAAGACGAGGTGGGCCTTGAAGCATCCACCCTCGTAGAGGGTGTCGGGCGGCCCAATGATCACCACCTCCCACTTGAAGACATCGGTGTCGCTGATCAGGCCGGCGGAGAAGCCCTCGACGGGATTGCGCTGCAGCTCGGCGAGCTGGCGATTGAGCAGTAGCGATGCTTGCAGGTCGGACATATCACTGGGCTGGGGGTGGTGGTGGTGGGGGAGTGTATCAGGGAGTCACTCAACTCTGGGGTTTTTCGAAAGGATCGCACCGAAATACTTACTGTAATTTTGTTCAAAAATTTCGAGTCTCTTTCTGGGTTACTTCTACAGCTGCTGAACTACGCTGAATGAATAGGTCAACAGACATTGACAGCCTGGGCCCCGATAGCCCTGATTCGATCTGGGGTAATCCTAATGTGATTATACATACGTCGGATTATGTATAGGAAATATATATAGTAGTAGTGGTAAATGTATACTCTCAGGTGAAAAAGAATTCACTTATGATTGATTAAAGACACCACTGATTTGATCTGATTAAATGATTGAAGGTTGGATTATATATACATATATATCTATAAAATTGTAGGGATAAATGATTGCTGAAAGCCAGCTCTGATTTTAACTAGGGTAATCCCAAAACCATTATAGTTTTGATTATATATATATAGTCGTTGGGATAAATGTAGATTATCTCCAAGGAATAAGAATTTTCATATGATTGCTTAAAGACACAACATTAAAAAAGGTTACCTTAAATTTTTAATATTAAATAGGATGTTATAAAATTTTTTAAGGATTATGTTCTCTTTAGCATTCTCTTGTTTAAGTATAAATATTAAAATGTTTATTATGAATATTCTAGATATTTGATAAATAGAGAAAACACCTTGATATTTGCTTGTTTTCTTAATACATAAAAATCTCTTATCTTTTTAAACATTTTTTATTAAATAATTCACTAAGTTGTTTACGAATTTTGATTTTTGTTATACAGGCAAATAAATTGTTTGCTTTATTTATTTCAATACTCAAATATAAACCCAATATAAATACACCTTACATATATATATATATATTCTTCCAACAAATATGTTCACTCTCAATCAACGTTTTAGTTAAATTAAAATTATATTACTTCCCAATTGCTTAAATTTCAGGAATTTAGCAACACACAATGCCCATTCAACTCCAAATTCCCGAAAGCCTGAAAAGATCAAACCCCAAAAAAGATACAGATACATGAAAGTCTCTCTCTCTCTATCCAATCTCTATACAATTGCAGCGCAAAGAAACTATCTCCATAGAATTCCCCGATGAAAGCGCGTCTTGAAAGTTTCCATTATAGTCTCTTATTGCTCTTGGCCTGAAATGGTCTGGTTGGGGGCCTGGGGAAAGTCCTTCTATTCGGTTTCCCTCCATTACAACCAATTACTGGGCCCCTTGCCAAGGCAGCTACTTCTCTTTTTCCTTTGGCTGGCTGGCTGAATGGAAATTATGATGGTCGCCACATTGTTGCCGTTTGGTTTTTGGCTTTCGTAATTGCGCAAATGCACTGCAATGTTG
This sequence comes from Drosophila setifemur, assembly GCA_021224005.1. Taxonomy (NCBI): domain Eukaryota; kingdom Metazoa; phylum Arthropoda; class Insecta; order Diptera; family Drosophilidae; genus Drosophila; species Drosophila setifemur. The sequence goes on along the minus strand of JAJJHY010008598.1, from coordinate 18,773,637 downwards.
GCCTGCAACTTCGGCCACCACATATGTGGCTCTATTGGTTTTGGCCCCCTCCTATTTATATCCCCCTTTCAAAAGTTATGCGGTTTTTTTTGTCGATTGCATGCCGTTTTGCTGGCATTTTGAAATCCCCAATCCCAATCCCCAGTCCCAGTTCCAACCCGAACCCGAACTACAACCCCAACTTCAACATCAGGCTGTAGACTGTGGCTAACTGAAAAATTATGCTGGCGCAAATGTGTGAATTGTTAATGTCTCGTTGCCAGCTAAAAACATTGTGTGCCTGCTGCTGCAGTTGACTGACTTTTCATTCGGCATTGCCGGTTTTTCAAGTTTTCCACGCTAAGAGCGCGCGCATTTTCACGAAATTCCAGGCAGAGTTTTTTGTTTGTTTGTTTGTTCTTTTTCTCGCTTTTGCATTTTGTTGTTGTTATTGTTGTAATAATAATATTTACCTAGCATTGCAACAACAACATGTGTACGCTTCGTTCTATACTATACCATATAGAATGGCGTTCCAAGTCGGATGCGAATTTTGCTAAATTATCCAGCACACGCCAGGGAGCTGGAAAACATGTTTGGCCAGCCCATAAGACCGACAGCTGCTGCTGCTCGGCCGGTTGGGTTGGGTCTGGCCTGGCTTGGCATGGCGTTCCTTTCCCATCTCCACTTCACTCCACTCCGATCTCCGTTCGGCCCATTTAAGTGCCACATGTCGGAGACGTTCCGCCAGATCCCGCAGGGAAAGCGATATGACAGCGAGAGAGAGACAGCGGCAACTCGCACGTGCCACTCTCCGCTCCTCCTTTCAGGGAAAAACTCGAATTTCCATTTCCTACACAGAGCGAAAACGCCCACTTCATGGTATCTCTGAAATTAAGTGATACAAATTTAAATGATAATGGATTGACCTGCTTAAATCATTTGCACAATTCTTTTTTAACCACCATCTTTGTCATGTTAAGAGTTATGCAAATTTGGGCTAAATTAAAATTCTATCAGCTTGAATTGTTAAATTAAGTTTAAGGCGCTATTTAAAGGTTGTTTATTGAGGAATAAATTATTATTTGAATTATGACATTGAAATTTGTTGGGTGAATTGAAATGATGTTGTTAGATCAATAAATTTAAATAGTTTTTATTAATTTCTGAAACATTTATCTACGGTTTAAAAGTAGTTTTTAATGCTCAAATTTATATAAAAAATATATACTAATTATATAAATTACTGAATGGTTTCTGAGTCATACTTTGCCTGGGGTAGAGTTTTTTTAATCTATTTATTGGCAATAATTTTCCTCTGACTCTAAGTTAGGTAATTTCGATTTCTCGAAACTTTTAACCTCCCTTTTTTGTTTTCGGTGCAGGAAAAGTGTCGCTGGTGATGAAGTGACATTGACTCAGCGGTTCATTTCAGCTCATTTGGGTTCGTTTTGTGAAATTGATTTTCAATATTCATTAAGACGCCCCCAGATACAACAAACAAGATCGCCGGAGTTCGTTGGCATGGCATTAAATTGGAAAGCAGGAAAGAAGAGTAATGCGGGGGTGGTTGCCCGCTTGTTTGCCTCTGGTTTTTATTTTTCGGTGGGCGTGGCTGTTGCATGCGACAATTGCGCTTCCGGCAACACCAGCATACACTCCTCAGTATTTCCCCGGAGCTCTGCTCTCTTTTTTTCTTCGGTTTGCTCAAACAATTCCCCGCGTTTTTTCCATTTATTTCTTTTTTGGGTTTGGCCTCGGGTTGGAACGGGAGCAGGTGCTCTATGGTCTGTAGCCTGGTCGCTGTTCTCTCCGCTGCGTGCCTCAAATTGCTGCCTCATGTTGCGTCCATCAAACAGCTGACGGCGTCGATCAATTGAAATTGCCTTTTTTTCCTCTATCCCTCGAACGCTGCATCTGTAGGATAGTATGTATCTGCGGTTGGTTCTTGTCGCTGATTACTTCCTGGAACTAATGGCTGAGCAACCTGCTGATGAATTGTCTTGCAGGTCGATCATAAAAGTATATTAATAGTGTCTATTCATTGTGGATTGGTGGTGATCTTATAAATACAAAGTTCCGTGAAATTGTATCTTGAAATATTTCCGTTTTGAGTTATTCTGGCTTAAGAAATAATCGAGTATTTCTAGGATCGTTAATTAAATTATTAAAAATACCTGAATGAAATTTATGCTATTTTATCTTCGTAAAAATATTTTAGAAAATTAATCATATATTTTTTTTTCGCTATTCCTTGAACTTTAAAATTGTTGTTTACTTAGTGAATTATTAATTTCCAAATGGGCCAATGTCTGCTGTTCTCATAAATTCAGCTTAAATGAGTGACCAACTGGATTTTAGTGCTTTATTGGTCCTCTGAGTTATGCACTGCAATATTTTTTGTTGTTGCCCCCGGAGAACACAATTTCCAATTGCATGCAGAAATATGAGACTTACTCCGCTCCACTCCCGAGTTGGATATTATTTCGTTCCGCATTGTGGGAACAAAACAATGCCAAAGAGCGGACTCAATAAATTGCAGAAAAGCGAAAAAGTGGAAAGAACGTAAAATATACAAGAACCGAAACTGAACATAAAAAATAGGGGGAAAAAAATAGGGAAAAACAAGCTTTCCACTTGCAGTTTTTAATGTGTTTTGTGCGTTGTTCCTCGTTTTATAATTGAGTTGGCAGTTGCAGCTGAAGTTGGAGCTGCAGCAGTGCACTATTCCACTCCTCGCTGGCCAACTGCTACCCGCACATTCCCATTTTGGCCACCACAGTATCATCCCCTCCTGGAAGTGGGAGTAGTCGGAGTTGGAGTAGCAGCTTGGAGCTTGGAGCTTGGACCCGGGCACGTTGCTGTGCACTCGTGTGCACTGAATGCGAAAAGTTCTCCACACTTTTCGACGCGAAACGCGATATTATTATATACAAACATATTTCCCTTATTTTTATTATTATTATTCTGCCCATAATACCTCGGTGCAGTTCAGTGCGGACTTACCTTTGAAATTGCGGCACAAACTCAAACTCAACCCAAACGCTTGGGGATCTGCATCTGCATCTGGATCTGTATCTGGATCTGGAGCACTGGTGCAAGACAAAAACCGCCATCCTTTGGTGTGTGCCGTAATGAGCGCTTCCGTCAAAGCCCTTTTATTCATTCCAAGCACTGGGAAAAAAAAATATTCTTTTAATATATATATTTTAAAAAAACATACACTTTTGTATATTTTTTTGTATCACTCAACTTTGGTTATATTATAATTAATCTCTATTCTCTTTTTCTTCTTTCAGATTTTCTCTGAATTTATGGTAAGTTTATATTATATATATTTCAAAAATAAACAAGATATTTAATTGCTAGAGGGAATATTTTTCTTGAACCATCTTTACCTATCTTTGTTAATCCCTTTACCCCCTTAGTTATTTTGAGTGCACTAGCTTTTAAGCCCAACTGGGCCGCACTTAAAAGCGCATTATCTTTCTATCGCCACACGACTTGGCTTTAATGTTGGATCGACACCCCATAATTGCTCAATTTCTTGCATCATTAACGGGTCTGGGTTTTTCCTGAAATCGGTCTGTAATTTGTCAGACCGAATGAAAGATCACCCAGGAAGCCCAGAAACTCTTAATTTGTGCGACCATAAACGTTGGACCCCTCGCTCTCCTAGCCAAGTTTGAAGTGTAAAGCGTTATGCGTAAGAGTGTTTCATAAGCCATGAATCATGGTAAATGGACAAAAGTGTGCTACTGTGTGGACTGGAACTCTGCATCGGGCGACCCTTCTGCCAGATGAGCCGTTAGGCATCGCCGATGGGGCACCATAGAGTTCATTTACTCCGTTCTGGTGGCACCAAGAAAAACTCTTTGAAATAAAAAGAAAAGGCAGGCGGGGAAAAAAAGCAACGTTATTTGTAGTTTTTATTTCTTTTATTTTTTTGTTTTTGTTTATTCTTTTCATATTTTGCTAGACCATTTCGTTTTTAAATGCTGGCTGGGATGGTGGCTTTTCTTGTTCCGGGTGAGGAGTGGGGAGCGAGGGACGGAGAAGGGGTCAAATCCAAGCTTGGCCTGAAAAAAGTGCTTATTAAATTTAATGACAGCACGTTTGCTTGCGAAAAGCGATTCGTTTTTTTTAGTTTTGTTTTTTGTTTTTTAGTTTTTGTTAAGCTCTTTTCCAACCTTTCGGTTGTATAGTTTTTGTTTATGTATTTGGTTTATTAGGGGGGCTGGAGAGCTCATTGGGAGCACTGAGGCCATAACAGCACAGTCTTTAAGTTTAATTATGTGGCGGTGCTTCTTGGCCCGAACTCCATGAAAGGGTCATAATGGACATAAGAGTTATATATTTTCAACGAGTAATTTCAATTGAAATGGTAACAAATTTTCTTTTGTGGGGCAAACGAAAGTAGGATTTAATTAATCAATAACCATTTCCTTCTTCATGAAGGAAAGTAATTATCGAGTTTTTATTTAAGGGATTTTTTATTACGAAAATAATTCGAATTAATTACGAGTTTTTAAGACCCTTTCATACTGAAACTATAGTAAAAAGCCACAATGATCCCTGATTGACGGCAGCAATCAGGCTGTCCACTACCTGGTAGTTTTCCCCCTTTTGTGGCCATTTCATTTCCCTTTTCCTTTCCCAACCTGTCACCCAATCCTGTCGTGATTTCCACCAACCCCCTTTTGGCCAAATTGTCCCCCGTCCGTCCGGTTTGCATAAGATTTCCCACAATTATGAACGACAAACTGGCATAAATTTATGACTGGCTGTGAGTTTGGCATTTGCCGTAAACAGGCAGTGAAAGTATTTTCTTTTAATTAAAAGCCAAAGCCCCCAGAGAGCTGGAATATTCGGACCTGCAGGTTATGAGCTGGTAATTTGGTAGAAAAGAGAGAGACATGGCTTGGTTATTATTCAACTGGTTTACTCCGCCGCCCATTGAACTTCAAATTGTGCGCGAAAAAAGTGAAATTCGCCTTTGGTGTTGCCAAAGTTAATGAACTGTGTGTGAGCCGGGCCAAAAGCGGGAAGCGGGAACTTTGTAACATTAGCACAGTACCCCTCTTTGGCGGAAAAATATGCTAATTTCCCGTCTTCTTCTGGGATGGGATGAAATGGATTCATTTTTGAAACTAAAACAAAAAAGCCACACGGAAGGGCGTCTGGGATTTGGTTGCGTGCCCAGACATTGGCCACAACTGTTGACTTTTATTCACACAATTTGCATTCGCTTCCTCTGCCTCACCTGTTCGGAAAAACTCACCTGCCCACCTGCTCACCTGTCACACTCGAGTGATTTCTCGGGGTAGACGCTTCACTTGTTAACAATTAAGCGCTAAAGAGACTCCAACCCCTTGACATTGTCCCGAGATACATCTGTATCTGGTAGTGCCTTCAAAGTTCGCCCACTGACCTGGGGCCCATCTAATTAGCTTTCTTTTGACATTCGTTTTTTGGGCCATCCATTGAATTAGCATTTTCGAGGCTAACAAAGTGGACAACTCATAGCTCCTATAAATAATTCAAAACTGACCCGCGGCTTTCGTTTCATTTGGAGACGGTGTTTCGTTGGGTCTCTGTTTGTTTTCCTCCAATCTTGACTTGACTTGACTTGACTTGGCGATTGTTTTCCATGTGACGCAGCAACAGTTGTCGTGGTGCTCTGTGGGAATATCTTTCGATGAAGAAGTCATAAAACTAACCGTCGAGCGGAAATTAACACAGATACTCGAGGGCCCTCGAACAACCGGGTATTACCTGGCATGAGGATTGAGATACAGATGCCAGATACGCGGCGGACAGGTGAACCCGGCTATGGGGATTATGTTTTCGGTCTTCGGTAAATAGCCATCAGATGACGCTGCACAACTACGGGTAATATGTGGGTATCATTAGTCTACAGTTAGTCTTCGACTTTGGAATTCTTGGTGGCACTTAAATTGCGGATTGGGAACACCCGGCTCAGTGTCAAGGCTTTCTATTCTCAATAGGGAGAGAGATCTCTAGGGGGGATAAACGAGGCCTTCTCAATAACAAATTGACATGGTTGAGGCGACTTCCTCTACTTGTACCAATTAATATTAAAGAAGTTCTCAGATCTTATCCTAGTCACCTGCATTTCCTCACCTGCACTGGAATAAAATATCTGCTTCGAGATTTTTTCAATCTTAATTTTGTATCTGAAATGGAAATATTCATGGTGGGAACATTTTTAATACTCTTTTGTTTTGAATATTAAAAAGGCTTTAAAACCAGAAATGTGCGTTTGATTACCATATTTAATTTTAAGGTGGGAAATTCAGAATTGATATTTAAATATTTTGTAATTCCTTAAGTGCAAAATATTAAAGCCATGATTTTTGTAGTATTTTTCCTCAGTCTGGTTGATTGTCTGGCATTGTTGTGGCTTACTATATGTGCGTTCCATTTCGCTTCTCTGAACTTGTTGAAAGCGACTAAAATGTGCCAATTTTCTACATAAATATATGTATGTACATATATATTTCTTGGTGTGCTTGTAATGCTAGAATCGGAGAGAGGGTCCCTACTATATATGGCCACTTCATCACGCAGCGTTGGCCAAGCGTGCTGTTGCTGTTGTTGTTGCTGGTGATGTTTCTCCTATTGTAAATGCAACAGCCCACGGGCACCCCCCTCCCCTCCCCCCCTTTCAAAAACCCCCCTTCAACCAGGCGCCCCTGCCCTTCGGCGGTACGCAGATTCTATTGTTCTGGCCGCTCGTGCTTGTGCCAGATTTATGCACTGGCAAGCCTTCGGCTCACTTTTCCCTCCTCCTCCTGGCCCCCGTTCCTCCTCCGTCATCCTCCTCCTCCTCCTGGCACTCCCTCTCTCTGAACAGTTTCGATTTCAGTTTAAAGCGGATGTTCGCTTTAATTGCTGGCCCGGCGAATATTAATTCACAGATGCATTTCTGCAACTGGGACGTTTCAGGTTGCATTTGCTGTCCCTGGGTGGCAATGAACTTGCGGATTAAGTGGCCAGCCTCCAATTCTAGGAATCATTGAGCATTGATTGTTGTTGCACCAACTGGTACTTGAAATTAATGGTCTTGCTAATTCTTTGAACAATATAAATTAATTGGAATATCTAAGAATTTTAGTAGACATAAACAGATTTAAAACCATTTAAGTACGGGATTAGTTTGTGTTAAATCTCAAATTATTTACATATACTAAAAGGCATTGCATATTTTATTTATAGACATACAACATTATTAGTATAATTTGCATTTTCTTTAAACAAACAATAATTGACAAACAGTTCTGTTTGAATTATATGAAAGGTATAATAATGAAGTTGATTGAGTTGCTGTCAGTTAATTAAGTTTTTATAGTGGCTTTCAGTTTATGACCTCCATTCCCTTCACTTCCTTGACCTTTGTAAAAAAGACACGTTCACCATGCAATTAACCAAGATGCCACAAATGTCAGAATCGGATTCTCCGCTGCGGTTCAGTGGTCTTTGTCCAGCGTTACACTTGACACTGCCACTGCCATTGGCACTGCCACAGCCACGGGCAACTGCCACTGCAACAGAAACTGAAATAGCAATTTGTAATTGGCAATGCAATTGATTGTGGCAGCCAATTGAAGGGGAAGAATGGATGGATAGCTGGTTAGCTGGGATAGGTGGACGGTGGACTCACTCACTTTCACTGATCGAAAGCGTGAAGCCAAAGTTTAATTGAATCTGCAGCTGCCAGCAACAATGATTGGTAACATTCAATGGCCGTGGCTCTTACCAACTTTCAAACTTGGCCATTTGAAAGTTATTGGCCACAAGTGCGCTGCTCTCTGTACTGTACTCACAAACTGGCTCCCATTGCAACACACACACACAAACAGATACACACGCATACGTGCCCCAAAGAAACTCGAAGCAAACTGAACGTGTCAGCAAGTCGGGCTGAGGTTTCGAGCCACTGAAAAACTTGGCCTGCCTCTTGGAGTTGCGACAAAATCAATGGGAAAACTTCGCACCGA
>JAJJHY010008598.1:18712324-18750552 GCA_021224005.1 Drosophila setifemur | reverse complement strand
GTAACAGCACCGCATGTGATGGTGTGTGTGAGGAGGGTATCCTTTGCCCCTCTCCCCCCTCCCCTCTCCCCCTTTGTATCCCTGTTTGCCGCTCTCTTTTTCACGACTCCTGTGCGTGCCACGTATTTAAATTAGTATGCAACATGAATGACAGCCGCCATTGCCATCGCTCATGTTTCCCCGCTAAACTCTTCCCTGTGTGTGCGTGTGTGTGTGTGTATCTGTGTGATGTGTGTCCTTGCCTTGATTTGAATTTTTAACTTGTGCAAGGCGCAAATGAAAGCGAGCATTAGCGAAATGCCAGCGCCACCGCCCTGATGCGCCTGATGAAATTTCCTTTCGCTCAATGACTTATTCAGCTTCCCACGCCCACTTAGCCATTTTCCCTAATGCCGAACTTTGGCTTTAGCCTTACTCAATTTTCCGCCTCGGCATAGGCGAACCCCCCCCCCCAGGATTCAGGATCCAGGATAATCACCCTGGAGACAGAGACAGCGACGGCGACAGTGAGCTGAGGACTTAATAGTCAGTTTCCATAGGTGGTTGCCTTTTTGAGCTGCCAGCTGCATTGACACCTTCTAAAGCGCTGCTCCGTTCACTTGTTTCTTGTTTCCTTCACCTGTCGGCAAAAGGCACGTGCACGGGATTTTGATGGTCGGGCTTGGCGCGCAAAAGATAAAAAAGAATTGCACCCACCAGGAGAGGACACACACACTGACAACAACAACAGGAGCAACGATCAGGATGATGGTGATGGAAGGGATGCAGGCACGTCTGTTGCTCTCTGCTTGGTGCCAATCAAGTCAGCCAGCTAGGAGCTGGGAGGTTCTAAGGATACAACAACAGGACCCAGAACAACACCCACTATATAGCAAAAGTGAAAGCAACAAAATCTTCATCATCAAGTGCCATTCTGGGCTGAAGTTGACGCATACATCCAAAACACTGCAAAATAAATTGATATTGAAATTTATGCCATAAAAAATATCAGTAATATAATACAGGAAATAAATTGATAGAATATATGCTATAGAAAATTCAGCAATATAATACAGGAAATCTTGGTATTTGAACAATTTCTGAAATACACTTTTTAAAGATATCTTCGATTTAAATATCTTTGAATTTAATTTAAGCCAAGAAAACTTTTAATGTTTTCTCTCAATGATGCTCAAAATGTATTACCTAAAAACTAAGGTGTTAAATTTATTATAATTTGTTTGTAAACAATTTTTCCCTGTGTATCTGTGCCGTATTGAGGCATCTGTCCATATGCATCTCTATCTATCACAATGTGTCCCTCTCCCTCTCGCTCTCTTTGCCCAACTATTGCCATGAATATTTATGGTTCGTTGTGAGGAGCTCCTCCACCAGAGGGATGGGTTTGTCGGGGCTGTTGCTTTTGGGATTTCGGGTTGGGTATGGGAATAGGAATGGGTTTACCCAGCTGTTGTTCTTCAAGAGCACACACACACACACACTGTCTGGCAAATCAAGTGGGCAAGTTTGAATGGCTGTTGCTCCTTCTGGTGGGCATAAATGTTGTTTAAACAAAACTTTGGCTCCATCGTAGTTGGCAAAGTAGTTCTCCTCTCCTCTAACCAACTTTGATCCGAAATCCAATATCCGTTGGCAGGTGAAGCTTTAACCCAAATTATTAACAGGAGTTTGACGAGTGTGACGATCAATTATCATCATCAATTAATTATATTCGATTTTCCCGAAATATTTCGAAAATCGCAACGATTTCCGCAATAACAGATTGCTGGCGAATGCCATTAAGCTGCATTATCCATGTGTAGATACACAGATACACCAACACTGGTGCATTCGATTTAATGATTGATTTGAGTTTAATTGCTTTCAATTGTTTTGCGGAATGCAAATTTTACAATCGCTTGGCTGGGCGGACGAAGCCACGGAGATCAATAAGTAATAAATAAGTATTTTTCCCCCGCCCCATCTGCTACCGTGGAATGATGTGTGAGGGGTTAAATTGCCGGCCATTCCAGCCCCGGGCTAATATTATGCAACACTTTTGGCCCACATTCGCAAACCCTTAAATACAAGTATATATATATCTCCATCCTATTGACAACTCATCAGAAGTGACTGGCAAGGTCATGATGTGCCAAATACGCCAGGGGCTTCCAAGAAAATGGCAAAAAATAAAACCAAAAGAACTTACGACCGTTTCTGGGTCTATCTGTATGTGTGTGTGTATCTATGTTTGGGCCACTTTTCTGTGCTGCTCCCGACTTTGTCACACTTTCAGCACCGCCTTCAAATATTTGTTGTAGTCCTCTACTTTCCTCGGTATCTCTACTTTTCGCTTTTCTTGTTTATTGATTTTCTCTCTAGGGTGCACGGAGAAAATGCGATTTCCCTTTGTCGATGTATCTTTTCAATTATTTTTCCTTTTCTTATTTTTGGTAATATATATGTTTTATGGGAGACCCGATTCGAAGGCAAAAATTCATCATGGTTGCTTTATTAAAAATAATAATAATAAAGTAAAACAAAACAATTTCATAAAAAAAGTTTTGACTCTAGGCTTTCTTCTTATAAATTACAAAACAATTTAAAATTACTGTGAAAAATACAATTTATATTATAAAGTACCAACATATTTCATTTATTTGTCAAACTTAATAATTACTTTATTCAAGATCCAAAACCTAGTTAGTTTTCTTCCCTGTGCAGTTGGTGAAAGTTTTCTATTCTTTTCTGGCATTATTTATTGTTCCACTTTTAGTTTTTGTGCCGCTTTAACTACTTGGATTCCTTGCTTGATGAGTATTTATAATTGCACTTAGCGTATTACAAGTCGCCATTGAAAGTCGAGTGGCTGGGGCAGTGGGTGGCTTCAATACTAATTAAGTTGGCCAGCAGAGTTGGTGGGTCGGGCCAGCGACTACGACTACGGCCAATTGAGATTGGAATGGCTCGTTGAGTGGCTGGCAGGAGTTGTCGCCCCATCTCCCGTCCTCTCCTCGTCCTCTCTCCCTCTCTCTCTGGCCACTCCCTTTCTCTCCACTTGCCCCGAGTGCCACTTGCCATTGGAGGTAATGACGTCATTGCGGACAGTCGGTGGCCGGAATGCGGGGAGTTACCTGTGTGGAGGTGTGTCTCCTTGCCGCCTCGTGTGTGGGTGGGCAGGCTGTTGCATATGTCACAGCAATTAAATTCAAACTCAGTCTGAGGGGTTGCTAAAAATAAACACAGGACACAGGACTACGCCTCCAAAAAAAAGTAGGCAAATCGCATCTAGATTGGGGTCGTGTCCCAAAAATAATAATTATACGTATCACAAACCTATCAGAAATAATTGTATTCCATGGCGCATACAACAGGCGATTTTATTGGAATTACTTTGGCCCAAAAAGAAGGAAAAACCTGCCTGCCAATCAAATGCCAATCATCGAACTGAGTTCTATTATCGAAATTATCGTTTAGGCCATTTTAAAATATATTCCAAAATGTGTAAGCCAATAAAAAGGCAGACATTTTCCGAAATTTGTGTGGAGTTTGAATGTAAACACAGATGGCCAGATGACCTCTAATCTGGTTTATTCTAATTTGTTATATAAATAAGCATAATATGCTCTGCAACATCATCATCGGCGTCATCATTTTTGGGGCCGGGCTGGCCTGATGCCAGATTTATATCATCTTTCACTGTATAATATTCACTCTTGCTATATTGTATGTGGGCCATTTATATGTACATATATATTTTTTGGCACATTCTTATGCCGCACCACCCCAACCCACTCCCCCCCGGTTTTTCTCTCTGTACTGTGCTCTGTGCTGGTTGTGTGCATAAAATATTTCTGTGGTAATTTTTCATGCTCACATTAGCGGCGTCTGTCAACCGAAAATCGGGGAAAAAGCGATAGCTGCAGGGTTGGAAAATGTTGCAGCATCCAGGAAGCTGCAACTTCGCTCATTTTCTCATTTTCTCCCTTCTTTTTTTGTTGTGTTCTCCGCCCGCATAAATAAATAAAAAATATAAAATACAGCAGGGAAAAAAGCCAAGGGCCCCAGGAGGGAGAGTCCCGAAGTCCTGGAGTCCTGGCTGCCTGTCGTTTAATCGGTATTGATTTTGTATTGTCGTTCCGTTGCCAATATTTTACTGTATTTCATTTCTTTTGGCGTGTGCGCTTTTGGCCAATGCCGGGCGCGTTAATTGAAAGCCATACAAATTGCGAACCGGCTGGCAATCAATTATAAAATTGTTTGGCCAAGGACGATAGCTGCAGGAGTGGTCCTGTTGAAGTTGCAGCATTAGGATCAATTGCTTATTTATTGCGAAACATTTTCAACAGGATTTCGCTTTTAAGGCACAGGCGTCGTCGTTGTCTGAGTCAAGTTTCAGGCACTGAGAAAAACAGCTTGTTGAAATAAACAAATTTTATAAGAGAAGATTTAAAGCAGGATATTTATCAAATTTATTTGAATTTTATTAGAAATTTGAAAGTATCACCTTGAGTACTTATTTCCCTGGACTGAATACTATTTATTTTCTCTCAGTGTTTAAGATGGCAGTTGAGAGGGTTCATGTAATACCCCGACAGACAGGATAAAAAAGAGATGAAGCCCCCGTCTGGGACATCTTTTGGTGCCTGAGCTTGAGTTAAGCCAATTCATAATTCATTTGGTAGAATGCATGGGTAATGGCCACATTGCAGATGCATCTATCTATCCGTGTGCACATTGTATTTCATTAAAATGGTAATTCGATAGAACAGTTATCGAGTATTATTTATTTGGTTCCACAAATGTTTGCTGTGCTTGTTGTTTACTCCGCATTATAATCGAATTCGTGTTCCATGTTAATGGGAATATTCAATGCGGACTTGTTTCGTAGCCTTGGAGATGATTTATTTTTGTGTATTGTTTCGAGGGGGGCGGGGCGGAGTTTTCCGGGGGCAGAAAAGGATCACCCATCCGCCCCCTCAAAATGTGTTTAACGAATTTACGAGTTCTCTGATTTATACACAAAATTGAATCAAATTCAATTTTCCCCTCCAAACAGAACAAAAAAAAATGAAGTTCTCAGTTCAGTCCACTTTCCCTTGTTCTCTCGGAAAATTCTCTGTGACTCTTGTGGTTTTTCAGCAATTTTCGCTCTTGGCAACGAATAAATCTGCGACCCTCCTCAATAAAAATAGACACATCCACAGTTTCAATTGCAACTAGACGGCGGCGGCAAATCCAATTTTTTCACTGCCCCAAAAAAGTCTCACACGCAACGCAAACAAAAAACAAAAACAGAAAAAACTGCGGCTTTGCCACATTTCAATTCGGGGGAGATGAATCGAAAAGTATTAATTGAGTTTTTGTAACCAATCGAATAATCAAATCAAAACTCATTACAATAAAGGTAGTAAAATTAGCGCTATTGAATTAAGGCCGACTAAGGCCAATTAAACGAATTAACGCTGATATATATAATAAAAACGACCGACGACAAAAAAAGTGCAAAAATGTTTGGCTGCATTTATCAGCTTTGGGACTGGTGAGTAGCGTAAATCTCGTAGATTTCCATCTCCATTTATAGCCCACACCCCCTTTTCCACCACACCCACACCCACACCCCCATTTCCCATTTCCCGCTGAGAAAATGTGGCCTACAAGGTCAGCCGTGTGTCTGTGGCCAAAGCGGCGACTGCAGTTAATCAATTACGGTCAATTACGCCCGGAGCCAGTTGCAGTCGGACGGGGTCCGGGCTCCGTGCCTTCCGCAGCTCGATAAATTGGAAGACCCCGGCTAGGGATTAACCCCTTGACTACTCATGGGTCAAAAGTTCGGACTAAGACGGAAATTGGGCAATGAACGCAGCTGGATAAATATAATTGGGGGCCGGACTACCTATTTCCATAATTATAATTATTTATTTTTGCATTATTTACATTATTTTTTAAATTATTCTGAAGTAGTTTTTGGGCTTACAGAAATATAGGAAAATATTTAAATGAGATTGATTTTAAATCTGATCTATTTAAAAAACAAATTTGAAGTTTTAAATTGTCGTTTAGCTTATATTTCATAAAAGATTCACAAACTATAATTTTGTGATTTTTTATTTTATTACAAAAACAGATTTGCAACTGTAATTCTATTTTTTAGAATAATCTTTAAAAGTATAAGAATTAATTAACAGATTATCAGGTTGTTTATTATAAAATTAAAATCAAAATTAAAAACAATTTATTTTTTTGTTATAATTTAATTTAAGTACATTTATCAATGATATGGTCTTTTTTTTATACATCATCTAACAGTTCAAGAATTAATTGACAGATTATCTGACAGTTTAATAAATTTATGTTTCGAATTTAATTTCTTAAACAATTGTAATTTTGTTATAACAAAATTTAAGTACAATTAACAATCATGGGGTTAACTGCCCTGGTCACGCAATTGAATTAAGTCCGGCGACCTCAGCGCGGATTGAATCACATTTCTGCTTGTCCAGCGAATTTCCACTGACCATTTTCTTTTGCCATTTCCATTTCGCATTCGCAGGCTGGAGGCGCCGCCGCTCTTCACCGCCGGCACCATGGACCCCAAGAAGCTGCAGCAGCTGCAGGAGGCGGCGATGCTGGCCCAGCAGCAGAAGAAGCTGCCGCTGGCCTACCAGACGAATCTCGTGGACTACCGCACGGCGGCCTACAGCCAGGCGCTGTACCAGCAATCCCCCACAGCGACGAGTTCCAGTGGCGGAGGACCCCTGTCGCCCATTGAAATGCAGCCGCAGGCCAAGCACCACGGCCTGATGAAGCACGGCGGCGGTGGCACATCGAGTAGCTCCCACAGCTCACCCTACCATCAGTCCTACTCGAGCAGTGGCGGAGGCACCGCCGGGGAGCAGCTCTACCAGTCGCCCACGGAGCGCACCTATCTGGCGGCCGCGGGCAGGTTGCAGGCCAGCAACGCCATCGCCGGACACCATCCCATGTCGGCCCTGCAGTCGCAGTACCAGCAACTTCAGGCGGCCAAGATGCAGGCCCAGATGATGACCCAGAACGAGGCGGCTCAGCAGCAGCAGCGCACCTTTGCCATGCGGCAGGCGATGAACCCGCCGACGGGTCACTACCACATGAGTCAGTCGCCCAGCATGGTGTCCAATATGACCACCCTGACCCAGCAGCAACAGCAGCAGCAGCAGAGGGCTCCTCCTTCTTCGCTCAACTTACAGAATCAATACCAACCGGCTCAGGGTCCTTTGAAGTTGCAGCAACAGTTGCAGCAGCAACAGCAGCTGCAGCAGCAGCAGCAACAGCAACAGCAGCAGCAGCAACAACAGCAGCCTGTGATGCCCAAGCACTACCAGGAGCAACTCTACGCCCAGCAACAGCAGTTGCAGCTCCACCAGCAACAGTTGGCCCTACAACAGCAACAACATCGCCACAAAAGTGACCTCCAGACCCCGGGCAGTGAGCATGGAACGGTTTACATCCAACAGAATCACCCGGGGCATGTGGTTAATCAGGCCTGCCAGACCCAGATATCGGCGGTGAAGCCCAAGGCCACACCCAGCTCAGAGGAGTCATCCACCAACTCCTCGAAGAGTCCTTCACATGCCCCGCTGGACAGGAAGAAGAGCGCGGGATCCATACAGGCATTGAAGTCCCCCATCACCAAGAGGCCACCCACCACGCCGGTCACCTTGTCGGGATGGTTGCACAAACAGGGCTCCGATGGCCTGAAAGTGTGGCGCAAGCGTTGGTTCGTCCTGGCCGAGTACTGCCTGTACTACTACAAGGGACCCGAGGAGGAGAAGCTGCTGGGATCAGTGCTGCTTCCCTCATATCGCGTATCGGCCTGCTTGCCCGAGGACAAGATCTATCGGAAGTTCGCCTTCAAGTGCGAACACCAGAATATGCGAACCTATTGGCTGGCAGCCGACAGTTCCGAGTCCATGATGCAGTGGGTCAGGGCTCTGGCAGCGGCCAGTTTGATGCAGGCCCCTAGCAGCGGGGAATCGGAGCCGAGTGTGAGTTCCTCCTTGAATCACAGTGGTGAGAATTCCGACTCGGGGATTCACACGCAGCCCAGTAAGGGACAGCCTACTCCCTCGTCGGAGGGGAATGGAGGTGGCTCTCAGCCCCTGTATGCCAATGCACCACCCAAGCCCCGACGCAGCAACGATGGAGGCTACTCCTCACCCTCACCCGAGCACAATGAACAGCAAATGAACTCTAGTCGTCGTCTGATGTCGCCCACCCAGCAACTCTACCAGCAGCAGCAACAGCAGCAACATCAGCGATCTCAGCAGCAACAGCAACCGCAGCAACATCATGCCATCTACGACACCAGGACGGGACATGTGTCCAGCGCTTTGCAGCTGCAACAGGCCCAGCAACAGTACTCGCTGGACCACTTGGAGGCACAGTTCCAGCAGCAGCAGCTGGACATGGAGGAGCAGATCGCCAGGTTGCAGCAACAGCGAGCCGCCGAGGAGATATACGGGGAGCGGGAGATGTATATGGCTAAGTTGATGCAGCAGCGTCAGGGTCCCAATGGCAGTTATCCCACCCAGCAGCAGCTCCTCCAAGCGGAGCGTAGGACTCCCGATGCTTATGGGCGATCCAAGCAGCAGCGTCTCTTTGCCGCAGCAGCAGCTGCAGCGGACTACGAGGATATCTACAACATGTCGCAGTTGGGGGGTGCAGCAGGAGGTGGAGGTGGTGCCATGTCCGCCCAGGAGGCGTTGCTCCAGGAGGCGGCCAGCTACCGGCGACCCCTCAGCCCGCCCAGCTACGATGGCTCGAAGCACGTTCCAGCCATGCCGCAGCGATACACGCCCAATCCCATGGAGGTGAGTGTGAAAATAAATACGGGTTTGGGGTTTTGGGTTGGGTTTGGGATAGGGGTTTGGGGGAAATCAGAGATGGGCACTTGGAAAACTTAACTAGCCATCAGTGGTCTGGAGAATATATAAAAATTATGCTTCGATTGTAAAAATAATTTTATATGCAAGAATTTTTATGATTTTATGATTAACCTACGAGATTTACTCAAAAAGTAGTTTCAGGACTACCTTAATGTTGCTAAATTCATAAGAAACTTAAAACTTTAATTTGTTATATAATAAAGATACAAATCATGTTTAATGAGTTTATATCTTCGTAATATATATTTAAAATTTGTACTAATATATTACTTAACATATATATATCAAGAAAATAAAAGGTCTAACTAAATGGTTTAAAAAATTAGAGGAGATACAAGTATATTGAGAAATATTCTGATATATTTGGAGCTCGAATTTTTACATAATAATTTTTTGTATAATAATTTCCTATATAATAAATTCATGTTTAATCAGTACATATAATCGTAATTTCTATTTAAAATAAATTACCTAACTTTTAATTATAGAGAAGATAAAGGTCTAACTAAATGCTTTAAAAACAGAGAATATATATTCTGTCTAACTAAATGGTTTTAAAACTGAAGGGAAATATATTTATAAATAGTCAGATATAGATATATGGAGCTAGAATTTGTACCTCCAAATATACCCTTATTTAGACACCTTCACTGGAAAACCCTCCAATGAATCTCTGGGTGTCCACGTTCCTAGCTTCTTGAAACTTGAATCCCCCTGATAAATCCACGAATTTCCAGCTTGTTGAAATTTTCGGCAGGATTCAGTTGGAAATAGTTGGCATCCCTGCAGCAACTGCTGTAATGCGATTCTCAAAGGCAATCAAATGGACAGACCGCTGCCCTCGGCAATCCTCAACTGCGATTCGCATTCCGTTTGCGATTGCTGATGACCTGCCACTTGCCTGGGCAACCACGGGTTTATGGGTGCTTTGAGAGCTGGGAGCGGGGAGTGGAGAGCAGGGAGCAGGGAGCAGGGAACAGATAGGAGCTGAAAGCGCGAGGGCGTGGCCAACGCGGGGCAAAGGTCAGCCCAACAAATCATCTGCGATGCCACTTGATGTTGTGTGATTGCAGCAAATGGAGGAGCAACTGCAAGTGCAGCTCCTCGTGCAGAAAGGGGGCGGAACCCGATGGCGGTGGCTTTTTATTTCCGCACCTCGTTCCCTGACCCAGTTCCGGCAGGTTGTGGCTGCTTTTTGCCGGGCATCTCACCTCAGCACGTATTCAGCTTTTCACTTTTATTTGCCCTTGCCAGGGATTCTGCGTCGCATCGAATCCTGCCCCTTTCCTGAGATAACTCCCTTTTTAGAACCACAAGACCCGGTGCTCTCACAAAAGCCGCACCTGCGATGAGTGCTCCCATTGATGGATGGGAGAATGCCCAGGAGTCCATCTGCCATCTACCATCTCCCGGGAACTTTCGGTTTCAAGCAGCTGTCTCGAGTTCGTAGCTCACTCTTTAATTTGACTTTAGTGTGTCAGTGGGTTGCTAAATTGCAGACATTTCCACGAACTGCGAACTGCGAACTCCAGGCCCACTCCTATCCACTCCATTCTTGGCCGCCTCTTGGTCTCAACTCTGCAATTTCCTTCGAATGCAACTTTATGAGCCATTCCCGGGGAGGGCCGGAGGGCGGAGGGCGGAGGGCGTGGCAGCTAGTTTAGTGGGTCAGGTCAGGCGCCGCAAGTTAGCCGGGAAATGGGAAATGAGTCGCGTGCATGATTTATGGTCGCAGGCTTCTTGGCCCAAAAAGCAGCTGTGCCTATGCCTTAGCCTCTTCCTCTGACTCCTCCTCGGCCTCCGTCTCAGCCTGTCAAGTGTCGAACAAGTTAAGAGCCACGCCAATCCTTCACAGTCCAAGAAAGTTCCAAAACTTTCAAAAATACACTCTTCAGGAGGAAATCATAATGCTAAAAAAATTTTTAATTTTGACATAATTAAATATTTAAAAAATGCTCTCCTGAATGGATATGATCTTTAGGAAATCTCAATGTTAAATAAAATATCCATCTATGGGAAAAACATATTTTTTACATATGTAAAGATTTCCTTATCTTTTAGAAGAATTTCTTTAAATTCAAAAAAAGGGAAATAGAACGAAAGAAATAGTAGAAAGTGGTTATTTAAATATATAGCCTAGAATCTTATGAAATAACTATTCAACTGCTTGAAATGTTTTTAGTATCTTTTTTCCATTTTTCATATTAGTCATTACAAATATTCGTAAAGTTCTTATATCAAATTACATTTACAAGAGAGATGTTGACATTACAATCATATGGAATAAATAAAATAATATGCACTTAAAGCCACAAGCTAAAATTGTTATTAATTTGATAACGTAATAAATAAATTGTACATGTTACTAAAATACAAAAAAAGCATTAGCTTAAATATTGATAAAGGGAAACTCCAAAAATCCATCAATATTTATTTGACTTCAATGTATCCCTAAGTTTAGTTTAATTTTTAGGTGGGTCTCCAATATTTTTGCCAGTGCACAGCTAGCTTAAAAATGCAAAATGCCAGCGATTACATTACATAACCCTCGCTAAATCGTTTTACCTTCTGTTCCCATTTCTCCCTGCAGGCCAGCGCCGCCGATCAACTAATCAATACGATGGAGTTGCGTGCCCGGTCGGCAGCAGCGATTGTCCGTCCCCACTCCGCGGACTTCCTGGAGTACGAGGCACGGGCCGAGGCAGCTGCAGCGGCTGCAGCTGCGGCCATTGCCCAGAGCCAGCAGGAAGGGGGCCGGGCACCCCGGCCCAAGTCCAGCTTGGACATCAATCGCACCCCGGACAGCTTCTACTACTCCGAGGCCAGCTATGCGGACAAGATGCGGAAGAGTGCACTGTATCTGCAGAGCGGAGGAGCCCAGCCGCAGCAGGCTGGTAACTATCGCACCGCTGCCGGAGAATTCAGTTCCGGGGTCAATACTATTGGCTATGAGAATCCCTACGAGAGAGCATACAAGCGGCAGGAGCTCCTGGCCGAGGCACATTCTCAGGCGCAGGCCAGCAGCATGCCAAGGATGAGTCGATCGGCCAGTCAAGGACGATCGGTGGCCTCACAGCTGCAGTCGCCGACGCAGGAGGATCTGCCACCGTTGAATGTGCATCCGGGATCCATATTCCCGCCCTCGATGTCCACGCAGGAGATCATCAGCAAGAACGAGCAGTTCCTGCGCTCCGCCAGCGCCCGTTTGCCCAAGCGAGCTGGTGGCATGGATGATGACTACTCGGCGGATAATTCCACCACCACCTCACCCACTGGGGGATCGGGTGGGGCGGCTCCATCGCCGCAGCACCACCAGGATGGCGAGCGGAAGCGGGAGGAGTCCATGAAGCGTCTGCTGGAGTGGAAGCAGCGCATGCTGCAATCGCCACTGACCCGCAAAGGTATCCAGCAGGGCGGTAGCAACATGTCGGCCATGTCCAAGCTGGGCAGCAATCCGAACATACTCCTCTCCTCCACGGCGGTGGCCAGTGGAGCACGGTATGCCCCCCAGGCGGGCAAAACCGGATTGGTAGCCAATGGAAATGGTGCAGCTTCGGGGGCAGGCAACGGAACAGGGAACGCGAACGGGAACCCTTCCCCTGCCAGTGGCATCCAGCGATCGCGATCGGAGACTCAGGCCAACCAAGGACCCGGAGGAGTGGTGTACAACAACTACTCCTCGGACGATGAGGGTGAGTGTCAATCGCACGATGAATTCCTAAACGTACTTCCCATTTTGCTTGGCTTTAACTCTGTCCCTATGTAATACGTCTCCATCTGTATCTGTATCTGTAACTATAAAAGTATCTGTCTCTATTGCGTATCTGTAGCTTCGTTTATGCGACATCTTATTTGTAAAATATGGGGCTAAATTAAGTAGTAAAATTATTTGGAATACTACAAACTACCATTAAATATTATATTTAACCATACACACTAAAAACTATTTTACAATTAATCAAAATATAAAACTAGATCAAAAAGAATCTTTAGTCTTGAAATTTTAAGTTGCATTTTTTAATTCAAATGAAGCAAAATTACAGAAAAGAACAATTTCAATTTCAAGTTTATTGTTCAATTAAATATATCTTTCATAAATTTAAAATAATTTGTTATGGCTTAAAATAAAATAAAATCCTTTAAGCTGGCTAAATATTTTCCACTTAATAATTCTTTAAAACTTTCTGTAAAAAAAAGTTTCCTTGTCCTGTAAGATGTGCGCATAAACATAGTGTGTATCTCTATTTACATCAGTATAGTATAGTAGTTGTATCTGTATCTGTATCTGTATCTGTATCTGTAGCTGTTGCTAACCGCGCTGCCCTGCTCTGCGCTTCTTACTTTTACTTTTATTTGCTCTTTGGCTTTGCTTTCCATTTAGTTGCATGTTGCACGATGCAGGCCTTCAGCTGCCACAGCTCTCTTACTTTGTGGCTGTCAAGTTTTCCCCTTTTAGGCCGCACTATTTGCTTGTAATTGCGTAACTGCGTTTCCGCTCGGCTTTCTCCATATAAAAAGTTTTTCAAAAGTTCCATACATTCAAAAAGGACTCTCTCGGGGCGAATCCTTCACATTAACTAATTGTAAGCCTACTCCATTTCAATGCTAATTTAATGCAGACTAAAAAAAAACACAAATGCTTCTTGTAGTTAATACTTGTGTGATTTTTACCACGTTTTTTGTTGTTGCATTTAATTATGATTGAATAAATATGGTTAATTGGCAATAGTACAGCAAAGAGAGAAGGCAATTTATTGCGATAAATAAACTTGTTGAGCGAAATCAAAACCAAATAAAATATATATTAAAAACCTTCCTGCCGTGCGCACACAAACACAACCATCCAACCACCCACACACACACACACACCCACACACACACAGATATGCACACACATCAGCGTGAAAATAAATATGTTACTCGTATTTACGGAATATGCCCAAAAGCAGGCAACATAAAACATTCAAAATTCCAATTCTGGCCAAGTTAAAATTTTAGGCCAAATAAAATCAAATGAGAGTCCATTTTTTTTGCTCCTATTTCAGGGTGAACATTTCCGTAGTAAATAAATCTTTCTATTTGAAAATCCCTTCTATCTTTTCCATGGGTTAGTTGTTGCAAATGGGTAACCATTTTGGGCGTAGTCTCTCGTTTCTCGGATCTGTTTCATTCATATACGTTTTCCAATCATGACAACTGGTGCTTGGTATTTCCACTACTAAATGCCGCTGTAAACTTCGCACTAAAACCCAAACGAATATAAAATAAAATATAAAACTCCAACTCCAACTCAATCTGGGCTCATAGCGCAATCGACAACCCATTTGATTGAATTTAATTACATTCCAACCAGCAAGATATACAAATACGTTTTATATTTCTTCTTTTTCCATCCATACATATATATATATCTATTGAAAACTTGTTTTGGTAACTCTTGAACAAAAAAAAAAAACCATTTGTAAATGCTGTAAATGTAACAATGAACTAAACCAAATCCAAAACCCGATAAAACCATAAACAAAACGCACAAATCGCAGCTGGGCCTGTGGATGAAAACTTGTATAAAGCGGCGGCAGGAAGGTCAACATCAAATGCAACATCTAAGCCAACATCAACAGCAACAACAACAACAACAAGCCAAACAGAAACACAACCAATAACAACAACAGCAACAACAACAACGTCGGTAGCAAACCCTAGCAGTAGCCCAAATGTAGAGAGTCCAGATGCAACACCAACACCGACAGCTCAAACAGGTGCCACACCACCAGCCTCACCTGCAGCACCACCAAAACAATACCATCCCAAAGCCACCAGCAATGCCAAATTCCAGCTAAAGCCCATTCTGAAAGTGCACGAGGCGAGTAAAACCCGAATTATTCAGGTGCAGCCCAAGTTGCCCGAGGAGAGGCCCAAACTCAAATTGAAATTACCCCCAGCCAAGCGGATTTCCCCGGGGGAGGAGGAGGAGCAGGGGCAGGAGCATGTGGATGGGGAGCACTCACCCGTTCCCATTTTGCCAAAGAAAGCGGCTCCTAAATCGCCGCAGAATGCCAATTATGTGCCCGTGTACAACAATAAGCTGGTTAGCAACTATGAGAACATGGACTTTGGCAAGCCAATCCCGGAGCGAAAGTCCCCGGAGTTGAGGCCAGCGATTACGGATCCCGAGGAGACGCCCATGCTGATGCAACTCAGGTTGTTCAAGGAGCAGCAGGAGAAGGAGCAGCAGCTGTCCGAGGAGGACCTAACACCCACAGCAGAGAGCAAGCCCATTCCGGGGGAGGATATGATGGAGCCCGAAAGGGATTCGAGAGAAGAACCGGAGGAGGAGGAAACCGAAGAGGAAGACGAGGATGATGAGAGCACCGCCTGTGAAGAGTACACAGATGACGATATTGACGAGGCCCTAGCCCAGGATGATGATGATGAGGAGGAGGAGGAGGAAGCTCCATTGCAAGTTTATACAAAAACCGAGCTGGAGGAGGAGGAGGAACTGAAGCTGATATATGTCAACGAGCCCATCACCCCAACGGACCAGCAATTCGATGAGAGCCATTACCTACCCATGACCCCCAAGAAGGTGGACCTGGGACAGCCCGGCATCCTAACTCTCATCAATACCCATGAGTGCTTCGCCGCCGAGGAGGAGAATCACTATGTGGAAATGACGAAGGAGATCCAAGATGAGGACAGCAAAAGCAACTATGAGATCATGTGCTTGGCCAGCACGAGTGCTAGTACCTTACAAATAACTCAGCCGGAACCGGTGTACATGGAATTGGCGGGGGTAAAGAGCTCATCCCTGGCGCCCACCAGCGAAGAAGCCCACTGCTCCTCGGGTCGTTCCACCCTCAAGAAGGCCAAGAAATCGGGCAGTGAGACCCTGAAGAAGAAGACCAAGAAGCGTCAGGGCAAGGATATGCCGGATATCCTTAAGCCCGCCAAGAGTGCTCTGGCCTTGGCCAGCGACAGCTCCGATGCAGATGATGAGAGCAGCAGGCAGCAACTGGAGGCCAAGAAACTGCGTTCCCGATCCCGTTTCAGCTTGTCGGATACTTTCAGGCCAGCTTCCTACTATTTGGGGGCCTCCACGCCCCTCAACAACTACGCAGAGAGCTCGGATAGCGAGATATTGCCACCTCCTCCGATTCCGGACTCTCCACCACCCATGGAGGAGCTTAAGACCGAGGAGATATTCTCATCGGAGCACTATGATACGGTGAAAAGACGCGATAGCAACAGCAAGGTGAATCTCTCGTACGAGCAACTGCCCAAGATCCATGCCAGCAACACCTCCTTGAACATACCCAAAGCCGTTCCGAGTCCCACTCTGAAGAGCAGCCGCCTCTCCCTGCCGGATCACTTCACCAAGATGAGGCTAACGCCACAGAGATTGCAGGTTACGATGACACCACCGCAGCAACATCATGCCCGCACCTTGTCCGACTCCAACTATAGTTGCCAGTTGACGGATAATAGTTCTCGAACCTCCTCCGATCTGGAGCTGTATCGGAGGAGGGGTCAACCGGCAGCCCAGCAGAGCAGGTGCATCAGCAATAATTCCCTGCTCCTCAGCAGCGAAAGTGAGTCCGTGGAGTTCCGGCAGAGATCGGACTCGGAGCTGGATCGCCAGAGATCGAGGCGACCGCTCTCCCAGGAATCCATCAGCGAGATCGAGTCGCTGAGCGAGCAGTTCGAGGAGACGCTGAGCAGCCACGAGCTGGACACCTACCTGAGCCACTTGCACCTGAACACGGGACAGACGACGCCGACGAGTCATCTGCTGAACGATGCCAATGCAGCGGCCGGAGCGGATATCCTAACGAGTCTCATTAAGCCCCCGAAGACATTCCGCAATGCCGAGGACGAGGAGCAGCATTTCTATGGGAACATCCACTTCCTCTCCTCCACGGACTCCATCCAGCAGCTGGGCGGAGTTGGGGAGTTCAAGAGTGGAGCAGCCGCTTTGGTGGCTCTGCACAGTCGCACCAATAGCAACATATCCACCCAGTCGGCTCCTTATTACTACTCGGAGCTACCGGCACCACCTCCGCTGAACAACCAAAGGGAAATCCATGCCCATGGCTTGAACATAGCCCACATCCACAATCCCATCGACAGGCATCAGTTCAATGTGGACGCCTTGGTGGACAAGGATCAGGCCATCGATAGCAAGAACCTGTACTGCGTCAAGGACAACAACGAGAAGCTGAGCAACAAGAACCTCAAGCTGAACAACAACCGGCAGCTGGTGGATGCGGCGGAGCTGCCGGAGAGCAGCAGCGGTAGTGGTGCACTAAACCCGTCACATTCATATCTCACAACTACTAAAAACACAAATCTCGCCCGAAAGGCGATTGGTGGTAGCGTTATGCCGTCGGATGATGGTCCAGGTGCTGGTGAAGATGCGAGGGCGGAGGAGGCGGAGGAGGAGGAGGCGGAGGAGGAGGAGGCGGAGGAGGAGGAGGCCGGAGGAGGAAAGACCCCGTCGAATAATGTCAATCCCAACCTCTCACTTTTAGGTGGCGAGTTGCTCTGGGAGGAGGATGCCCTGTGGCGTGAGAGTTTGCGGAGAGTCTCCCAGCGGCATGCTCGCTCTCTGGATGATCTGGACAGGATCACAGCCGGTGGTCCGGTGGTCAGTACGCCCAAGGCCAGGTTGAGTCGCGAGGTGACCTATGTGAATGACAGCCTGAAGCCAAGAACCCAACAGGCACACCACCACCATCTCAACGAGCACGATGTGTATGTGCAGCTCTTGGATAACGCCTCCCTAAGCCAGGATCAAACCGACTCCGATGTGTATGAGGTGCTGCGCGAGGAGACGGCTTCCAATTTGTCGCACAAATCCAATGAGCTGGATCGCGAAACCATCCGCCAGTGGGATGCCATGTCGAGTGGCCTAATGAAGAGTCACCATGGCAACGCGGAGGCGACAGCGGGAGCAGGAGTGGCCCCAATCCCGACCCCGGCAGGCACCGCCCATCTGCCCCTCACTTGCAATGTGCGCTCCATCATCCAGCAGCTGAATAACAGCAACAGCGCCACCGCGGACGACGCCAATGGCAATCCGATGGCTTTGGGGAAAAAGTCCAGGAGCAGCTGCCACAACAACAACCACTGAGCAGGAGGAGCAGCAGCAGCAGCAGAAACCCCAAAAATATGCAATACTTTTCCGTAGTTTCAATTTAGTTTTCCGCTTTTCCATTTCACTCCCCACATGTGCGTGTGTGCGATGATGATGATGATGAGGTTTTCCATCCGTCTCTGTGTGTGTTTGCTCTTGTTTTACCGTTAGATATAGCCTTATTTGTTTCGTTACCGTTACCGTTACCGTTGTTGTTGTCATTATTGTTGTGTTGTTTTGTTTTGTTTTGTTAATAAATCAACTGGTAAGCAAACTTATACATATATATATATATATATTTATTTATCAAACCCGAAAACCCACATATCTCATTAAGTCATTAATGCGCTTGTATATATATATATCTGCCACTCACCCCTCACACATGCACCCCCTCACCCTCAACCTCACCCACGCTGTAAAGTTCAACAAGCAAAAATTCACAGATAGTTTGAGACACATTTCGGGGCAGTTGCAAATACAGATTCCAGCAGATACAGCCACAGATTATACACAACAGTAGATACTTTCTTTCCCACCCTTTTCCTTAAAAATTAAAAAAAGAGCCACAAATAAAATCAAGCCAAATTAAATATATTCCAATCCTAACCGATTAATGATTACTGATTGCTTTTCTAAATATTTCGCGCACGCATTGAAACTATTTTTTAAGCCTGACCCCCAACCCCATCAATAATCCTCATTAAATTCGTGTTTAATATATATATATCTTCACCTCGTTGTAGCCTCGATTTCCGTTCGTAATGTGAACAATCTGCCTGTGGGCAATCTTACGGTGAAACCGGATCCCTCGGACGCTCTGCATCAGCAGCAGGAGTCGGCCTTCGCACCTTATTATGGGGGAGCTGCCGAAACCAAGTATGCCAAGAACACGGTGCTCACGGATCGCGGCCTCTACGCCGGAAACGGAGCCGGATTGGCCACATCCCCAGCCCAACACCAGCAGCCGCAGTTCCGGATCCGACGGGCCGGCAGTCGGGCAGAAATCGATATGTTGGAGCGGGAGACAAGCAGCCAGATCAGGGTAAGTGGTTCTTTATTTTATTATATATATATATTTACTATATATCTCAAATATTTTAAATCTAATAAATATTCTCAGTTTTATATTGATAGGAATTTATATATTTTTATCAATACTTCCAATTGACCCCAATAAATAAAATTGTATTTATCAAGCGAATAAATTTAATAGCTCTATGGAAAAGTGATTTTTTTTTATTTGTGCCAAATAAAATCGAAAATTATCATTCTATGAAAATTGAAATTTAAACGAAAAGCTGAAAAACAAATATTCCCAGTTTTAAATTAATATGAATTGCTATATTTACTAATATCTCCAATTGACCCCAATAAATATAAATATATTTATCAAGCGAATAAATTTAATAGCTCTACGTTGAAGTGGTTTTATTTATTTGTGCAAAATTATATTCAGTGAAAACGAGGTCATAATTGAAATTTAAACTAAAATCACTTGGAAAATAAATTCAAAAAGTAATCGTTTTCGATTGTTGTTTATTCAAATAAAATAAAAAAGTAATGATGTCAAATATTGTTTGGCATTTACATTTCCTTTAATTGCTTTTCCCATGTAAAAGATACTTTTTTCAATTAAAGTATTTTTAATTAGTTATTAGGAAAAATATTTAGTTAGGGTAATAAATTCGATTTGAAGGCAGCCCAAAACAGCACAAATTCACAATTTTCGCACAACCCACAGAACTTGGATGTGTCGGCTGGGGATTTGTTGAGTCGCACCCACGAGGAGCTGGTCCTGCTCCTGATCCAACTGAGACGCCAGAGCAGCCAGACAGCCAGAGCCATTGAGCAGTGCTGCAGCGATATCCACGATGTGCAGGTGGATAAACCAACTATTAATTCCATGTTTATCGGTTGTGGGTTTTCGGCTTAAATCTGGTGCTGGTTCTGTGACTAATCCAATGAATTACTATATTTATCCATCTAACGCTGTTAAATTAAAACAAAAATCTTATTCAAAGAGATCTCTATAATATTTTAATATTTGAAAACCCATTAGAATCGCCTGCGAAGTGCCGAGGGATTGACCAGGGCAGAGAGCATCCAGCGGTTGGATTACCTAAAGCAGCATCTTTTGGACCTGGAACGGCACTATGAGAAGAGCAAGCCGCTGGTCAATCTGGTGGACAACATGGTGAAGCTGGGATCTTTGTACCGGAACGATGCCAATGGCCGAGTTCAGCCAGCAACTTTGGACCGACTGGAATTCAATCAGCGGATGCAGGAGCGCCAGATGCTGCAGGAGGAGCAACAGCAATGGGAGCGTCTCAGTCCCAACCAGGCGGAGTTGCAGGTGGGTTTTAGGAGGATATATATAAATATAAAAGATTTTTAAAATTTATTTCAAGATGAACAACTAAATTATATTAAATACATATGTCAAGATATTTCTTTTGTTTCGGGAAATTTGATTTAATTCCTTTTAATGGTATTACAATATTAAAGG
Source organism: Drosophila setifemur (assembly GCA_021224005.1). Classification (NCBI taxonomy): domain Eukaryota; kingdom Metazoa; phylum Arthropoda; class Insecta; order Diptera; family Drosophilidae; genus Drosophila; species Drosophila setifemur. Next base: position 18,730,007 of record JAJJHY010008598.1, on the reverse strand, counting down.
TTTTAAAAACCAACACAAATTTTCAATAAATATGTCCAAGATAATAATAATAATTAATTTAAAATCAAATTTGAAATTTATTAACTTATTTTTGATTTTTAACCATGGTCCTACAATATTTATAATGTAATTTGTATTTATTTCCCATACTTACGAATGATGAACAATATTTCAAATTTGGTAATTAATTAAAAATTAAAAAAATTACAAATTGGCTTAATTTTGAAATTTAATTCCCTTACCAGGCCAAGGTGCGGGAGCTCTACCAGCTGGATCAGCTGCTGCAGGAGGAGTCCGGAACCTTGCAAAGCCTGCAGCGGGACAAGGAGGATCTCGAGCGGGCTCTGGGCGGGCTGAGGGCTCGCATCCATGACAGCAATGCCACGCCCATGGCCCTGGAGGCGGCCAAGAAGCAGCAGCACATCCTGGAGCGGGAGCTGTCCCGCGTCCATCAGCTGCTGGCCGAGAACTCAAAGGTAGCCAAGGTGCCTAGTAGAAGTTTCTTGCATTTGTGCGTCCCCAGGATCACGTCATATTTGTCTGCTTGAGCTTCGCATGTCGCTTCTGTAACTAACAATAACTAATTCGAATCCCCTAGATACAACCCAAAATTAAATAGAAGATACAAGATTTAAAGACTTCAATCAGACAATTGTTTGCCTTTCTCATAATTCGTTGTGTACCGATTGGATAGCAATTATGCCAGCATTATTAGCTAATCAAATTTTGTATTCGATAAACATCAATATCAACAACATAAATATTTAATGTTGTCATTGTTATTGTTATTGTTATGTTTAAACAATAAAGACATCCGTTTGATTTAGCACATTTCCCCAATTAATGAAAAGATAATTGATTGCAATATTTGCCAATGCTAAATGCCACAAATATAATTACAAAAAAATGGGAGAAAATTAATGAAATAAACCCAAAATGGTTCTGCATTTATCAATAATAATTAATAAAACAAAAATAGAATTCCGGGAGTTTTATAAATTTAATTTTATTTTAGTATAAATGTGACTAAGGAAATAAATGCAAAAGACTTCTAGATTTTTGTGGCTTCCGCTGCATGTGCCCCTGCCAGATCGAAGAACAACCCAATTAACCCAAATCTTAACCCCCAGAAACTGGAGCAGACAGTGGCGGGAAATGCTCGCCTGGAGCAGGAACTCCTGCTCCTCCGCCAGAAGGTGCAGGCCACTCGAGGAGCGGCCACCAATGGAGACCATATTAATGGAGACCAGACTGCAGCCGTATTGCAATCGGAATTGGAGCGGGTCCAGTCCATAGTTGGAGATATGCAGAGGCAGCGCCATGAACTCAGCTCGGCGGTGCGCCAACTCACGGAGAACTCCACGAGGCTGTACCAGGAGATTGGGAACAAGGAGATGAACGGTGGCGGCTCCACCAATGGCAGCCTGAAGAAGCGCAGCAACTCCACCAGCTGGACGGAAACCGATCTGGATGCCAATATGCTGAGGAGCGGCAGTCGCCAGACGCTGAATGACTCCACCCTCAATCTGTCCACTCCGCTGTATGTGGACACCAACAGCTCGACCAAGTTGAGTGACTACAATCGGTACAATGGCGGCGGGAGTAGCGATGCTTTGGAGATGAGCGGTGTCGATAGCGATGGCTTCCTGGATAGCAACCCCTTTGCCAGTGGCCTGGAGAAGCAGGAAATCAAGACGGTGCGGATTGTGAAGCGGGAATCGGAGCGCAGGCATCGCGACCGCAGCGAAAGGGGTTTGAGTAGCTCCATCCAGAATCTGGATCAGGTGCTGGAGGAGGAGCAGTATGCCCAGCAGCAGCGCGAACAGAACGCCATGTATCCCCAGAACTCGGAGGAGCCCTTGACCAATGGCCATCACAGTCGCTCCAAGTCCTTGCCCCGGAACTACAGTGAACCACCAAAGCCGAGGCACAGCCGCCACTTGAATGGCAAGCAGAATGGCCATCATTTCAATGGTGGCTACGACTATGACAGGAACAGCAACTACGAGCATCAGCCACCACCACCGCCGGCACCGCAGAGCAATGGCCACCACCATCATCCCCTTTCCCATTCCCATCACCAGCAGCAACAGCAACAGCAGCAGCAGAGGGAGCAGCAGAGGGAGCATCTGAATCCTCTGGCCAATGCGTATTTCGCCAAGCAGCTGCAGCAGCAAGTCAATCCCTCCAGGGACAGTGCCCGAGTGGCCCTGCGCACCAAGACGGACTCCCTGCAGAGCCTGAACAAGAGCCTCACGGACATCAGTCCGGAGCCGGTGTTCCAGAGCGTGGCTGCCCGCCAGATCATCAATGAAATGTCCGCGGGATCCGCCTCCGAGGACACCGAGAAGGTGGTGGAGAAGGTTCCGCCCCCGCACAAACATCGCCGGGCGGTGCCGCGGGAGAAGAGGCGTCACTACACTGCGCCAAATAATGTCAACCAGAAGGCCATGGAGAAGGTGCAGGCCGAGAACGACATGAATCGTAATGTGAGTATATTTGGAGAATACTTAACATATTTTTGTTTTAGTAATTAACTAAATAATATTGGTCATATTTTTTATATTTTTTTTCATTTATGATTTTAATGTTTTATATATTATTAAACCTTTTTTTTTGGATTTCCACAGAACACAAACTGGCGAGCTCGAGATGATCTGGACATGGAGGTGGCTCTTCGGCCCCGAATGAATGCCCCAGATGTGGTGCGTTCGGCTCTGGGACAGGGAGAGAAGATTTCAGAGAACACCATTGACAACTTGCTCTTGGCTCCGAACAAAATAGTCATACCCGAGCGTTACATACCAGAAACAGTGAGTATAATTAAATTATAATTTAAAAAAAAAAACTTTAATTTGTGGTAAATAAAAAACAGACGCCCGAACTGTCGCCGGAGGAGAAGAAGCGTCGTCAGGAGAAGGTGGAGTCCATCAAGAAGATGCTGTCCGAGGCGCCCATTAGCAGCAACGTAAGTTGTTAATGTTTAAATTATATCATTTAAATATTAATATTTATTATTATTTTACAGGAAAACGAGAGCCTGCCGCCGAGCAAACTCAACGCCGAGAAGAAGCAGCGGGAGCACCTGCTGCAGCTCAACCAAATCCTGGCCCAGCAGGTGATGCAGGTCAGCAAGATCGTGGCCGGTAAGTGGATCAATCCAGTGCATCATTTAGGTCTCCTACCAGCAGATAACCTTTGTGTTGAGTTCCAATCGATATCCTAAAGCAAATCCCAATTCAATCGTTTGAGCAATGCCTTGCAAGTTGAGTTTACGTTCCATATGTTTATGTTCTTACTAATACGCTCTCCAAATCGATCAAATATATATCTATGTGTACTATATACCTAAGCGTTTGTTCAGTGTAATCTAACCATGCCAGCGACCCGGCCAACAACTGTACCCCCCTCCCCCCCTCCATTTCAAACTATGTCAACTATGCTCTTCTAATCTCTATATATGTATCTTCTTTCAACTCTTTCTGATTTCTAGATGATTAATGATAATACATATCATATGCATACCATCTAATCTAAAGCGTTAAGCCCCCAGTTCGAATAAGATCATCCCCCGATCATCCCCCCACCTCATTGCGTGCTCATCGACGGAGTCCGACCTCATGACTCTTCCACCTCCTCTCACATTTCACAAAGAAATACAAAGAATACACATATTCTCCCACAACCCACAACACCCACAAACAACTTCAAACACTGTCAACAAACAGTCAATTGTCATACCAAACATGTGGTCCTCATTGTCCTCTCATGCATTCGTATTTGCACCTGACCAGTTTATGTATAATTAATCATAAATTAAGTAGGCATCATTCTACGAAGAGTTCTATGAACTGCCCCCAAATTGCATATTTTATATATATTGCGCATACGCAGGGTTAGCCGGCCTGCAAACATATCGATAGGGAAATTGTGTGTTCCTGAAAACTCTGGCTAGACTTTCAAGAAATACTAAGAAAATGTGGAAAATATGAGGGGGGAATTTGAATTTTGTATCTGAAAGTTTTCAGGAACACGAATTGCATTAGAATAAATTACTTAACGAATTATTCATTACAATCTATTTCATATTTGTATAATTTGTTGTTTCGCATTCGTATAATTTGTATATGTTTATTTATTATTATTTGTTTTGCATATTTTTCTAGGCAATCCCACTAGTCACAACTAATCCGCAAGTAGCCTGTCGAGTTGTTTCTGTTCACATTTTGTGTTTTTCCTTGCATTGCATTTGATTTCCGTTCACGTTGTGTTTTTGAAAATCAATAACTGAGAGGGTTCGCATCACGATTCGCGATAAATAAATATGTTGGCCAAAACAAAAACAAAAAATAAAAACCGGCAACAAAAAACACATTTGCATACACAGTACGTTACACCTAAGTAACACCTAACTACCATAACAACAACAACAGCAACAGCAAACTAGAACACCCGCGAAGTTGAGATTTACAGCATGCTAAAACTCACAACAACTCACTTCAAACCAAACGCAAAATTCACTACAAAAAAACTACAACAAGAATAAACTGCAACGCAAATAGCAACAAGAACAAGTACAACAACAACAAGCACAAGAACAACAACAACAACAACAGTAATACGATTCCGTAAGTCCAGGTTTGTACACATTTTCCGATTATACAATATTCATAAATAAACAATAACCACGACTATTGTAGCTTCTCCGCCATGAATATCATATATATGTACACATACTATATATAATATAATCTGCTTAGCCTAGACTTAAATATTGGCCCAAATAATCAAACCTGCACGCCATAACTATAATCGTAAAATATAAGCCAACATGAAAATTGCACTCCAACACTAATTCACAAAACCACTAACACAAAAGCTAAACTAAACACTAAATAAAAAAGAAATTAGCAGCACATTAAAAGAAGCACAGAAAGTTAGCACTAACCAGCAAAATATTGGAAATTTAAAAAAGAAAAGTTACTTTAGGGTTCAAAATTAGGAGTTTTTTTACATGTACAAAACCCATGATTTTAATGGAAATTGTTTAACTTAACAAGAAAAACTCCAAATACGGAAATCTCCTTAGATACACGGAAATTGCATAGAATAACTTTGAGATAGTTTGGAAATCAAATTTCATGGAACTTGCTTAGTTTGGAAACTAAATTTTTGCACTGCCTAACATGCGTATAAAACTTGTCCAAAAAAGAGTCAAGAAGCGATAAATCGCATCGAGGAAACGTAAGTATAAGCTCGGAGCACCAATAAAACAGCCAAGAGCCAGGAGTAGCAGTAAAAACAACAACAAACCAACAACTTTAGCGAAACAAAACCTACACATCACATACAAACATATATATAAATATATATATATATACTTCCAAATGGTTATCGGTGTACTTTTTGATATACTTCAAACTTTTACAGCACGCTTGGAAAGGGTTTTTGGTCTAAGAAAATGCCAATTTTTTTGCGACGAGATGAACTAACTTATTGCCATTTGTGTGTAACCCACAGAGAAAGCCATGTCGAGGTCAGCCGAAAAAGCAAACCAGGATGAGGAGAACCGATCGGAGTCACCTAGCGACCCACTGCCGATATACCAGCAACGCGACAATTTTTACAGCTAAACTAGTTGCTGAAAACTACCGAAAGCCGCAACTAATTTACTAACTCCGAACTAGCGAATATACATATTAATCAGGCACAATATCCGCTGCATTTATCTTGAGAATCAAACTAGGAAATTTGCTAAACAATTTTAACCGAAAACCGAGTATCAATTCTTCAATGTGACTGAGTTATAGGGGATGCTATACACGTATATATCTGAAAAGTTGAAAAGACTATTGCAAATCGAAATCGAATCGGAGGGAGATGGGGGGGAAAAAATTAACGAATTTTTGGCAAGAGAAGGAGGGAAAACCTATTGTTATTGCGTAATATGCATATTATTATTATACATATATATATATATATATACAACATATACAATATGGAAATCAAAGATTCAACATATCAATGTAAGCGTGTTGCAAGTCATTCAAACGATATCAATTACACACACAATTAGCGAGCGTTCTTGAAACTGTAGGAAAATCGATCGATCGATAAATCAGCATACGAGTATATAGTGTCGGAGCAGGTGGAGGCGAATCAAATATATACGTTCCTGGAGGACGCAATTGGTCAAAACTCATTCATGGCAACTAAAAACAATAACTTCAAAGACTTTTGTAACGGACTTTTCGAGAGTAGCGCATTTTCTCTATACAAAGATCAAACCGAACAAAAAAAACAACAACCAACCAAATAGCCGAACATTTTTTGGAGCCAATATTCAATGCATTTGATATGAACCAGTTTTTAAGATCAGTCAGTCAGCTACAGTATCAAACTCAAGTCCAGCATTATTTCTAGGGGTCGGAAAATGAAAATGAAAATGAAAAAGGAAATTCTATCAGCAGGCACAGCGCACTCAAAGCACTTCAATTCTTCGAAACTTTTCCCGAAACGTACCTATCGCAATTAAACCTTAACGGAATAATATATATATATAGAAATACATATAACTGAGGAAATATAATTCAATTGTATTGAAACGAGAACATACATATATATAAAAAGCAACGCTAAATTACGACATGCATATATTAATTTTTAATTATACATATTTAACGAGCATAATGCTATAATATACACACACGCGTACATATAATTATTTAAATGTAGGTCAATTAGCCAGGCAATTAATGTGCAGCAAAAAGGGAAGCGTTTAAAAGCAAATATTTGATAATGTTGATGGAAGTTTTAACCAACACACACACACACACACACACAAAAAGATGCAATACAAGTCAATGGATAAATGGATAAATTATACGCAATCGCTGCATGAATTAAATGTCTAACTTTAACTTTAAAAGTTACTGAAATCGCATAGCTCTATTCACAATTAAACAAAACTAATCGTAATAATCCCCAAGAAACACAACGAGAAATTGTTAATAGCGAGAGAGAGAGAGAAGAATCTCCATGCAAAATTGTACAAAACTGTATCTTAAGTTCTTAGCCCTTAGTTGTTATTACGATTATTATGTTACACCTAAGTTGGTATTTAAGGTTCTTTATTCTTTAACTTTAAGTTACCGACGATTCCATAAGTTGTTTGTACATTTCGCGGTGCTATATGGATGTGTATGTATGTAAATTATTTGCTCTCAAGTTTTCCCCTTAAGTTCTGTGCAAACACTGAAAACAATTGGGCAAAGTCAAATTATATATATATAGACACTGTCAGATCAGATGTGTAGATTGTCAGGCTTCAAAATGCAACTGCACTAAGCATAAAAGCACGCATATTCCCTAGATACGAAATCGAAAAGGGATAAAACCCCCATAAAACCCACAAAACACATATTTATTGCATATACATAAATATATATACATACATATATATATATATATATAAATATACATAAACATATACAAACAAGCTGTACGTCATAATTTGATAAGAGTTGAAGACGATAAACTGCGAACGAGAAATGTTATCAATAAAGATTATAGTTGAAAATTCAAATTACCCTTTGTTTCCATTGTAAATAACATAGCACGAAGGTTCCCCGGAACAGGAACTCAACCGCTGGTGGTGGTCACTCCCCGATGACGAATCCCAGTCCCAATTGCCGGCTAAATTCAAGATCAATGTTAAGGGGCGGCGGACACTCCGTCGTCGTCATGAATCACAATGAGTCCAGGCGCTGACAGCTCCCATTGAATGTGGTTGAATTTAATTCAGGCCCGCCGCTCGGGGCTTGGCAAATATATATATAGTATATATATATACCCAGAAATCGGCGCAAACTTAAACTATAGTAGGAGGAAAGACCTGCGAGTATGGGTTGAAATGTGGAGCATTCGATAACTTTCTAAAAGCCGTCTTATCAGAGTTCGATATCACATTTGCATAATCGTGACTCTTGTGGCGGATCGAAGATCGCCCACATCGAAAGTGCTCGGTTGCTTTGCATATTCATTATAGACTCAACCATTTGTTGCTCTTCTAATAATACCGAATACATATATCACTCAAAAACATTGAGTGAATTATTATTTGTTTGTTTATTTTAAGCCTTTCAAATGTGTAGATGGAAAGTGATTTCAAATAAAGGCCAATTCGCTCTTTAGCTTTTTTGGAGACAGATCTTTTGTATCATTTTTAAGCACTTAAGTTCAGTGAAATAATTAAAAAGCTTATTTTTGTAATCAGTTATATTATTATGAGCAATTATGTTATTTTTAAAGCACTTAAATTCAATAAAATAATTAAAATGCAAATTTTTGCAATAAGTTGGGTATAGCATTGCAACAAATTATTTTATATCAGGAATAATTAAAATCATTACAAAAATGTGTAATTCGGTACACAACAACAAAAATAATACATTTTTTTAGGCACACAAATTGGAATTTTTGTTTAAAAATAATTTGATGTTCAAAAAAACTAAAATTAATATAAAATATTTAGTTATCAATCAACTCGAAATTTTGTTATAATTTGTAATAAATTAATTTTCAATATATTTTGCACACATTTTGTTTAGTTCTATAACTCAATTTATTCCTCAATTATTTTGCTAGGTGTAACAGTTTAAGACCAAGTCGTTAATCTGTAAGATTTTCGCACTCTCTCGCCCAACCGCCTTCAATGAAGTTCGATTCGTTGACCACAAAATTAACAACAGTTTGTCACATTAAGTGGCAATTATAGAGCGTTTGCGGCTATTCCGGACCAACATCGGTCCATTGCATGTCCCCGGCTAATTACAATAAGCCCAAAGACAAGCCGAGTGGCCGCATATGTAGATTGGTAGGGGTATGAAAAAAAACCTGAATTATCATTAACCAATCAGGTTTATGGCGTCGACCGCTGACGCTGATGATGCGCGTAAAAACAACTCGAGATCAGAGTGAGTAAGGGAGCAGAGCAGATGGAAATAAGCAAAATAAAATACAAATAAAAATAAATATAAAAAAAACCCCGACATGCGACATTGTCCAAGTATTAATTGTGCTGAATTCAGTGAGTAGCCCCGCCACTTTTAGTCAATGTTGTGCGGCTAAAGCGCGAGGTTCAGGTAAATCGTTCAAGAACTGTTCGAAAATAAAGCCGTAAACTTGTATCTGAAAGATGCCCAGAATGCTACCATCCACTGCCGCCTGTGTAAGTGTTTGTCCAGAGTGTGTCTCCTGGTGTGTCGTAAATTTCCCGAACCCAACCCCATTTCAATCGCATATTTCACGCAGCTGGCCCTGTTCGCAGTGATAAGCTACCAGGCTCCTCTTCACCAGGCGGCTCCGTTCCCGGCCATCGAGAATGCGTCAGTATCCCTGCATTTGCTCCGTTTCACATTTAAGTTTTTGTTTTTTTTTTAGTGCCTTCAACAGTCACGATTTATTGGCCGAGGAATCGGCGCCGGTCCACGTCCACGTCCAGCACAATCGCCATCGGCGGCATCATGGCGATGGCAATTACCACAGCCATAGCCTCCACAAGCGGCACTGGGATCACCATTTTCCCGGACCGGACTGCCATCACCACGGCGGGTTTGGTTTCGGGCATCCATCCCACCACGGGCCACCATCGGGCCACCACAGATTCGAACCGTTTCTGGGTGGGTTTGAGCCATTCCCAAACATCTACGGACCACCGGGATATGAGGAGCATGAGCGGCCATTTAAAGCCGAACTGGAGCCCTTCAAAGGTAAGAGATGTAAGCCCTAAAAACTCTTTGGAGTAAAGTATCTCAATATTTTGCAAGCTGTGAAATATTGACGAGCAAAAACATTAATTTTCCACTTTAATTTTAATAAATCCGCTTAGCTCAAAAAAATTAAATATTATTTCTATGGATCGAAATTAAAATGTTCTACTACATCTTTTCTCTACTAATAATGTAAATATTATTTAATTTCTTTTTATTTTTTCGTTCCTGCTTACCTACCAAAAATTAGCAAAAGATTCGTTATCATCTCTAGAGTACCAGGTAACAGAGATCAGTGTATTCTTTATCAGATTCGTTTTTTATTTAAATAAAATATTTGTAAAGAAAGCCAAATCAATAAGTATTTAAAAATGTACCTTTGTCCATGGTAGTTCAAAGAAAAAAAAAACATTAAGTAATATTTACAATTTCAAAACTCTTGAACTAATCTAAACTAATCTTGTAGTTCCAAATTAGTAAAATAAATCGAAGTGGTTTATTAATGCCATTTATTAGACATAAACAATTGATTTTGAATTAAAATTTGGTTATATTCAAGGAACATTATATGAAGTATATATATTTAATAATTCATTCGCATTAATTTGAATTTTTTGAAAAATACAGTAAATTCTTATTCATTAATAAATAATAAATCACTTTATTTCTAATAAACATCTGCTAACATCATGACATTATTTCAAATAAACAATAACTAATCCGAAATCCTTCCACCAATCTTTTCAGATGATAAAGTTGGCCCCCAATCTCCTAGCTCAAGTAGCGTAGCTCCACCACCAGTACTCCCTGCAACCACCGCAGCCGCCAGCACCACAACCACCAGCACCACCACCAGCACCACAACAACCCCCTCCACCACTGCAGAACCCATCAGTTCCAGCACAGAGGATGCCACCTTGGCCATTGACATTCGCATTGGCTAACAACTTAGACTTAAGCCTCGATTCTTTGTATCTGGTGACATTAAAGTAGCTAACCAAACCACAAGTTATCTTTCCATTACCATTACCATTACCATTATTATCGAGGCGCAGTGAAGCCTGGGTGCAGAGCCCATGCCGCGTAACCCTATCCAGGCCATTCGCAGGGATCTTTATTTAGGCCCAGTCAGAAATATGGTAATTCTAGAGCATAAACAACGAAGCGGGGGGTTGTCTTATAGTCTTATAGTAAGAGATGGCCGTAAAAAATAAAATGCGCATGCAAAACAATCGGAAAGAAAGTGGCAAAAACCGACAAGCGATCTACAGCGGCCTGGAAACGGGCACAGCTCAGCCAGAAGAAACACAAAAGCTCGCATTCTTCCCCTTCCACTTCTCTCCCCCCCACCCTCTGTGATTCTTCGGAGAATCGCAACACTCACGCACTCTACGCAGGAACAAAGGCGCAATCCAAGAACCGGACTGCCTTCCCCTATAAAAGCCGAACTGTTCGAGAGTTTGACTGTCATTTGTCGCCAAACGCGCTCGAGATCGGTATTCCCTCCGCAATATACTAATATATATATATATACACTCGAGTCTATCCCCGATCGCCGCTTCGTGGAGGAGGAGCATTAAGAAATGGGTAAGCCATGTCGTGCATACAAAGTGCAGAGTGAATGCGGTGAATGAACTTGAGGCCTGCAGCATTATGGACTCGTAACCTTAGTCTTTCCATAAAACCGAGTAATACCAGCCGATGTCGGCTGTGGAGCCCAGTCAATTATTATATATGCAAGTCGCGTGGATCTCGAAAAACAAGTAATCGTAACCAGGGGGAATCGTCGGAGGTTTTTACGATTTGTTTACTGAATAAAATCATAATAGTCGGGGTGTTTCTTAAACCCATTCAGTTATCAATTAAAAATTAATAGTGTTTTTAACAGAAAAAAGATAAACTTTAAAATGTATTTTCTGTTTGAAAAAAATTTCTAATATTATATGGCCTACTTAATGGTCAAACTTCTATTAATCAAAATCGTATATATTCTTATTTAAATAATATCCATGAATATTAATATCTCCCCTATTTAGTTACAATTTATAACTTTGTTTACTAAATAATCCCGAAATCAATTAAAAATTAATATGTTTTTTACACAACAATATGTATTGAATTTATATCTTTTGTATATATTTTAAAATTTCTTTAGAAAAATGAATCCAAATATAATATTCCATATTTACTCCAAATCTTGTCAATTAATTTTTAAATAATACCCATAATTATTTATGCCTCTCATTTGGTAATAATTTAAAATTATTATTAGTAATATTTTCCTTTTCGAACCCCATTTAGTGCACTATCTGGCGCTTCTAGTGCTGGGCGTACTCTGGTCTTGGCCAGCGCCAACTTTGGCCAAGGATCAGCCGTCCCGAATTGTCTGCTACTTCAGCAACTGGGCTGTCTATCGTCCAGGAGTGGGTCGCTATGGCCTGGAAGATGTGCCCGCCGATCTTTGCACCCATCTGATTTACTCCTTCATTGGTGTTAGCGACAAAAACTGGGATGTTCTGGTTATCGATCCGGAATTGGATGTGGATCAAGGGGGCTTCAGCAAGTTCACCCAGTTGAAGAAGAGCCATCCGAATCTGAAACTTTTGGTGGCCGTCGGCGGTTGGGCCGAAGGTGGCTCAAAGTACTCCCAAATGGTGGCTGCCCGCGAGAAACGAACAAGTTTCATACGCAGTGTGGTGCAGTTCATGAGGCAGTACAACTTCGATGGATTCGACCTGGACTGGGAGTATCCGGGTGCAACCGATCGCGGCGGTTCTTTCGGGGACAAGGATAGGTTCCTGTACTTTGTCCAGGAGCTGAGGCGAGCCTTCGATCGGGAGGGCAAGGGCTGGGAGATCACCATGGCGGTGCCGGTGGCCAAGTTCCGACTCCAGGAGGGCTACCACGTTCCGGAACTGTGCGAGTAAGTGGAGGAATAAAATCTAGGAATTAAATTTCCAAAGGCAAAGAGAAAATTCCTTTTGTGCACATTAACCAAAGGGTACCCGAAATTTTCGTTTACGCTGATTTATTACCAAAACCTCCCTGCAGATTGCTGGACGCCATTCATGCCATGACCTATGACCTGCGAGGAAATTGGGCCGGATTCGCCGACGTGCACAGTCCGCTCTACAAGCGAAAGCACGACCAGTACGCCTACGAGCGCCTGAATGTGGTAAGTTAGAGATGCCAATCTCTCCGGGTGGAGGCCAAGCTAATTAGCATCGCCATTCAAGAACGACGGCCTGGCCCTGTGGGAGGAGATGGGCTGTCCGGCCAACAAGCTGGTGGTGGGCATCCCCTTCTATGGACGCACTTTCACGCTGAGCAACTCCAACAAGAACTACAACATGGGCACCTACATCAACAAGGAGGCGGGTGGCGGTGCTCCGGGTACCTACACCAATGCCAGCGGGTTCCTGGCCTACTACGAGATCTGCACCGAGGTGATGGACAAGTCCAAGGGTTGGACCGTGGAGTGGGATGATGCGGGTATGGTGCCCTTCACCTACAAGGACACCCAATGGGTGGGCTACGAGAACGAGGCCTCCGTGCAAATCAAGATGGATTTCATCAAGCAACGGGGCTATGCCGGTGCCATGACCTGGGCCATCGACATGGATGACTTCCACGGTCTGTGCGGCACAAAGAACGGCCTCATGCAGATCCTCTATGACAACATGAAAAACTATCGCGTTCCGGAGCCAACGAGAGAAACCACACCAAGGGTAAATGTTACACTTTACATTTTTGCGATGGGTAAAGTGACTTAAATTATTTTAATTATTTTCACAGCCCGAGTGGGCAAAGCCACCAGCCACACCGCCAAATCCGGATGAGGGTCCAGTGGTGCAGGCAAAACCAACGACGACAACGACAACCACCCGCAGGCCGAATCCAAAGCCTAAGCCAACTTCCAGCCCACTGAGCACAACATCTGCACCTGTGTCATCCATGGGCACCAGCACACAGAAACCAACCACAAAGGTAAGTACTTAAATGTATCTAAAGTAATAAATAATGTGGTCTCACAATAGGAAAAGCAAAATAAAGTTAATTTCCCCCAACGGAAATCGGGGGGAAATTTGGATAAAAATATTTAAGAATTACAAATTAGAATCACAATACAAATGAATTTTTTTTAACAACTTTTTAACTAATGCAAAATGACTGTAGTTATATTTTTTAAAACAATACAAAACACTTTGATTAACGAAAACAGTTGTTTAAATAATTTAAATATTTCAAAATATACATAAAATATACATTTACATTTTTGTAAGAAAAAATTATGTTCCTTCAATGTATCCATTAATTCAATGTTTAAATGCAAAATTATGCGGGAAACTAAAATGAAATATATTTTACTTGAATTTGTACCAGAAACCCAAAAAGCCCAAGAAGACAACTACCACCACAACGACAACATCAACAACAAGTGCTCCAGAGAAGACCACTGAGGCAACGGAAGTAGTTGTGGATCCCGATCAACCCATGGAGCCTCAATTCGATCCCAGCGAAATCGATTGCACCAATCGTGATTTTGTGCCGCATCCAAACTGCCGAAAGGTTAGTAAAATAAATACAAATATTTACACCAAGATATATTGAATACTTCCGTATCTTCTCCCGAATTTCCCTTGAATTTCAATTGTATTTTGTATTATTTTTCCATAGTACTTCCGCTGTGTCCATGGCAAACCCGTGGAATTTGAGTGCAAGGAGGGAACGGTCTTCCACACTCTCCTCAATGTGTGCGATTGGATTGAGAATAGCGATCGCTACTACTGCACCCGGAACAAGAAGAACCAGAAGGGCAAACAGGAACAATGAACCTAAATCTATAATAATATATTTATAAATTATTAAAAAACACACTCTATCATAAGTTTGGGAACATCACTAGGATTAAGATTTTAAGTAATTTAATTTAGGGTTATACAAAAAACATCGGCGAGACGAAAACAATAACAATAAATTCAATTTGCGAAACCGATAAAACAAGAAGTTAATGGACCGTTCAATGGAAGTGTGTGGAGCAATCAGACAGCTAGACTAAAATAATACCCGATGAGCCAGATCGGGCCTTACATAACAATGCGGCGATAAATAGAGGATTACGTATACGTAATGCTCCTTGCCCTGCCGCTGCTTTGGATGAGAATTTGCCATTTCTAATTGCGCTAATAAACGCAATGGCTTGGGACATCTCGCCCAGGTGAGGTGAGGTGTGGTGAGGATTGGGGGAAACCTTGGAACATGACCAGCGAACAGCTGTTCGTGCAATCAAGCATTCAAACGAACGAATGATAAATGCTGCCGCAAAACAAGAATGTATAATTTCAACCCTTTGCATTTGATTTTCATAAACCCAAGCGATGTTCAGCGATGTTGCCAGAGAGTGAGGGAAATGGGAAATGGAAAATGGAACCTAAGCATTTGTGACACTAAACAAATCGCAAAAGAGCCCCGAAAAATGTTGCTCAAATTTCGACACTATTTTCTTTTTGTATTGGGCTCAACTAAAATCTCTGAGTAATATGCGGAATGAGCACCGCACTGTCTATAATTAAACCTTCCTCCAAAACGAAAGTGCTGAGAGAGAAAGTGATCTAATGCTATCTATCTTCATTTCAATCAATCAGAATATCTTTTCCATAATCACCTAAAAACATTGTATTGCACCTTAGCTGAGAACTAATGGTTTGCCATCGAATTATCCCGAGATTTCCGCCGGGAAATCTCCGTCTCAAGAAGAGAGAGCGCCACCCGGCGAGAAAAAAAAGAAAATAGAAAAAAGAAAATGGAAAATGAAAGAGCAGAGAGCACTCACTCACTCACTCAACTGCTGTGTGTGCTTTTTGACAAATATTCGTGCTACGAAAATATCAAAATCGAATAATTTTCGCGGTCACAAGGTAAATTCATGGTATATGCATGTTGAGTTACGAATTGGTTTTGGACCGGGAGAGATCGTCTCGTATACTCGTGTACGCCACACCGAAAATTTCCTCCTTTCACATTTTCAGATAGAAAATAGCTGTGTGTTCTATTCAGATCTGTGGTTCTGAAAAATTTTCAAAAAACGACACGCACACGACGTGCACAGACGACCTAAACGAAGACGACCACGACCACGGCCAGAAATACGCAAATTATTTGGCTAACAATCGTCGAAAGGGACACTAAGGATTACCCAGCCGACGATTGTTGGTTAAATTTTGCTAACGGCAGCGCGATAATTTAATATCTATTTAATTATTCATAATAAATAATCAATCGATCTATCGATCTGCAAAAGTGAAAGAAAGATACAAAAAAAAATATAACGAACAAGTGCAAAATTGGAAACCCACTAAAATTGTGACAAAATTTGTGCGAGCCTAATTGAATATCTATAGAGATACCTATATATATATATATATGCCAAGATTTCCAATATACATACCACATATTATATACTACACGCAGATACATATCTTAAAAAAAAAAAAATTATCCATTGGCGCTCTGGCCTTAAATAATCGTTGATTTTCCGAATTCTTCACTCTTTCATTTAGTGCATTTAAACGAGCGCATATATAGCGGATGCATATATATGCAGAATACGAGCAAAAGTGTTAATTCTAATTTTCCCTAATTATTCGTAATTACGGAAAACTTGCAAAGAAAATTTATGACGTGGCTAACGTGTTAACCACGCTGGAAACTCGAGGATAATTTGCTGTTTTGGTTATTATGGGGCGGCTAACAATTTGGTTCCTCCTGGGACTAACGTTATTCGCCGTCTCCGATCATGGTGAGTACCCATCCAAATTCCTACCCCCCTCTAGTCCATTCCCTTAATTATATAAATGGAAAAAGGGCGAATTTGGCACTTCAGAAATGTCTTGACAGATTTTCACGCAGCCTGGGCAGGCATTATGCAATTTTATAACAAAAAGCCAAGAAAAACAGAAGGAATACGTCTGAAATGAGAAAAAAAAGATAGATATATATTAATATACGTTTAAAAATATTTGCCTGAGTTTGTGCGTTCTGTATCTTCTCGGTTCTGTGTGTGTGTGTTGGTGTCTGCAAACGTCAGTGGACGACAACCACTAGTGGCCAAAACCCATACACATACAGATAAAGATACATTTTAGCCTTTCTTCTTGTTGAGAGAACTGAGATTTGTGCGCCGCTTGGTTGCTCTTCGTTGTCATCGTTTGTAATATTTTTAAATTTAGAATTCTTAAGTTATTTTATTTGCGCTCCGCGCTCAGTGCTTGCCACCTATCTATATACATTTTCCCACCCGTGTGCGCCAAATGTCTCTGTGTATTTTGTTTGGTTTGCTCAAGTTTGCAAAACAGCCGCAAAAACACTAAAAAAAATAATGAGAAATGGCGCAAATGCCGAGTACTATATTATATATGATATAGATGGGCTCGATTGCAGCAACATAAACACATAAACACAATATGCAGGCAGGCTGGCTGGCTGGCTGGCGGTCGGCGAAATTTGTATAAATAATTCTATCAATGCGGATGGCTATGAAATGCGAAATTTCTCAAATACTTTCCTGCCCCCATAGAGGCCCAGAAATAAATCAAATAATATGACCCGCTGACAGGCAAACTGCACATTGAAAATCCATCGGCAAATCAGCAAAACCCATTTAACTCGGACTTAATTGGACCCCAAATTGTTGGCTGCTGATCTCATAGACGGAAATTTGTCCCAGTTTGTCAGAGAGAGAGAGAGAAAGAGAGAGCTCCAAAGTAATTAGCTAAGCGACCTCAGCGCACAAAAACGTCACTCAAAATCGGCGACCTTCCATTACTAAAAAGCGAAAAGCCGAGGATATATAGAATATTCCATTGCAAATGGTACGCCCCCGCATCCGGATTCTTTTTTTTTTTTTTTTTTTT
>JAJJHY010008598.1:18679900-18712269 GCA_021224005.1 Drosophila setifemur | reverse complement strand
GCGGCCAAAAAAAAAAAAAATGGTACAGAAATTTACTCATCCACAAGCTGGCGAAATGTGTTTGAGTTTTCATCTTTTAAAAATAAAATTCATAAATCCGCCGCCTATATGAGTGTGTGTGCGTGTGTGTGTGTTTGCATACTGCGAGTACCATAAATAATGTCAAGTTTGAACATATAGAATGACCTCGTCGTTGGCGCTGACATCAAATCTGAGAAAGTGCGGCAATTGTTCCGAGGCGAAGATATGAAAATAGCATTAGGGCCGTCTCTAGGGCTTCCTTAATATTTCGCATATACTCGGATTACAAATTGACTTGTCAAATATATATATATATATATATATCTTGATTCATTTCAGTTGGGTTTGTCAATGCCGATGTCAGACCAAGCGAATCAGAATGTCGACCCTACATTGAAAAGGCCATAAATGAATTGAAAACAGGTAAGGAAGAAGCTTGAAAACATATCTTTTATAAGTTTAATTAAAATTAATTAATTCCTCACCCTTTTATTAAAAAAAATTAAAATATAGTATACTCTTATTACTTATAGTTCCCCAAACCATTTAACAATATTAACAAGAAAATCTGGTCATATTTTCAAATTACAATTTACCAAAAAAAAATCGAAGCCTAACTTTTCCGAATTCTGAAATTTAATTATTTTATAATTCAAACAATATTAAAGTTCTAACAAAAATCAAGATATTGAATAAACCTTTCACTAGGCACACGTTTTTGACAGATTTATTGAACGACAATAAAAACTTAAAAGTTTTCTGTCATGACTCAGATTCTTAATTATGTTAAACATAAGTTATGTGAATTTAAAAAAAAATATCAAAATATTATCTCGGCATGTCAGAGATACGAGATTTGTATCTATAAAAACAAGGAATTTATGATGGACTTGGGGGTATTTTTGTTTTTTGCTTAAAATTTATAGATGGTGTCAGAGATGGCTCTGGAGAACTGCAATCCGATCAGCCACGTGGAGGGGACGACGACGACGACGACGACGATGATGATGATGATGATGGTGGGCTATCCCTGGGTGATGAGAAAGAGACGATAGAAATTGAAACTGTCGAATTGGATTCCACAGAGGACGCGAAAAGTGCCAACGATTTGGATGGCGATGGCATTCCCGATGACGAGGACGATGACATCGATGGGGATGGCATACCGAACGAAAAGGACGATGATATCGATGGCGATGGCATACCGAATGACGAGGATGACGACATTGATGGCGATGGCATACCGAACGATGAGGACGACGATATCGATGGCGATGGTGTGCCCAACTCCAAGGACGAGGACATCGATGGCGACGGTGTGCCCAATTCCAAGGACGAAGACATCGATGGCGATGGCAAAGCGAATCACGGTAAGAGTTACAGATCTTACCAGTATATAATGATATATATTATATGTATTTATATCTGATAGAGGACGATGATCTAGATGGCGACGGCACTCCAAATCACGGTATGTTTAATTTTATTTTTGAAGTTTGTTTAAATAACTTGCTTAACTTAAAAGCCTTCTTAATTTTGTAGATTTTTGGTGCATTGTATTCTTTCATTTGCCATTTAAAAGCATTTTATAGTTTTTCAGATTTTGATCAGCTTTTTTAGCCTCTTGCAATGGTTCAACTTTAATAGGGTTCAGTTTTTATTAATCTATATTCCAATACATTTTGCAGAGGACGACGATCTGGATGGCGATGGTGTGCCCAATGAGGAAGACAACGACCTGGATGGTGATGGCACTGTCAACCATGGTTAGTTAATTAAAAACCTATATCTAACGCAAAATTATAAATTGTTTTCTTTTCAGAGGATGAAGATCTTGATGGTGATGGTGTGAAAAATGATGAGGACGAGGATCTCGATGGTGATGGCAAAGTAAATCATGGTAGGTTATTATAAAAATCTGTAATATTATAAATTTAAATTCCTGATCCTTTACAGAGGACGAAGACATTGATGGCGATGGAGTGAAGAACGAAAAGGATGATGATTTGGATGGCGATGGCACCAACAATTCAAGTGGGTTAAGTTTATGAAATGTAAATACATTTTGTTCAATAATGTTCTGCCTTATAGAGGACGAAGATCTTGATGGCGATGGTGTGCCCAATGAAAAGGACGAAGATCTGGATGGAGACGGTATCCTGAACGAGCATGACGGAGATGTCGATGGCGATGGCGTGCCCAATGAGCACGACCACAAGGATAGCGGCGAAAATGCCGATGATGATGCTGACGATGATGATGACGACGACGATGACGATGACAAGGCGGCGGTCAAGAAGCGCAGCAAGCGTGAGGTGGATGCCGCCCCAGTTGTGGACATCAGGGCTCCACCAAGTCCTGCCGAAGAATTCCCCGTAGAGGAGGAAATCGTCAAGGAGGAGTCCGCCGAAGTCGAAGTCGAAGCTGAGGCCGAGAAGGAACCAGAGCCCGAGCAGGAGCCGGAACCGGTGGTAGAGGAAGCCAAGCCGGAGCCTGTTCAACAGGAAGAGGAGAAACCGGAGTCCGAGGAGGAGGTGAAGCCGGAGGAGCAGGCAGCTCCCGTCCAAGAGGCTGAAGAGGAATCCGCAGAGCAGGTAGCTGCTCCCAAGGAACCCGAGGCCGTCAAGGAAGACGCTGTGGAATCCGAGGAAGCCCAGGATGAACCACAGGCCGAACCTGCCAAGGCAACAGCTGATGATGACGACGACGACGATGATGATGACGATGATGACACCAAACCCGAAGATGAACTGCTCTGGGTAAGTCTATACTAGGATTTATGAAGTGGATTAATTAATCAGGATAAATTCTATATATTCAGGAGGGACAAATCCCCCAGAACCGTCGCAGTCGCCAGCACATCTCGGAGCTCCTCCAGCTCGATGAGGAGTTCAATGCCCGCGAGAAGGCCACCGACAATGTGGCCGAGATCATTCTGCGCGACATCAAGCGGATCTACGAGAATGCCGTGAAGCCGTTGGAGGCCACGTACAAGTACCGTGACCTGAGCAACCGCCACTTCAGCGATCCCGAGATCTTCTCCAAGCCATTGATCCTATTCATGGGTCCCTGGTCTGGTGGCAAGTCCTCCATCCTCAACTATTTGACCGACAACGAATACACACCGAACTCGCTAAGAACTGGTAAGTGGCAATTGAAAGTAATTTATATTTTAAAAAAATAAAATAAAATAATATGTAATATTTTATTAAGTTTTTAACCCACCGATTATGTACTAAAAAGAGTTCTATAACTTTTGTAACTATAAAGTACAGTTGAATATCCGTAACTTCTAGAACTTTGGATTGTATAACAGAATAGATATATATTCCCCATCTTTATAATATTGATTCAACCTTAAGAGCCCGTTTAAATATAATTTATTTAGGGAAATGGTCACCTGAAAAAAATAGATAAATGTGCCAAAAACAAATCAAAACAAGTACAAATTAATGCAATTTAAATGAACAATTGAAGAATGTTTACAATATGTTTCGTAAATCCCCATTTGTTAAATGTCACTTGACAAGATGCAATTTATTTGTACAAATACATAGAAGATTCCTTCGTATGATCTCCAACAGGTGCTGAGCCGTCTCCGGCCTACTTCAACATTCTGATGTGGGGCAATGAGACGGAGGTCCTCGATGGCACCCAACTGGCAGCGGATTACACCTTCTCTGGCCTGCAGAAGTTCGGCCAGGGATTGGAGGAGCGCCTGCGGGGCCTGAAGATGAAGAGCAAGCTGCTCGAGAAGGTGAGAAAATAGACGGCCACAATCTGCCGGGTCAGATCGGGGACAGAGGCAATTACATTATATATATATAAATATATATATCGGCTCGTTATGGGGCCATAGGTGCATTAACTTGTATACCCGGGATTGAGATTGGGAAACTGCTACCAACTGGCCACCTGCCAAACGGAATTTATAGCTTTTAGCGCACAGTCTGCATTAATTTCGTTATTAATAAATTAATGCGGGATGGCAGGGCAGGGGGGGGGAGAGGAAGGTGGAAAGGGGCAAAATAGCAAAGGCAGCGTTACTAAATTTAAGCACTTGGCAAATGCGAATCCGAATCCGAATGCAAATGGTTCTTTTTAGGTCAACATCGTCGAGATACCCGGCATTCTAGAGGTGCGCAAGCAAGTGTCCCGCGTCTTCCCCTTCAACGATGCCTGCCAGTGGTTCATCGATCGGGCGGACATCATCTTTCTGGTGTACGACCCGGCCAAGTTGGATGTGGGTCCCGAGACGGAGGCCATTCTCGACCAGCTGAAGGGGCGCGAGTACCAGACGCGCATCATCCTCAACAAGGCTGACACCGTCAAGCCGGAGGAGTTGCTGCGCGTCCAGGGCGCCCTCATCTGGAACATCTCGCCGCTGATGTCCTCCGCCCAGCCCCCGCTTATGTACACCACCTCGCTGTGGACCAATCCCTACCAGCCAGGCGCCCCGGCCCGCCTTCTGCTCGCCCAGGAGCGCGCCTTCCTGCGCGATCTGCGCACGGCGATTGACAAGCGCATTGAGCACAAGATCGCCAGTGCCAGGCGTTTTGCGGTGAGTAATGGGGCGTATACTTAATATTACATATTAAATGTGTATACTTAATTTGTATGATTAATGCGATGAAATGGGCAAGCCGTGTTGTAGTAAACGGGGCGTATGCTTCATTTGCATGTTCAATGGGTTATAAAAAAGACAATTATAATCTATGAATTATTTAATTTTTACTTTCCTGATTCCTGATTAGTTGTTACAATACAAAGTAGATGGCAGATTATAAGTCCCAGTTAAAAATCATTCAATATTAAAAAATATCTCACATTTTAGTCATTTTAAAGTAGATTCTAAATAACAATTAATTTTTATTTATTTTTTTAATTTATCGAATAAAAATAATAACAAACCTACAGAAGAAAATCTGCTTATTCCATTCACAATTCAAAATTGAAATATTATTTTCATTAATTGAAGTTTAAATTATTCATAGTTCAACTTTCTTTGCACAAGCTTAATAATCTTAATCAATGAAAATAATCGAATTAAAAAATGCATACATTTTTTTATATTTATAATATTTTCATTAAAATTAAGTGATGTTCCTTGGGGTCTTTTTTAGATTCTAGAATTTAAAATTCATTATAAAATTTAATTTAATTTTTTTTTCAATTTAAAAAAATAGGTGCGTGTGCGCAATCACGCCAAGATGGTGGACTGCTACCTGAACACGTTCTACAACCACAAGACGCTGTTCGGCAACAAGAAGCGCATCGCCGACGACATTATTGACCATCCCCAGAACTACCACATCTACGAGGGCCTGTCCACGCTGACGAACATCTCGCGCTACGATCTGCCCGATCCGGAGGTCTACCGCGACTTCTTCCGCCTTAATCCGCTGTACGACTTCAAGAAGCTGACGGAGACCTGCACCTACTTCCGTGGCTGCCCGATCACCAAACTGGACTTGGCCATTGCCTACGAGCTGCCCGAGTTGGCCGGCAAGTACAAGAAGATGTCCGAGTCGGCCCTGGCCAGCATCGAGGCCCAGCAGAATGCTGCCCAGAACCCGAACCCGGGTCAGAACCAGGCCGATCCCAAGAAGACGAGTTGAGGTGTTGGCTCCTTCAGAGGAGAAAACCTGCCATTTAGTTTGTTTTAGTGAGAGATAGAGAGAATGTGACATCGGCACCGGTAACCGTCTATAGAGAATTAATATCGAGGGAAACTAAAGAGAGAGAGAGAGAGTGAGAAGTGGAGAGCAGCAGCAGAGAGAGAGAGAGAGGGGTGGCACCTTAAGGGCATTTGAGAAAGTTGATCCTTGTTGCAGTAACCCCAAATAAATCTGTAGAGAACAACAGCGCAAGACAAAACAGAGACAATCTTTGTTTGCAGAGAAAGTTAGAAAGAGAGCTTAACAGAGAGAGAGAGAGAGATGGAGAAAGGGAGAAAGAGAGCAGTTTTAAATCGCAACGGTTGCTTTAGAGAATTTTCGGTGGCAACCGCCTTGCGGGAGATATTTATTTTTTGATTAACCGAACTGAGAGCTATATGAGAGGGAAACTAGTTAAATATCGAGAGAGCCAAACACACACACACACACACAGAGTACGGAATACACACCTGTATTATCTTCGTTAATCGAGTAGAGAGGTAACACAGGGTCTTCTAGGATGAGCAGATCACCGAGTAACCCATAACTGAGAGCAACTAACTTATAGACTTATAGAGAACAATCGACGATTTCTAACCCATTCACCTAACCAGCATAATCCGACCCCTCATTGGCTAGCAATTCCCAGTTCCCAAATGTCCAGTTTTCTTCTTGTCTCCTCCCCTTTCCTCGAGTAGTAGTAGTTGACAACAGCGCAGAGTTTTGAGATCCCAGATCCGAGATCCGAGATTCGAGATTCGAGCAAATGGAATATCGTTACAGTTTTGATTTTTGTTTTTTGGTTTCCTCCCCCTGACGATTTCGTAGTTGATAAGACTTTTTTTGATAAAAGCAAACAGTGAAGACGATAATAAAGCATATTTAACTTATTTAACCATGAATGACTTAGACGCATGTGCGATGAAATGAGCAGTGAAAACATACAACATACATAAATATAAACTAAAAATATGAAAATAATAAATTTTACACACTGAGAACATACGTAAAATGAACTGTGAGAGCGGGTGAAATACACAAATAAATAAAAACAACGGAAAACCCCAAGCAATTGTCTGTTTTATTTACAAATATAGCGAACAAATATTTACTTTGGACACTCTTCAAATGGTATGTTTATTCAAATATATTTACGAAACATCCGGTTTTATATTGTATAAATGGAAACTAAAAGTATTCAATTATTTAAACACTATATTTTTAATTCATAAAGTTGCGTAAGTGTTTGTTCAAACTCATCTTTAGTTCCATTACGACAAAATAAGAAATTAAGCCTTGGAAAAACGTTACCTACTAATACGATGTATATTTGTTGTATAAGAAATTCCAAAATTCAGAGTTAGAAAATACGAGACATATTTAACTATATTTTCTTAAAGTATATAAAATATTTTTTTTACATTTAAAAAAATTCACAAAACACTTCAAATATTTAACAGTAATATTTGAAATTTTAACATTTTCCAAGTTAACATTTGGTATTTTGTCAGTATTGTTTTCGAACAGCTGACTGCAGCCGGCTTTTGGTTATCGTTATCGGTTTTCCATTACCTAACAACATTTGACAACACCAGGAAGCTGGAAATAAACTAAAATATAAACTATTGGAGAAGGAGAAAATGCATACGGATCTGTCCTCCCATCTGCACACGCCCGCCTGCAATAAATTAATTGAAGAGCTACAGGCCTGCCATCAGGATGTGAGTGAATCAACGATTTATAATTGAAAAGATAATTGGAAAGATTATTGGTATTTCTGCAGCACGCCTTTGCCAAGTTTGTGGGAGTGTGCAACTCTATTGACGACAAGGTGGTCAAGTGCTTGAAAGGGGAACGCATAGCCCGATCCGCTGCCAATAGAGCTAGGGCCCGGGAACACCAGGCGAAGTACAAGGAGAAAATCCAGCAGGAGAACCAATAGATTAAATTAATCCCAAGATGACAACTGCCATGGAGGATCCCCTGGAGCTGTTCTACTTCCAGCATGATGAGCAGACCATTTGCGGCCAGCCTGTGAGCCCCATAACAGAGAGCTTCGATGTGAACTATCCCAGCGTGGTGGATCGCTTCTTCACCAGATATTACTACTTCAAGGGCGAGGTCCCCTACCAGGTGCTTTACCACTCCAACCGCATCTGCCTGATTTGCCTGGCTCCGGATCATCCCGCCTTAGGGCAGGGTATTTCATCGGTTACCTTCGATGTTGGTAATGTGGATCGCAGCCAGAATGTGGTCAAAGGCAAGGCCAAAAGAGGTGGAATGATCCTCCAAGCAGAGTCCACTCTGGCCCTGCTCACCAGCGAAAGCGGAGAGACCTACAAGATACCCAGCTGCATTCGCGGGAAACTGGTAGAGGTAAACACAGCTGTGGTGGAGGATCCCAAACTCCTGGAGCAACTTCCCGAAGGAGCCGGTTACTTTGCCATTCTTCTGCCCAAAATAGAGAACTGCGACGCTATTAAGGCAAGTCTGCTAACCCAGGAGCAGTACGAGGAGCGTTTGAAGACAAAAAAGGAGGCTGGGGACACATAATCCTAGCTCTGGTTTTTACTTTTTAATTTGTAAAATAAAAACGCACATGGGTTTTGCATTTTAATAACATGACAAGAAATTGTTTAAACTATTTGTTAAAGAATTAAAAAAAAGCAAAAGAATTATAGTTTAAACCAATTTAATTATAAAATCTTTTTTTTATTAAAAAGTGAACAATTTTTTAACACCAGCAAAGAATAGTAAATTCCAAGACATTTGTTTTTAAAATGGTTTGCATATGTTTTTAACAGTCCTCTGTTAAGCGTAACAGTTATCTGTAATGTATGAGCAATGGTTGGCAACGCGATGCAACACGTGTGATTGCCAAACAGCTGTTAAAGCCGCATTTTGTTTTCGATCGGACGCAAAGTTGTAAATTAAATTAATAAAATGCCTGCAAGTAAGCAAAAGAAGCTGAACACCATGGAGGTGGATCCAAACGGCGACGATTCCAGTTCGAGTGACGAAGATGACGATGGTGAACCACATCCAGACGCTTACAGAGGCAACGAGGTGAGCAGATGCCTCCCCAACCATAATAAACAAACTCAAACAATTTGTTATTTCATCATAGGAGGTGGAAATCGACTTCGAGGGTCGTGCTCCCATAGATCCCGATACCCAGGGAATCTCCCAGCTGCTGCAGCGTCTCTTCTTGCGCGCCCACATCAATTGCAATCAGATGGCGGATCTGATCATTGGTAAGATATCGAGGATTCCAAATTAATATAATTACTTTCCTAATAACTAATATTTCCTTTTAGCTCAGAACTATGTGGGCAGCGTGATCTGCCAGTGCGATGATGAGGGTGCCGAGAGCGAATCGGACGACGACATGGTGGAGAATGGCACAGTATTTGGTATCACCTCCGTCCTGAATCTGACCGCCAAAAAGGACCAACCCAGCCTCAGCCAGCTGCGCACCTATTTGCTGGAACGGGCCAAAACCCATGCCCCTGAGCAAGTGCAGAAGCAGCTGAAGGAGATCCTGGACAACGAGCAGAGCCATGTGGGGTTCCTGATCAATGAGCGGTTTATCAACATACCCGCACAGATTTCGGTACCACTACTCCAGAACCTGCAGCAGGAAATCGACGCGGCCAAGGCCAAAAAGATGAAGTTCGACTTTGGCACTTTGTTGCTTCTGGTTAAATTCTATAGAAAGGAGGCGAAGAAGGGCAAACCAGCCGAGGACAACTACACCAATGCCGAGGATGAGCTGCTCTCGGAGAAGGCCAAGTTCTCCTTTGAGTATTCCGTGGCCTCGGAGACCGATTCGGGCATGTCCGGCGATTGGCTGGAGGGTGATGCTGTGATGACCCCATACAGAAAACTTCTGGCCCTGGAGGCCAAGCAGCTGCCCCAGCTGATCACTGACATTCAGAGTTTCATCAATGGTGAATAAAATCTCTGTTTTCTGTTAAATGTTTTTAGTTTTCGTGGGGGATTAAAGTGTTTTTTATTAAAAAAAAAGGAAGAACAAAGTGAACGTTGGTAAAATAACTATGGAATATGAGATTTACGCTTAAAAAATAATAATTGCTTTGAGTTGCTAAACCTTATTTCATTATATTTTTTTTATATAAATGGTTAGTAAATGTTGCTTAAGAAAAAAATATATCTGACCTCAAATATTGAATTTAAGATTAAACAATATGTGTATAAAGCTTTGTTTACAGTTTCCCATAGTCTGATGTAATAGGAATAATGTATTTGTTTGTTTTTAATTTATTTTGATTGCTAATTTTTAAGTTATGCCATCTCACAAAGGAAATAAATATCCATTATTAGCTTTAAGGCCAGAATCGGATCAGTATATCTTAACAAATTAAAATTTAATGCTAGTTTTAACAGATTTATAAATCAAACTCGGCAATATAGTTTCTCTGAAGAGGGTAATACAAATTCGAATCGAAAGCTTTCGTAAGCTTTCCTTTGGTTTCGGCTAATTACAAAGCATTCCATCCAGTTGGTTGGCAACGCGGGCAAACGACAAACAGCTGACCCGGCATTTGAAAGCTCCGAACGCCGGCTGGTCTGGCAGTGAGGAGTTTTGTTGGTATCTGGTTGCTATTGTTTTCGCGTTTTGGCACAGAAACTGCATCCAACGTGGACGTGACTGGCAAGAGGTAATACCCGATCCGCTCCGATCCGCTCCGCTCCGATCCGACGTGAGTAGACTTTGACTTTGTTTGTGTGTTGTGTACATCCGAGTTCTGGCATTACTGCCCGATCATCCAGGCTATTATTCATCGCTCGTGCAATCCGTTTTCGTTCAATTCCGATTCCGATTCCGATTTACACCAATTTCTCGGCTCTCGGGCCCTATAAAAGCTTGCCCACCCAGGCGAATCTTAGCAAAGCGCTATAGAGAGTTATCAACATTGTTGTGCCAAGTGCCAAGTGCCAAGTGCCTGAGGCGTCTTATCGGTTCCAGTTTCGTTTCCAGATTCCCGCTCCCGAGTTCCCAGTACCAGTTTCCAGCTGCACTGCACCCGTCAAGTTCAGTGACGCCCCACTTGCCGATCGATCGAGTCGTGTTTGCCTCCTTCAATAATTCAACATGGGCATCGAAAAGTGAGTATTCTCCTCTACGAGCTAGCTAGAAGTGGGTGTGGGCTTTAAATTAAGAGGCATTAGTTATCTGGCCACGCTTAGCGATTGCTAATCGGTTGATGGGGAACGCTCTTGGTTAATGATTGAATTTACACTCTAATCGATATCGAAAATAGCACAGTAACCTCTTCACACATTCCATCCTTTATCTTTTTGTGCAACTGATAACCGTTTATCAAAACACAAAACGCAACATTCGGCGATTAAATTGAATAATTAACACCTCGATCTTGATATATACCAAGAAAGAAAGAACTCTTTTGAATTTGAGTAAAAATTTCAATTGATCTTTGAAAGAAATATAAAAACAATAAGAAGCACACCTAAAATATAAAGTACTATTTATTTATGTGGAATTACTTGACTATTTTTGGTAAAGTTTTAGAAAAATTTAAAAAAATACGAAACCTATAAAAGCAAACCTAAAGTAAATAATTTTATTTTCGAAGAACCAATATAATAAACATTTCTTTGAACGATAACACATTAATCTGATTAAGGGTTAAATATTATTGATGATTTATGAGACCATCCGAACATTGTTTGTTTTTATGTTGTTATTTTTAACCCAGTTGTTGGGCAATTCATTTACGATTATGGTTATTCCAAGTGCTTATCTCAATTCTTTATTGCACTTCAAGTTAAGATAATCTCAGCGCCAGGAATGAGAAGAGGAGAACGACATAGTTAGTTTGTTGGAATATTACTAAGTTTAATTCATACTGCAGGTATCAATTCTAGGTGAAATAAACTTGAAATATAATTAATATTCCACAATTGCGCAAATGCAAAAATTGTTTCAGTAAAATTAACAAAATTTTGTTGCCTTTTATGCTTAATCATTATTGCCAAGTTACTCAATATATATATATTTTTTTTTATATAATAAACATAAGCTAATAAAGACTCATACTACGTCTTCTACTACGTTTTCCAATTCTAAATTATTTTAATTCTATAATTTTGTACAAGGCCTGGTTATTGCATTGTTATGCAATATTAATAAACTCACTTAACGTGATCAAATGCAGTTGCAACAAAAAAAAAACGCCTTTGTATGTAGTTCACGTCAGGAATGATTTAATGAATATCAATGTCAAATGCGTTGCTTAGTTTTTTATTCCGCCGCCGCTTTTCCAGAATGGTGCCGTGCACCCTCCGGCTCAACAAGCTGATGAACCGTACGGGCAGCGATTGCCTCTGCATCATTGATCGCGATGCCGTGCCCAATGAGCTGAAGGCTGCCTTCGAGGAGCATCGCAGCTTCGACAAGTCCTTCGACAGCAGTATCTCCTGCTTCAAGGCTCCCAATGTGGAGCTGCCGGTGGTGTATGCTCCGGTCCCCGAACTGACTGACTACGATGATGTGAGGAGCTACCAGGAGGCAGCCAAGAAATCCATACAGAAGGTTCTCAAGGTGGGTAAAAGAAAACTTCGTTTTGAATGAGTTTTTTTTTTAATCTTTTTCCGTAAGAATATAGATATTAATTTTAAATATATTTTATAAATCTTCGAACATCCATCTTTATTATCCAGGCTGGCTTCCAAACCCCTTTGCTGTTTGTTCCTAAGGTCAATCGTTTCCCTCAGGCCGAACTCTGCACCGTTCTAGCTGCCTTGGAGCAGCTCTATGTGGTAAGCTATTAAATTTAATAAATTATAAATTATTATTTCTATAGCAAAAACATTTAATCAACAAATTACTGCTATTTCATTTCAGCCCATCCAACTGCGTGAGGCTGGATCCTGCAAAGACAAGGGATTGACCACTCTGAATGTCCAGATCGACGATCCCAAGGCCGATGAGATCCTCAAGGAAGCCCTGATTCTTGAAGCCGGTCGTTTTGTGGCCCGCGACATTGGAGTTGGTGATCCGGAGCGCATGACGCCCATCCAGGTGGAGAAGTACCTCAAGCCGCTCTTCGACAAGCTGAGCGTGAATGTGATCAGTGACTCCCAGGTCCTGGAGAAGGACTATCCCCTGTTCGCGGCTGTAAATCGCGCCGCCGATGCCGTGGAGCGTCACCGGGGTCGCATCATCTTCCTGGAGTACAAGCCCCCAAAGCCGGCACGGAAAACCCTGATGCTGGTGGGCAAGGGAGTGACCTACGACACTGGTGGTGCTGACATCAAGGCCGGTGGTGTGATGGCCGGTATGTCGAGGGACAAGTGCGGAGCAGCTGCTGCCGCCGGATTTATGCAGGTGGTCAACGAACTCCAGCCGGAGGATATCCATGTGGTGACCGCGCTTTGCATGGTGCGCAATTCCGTGGGCGAGGAGTGCTATGTGGCCGATGAGGTGATAACCTCGCGTGCCGGTCTCCATGTGAGGATTGGCAACACCGATGCCGAGGGCAGGATGTGCATGACCGATGCGCTGTGCCGGATGAAGGAGCTGGTGCTAGAGCAGAATCTGCCGGATCCACATCTCTTCACCATTGCCACCCTGACGGGTCATGCTTTCATCTCCGCTGGCGAGGGTCAGTCGATTGCCATCGATAACAGTGTGGCCCACCGGGAGGATCATGCCAGGAGGCTGCAGGCTGCTGGCCAGGCCTTCGGCGAACCCTTCGAGGTCTCCGTACTTCGTCCCAGTGACTTCGCCTTCAACGCTGGCAAGGTGATTGGTGAGGATTTGGTGCAGGCGAATAATGCACCATCGGTGAAGACTCCTCGTGGTCACCAGGTGCCGGCTGCATTTATGATCATGGCTGCGGGCTTGGACAAACACGGACTGGACTCGAAGAACCCGATCAAGTATACCCACATTGATATCGCTGGCAGTGCTGGTGAGCATCCCGCCATGCCCACGGCTGCTCCCTTGGTTGCCCTGGTGAAGACCCATCTGCAGAAGTAGATCTCTTCGATATTTCAAATCGGATCGCGAGCAGGCATTTCAGTGTTCACAGCCCGTACTTATAATCGTTAATGCATAGCTAACCAACAATATTATCAATCTGTCCACTCACTGCATCACTTTTCTTTATAATAAATGCAAACTCAAATATGAATTGGGGTATTAAATTTATTTAGCTGTGCGAGGTCTCATCCTATATCTATTCTGATACTTATTAAAATATTCAGGTGAGTTTTGGGAGCTCCATAATAGTTTTGTACCAGGCGAACAGAAACCGCAGCAAGTACCCAACGATAAAAGACAATTTTAAAATCAACGGATTTTTTAAATGGGGGAAAAGAAACCATGGAAAACAACGGTTTCCCAAGTCTCCATAGATGAGAATCAATGAATGATAGAGATCAGCCTGCTTTCTAAAAAGAGAGCGCATCGGAGATAAACGGTTTTTTGAAAATGTCTTCTCATCACCCATTACCAATAGGAAGAGAGCCGCTTGGAGAACAACGGTTCCCAAGTCTCCATAGATGAGAACAACGGTTACCTAGTCTCCATAGATGAGAACAACGGTTCCCAAGTCTCCATAGATGAGAACAACGGTTCCCAAGTCTCCATAATTGAGAATCAATAAGTGATGGAGATCAGCCTGCTGTTTTTTCTGTTCGCCTGGTACTTGCTCTCTGAAATTCCATACAAATTAACGAATTTGCGCCATAACGTTGTTGTAATTTGTTGTATGGAAATATAAACTGAGGCAGTGAATATAATGCTCCTATGATTTAATGTACTAGGCGAACAGAAACCGCAGCAAGTACCCAACGATTAAAGTCAATTTTAAAATCAACGGATTTTTTAAATGCTGGAGGGGGGGGGGAAATAACCATGGAGAACAACGGTTTTCCAAATCTCCAAAGATAAGAATCAACGGGAGTCAAATTCGAACATTACTAAAAATGTAGCATACTTTTAGGCATATTTAAAATTGAGTTGAATAATTATTGTCGACCTTCTGCAACTTTCTGTTTGCCTGGTTTTTGCTTTCTGAAAACCCATGCAATGTTAAGAATGTTGTCGGCATTTTTTGTAACGGATATTTGAATTGGCTTACTGAAAATGATATTGTTTGATTTTAGGAACTAGGCGAACAAAATCTCCTAGCAAAATTGCAAAAATTCTTTTATATATTCCATATATTGTAATGCAGAAACCCGATTAAAAAACATTCAGTGGTATTACTTTTTATTTCAATAAACTATTTTAAATTTAAATTCGAGTATAATTCGAGTAAAATAGTTTAATAACATCGACCCGCTCTTTATGAAAGACCCTTTAATTGATCAATTAATTAAATAATTAAGTTACTCTAACTTTTTTTGCTTTTGTTTGGATAACTTTTGTTGTTGCATTACTGATTTGCTTTTATAAATATTTGTTACACTGCTTTCTTTAACATTAATTAAATGAAAATTCGTTTTAAATTGTTTCATTCGTCATTATCAAATCTATTGGCAATTTGCATCTTTGTCTTACGACAAAGTAGTTATGTGAATTTGCATTGTTTTGATTTTTTAATATCACAAGAGTATTGAGTAGCAATAATCCTTATATGTAATTGTTATATAGAAAGCCCCTAGAAGTAATTCAAGTTTTTCAGTTTCCTACTTCTTCTTAGATTTTATTACTTCTTTTTAATGCTGCATTGTTTGCATAATTGACGAGCGCCCTGCATTTCGAGCTCTGGAGTTGGCCATACCCGCTACTCGCTGCCGGCTCCCCTCCAGCTCGGCTGAGTTGGAGTTCCTACTTTGCCAACTTGGCCCACAGCCTAGAACCCGTTAGTCGCTTCTTGGCCTCTTCTCTCCTCCTTTCGCCTGCCCCCCTGGGCGCTTTTCTTTGTGCCTCGTCTTGGGAGCTGGAGCTGCAGCTGTAGCTGTAGCTGGAGCTTTAGCTTGGGCCTGGAACTTGGCTCGGCTGTCTCTTCTCTGGAGTTCTCCGATTCTCCGGTTCTCCAGCTCTCCAGCTCCCCAGTTGGGGCCACTTGTCAGCTGTCGCATGTGTCGTGGTACCGTTATTGCCTGGCTTTGGAAACTCGGTCAAGAGTGTCTCATTCATGCTGTGATTGCATAATATACCGTTGCCTCTTGTTGGCCTTCTTCTTCTGCTGGCGGTGCTGCCGCTGCTGCGCCGGCAGCTTTAGTGGCTTCTCGTTCTTGGCCTTCTCCCGAAGCAGGCGCGGGCCTTCCTTCTCTTGGGTGCGCTTCTAGGTAATTTATTGACGCATGCCTCCGCCACATTCGACAGTCGCACGACCGCACATTTGGTCATCTGGCCAAGTTGGGGCGACTTCGCTAACGGTACTTATTATTGATGAACGTAAAAGTCTTTTTCGCTGACTTCTCAGCCATTTCGCTCCGTTAGTGTGAATTTATTGCCAAGACGGCGCACACAAGCCAAAATAAAAATAAAAACACTTTGAAATAAGAGGTTTCCTCTTTCCCAGTTGCGGTTGTGGGTTCTGGAGCAGGCCATTTAACAGGCTTGACCTGATTATGGCAGGACTGGTTGAAGTCTTCCAGGAAGCCCACTGAAATCTGGTTCATATTGCAGGAAATTAATGGATTCGATTAACGGAATCAATTTGTTTTGCCTCTGATTATTACGGGTTTATTTGGGGAATGATTGCTAGGAAGGAAAGGATTAATTAGATCTTGGAGAAAGCAGCTAGAATAGATGTATCTCAAAAATGTGGCTAGAATGAACTTCCCTTTTTTCCTGACTTATTTTAAACAATTAAAATTATTTCGTATAGAAATTAGAAATAAATTTGGCATTGTTTTATGTAACCTTCCAGATACTTTGTATTATTTTAAAGTTCTTTAAACCGCTTCTAATAAGTAGACAACGTTTTTTTATTGACATAAAGATGGTTCGAACTTATATTGCAGATTTATATAAGATCCTTTTGAAGATCCCCTCCATATAAATGAGATCCCCCCACATCCCTGGAATCAGCTGCTGGCCACCCAAGTATGACATCAACCAACATCAACAACCACGAAAAACCAACAACGACCAAGCAATGAGGAACCGCAATGCCCGACATGGACAAACCACCAAAACACCTTGTCAATTGAGAGCTTGAGAGTTTTGGAAGCAGACGAACTGGCTCCGGGTATCCATGATTGCATCCCATATCCCATATCCATGTGTGTGCGCCCAGTTGCTCCCCGATCCATAAATTCGCGAAAACAGCAAATGAAGAAAACAACTTTGGGGGGCATGGGACGGCGGTGGCGGTGGTGGCGGCGGCGGCATTAATAATAGCAAACAACAGACAAGCAACACCAAATGAGGGGGGCTGTGTGTTGATGCTTGTTGCAACTTGCAACTTGCAACTCTTGCACCGGCAACAGCAGCAGCAGCAGCAACAGCAACAGCAAACGACAGAAATGATCTTAAATGAATGCGGAAGTTTTTCTTGGGGTTTCGTAACCAGCTACAACAGCAGCAGCAGTGGCAGCAGCATTGGTAGCAGCAGCAGCCGAGTTGGTAGCGCCAAAGAGGTCGCAATTCCAGTGGCAGAGCTATGTTGCTACATTTATGTACATGTGTTTGTTGGCCAGCTCCAACTCCGGGCTTAGCTCCAGAGGCCCCCACTCCCCATCGATGCCGTGAGCCCATAATCATAGATGCTGCTGCTGCTGCTGGTGCTGGCCCAGTCCATGGACATATTAAAATTAATCCAATGATTGCAGCACTTGAAAATTGTTAGCCAATTTGGTAGCCTCACTTCAGTGAGCAAGGGATCGTGTGAATCGGAAGCTGAGGCAGCCAGCTGCCAATAGTCATTTGATCCTGGCCCCAAAAGCTTAGCCACTTTCCCATGTGCCCAATCAGATGGAAGATGCAGCAGCAGAAGCAGCAGCGTCGGCATCAGCAGCAGCAGCTGGTAAAAAAAAAACCCAAAACCAAACCCCTGAAGCGAAGTTCAAGGCTGCCAGGATCCATCCATATTGAATGTCCTCCCCCGCCTGCAGTTGTTCATTCATGACCGGGAATCCAATGTGTGTCCGTGTGTGGGCTCTGGCCCAAAAGATCCAGCCTGGGAACAGACAAATTTCTGCATAAACCCATAAATATCAAATTGATCTAAACGGCGCCGGCGCCGGTGCCTTGAACTTGAACTATCCCACAAAACAAGGCCGAAACGTCACGTACCGGCCAACTTGACAACTCATAAATAAACGCTAAATTATTAACTCCTGCCAAAAAGGTGGGAAATAGAAATTGAAATGTTTTTGCCACACCAACAACAGATTTCCTTTCCTTTTTACACAAGAAATCCACAAGCAAGCGGCAACCCGTAACAGCAGAAACTACACTGCTAGAAATTACAATGTATATATATGTTTAATGATTTAAAATAGAAAAAACATAATACAACTTGTGGAAACTACTTTTTTTTCCGAAATATTAAAAAGATATTTAATTTAATCTCTAGATATATGACATATATTTACAATGTATACCCTCTAGAGTTTTTCTGGAATATATTTAAATCTTTAAATAGTTGGTAGCTAA
The DNA here is from genome assembly GCA_021224005.1 of Drosophila setifemur. NCBI lineage: Eukaryota > Metazoa > Arthropoda > Insecta > Diptera > Drosophilidae > Drosophila > Drosophila setifemur. The sequence goes on along the minus strand of JAJJHY010008598.1, from coordinate 18,693,987 downwards.
ACTTTACTTCTATAAGTAAAAAAGTATAAACAAATTTGCATTTATTTAACTAATATTTCCTATCTTATTTGCCAACATATCCTTGAACAATTATCCCTGAATTTGGGTGGAAAAAACTAACCAAAAAATTGTTGCCTGTGCACAAAGGCGCCTCATAATCCATAATATTGTGTCATGTTCATGATCAACGCGGCCTCAGCCTTGGAAAATGAGTGGAAAATGTGTGGCCAGCCCACACCTTGGTGTGGCAAAATTATTCGGAAAACTCCTCGCCGGGTGAACGAAAGTAAAAGAAAGGCCCGAAAAAAGCAAAAAGTCGATGCCAACAACCGAATTCGACTCGCTAGCGGACTAATGAAGTGGTAAGTGGTAAAAAGGGGCTTGGTAAACGGCATGCCATTGCATTTGGTGGTGCAGTTGTTCGGTTGTTGCAACCACCACACCACCACCGCTGTGTGGCAGTTGCAGTTGCATTTGCAATGTTGCCGCCGCTGAGCCGTTTGCTTTGCGCAGTTGGCTTGCCATTTTTATGGCCTCTTTGGGTAAAATGTTAACAACAAAACCAACACCTCCAATGGGCAAGGGGGGGGGGAGGGGGGAATTATGAATTTTTACTTTCACCGCATGTGGCAATTTCAGGTTTGCCAGCGGGCGTGAACTTGAGGCAGAGGCAGGGGCAGAGGCAAAGGCAAAGGCGTCGGCAATTGTCAAGGCTGCCAAAGGTCACAACGAAAGGTGTGGTCTAACAGATAAGCGAGCTGTAAACTCATAGATACGGGATGCAAAGATACACAACGAGAGATGGAGTATCCTGATTACAAATTGCCAATGCCTGGCAAAAGGATTGCATTGTATCGCATTCAATCTTTTGCTTTAATAGAACAAAATTTCATAAGAAGGTTATTAAATTAATTTTATTATATTATTTTAAAAATATTATGTATTTAATNTATTTTAAAAATATTATGTAGCTAATAATTTATTTTTCTATACCCCACGGTGTTTATTTATAACTCATTGGCAATCATTCTTTATAATAAATAATATTTCATTATAAAATGCTAGGAATTTGCGATTTTTCGACTTTTCAATGCCCAAAAAATAAAGAAAATAAACTAGTTTCAAATTAATGATACAAATAATTGACGCTATCCAAACCCATCTTTAGGGAATTGTTGCTTAGTTAATTAATAGTAACTGGAAAATTATAAAATTTATTAAATTTATTCTATCTATATAAGCTGTTTATATTTTCGAATTAGTAATAATATTTTTAAGTACTTATTATCATTTATAATACAAAATCTCTTATCATAAGCTTTGCTCTTCTTTTTATCAGTGTGATCACATAGATATCCCTGACACACACACACACACACACGGAGAGATGCGGCAAGATCATAATTGATTGCTGCAACAAATATTTTTATGGTCAGGGCCAAAATCACTTTGGCCAAGAGCGCAAGAGCGAGGAGTGAAGCGGAGTTGGCCATCCAATTTGCTTTTAATCTAGCCTGATGAAGATGTCCGCGGAGATGGGATTAACACACCATAAAAACAAGGCACCACTACCACAAAAACGAAAATAAACACTCATACAACAGCGAATGTGTAACTTGCAACATTTCCGCATTTTGGCCGAGGGAAAACGACGCACAGACAAACCGAAACAAAAAGAGAGTGTGGACCGGAGAGATACAAAGATACAGATACAAAGCCACTCTTAAGCTCCGCTGGAAAACACTCTTAAGCCACGACCGAGGCTTCGAGGTTCGCTTCGAGGTTCGCTTGGCTACTCGGAAGAGTGAGCCCGGCCCAAAAGGTCTCAGCCCGGTTCGCTTCGGCCTCGTTCGAGCTTCGGCTGCTGCTGCTGCTTCTGCTGCTGCTGCTGCTTCTTCGATCTTGGAGGCAGCAATACGTCACTAGGGTGAACGTACTCGCGGATGTTAGTGGGTCACTATTTGTACGGTCAACGAACCTTTGGCCGCTTGTAAATACAACAAAAGAAAAAGCCCGGGCCAACCAGCCTCTCCTTCCTCTTCTTCTTCTTCTTCTTGGCCAGCAACTTGCTTTCTTTCTTAACTTTTCTCACACAACCGCACACACACACACACACACACACACCGGAGAGATGACTCTCGACTTGACTGACTTGACTGGTTGACTTGCAGTCGTCGTTGTCGTAATTTACTTGGGCTATAGGTTGATCGTCAACATCAGAGCGGTCTGCATGGGCAACCCCCCCGGGGAAGGCCCCGCCGCAGTTGCATCCTGCTTAGGGATGGCAAAAACATCAATATTCCATCAATAATGAACTTGGAGTTTCATAATTGATAAAAACAAAATAGACAAATTTTGAATCAGTTCTATTAGTTCTATTTTGCTATATCTAAATATATTTAATATTTGTTTTTCATAGTTTTCCATTCCAAAATTCCTTGCTAAACTATATTTTTTAATATAGCATAGAAATCTATTTTTTTAAAAGTGTTTTTCTTATAATTTTCAATGAAATATAATCTTCAAACTTCGATGATTTCTTTCATATTTAAAGTACATTAATATATAATACAAACAATTGACTTGGACCCAAAATATCAAAACCCCTCTTAAAGCAAGTATCTCAAAATAAGTTTCAACAACTTTCCACAACGATCTCGATACGATACTTTCGATATTAAAACCCAGATGACTTCCATGTATCGATCGATATCGGCATTTTCCCACTCGATATACATCCCTAATCCTGACTTTCATGTTGTTGTTGTTGCCATTTCGGTTGCATTGCCAAGCTGCAACACGGCGAGGCTGTTGCTGTTGCAGGCAGCTGCATTGCTTGGTGTTCTTATTATGCCCCAAACAGGTCCATGGGAGGCAATTCGGATGAGGCGGAGGCTTCGGCTTCGGCTTTGGCTTTGGTTTGGTTTTCACATGATTATCATGATCATCATTACCATCCGCAGCCACATTAATATCGTCATCTTCGGGGGCCAACACAAACCGAGTGAGAAAGACGGCAAATCAGATACAGAAAGAGACGGCACACTTTGGGTGAGCGAAAGAGAAGAGAGAGAGCGAGAGAGGGCGATCGTTCACATGCAAGTTTCGCCGGCTGGCATGACTTGTGGTGTTTGACTTGTGTGTAAGTAAGTCCATAGAAATGCATTTCCGCATATTTTACACCACTAAAAAGTCCAAAAAGAAGTAGGAAAAAAAAATTGGAAAAACACACAAATAAAATAAATATATATACCATACATATGTTTGTTTGTTTGTTTGTTTGCTCTTTTGTTGTTGGGGCTCCGTCTCCGTCTCACTTTGTTGCCGGGTAATTGAAACCATAATCATTATCCACTGCCTGCAGCCTCTCAATCAGTTCAGTTCAGTTCAGTTCAGATCGGTTCGGTTCCGATTGGATCGGTTCAGTTGTTGCCGCTCCATTATAATGGAGTAATTATGGCGTGCCGGAGAGCCAAGAATTTTCTGCACTTCACTTCAATGCCAAACAATTCCCTTTTGTCCATGATACGGCTTATCTGTATCTGTCCGCTCCTGCTCCAGCTCCTACTCCTTTGATAACATGTCATCGAACCCGATGGAGAGAGTCGGAGACTTTGTTTACCACACTGCCCCGGGCATTCTTAATCATCATTTGCATTAGCTTCGACTATTCATGCTGATTTCTTAAAACCCCATCCAAATGGTAGAATTATTTAAATTCCGCCCTGCGAAGCATTTAAATGTTAAGCACACGCTATATTCGTATTTGGGTTGGAATTTCTTTCGGGTTTCGGTATTCCTATTTTTTTTTTTGTGGGTGAATTGAGCTCTCACTATTAATACTTGTATTTTAATTAAGTTTTAAGTATGCAGAAAGAACCAAATTTTATTGGAAATATTTCCCAAGCTTTCTCAAAAAAAAATTAACCTTCTCAAAGTTCATATATATGGAGGGGAACATATCCATCATCTTAGCACTTTTATGGCCGACCATCCATCAACTTTCTTCAACCGACCTGTGCGCTATCTATCTTTCTACGAACTTCTTTATCATTAGGAGTGCACGATCATGCCAATAAAAGAAAGAAATCACGGACCGCGATCGTTCGCCATGGTAACAAACTTAATGCATTCCGCGTTAAAGTGTCAATGATCTCGTTACCGAAAAAAAGAAAAGAATGAAGAGCTTCAAACATTTCACGCACCGGAGTTCATTGTACCACAGAAATGGACAGAAAAGCCAAAGATACACAAGGGCCACAACCATATGGCGGAGATAGTCATAGATACAGTCCAACCTTTTGAAATATTATTTTCCCCTAGCTTTTACATAATATATGCTTAGATTTTATTCTTGCAATTTCTGGTCCCAAATTTTTGTAGAAGTAATGTATTTGAGGTCCGAAATTACTTAATATTTCATAATAAATTCTAATTATTAATTATAATTTCTTGAATTTCTCTTCAAAATATTCAAATACAATTTTCAGATATTATTATACAATTTTCTGATATTATTATTTATATTTAAAATATCATATTTAAATTTTCACCTACCCAAAACAGTAATAATTCTATTCCCAAATCTTCGTTTGAGTTATAGACGTTCGACTGTATCTGATAGATAGATAGGTTGGCCGGGAAGAAAGGGGCAACTCCATTGGTGGTAATGGCCAAATCATGCACCAGCTTTTGCAGAAAGAAGATAAATTAATATGGTCAGCATGTCATGAATTAGCTTTCTTCCTATAGCTGCGCTCCGGCTGCTGCTTCTTCCTCCCGCCCCACTCTCCTCGCTTGTATCTGTGCGCTACCTATCCGAGTACGAGGCAACAAACAAATACAACATTGTATCGCACACACGGCATACGGCACACAAACTTTCACGCAAAACGTACATTCAACTTCGGCTGAAATAGAAAAAAAAAAATGGAAGCGGCCCGGGGAGAGGCTGAAGGGGCAGAGTCGGAATCAGAATCGGAATCAGAAGCAGAATCAGAATCAGAATCGGAATCAGAATCAGATTCAAAAGCAGCAGCAGACCAGAGACAGGAATGGGTATACGAATACGTACAAATTCCCATAAATCAGCTGTGAGCCAAAGGGTCAAATACCTCGAGGCGGACTAAAAATTAGACACGAACATGTGTTGAAAGGAGAAATTAAAACAAAATTAGTTTTACACGTTGACCAGGTGATGAAAAAAAGAGCAAAATAGAGCTAATTATATAGAGAGCACATATTTAGTGCACCCCAAAAGAATTAATTACCGAAACCATATTCAAGTAGTGATTATAATTTCGGCAATTAAATGTAATAAACCTTTTTTGAATAATTGGATAAACATTTTCATTGGAAAAAGTAACAACTACATTTATTCAATTTAATTTACATATTAATCATAATTATTTGTTTACCTTTGAAATCATTGATATTCTCCTACCATTTGATGTCCTGCTCCAGCTTCATCTTTATTTAATCTAGCAGAGCTTTTGACTTAATTGCCAATAAAATCCCATTAACCACGCATCCACCACGCCCTTTCAAATAATTTGCTCCAATTTGGTTCCAGCAGAAGAGCAAAAGCTGCTTAGATACGGATAGAACCTCTTCGTTACCTTCCATGGCCATGGGATGGGGATCACTTTGAACCAGAGTGCGAGAAGAAAGCCTCGCCAGCAAAATTAAACAAAACGAAGAGCCAGCGAAAACCCTAAACCGAAAACATCGGCCCCACGACTTTTGTGGGGCCATAAAAATGCGTGAGTTACGTTCGGGCCAAAAGAGCTGAAATCAGAAGCAGAAGCACCGGAGACGTCACTCAGTCCGTCAGTTAGTCAGCCAGTCATTCGGGGCTTACAGGCTTTCGGGCCAAAACGATCGGCGCTGGAGTTGGAGCTGGAGTTGGAGTTTGGCCAAACAAAATGCAAAGCAAATTAAACATTGCTGCGCCTGACCTGCCCTCCAACTCCTCCACCACTCAGAAAAAAATAGTGGCCATATTGTAATAATTAATATGGAATATTTAGAAAGCCAAGAATATGTAATATTTTAAAGATTTTGAATAATAAATTCAATTTTAATATATGCTAATTTGAACAAATTTACAGCTTAAACAAAAATCAAATTAATATTCTATTAAAATGTTTGTTGGCTTAAAAATATCAAATTTAATTTAAGAACTTAAAGAATATTAGTGAGGTTTTTTCTCCGTGCTCCTTGCCTTCTGCTCCCCACCCACCCCAATCTCTTTTTTTTTTGTGCCAAAAAAGTTCTGGGATCCGCCATGGTGTTCACAATGATGATGATGATGATGACGAGGTTGTGGCTTTGGCTTTTGGTTTTTGGTTTGGTCCGCCGCCGCTGCCAACTCTGCTGCCACTGCTACGTTTAATGCGCCACGGTGTTACCAAAGTGGCAACGACAGTTGCGGCCATTCACCTCCCAAAAAAACCAAATATCCGTGTGTGTGTGTATGTGTGTGTGCGAGTGCCACACATATGCAGCATACAAAGTGTGTAAGTCGGACCCCAAACAAAAATCCAAAAAAAAATTCCCAAAAAAAAAATGAGAAAAGAATGACCAGGCCAACAGCTATCCCATTCGAGTTGTAACCACCAAAAGTTAACATAAGCCAAGCTCGCTGCTAGGCCCACACCCATACTTATGCGGATCCACGTTCTCCAGCCGTACGTGTGAGTGCGTTTTGGGCTTACAACAACATTTTAACCCGGAAAATTATAAGTGGGCTAAGACCTCCAATAAAATGTTGATTTAATAACCTTTTACAATATTTTATAGCTATTTAAATCAGTTTTGAAAAAGCTTAAACATAACATTCTTAAGGCCTTTTTCTTTTGTTTTGTTCTTGCAAGAGGTATTTATGAAAATTACAAAAAATATATTAAAAGTTCGTGCAACAAATAATAAATACAATAACTTAACACGGAAAAATATAAGTTGGCTAAGACTCCGAAAAATGTTGGATTAATAAGCTTTTAAAATATTTTTTAGCTATTTAAATTAGTTATAAAAAGCTTAAACAATCTTATTGCCTTTTCTTTTGTTTCCTAATTGCAAGAGCCATTTAAAAAATATGTAACAAATATAATAAAATATAAAAAGTTAATAAATTTAATAAATAAATCAAAAACATTGAGCAACATCGGTTAATTTGTATTTAAAAATTTTTTTATAGCTCAAATATAATATTTTTTCCCAATATTTTGCTGCTAGTAGATCTGTTTAATATTTTAGATATTAAACTTATTATTAACAATGATAATTTCATTATTTTTAGCAATTAACTCCTTTTAACCGACTTTTATTACCAGTGTGTCCGTGCCAGCAAGGATTACACACCGGCAGATACAGATACCGATGCAGATGCAGATACATCACACCCGTAAGCTCGTTGTAATGGAGTTTGCCCTTGTGGCCGGGACCCTGGCTCAAAGATGGAAACACGTTCCGCCTTTTTGGCCTGCTTCCCTCGACGGGGCCAAGGAATGATTGACATTGGGCAGGGTCGCCATCAGCGTCGTCGACTGACATGCTAATGTTTTGGTGGAGGAGCCACGCCAGGCCAGGCCACTCTTTCCGCTCCAAAACAAACAAGCCGAGCTAGAGAAAGAGACGGGGCGATAAGAGAGAGAGAGCGAGAGAGATGCCATGGATCGCGGCTACAAAACCGGCAAAAGTTCAAGCAAAACAAAATCAGCTGACTACGAGCAGAGCCAAAGAGGGAATTTTGCCGCGAAAGAGAGAGCCTATCCCGAGTGAAAGAGAGGGGTAGACTCCGTGCGAAAGAGACGGCACATAGCAAAGAGAATGCAATGCTTACAATGCAACCTCAGAAATGCGGAAGTGTATGCTACTCATGCATCCGTCGCTCATGTAATGCAGCTGTGGCAAGAGAGAGAGAGAGAGAGAGAGAGAGAGAGAGGGAGAGAGAGAGGGGGAGAGAGAGAGATCAACTGGTTTAAAGACACATTTGTGTTGGTGTGTTTGTCACTGTTTAGGCAAACATTGTTTATAACTTGTTTATATAAATATTGTTAATTTCGTGCGAGACCTGGAAACTGGCCCCCAACCGGCGTCGCTCTCTCTCTCTCTCTCTCTCTCGCGCGCTCTGCTGTCTCTCTTTTTTTATCACCATGAATATTACAAATTTATATGGAGAGATATATTCAAGCTGGCTGAGCGGCTTACAAGCTCTAGCTATGTGTGTGTGTGTGTGTGTGGGAAAGAGAGCCTAGGGTGGGCGAGAGAGAGAGAGAGAGAGCGAGAGTCGTTAAAAGCGCAATTAATTGCTCTCAGCCAATATCACATCAAAATCGTTTTAATGAATTGCACAAATTTGTTCAGATTGCCGCTGATTAGTCGCGCATTGAAAAAGACAAGATGGGGGGAAAAAAAAGAAAAAAAAACCTGAGCCTGGGTTCAAATAAAATAAATGTCACAGTGATTCATTGGCGAATTAATTAAATGTCCCCAGGAAATAGGTGAAGTTCTTGGTAAAACTAGAATACAGTCATTACAATTATTTAATATCATGAATGAACATTATAAAGTTGAGTCAGAAAACAAACTAAATATAAACGAGTTTAAAAATAAGTTCATCTAATAAAATTTATTCAACAGAGAACTAGTTTCTCATCATACAATAAAACTTCTAATGATACGCTATTAAAAGGTAACCAAGGAAGTAGGTTAACTACAGTACACATAATATATAGAATTACACAGAAAATATGCAATTAAAAACAATCAATAATGAACAACTTAATAATTACCTTTAGGGGGACTCACTAATACCCATTCCCACATCGATTAGCTAACATATAGTTCAGAATTCATATTATCGCTGGCCGCTTTGGTCACACAACAAATTGGGTATATCATCATTTTATTTATAGCCATCAATTACCATTTATGCATTTCCAATTAGGCTGGTAGTAGGTGCTGAGCAGGCTCCACACAATCCCGGGACTCCGCCCAGTTGGGCACAACTGCAACATTCACACGTGCAACAAAAGCAGCAGCAGCAACTATGAAAGCATTTTCCAATTCCGATGCATGGCATTAGATGCGCTCTCCCATACACGAAGTTACATATGCATGAAAAGAATCCCAACTGGTAATGAAAATAAAGTGCACGTCGCATGCGGTAATAATAACAATAAAATAAAATAACAAATTACACGCAACACTGCCTCGGCCTGGGACTCTTGACTGGGGCCGATCTGGTCAGCACTGGGAAAAAACTTTAACTAATAATATGTACACTAAAACTATGTTCTAAAAAATTGTAAGAAACTTCAGTCTTTGGGGGAAATTCCATTTAATCAAATAAAAATATATTTGATGGTAATATTTGATTTATATAATTTATTTCTTCCCAAAAAACTTATAAACAAAATCGAATTCTTATTGAGTGGATTTAAGTTATAAATTATTGCTTGTAATTTGTGTTACTATGAATTATTTTCAAAAACAACATCTTAACTTAATTTCAAGATCACTTCAATTATATTCAACTTAGCTGATTGCAGTTGAGAATAAGTTTCAACACCTTATTCAAAGGTTTTCGCATAAGCTTTTTTTTCCAGTGTGGCTTTCGGCTTGAATTTGAGTTCGGCTTGAGGTTTGGGACTTGGCCAGGCCGGGCGAGCGATAATTACGGAGACACGGCAACAAAGGCAATCGAGCCGACTCAGTGAAAAGTCGCCAGAAGGAGAAGCCACCGCTGGGGCTGAGAATCGTGTGTCCCCATTTCGAAGAAAGGGCCAGTGAGAGCGGGTTCGGGATCGGGATTGGGCTTGGGATCGGAATCGGAATCGGGCAAGGGGAACTTCGGCCCGGGGCGTAGAAAGCTGTGGCCAAAAGAAATTTCCAAGAGGTTACGACCAAGGGCAAAGCTGAACTTACAACTTGGCCAAGAGCGAAGAGAAGAAGAGAGCGATCCAATGCTCTCTCTCTCTCTCTGTCTCTCTTAGCCCGCTCTTTGTTCTGAAGAGCCAGAGAATCGAATGTGGCCAACACAGACGGCTCACAAATACTAGCCAAGGGAAAAACAAACACATGTGGCCATAGCTTAGTTGTGCAGCTCAGACAATCTGGGTCACATTTTGCCATTGAACCGGTGACGTCACAGCGGGGCAACGACCGCAAAGCACGACCAGCTACAGCACCAGCACCAGCACCTCCGCCAACAACCAAGAGGCCAACAGCTACAACTACAACTACAACCAGCCCATCGGCAACCATTGGAAAGCGTGCAAGCAAACATTTTACAACGACAACACGAAGCTGCGACTGAAGCTGAGGCTGAAGCCAAAGCTGAGACTTCAGCAGCGGTTTTAGCTTCATTTCTGGTTTTGGTCGCTGCCTGATTTGTTGCCCAGCAAACAAAACTGTGTGTTCGACACCCAGCACCCGCCCAGCCCCCCGCCCAGTCCCCTCCCAGCCCCTTCCCACGCTCCTGCTGCTGATGCTCCTCCTCCCCCGCCCACAATAGTTCATTAGATGCCATGTGCTATCGTGGCGGAACAAACATGATTTGGCTGCAGACTGAGAAGCAGCAGTTCACGGAGAAAAAATACTACTTACAATACCTATAATATTCACACAAAATTTGAAAGCTAGGGAAGTTCCGGGGAACTAATTTGGTATTTAATAGTTTGGTAGTTGGTTTTTAATAATTTAATTTAAGAAATTATTTAGTTCAGTGAGTTCTTTAAGATATTTCCTTTATTATTTCAAATCAAAATAGAAGAATAGTTTAGATTTAAGTATTTATCTAATAATCAGACATGAATCATTTCAAGCTTTGAAATTAATTGAAAATTAACTTTATTGTAATATTATAAATTTACCAAACAAATTAATATTTTTAGGGTTTAATTGACACCAAATTAATATTAACAAAAATTTTTATAGTAGTACATTTTTATTTCAATGCAGTTAGTATTTATTTCTGTTCCTTAAATATTTTATTTTCGTTAGAAATATATTTTTAAAAAGAATTTTGCAAATCTAAATAGAACCACATTTTCCTGTGCATTGGCAGAAGCATTCCGGCTAAATCCGAAAGGCAACTTTGTGCATTCGAAATGCACTTTGACTTTGATGGCTGTGGCGCTGACGATGGCGCTGAATCTTTTGCCCCTGGCCCCTGCTCCCTGCTCATTTTCTGGGGGTTCTGGGGGTTCTGGGGGTTCTGGCCAACGGCGAGAACCCCGGGCAAAAGGTGCTATTTTTAATATGCCCGCGATTAGATAAGCCCCACAGCAACAGAAAACAGATACAGATACAAACAGCAAACATACAGAAACAAATACAGCTACAGATATAGAAAAAGCCACAGCGCATGTTAGGTACTAGGGAAAAAGGGACAGAGCATAGCACACGGAACTACATGGAACTTTGTGGCGTATCTGTCATGAGGCCGAAATAGCTCAGTTGGGAGAGCGTTAGACTGAAGATCTAAAGGTCCCCGGTTCGATCCCGGGTTTCGGCATCTAATATTTTTTTATTTTTTATTTTATATATGTTATACATATTTTATTTTTTAATTCTTATGTGTACTCTCAAGAATATGTGATTCGATATGAGCGAAAAAAAGGATAAGTAAATATTTCAATGAATTATGGTCATTATGTATTATTTATGGTAGTTAATAGTTTGGAAGATGGCTTTTAATAATGACAACTGGTATTTTAAATTATTATTTAAATTAAAATGATTTTATTTTGTGTACCTAAATACTCGTCATTTGTGTAAAGAAAGATTATCTTCTTCAATACTGTATCAAATATATTTCTTACAATACTCATTTTTATAGTCTCAAATATCAACTCAAAGTTATTTAAAAATTAATTAATATACAATTTTATCATCTCCCTTAATTTAATTAATATTTAAAGTCCAAGCCCGTGTTCATTTAAGGCCCATTTTAATGTATTTATGGACTATTTAAGTTTCGTTTTGGCCCTTGTCCACATTTCATGTCCAGTGGCATGTGGCTGTCAATCAAGAGATGTTCGCAAAATTAAACTAAGCCGGCACAGCAAATGCTGACCTGGCCGAGACGACAGGACAATGGTCAGGACGAAAGGTGCGGATTAGGAGGTATAATGGGCACGACTCAATCAAACAGCAGGATAAATGGCCCAAGGCCAAGGGGAAAAGTGAAAAGTGAAAAGAGGGAAAATGCAAATCGCATTATTAACGCAGCCATTGACACATTGGACCTTGGCCAGGCACCTTGGACCAGGACCATTGTCCAGTTGACTGATACGGTCCAGCCTGGGGATAAAGCAAAAGTGTGACGAATGCGCTGACAACAATTAAGGATTGGGAAAAGGTGAGGCGGTGGCTTCCAGGTAGCACCCAGAGCAATTTCAAGTGGACAACTGATTGAGACCACGGAGCGGGCGAGGGGCGTGATGATAGATTCATCCAGCGACAGCTGCTATTTTCTATATGCAAAGGATCTGGATCTGGGCCGGAATTGAATCTCGTTCCGGCGGTGTCCAACAACAGCTGCCAGGTGGAGAAGGAGAACCACGACCAGAACCAGGAGCAGGACGCGTGCTAAGCGACCGACCACAAAAGCCATTGACTCGCAGTGAAAGGAAGGCGAGTGGAAAGGAGAGATTGCTTCGGCCTACGCCCCGGAATATCGCATATCCGTTTGGCATAAAAAACCAAATGCTCCTTGGCAACTGGCACGCACCACATGGCGCCCTCGGTGTCTTTTGCATAAAAAACCCAAGAATAAAAAAACTGAGAGCCTCTCGGTTTTTTTCTATAATTTCATTGTTATATTTCTTTATATTGAAAGTGAAAGATGGAACGAGGCACCCTCAAATTGCAGCAGCCAGGAAGTGTGGCAGCCGCGATAAAAAAAAACCAAAAAAAACTCGAGAAGCGAACAAGAGAACCTTAAAAAAAAGTGAAAAGATCCTTTCGGATCTGCGGTCGGGGTGCCAATTGTCTATGACGCAGGATCAGGTTTTTTTTTTCTGCGGCTGCCTAACAAGGATATGATTTGCTCCTACCTTTGTTTTGAATTACACAGAAAAAAGATGGAATATATAAATAAGTATTACAAAACAAATGTTGAAGTGATTGAAAAATATGGAAATTGTTTAACTTATAACAAAATTAGAATCTAGGAATAAAATACAAATTATTACCATGGTTTAGAAAAAGGTTAATAATGATTTTTCATGAATAACTAATATTGGTACTTTTATGTTACATCATTTCAAAACTAGGAATTAAATACAAATTATCCCCAAGGTACAAACATGTTTTAGATAAAGGAAAAGAAGGATTGTTAATCATTCATAGAACTGATTTTTTTTTTTATAAAATAATAGCCAATAAATAAGTAAAATATATCAATTAAGGCACCTAATTTTGGTTGCAAATAAAGTACATTTTCTTTTATGCCTTATTTATTAATATATATAGTTATGTATACAAAATATAAGAGTGGAAATTATAAGTGTTTCTTCGAGCAATTTCCTTTTTCTATTCCCTATTCAAAACTACTCTTTTAAATATTTTCCCAGTGCAGCAACATGAAAAAACAGCCCACAAAATGCTGTGGTCCTCGATTTTTTTTATTGTATGCTAAGCAAGTTCCTCTGAGGGTGCGTCTGCAGGACCTTTTACTCTCGTTTTCGTTTAGGAGAACATTGAGAAGACATTGCCCGATTCCTAGTCCCTCGAGCAGATGCGCTTAGAATTTAGAAATATGCAAACTTGTATCAGGGCCGCAGCGAGCGTGGGAGCGTGGAAAGCGTCTTACAAGCTGAACAAAAAAAAACACAAACCAACCCAACCACCCACCAACCCCCCCGGAAAACACACCCCCACAGGTTACATGCGGGTCTGTAAGGGTTGCCCGCTAAATACAGCGACTAACTTGCCGTAAGGGGTGACATGTAAATTTTTGGTAGATTTGTAGTACAAATTCCTGTAAAAGCTACTAGGCTAGCAGCTACCAACAGCGGGGCAACAATGTACGCTCATTTACAGAGGTTCCACCAGAAATCACCGCGTGGGGAAAGGGG
>JAJJHY010008598.1:18590898-18654911 GCA_021224005.1 Drosophila setifemur | reverse complement strand
AATCAATGCCGTAATAGCAACAACAACAACAACAACAACAACAGCAGCAATAACAACTTCCGTATTTCATGCGCTGTAATTTAGCTCAAGTAACAAAATGCAAAGCCAAACTAAATGTTGACGGTGACGCGACGCTGAAACTTTAAACTGGAAGCTGTAAACTGCACACGCTAAAAAAAAATAAGGTCAATTTAATATATTTTTCAGGATGATTTCAGTTTTGGATATCCCTTGGTATACATAATTAAATATCTCTTTAATATTTTTAAAAAGAATTTCTGGAGTACTCGTATTTCATTGCCATTATTCACTCCATGAAATTAATCGAAAATTGGCAATTTAAAATGGATATTTTTTAATGCTGTTTTCATATATTTCCAAATAATTTTAATATGTAATTTTTCTTTTAAATATTCACCCGTTTTATTTTGATCCACAACATGTATTAAAAGGCAACCTGAAATGCATTTAAATATTTTATAGAAAATTTTTATTAGAGGAGAGATTATTCAATTCCAAAACTATTATGTAAAATGTGCAAATACAATGTTAATGAATTGTTTTTTCGGTGTGGGTGAGCGGTAAGCTGAATCTACAGCCATCCAACAGCAATCCAATATTTGCAATCTGTGGGATGGTGAGCCGAAAGGCGACTCTTAACACGTCTGCATTCGATGCCCAGCCATTTGCTGCGACTTGATTCGATTTCGTGTTTACATACAAATTGACATAATTTGTTTATAAATGGTTAGTGATCGGCGTGTGGCCGAGCCCAGACTCCGATTGTTGGCTATCTGCAATTGTGCAAATACACAAAAGAACAGACAAAGATATCCAAATAAGAAGCAAGCAAGCTACTTGTGTCGTAAATTCTAATACTTAATGCACCGGCCTCATTTCGAGACAATTTAAAAATAATATTAATTAATTGAGCAAACTGGGAAAAAAATAATTTGATTTATTTACATGTCTAACTCGTTAGCAGCTCCCAATAATCCAAATCATCCAGAATCAAAAAACAAACAAAAAAATGTAGACAAATAAAATCTTATGGAATACCCAAAAATCCAGCAAATCATGCGATTCAAACTGGATATGCATATCCTTAACTTTTTTCAATCTGATGTTTTTTTATTATTGTAGAAATGTTGAAATTATCGTCTTGATTGCATAACACCAAAATGATTAGCCAGAAAAAGAAGAACGCAAATGCGCACCGGGAACGATTTAATAATAATAAAAAAAAGAAGGAATACTAAGGGGGGAAAAAATTAATTAACATATTTTGTATTATATTAAGTTGTCTTGACGAAAGCCATCCAAATGTTTGCATATAATTAAGGGACTTATGTACACAACAGCTTTAACAATTTATAGATAATAATATAAGCTATTTTTTAAGATCTTTATTCTTCACTAATAATTTGTTAGTCCATGGTTCTTGGAAATATTATTAAATATATATTTTTAGAATTTACATAATGTGCTGTAGAAATTCGGGTGCCGACAAATCTTTAGAGTTTTATTTTAAGCACTTTTAAGTCAAAATTAAATTGTTAAATATTAAATGAACTTGAAAATTAGGCTGGTTATAGAATACAGATATTCACTTTATTTTTAAAATATTTAAAATTTCTTAAACATCTGACTTACAAATTTATCTGGATTAACTTCTTAGTATGACTCCAAATACAAAATATGCCCGCCAAAATATAAAACCCAACCCGTCAGTTAGCTGACGCAAATGAAGGCATCATAAACTGTATATATATATATACCATCGATATATCGAAATCGAACCCCAGGCAGTACATATACATAAATGCATTATTAGCACATTCATGGAATTGGAATTGAAAATGTCAAATGTGCGCTGGATAATCGTTGGACTGGGCACTACCGAGTGCGTAGAATGAATCCGAGAGATACAGTTGGCGGGGGGGGAGGTAAACTCTTAACTGTTGACCAAAGTCGAGTAGATCGGTGGGGCTGCTGGCCATTACAATTATTATTACATATTAACATTTGTAGCATTCTTACATACTTAATACATTATTACAGTAATTTAATAACATGTTCTCATGGTCAACCTGCTGTGTGCGGCTGTGTGGTGGTGGTGCTACATTGGCCAGTGGAGTGCCAAGTGGATTCCATTCGGGTGCTGGATGGAGTGGAGTGGATATTGACAGTATCGCCTCCCCGCTGCATATTTTAAAGAGCCGCCAGCGATTACATTGTAGCCAACAACAACAACAACGAAACCGAACCGAACCGAACCGAGCACTTGGGAGGTCATAATGAACGACACTTTACGGGCATCGAGATCCCATTGATGGCTCAATGGGGTTCCTGGTCAAATCGCAGATCCAGACATCAAATATCACGATTTTCAGCTGTCAGACTCAGACCCAGCCTTAGCCTCAGCCTCGGCCCAATGGCATTAGAAACAAATACGAATCCGAATGGCGATGCGGATGCGGACGTTTCGGTTCGGTTCGGTTTGGTTTGGTTGGGTTTGGGGCTGGTGGAAAGTGAAAATGCATCGGTCTAATTATAACACGTGATATCATCGGACGCGCATGATTTATGCGCAAGTGCACCAGATCCGGCAACAACAATCGCCCAGAACCTGATTGGATTGGATTGGATTGGGTTGTCTTGGATTGGATTATGCACCGCCGCCCGGTGAGATACAGAGATAGCTCAAGTTCAATGTGGAAGCGGCAAATCCGAGCCGCCAGACAAGGCAAACCCTTGAAAATGGAAGCGCCTCGTTCGCTATCCATACTACACTGAAAATAATGTATATAATATAAATTTATAATTTATCTACAAATAAAAATATATATATCTTGGCATATATGTCTAATAAGCAATTTAAATATTTTACATAACTTGTACATTAATATATTAGATTTATTGCATTTAAATCTTTAAATAATTTTTGCATAATGCAAGAGAAAAAAGATATATTTTTCAATCGTCATTAAAACATTGTTTTCAAAAAAATTTTTTAAGTACAAAATTAAAAGTAAAGTTGCTACAAATTTATAATTTGTAATGAAATATCAAACCGGGATGCAAAAATAGAATCGGAAATCTAGAAAAGAATTAATATAGAAAAACAATGTTACAATAGTTTAGCTAAAATAAATATTGCTAATATATCGTGGAATTTTTCTCAGTGTAGGGGGCCTTCCAGTATCCACCCGATACGCCTCTGGACACCCAAAACCACAAACCTCGACGTGCAAATCTCTATGCAAATGCAGCACCCTCTACACTGAGATCCCCTCTCCCACCGAAA
Source organism: Drosophila setifemur (assembly GCA_021224005.1). Classification (NCBI taxonomy): domain Eukaryota; kingdom Metazoa; phylum Arthropoda; class Insecta; order Diptera; family Drosophilidae; genus Drosophila; species Drosophila setifemur. Next base: position 18,651,604 of record JAJJHY010008598.1, on the reverse strand, counting down.
AAGGCGGCTTTTGCGCAAACAATTTCATTTCGCTTTTAATTTCTTCGCGCAAATTTTTTGTGTGCGTGTGTGTGTGCGTTTATGTATCTGTGTGTTGTCAACTAAATTGGGTCTAGTTTATGCGGTTTTTTATGAATCTGACCTTAGTCATGATCATGAAATGCTCTAAACTGTTCCACTGGGCTACAATTAGGGCATGAATGGGGGATACTCAGTGCCAGTTACCTACTACTAAAAAACACGAGACAAAAAAAACTAGTCTGGAAATTGGATAACAAGAGCAGGAGATTAAAGTGATTTCATGCCATGAGATACAATTGACAAACCCTGTTATAACACAAAATATCAATGGGCTTAAGGATAATAATCACAAAATATTTGACATAAATAATAAGGAAACAATGTTGTGGATTTTAAGGGATTCATTTTTTTGGGAAACAAATTACTTTTTCATTCAAAGAAATTTTTTATATACAAAACACTTACCACTAAAAATTCCGAAATTTTAGTCTTAGTTTAAGCTTGGTTTAATTGGAATTTACTTGCCAAAGATTTACTTTGGAAATCCTATTTGTTCAGTTGATACCAATTCAATTCGATGGCCTACTTAAAAGAGGTTGCACAACCAAAAACCCATTTAAATTTTTAGATATAATATGAAACCCAGTTGTGATGACTGTAAAATAGCCTATGTTAGCCTATGACTAGGGAGAACCCCTTAGAACCCAAATCCCATTTGACCGGCTCTGAGTAAAGTTCTCAAACTGAAATTCAATTCGTTCTTTGCACCGATCGCAAACCGATGGATGAACTTCCCCAAACTGACGGCGCCTATTGACACATTCGCCGTTTCGGCTTCAAACAAGCTCTAAATCAAGTTCAAAGTCAAACTAATTATCAGCATTTTAGCTAATCAATAATAGCAGTGAGCATACAAAAATACAACAAAAAACCAAACGCCCAAAAAATCATGAAACATGTTTGGTTTTGTTCCGAATTTGTGTTTATATTTAGTTTTTAGGTGGCATTAGTTTGGGTGTTGTTTTTTTTATTGTATTTAATTTTTGTTGCTTCAGTTTGGGCAGACAAAACAAAGCGACTAACCAAACTACTTACACTGACTGGGAAGACACACACACATAAATGCAAATAAATAATTAAAAGCAAATACAGCAGCTCCGCCGCCGACAGCAACAACAAATCAACGCGGACGGCATTATTTTGGCAGCGAACTTGTTTAATTTGCATAAATTCGCACAAATACAAGCGACATTCAACCCGCTGGAGGAGGGGCAGGAGGCGGAGGCGGAGGGCAGAAGGCAGGAGGGCAGAAAGGAGGCCCACGCAGATCGGAGATGCAATTAAAAAGGCGCGCGCGTAGATCAAGTCAGCTGATGATGATGGTTTCGGTTCTGGGGGGGGATTGGGATGAGCCCCAGCACCAGCTCCAACTGGAGCCGGCAGTCGGGTAAAAATTTAAATACATTTTTTATATGCACTTTTGTTTTGTTTAATACGGGTCGGAATTCAGGAATCGGAATCGGAATCTCTTATCTGGAAACTAGTTCGTCGCAGAATTAGTGCAGTAAATATATACAAAAAAAAAAAAAAAACAATTGGGAAATAAAAATGTATCTGTGTGAGTGTCAGATACAAGTGTGTATGCAATTTGCACAGCTAAACTGAGCTTTATTTAGCGTGTTCTATTGAAAGGACAATAAACTCTCGGCGAAGCGTCAAGGTCAACCACATGGCATTAGAAGACGACGATCGATTCTTAATCGGGTCGCTTTATATATGTATATATATTTAATTTTATTCTAAATTAAGCCGAACTTGTTTCGCTTATGCAAGTACCTGAAGATTTGACAACGGATCGTCAAGGGAGTTATACAATTCATTTTGTAATACAACAGCAGGTTTTTTGTATTTAAAAAAAAAATTTTGGAGAGGTCTGATTGAAAGATTAGAAAGAAAATTATAAAAATTAGAGCACCTCATTTTAGAAATAAATTCATACCCAATATTGAAGAAGACACACACATGAGGTTTTTGATGTTTGTATTGCCTCAAATTATTTTTCTCGGTTCACGGATATTACATATCTTAAATGTTCGTTGTTCAATGCCAAGACTGCAGTTCTTTTAATCCAGATTATTAATGCATCAGTTCGCTATCCAAGGGATACTCAGGTTTTGGGGCTACTAGCAGCATGGATAACCACAGTAGCAGCCACCACAGGGACCACAGGCATAGCACGGCCCGCAGCAATTGGGCCCGTAACATGGCCCACATCCTCCGCAGGGTGAACAACAGGGTCCGCAGGGTGAGCAACAGGGTCCGCAGGGTGAACAACATGGTCCGCAGGGTCCGCAGGGTCCGCAGCAGGGTATAAAAGGTCCACAACCCATGATTGATCCGTACAAATACTACCAAATGGGAAAACTTTTGTATAATAACTAAATCGAAACACTTTTACACTTTTACTTACCAAAACCGAAAAATGAAATAATTTGAGACTACACAACAAATTTAGATGTGTTCAGGCCGAAAGGACAAACAAGAATAAAACTAAAGTCAAATCTCCATAGCCACATCGAATTTTAGAGGTGACAGAAAGGGCTATGGTATCTAATTTTTAAAAATAAAAAAAAAATCTTAACATATAAAATTATCAGCTAACAGAAAATCGGAATAAAAGCAGGTATTTACACATACGTAAGAGATAGATATTTGTCGAGCAATCGTTATAATTAATTGAGTTAAATGGGCTTTGAATTAAAGCAATGATTTATCAATGCAAATTAATCAAAGTGTTGTTAAATAGCAAATTAAATGAATTATGAAAATTATTGAGCGGTAAACTATTGGAAATTACTCAAATAGTAATAGTACAAACCATTCAAGAAGTTTGTATATAATTTAAGCAAGTAAATCTTTCCAGTTTTCATATCTCTATTCGAAAAATTTAAATATTTCTGGCAGTGCATTGTAACTAAATGAGATTTAAATTTACGTTTTCTGTATTTTTTGTGGCCGGATCATGTGTTCAATGCACTCGGATCGGAGGTTCGAATCGCTGCCGGTTCTCAAGTCGAGTTCTGCGCTGCACTTTTGTTTACTCTTGATTTTGTCGCACTTTTTGATTAAGTGGATGGCGCATAGCCGACTCCGTGCATCCGGGGCTGAACGAGTATATGGTATAGTATATGCAAGTGCATATAGAGTTCATTATCTGGCTGAAGAGTTGTGCGTTGTTTTCCTGCCAAGAATGTAGCGTTGTCGCATTGAAAGAGGTCAATCACCAGGGGATCGAGAGATTGCGCGCCTTGGAATGGATGTCACTCGTGTAATTGAACGCAATTTATTTCGATTTGCTAACGATTTTACGATTTCGCTTAATTAACCCCCGAAAAAATGGAAATGGAGACCCCGACCAGGAAGCCGACTGACTAGTTGACAGAGTAGAGTCACCCGGCACCAGCTACCACATAATATGCCGGAGCTGGCCCAAAGTATATGCTTCTTACACAATGATTTGTGTTTTGTATTTTTGCATGACTGAGTCGGTCCATTTCATTCCGGGCAATCGGGCATTCGGGCAGAAAAGTATGGGTTGCAAATAAAAAGCGCATAATAGGCGTTTAAATGCAATTTTCTCCGCAAAATGGTCCGGCGAAATATCAAAAATTTCGAATTATATGTTTTGCAGCATGTTGATTAGAATGAAATATGTGTGGTGCGGAGTGGTGCGGAGTGGTGCGGTGTGGTTGGGTTTGGTTTGATGTGTGGTGTGGTGTGGTGCGGAGGGTCAGTCGGCAGAAGTAGCAAAAACCACATTGAGAAACCGCACAGAAGTCCCCTCCCTTCTAACAGAAATATTTGGGTAGCATCTCGCATCCGAAGAGACGGACAAGTCCAACTCAAACTCCGACTGCTTGGTCTTTGGTACACAGGGAAAAATAAATAGTAGGTTAGATATTTCAAAACCCTATAAATATAATAAAAATCATGTATTATGGCCAGAATCAATAATAATGGGGGATTCGGAGTGGATAGCCTTAAAAATTATATTCGTCTTAATGAAAACCTTTTTGATTTGATTAAAAACATTTTCTTTAAGTGTCTTTTTTTTAGTTTTGGGATGGATGGCACGCTGGTCAATAATTTTGTGAGGGTGCCGCCAAAAAGGGCAGCAGACGGACGCTGCTCTAACTTAGTTTTTTGTTTCATATTTGAGCTTGGTCTTTGTTTGAAATAGATTATTGGCAATACATATGTATACAAATATTTGTATTTCGTCTGGCGACGAGAGTTCAAGGATTTTTATTGGGTTCAGTGAACCAAAAGTTGTCTCTCTCCTCCGGCCGGAAATATCGAATTCGCTTTAATTATGGCCCCTCGCGCAACTTATATTAATATAAGTTTTGATGAAAAGTGAAACACAATGGGCACACACAGATGTCATCGCCATCGGCTGTTTGTGGAAACCGATGAATAATAGGAGTCCAAAACCCAAGGAAATCAATATCCGCCTGGTGTAAGTGTGTGCCCTAATGACTTGGGGGCGTGCCCATCGAAGGCGTAGATAGGGTAAAATGGTAAAAAGGGTAAAAGGTGAATACAGGTAACCCGAGTAGCTGTCGAAAGTGAAGAAAGCACGTGTCACCCCTTCGAAATAGGCAGCTGATTGTCTACAAAAAAAGGAAAGTTAAGATCATAATCAAAGGTTGAAAATCTGAATGATCTTGGGATATGAAATTCCGCAACTCGGCTAAAAGGAACTGCCAAGAAAATTGCAGACATCAACTAATAATATGGTGCATTCCTAGCAGAACATATTAACATCAATACAAATAATACCATTTAATTATGGGAGTATATAGTTATTTAACAAAACTTTTAATCTACATTTTTTAATACATTTATATCATTCATTTTATTTAAATACCAAGATGCTTGAATTTTTTTTACCCTCATTGACTTACAATTTGTAATATTACGAGGACAAAATAAATACATTAATAACATTATATAAATGTTCTTAATTTATGAGTATTAATGATCAAATCAAATGCAACTACCCATATGATTTGGGGGGGCGTGGCAACCCTATCTAAGGGTCTAAAGGTGAAGAAAGGGTTGTTCAATGAGAAATGCGGTAACCCGAGTAGCTAAAGAAAGTGAAGAAATCCCGAGTTCTAGGCACGTGCCCAATGAAACATGTCCAGCTGCCTCCAAAAAATGAAAGTGAAATGGAAGTCAGCGCAGGCTCCGAGCCAGACTCAGTTCTAGATCGGAATCGGAGCAGCTCCTGGCTGAAAGGAGCCTGAAATTCTGATTGATCGTGCGGCATGGGATGCGGATGAGGCAGCCGGGAATTCCTAAGAAAATGGCACACACACAAAAAACGCAGCACGCAAAAAAAAGGGAGGAATACAATATATATAATAATAAGGAGCTCAGGAACAGAGGGAACTCGTATTATTTAATTTGGAACTGGGCCGTTTTTTTTAGTTTTCGTGGGTTTTTTGTTTTTTTTTTGGCTGGGTATCAATGAATCGAAATGAAATAAAATGAAATGCGAATGTCTCGATCGCGTGCGGCAATATTTTCACAGATTTTGAGTTTCGAGCTTTTTGCCCTGGATTCTGATTCTGATTCTGCGTTTTGATTTGTGCCTCCTTTTGATCGTGCCCCGTTTTTTTAAGTTTGAGATACTTTTCGTTCCTGTTTTGTGTGTGTAATTTGGGGGGTTGTGTCTTCTGTTTAGGCAATAAATGGCATATAAATACATATTTTTGTTTAACCCTCGGCTTCCCTTCGAGGTTCATCATCATTTTACACTAGCTTTTGGTTTTATTTAAGGGAAACATTAATAAATATTCTGCTCCTTGGCAACATCCTTCAAGATGTTGTGATTCCGAAAGATACCATAATTTTTAATTCTTTCCAAGGGTTAAAGCCAACCATTTTGTTTGCCAAATATTTCTACCGCCAATGCAATAATTTTTCATGTTTTTTCCACAGCCAGTTGATGACGAATACGCATGCAAGTTCCAGGAAAACCGACTCCCCCCGCCGCCACCCGTCTTTAACCCCCCCTCTGCATTCCACGAATAGTTGGGCAGTGCCCCGCAAATTGCAACTCAATTATAAATTGCAAAGAGGAAAGAAAAAAAAAGATACAAATGAAACAACGTAAGGCCAAAAGCGAAACCGAAACCGAAACGAGAAAAAAACCCAAAAGAGTTGCAGTGTAAAATTGTAGCTTAGACAGAGGCAAAAACTGCTAATTTAACTGCTGTAGCTAGTTTTTCGCATGCGAAAGCCGCTGCGCTGGAAAACATCAATGGAAATGCCATGAAAATGCTGGTTAAGCTCTGGAAAATCCATAAAACGAGCGAATACGGCGAAAATCTTCCGCGTTTGTGTAATGCAGGAAGATTTTGCATGATGTTTGCTTTTGTTTTCGCTTTACATTTGCCTCAGGTATTTATATTTGTAAATGCATATATATATCAGTAAATACACATGCAAAAAATGTTGCCTATTAGCGGAAATATTCCGGATCGGGGAAAGAAATAAAATACATATCTAAAGATAAAATGAAGAAATTTCCTTATTTTACTTTAATTACCACTATTACCATTATTAAGTCAATTATATGTATGCATAAAGTTTTGCAATATTTTTTTATTTTTATTTTATTATTATTTGGAAACCAATTTTTTAATACAAAATGTGGGGCATTCGCAAATGCTTAATTTACCTTTTATTAACTAAAAACATAATTAAAAAAAGAACAATCATTTAATTGATTTGACATATTTGAAAACACTTTAATCTTCGGTGATACTAAAATATTTAATATTTGTAGTACTGGTATTTTTGAATTATTTTTGTTTATATGGTTTATAAATAATTATTGTAATCAAAATTTCATAATGATCTAGAATCGAGATTCGATATCCTTTTAAAAGCTCTAATTACACTTTACCCAAAAATAAAACATAAATTATCAAAAAGTTTAATTAAAATCATTTGCAATCCTTCCAGTGCAGTTTTTTCGATGCATCTGCGTGCTGCCAGTTTTCCGTAGGATCTGGATTTGCCATCCGAAAGATTGCGGATCCCAAAACCATCCGAAAGAATCGATCGGACGAATCCACACTGGAAAAGCGCCGGCAAATCGATCAAATTTCTCTTCGGCGGAGAGAGGAGAGAGCGAAAGCACGCGAGCTCCGTCTGGAAGAAAGCAGGTGAGAGCGGCGTTCGCTCGTAAACCGCTCACTCTCTCTCTCTCTCACTCTTGGCCAGGTGAAAAGGGGCGGGGGGCGTGGTGCGGGCCGGGGACAGCGTGCGAAAGTGAAATCGAACCTTCGCTGCCGGCGTTTGCGCTTTTAAGCAGCAAACAAAAACAACAAAACCGGGCTGGTTTCAAAGTTTACGAGGGGCGCGACTGCCCGCACAGTGTTACCAAGATTGTTAACAAAAGGCCCACAGGTTTTGGCAGGAAAAACTTCAATTTTGTAAGAACTGCATTATAGAAAGTATATAACTTAATTTCCAAATAATATAAAACAGCTGAAAATGTCACGAGCAATATTTTTGTTCAGTTCTCAAAATCCTAAGATCCTAAGAAATATGTAAAAAGGAATTATAAATTTAATATTTTAATAATAAAATAGTAAATGTTATAAATATTAAGTTATTTTTTACAAATGTGTGACCTACATTCCCTAAAAATAATATCGTAACAGTGCTTTTTAATATTTAAAAGACATGGGGAAATAAATATTATGAATGTTTTCTGACAATGAACAAACAAAATGTATGATTTTGGTAAAATAAAATACTAAATAATATTTTAATAATATTTTGACCCACTGTGCAACGGAGATTCAGCGTTGAACAAGTGCAGAGAGTGCGACAGGCGGCGCCGCTGGCTTCAATTAATAATAACAAAAATACGAATTTGTAAAAGTTTCGCATTTATTTTTGCAGTCGCTAAATGAAAATCCGTTTCGGTTTTAATTTTGGATCCTCGCAGCGCAGCACAGCGCAGTCCATAATTTTTGGACCGGTCACTGAACTTTGTCCGACTGGACTTTCGTCACGAAAAGTTTTTTGCATACGTGAGCGACCGCCGATGACGCTCTGGCCGGGCCCTAACCCGGTAATAATAATTGCAATTACCACCCAGTCCCAGTCCCAATCCCAATCCCAGCCAGGTGGGTGGGCGACGATGAGTCGCGAAGTGCATTGCCATTCCCTCAGTTGCGGCTAATTACAGCCGGAATTTTAACTCGGTCATCGGTCAGGAGAGTTCCAGATATACACGTAATTTGGTAATTATTTATTTTTAGTAAATTTATAATTTTCAAAGAAATACGTATTTTTGGATATCATGAATAATTATTTGGGTATCATGATGGCAATATTAAACAATCCAAATCCGAAAAATAACAGTCAAATAGGTTTGTAAAATGAATCTTTATCAATAAATCTTATTAATATAATAATATTTCCATAAAATTAATTAATAAATAAAACTTTAAGTTATCTGTTTATTGAACTAAACTTAAGTTGATCTTTTTGGCATTTAAAAAAAAAACCTTTTTATGAAATGGAATTTGGACGAATTTAAAATAATTGCCACCTGATGCATTGGGAATTTTTTTTTGCTGACCGGCCCTGATTGGGTCTAAACAATTCCAGCGGCAATTGGCAATGCAAATCAATTTTCCGATCTCAAGAAATATGCAGCTTTAATTAGTTAATAAGCGGCGCTGGCTTGCAGCTGACACCGTCGCGACATGGCCGTGGCTTTTGCCAACGTTTTTGCGTTTGCTTGTGTTACCTGTGGCTGTGACTTTGGCTTTGACTGCGGCTTTGGCTACCCAGGAATCCTCAGACGACACTGATAAAGTGGCGCTCCGGCGGACTGGACTGGATCAGAAATGGGCGTCGAGCGCAATTAGCGCCATATATCAATTACTCTGCGCTGGTCCACTCAACATTACGTATACGCAATCGACGCGCGGTTAAAGTGTTTTCATTATAAATCATTTATTTAAATTGCATATTAGAGCGACTGGTTGTGGTCGGCCAGTTAGCTCCGATTCAATTGGGTTCCGGCGTCGCGTCTCGAACAGCTGATCGATGGATCGAGTGAATATATGGTAGCGACGGCAGACGATAAACATTTGACGCCTCTCAACTGGACAGCTGTCTGACGGCGATCGACAAATGTAAAAATAATATTTAAATCGATGGGAATTATCAAAAGAATTCAAATTAGATATGGAAAAGTGTCATTTCCCTATGCTGTAAAGCAGAAAATAGTACTCTTAGATACAGATACGTTTTCGGAGAGCTTAAAGTTAGTGTTTAAAGTTGTAATAAGTGATTAGCCCTTAATTCTTCATATAATTTTGTTGTAAAAGGAAACATCAATAATAAAATATTAAGAAGATTGTTCAGAATATAAAAAAAAAAACATTTCATTGTTGAATAAACTCCATTTATTTATAACTCTTTTAAATGTGTGTATTAGCCATTGTGTAAAGACATACATATTTTTGTTATAATTTTTTATTTTAAGTTTACCCGATTTAGTTTAATTGAAATTAATATCTGGAACCAAGCTGAATTCCGATTTTTCAACCACAATTGAGCTAGTTTTGAAACCTAAATTGATCCATTTAAGGGACTTACAAAATAATTTGTTTATTTTTTTTTTATTAATATTGAAGCTATAGTTTATTTATTGTAATCAGTTACCAGCAAATCAATCAATTTAACCAAAAAAATCAATCTTTTGTGTACCAGGTGGATTAGTTTATTCGTTGCCTTCGTCAATTAAAAAATCTTTGACTATTTTGTATATTTAGTTTTTGCTTCTGGACATTATTGTAGAAAAATCTGTAAAACGTACAAAATTATCAGATTTTCGTTTTTTTTTTTAATATATTCAAATCATTTTCGTGTTGTTTATTATTATTATTTCCTAAAATATTTTCTTGTCAAAGTAGATCCGAAATGATTGCATTATAAAACCGTACAAAATACACAGATTGCGTATAAAATATTCAATATAAATCTGTGCATAACTATTTCGCTATTCGTGGTGGAAGTTCTTTATCAAAAGATTATTGGGTCCATTAAAACTAGACATTTGAGGAAGTATCGGGTATTGGTATATCTTTCGAATTGGTCTTCAGTTACATGTTAGTTGTGCGCTTTGAATTTCGTTTAATACAAAAAACTAATGTCGGTTAATTCACACAGACCTGTACGTAACTAATTATGTATATCCAGACGGGGTTATTCGTTCTAATGGTTTCCAAGATTAATATTCACATTTAAAACTGAAAAGTAGGTTTGGAAGGGTGGGTCGATTTGCTTATGAAAACAATCTCAATATATAATATAATATAATTATAATATTTTCTTTGAAAGAAATGGATCAATCTTTGTCAATAAAATTAAGCGGTCTTATTAATCAAATTGTGTTCATCTTATAAAATAATCTAGAAAAATATTTAAGTTAGTGATACATACAAAATGTAAATTTATACAATTGATAAAGAAATAAAAAAAAACGGAAGAATGACAATTAATGTTTATATTATACTACGTTAACCAAAGAGTTAATCAAAATTAAATCATAATAATTAGTTAAAAGGATATAAAAATATAGATTTTTATATCTACATTTCATACCCGATCCAATTGCACGGAAAGATTGCTGAATAATTAATTCTCTAGGAAGCAAATCGACCCACCCCTACATATGAGCTGTGGAATGCTTAGAACGCGTCGTGGAGCTCCACGACCGATAAACGTAGTTCGGCGTTGGGCGGTAGCTAGTGCGTTCTGGCCACCAAATCCAGTCCGCCCTCCTCCTCCATCTTGCTGAGGAACTTTATGACTCTCTGATGCGGCTCCGACTGTCGCACCATGTCGATGAGGGCCAGCAGCTTCTTGATGCCGATGCAGACCCGCTTGCCGGCCATATTCCTGGAGATGTTCAGCAGCTCGTCGGGAGTGAAAAAATCCGTATCATCCAGCACGGCAAGAACGTGCTCCGGACTGGACAGATTGGACACGTGCAGCACGGCTGTGAAGGCCGGCAACATCTCCATCTCCTCGAGCACGTCTCGTCGGCTGGACGTGCACAGAATGAGCAGTTTGCGGCCCTTGGGCGGCTGCTTCTTCAGCAGCACCAGCAGCGCCTGCAGCGTGAGATTGGAGTACCGTGGACCAATGGGCCCATAGTCCAGCAACCGCTCCACGTTGTCCACCACAATGCAGCTAAGGGTGGAGCGGTAGGCATCGTCGAAAATCTTCCGGATGTGCAGGCACTTGGCCGCCTCCGTGAAGCCCACCATGTCCTCCGGCGAGCACACCTTCACGAACGGGAAGTCGCTCATCTTGGCCAGCCTGGCGGCCAGCGCCGACTTGCCGGAATTCGGTGCTCCCTCAATCAGCACGGACACCAGGCCAGAGCCCTCGGCGGCCTTGGCTTGCTGCACCGACAGCATGCCATCCTCCAGGAGCTCGGCAACCGGAGAGCCCCAGTTGGTGATGCCGCGCGCCAGCATATTCTCCAGCATCTCCTGGGCGGCGCCAAAGGCGGGCTTTATGTCGTTGTCCAGAGCATGCAGGAAATCCGCGCGGGTTACCCTCAACTTCTCCACAGCCTCGGGATCCACATGCACCTGGTAAGAGGAAAAATCTATTATTAGTTTTGATGCACATATTATGGATCAGCATCAACAGTATCAATGGTTCCCAAAATGAATCCTTTTAGGCATCCTCGCAACCCTACCTTGGAATCCGCCTTGATCAGTCGATTCATGGCTGTGGACTGGGCCGCCCTGACCAATCCCTCCAACTCCGCACCGCTGAAGTTCTTCGTTCTGGCCGCGATCTCCTGGTTGTCCACATCGCTGGCAATCTTATTGAACTCCCGCATCCGCTTGGTGTGAATGCTAAGGATCTGGACGCGACCCTGCTCATTGGGCAGGCTGATTTCCATTTGGACCTCCAGGCGACCGGGCCGCAGAAGAGCCTCGTCGATCATGTCCCGCCGATTGGTCATGCCGATCACCAGGATGTTGTTTAGCTGCTCCACGCCATCAATCTTGGCCAGCAGCTGATTGACCACGGTATCGTGGACACCACTATTACCTGCCACCGAGCCACGGGCCTTGCAAATGGCATCGATCTCGTCGAAGATGATGATGTGCAGCCCACTGTTCGGGCCCAGACGCTTCTCCTCCTCCTCGGCGTCCGCGAATAGCCGCCGTATATTGGCCTCCGACTCGCCCACGTACTTGTCGAGGATCTGCGGCCCGTTCACGATCTTGGGCTCCCGGGCATTCAACATGGTGCCGATCTGGCGGGCCATCAGCGTTTTGCCAGTGCCGGGGGGTCCGAACAGGAGGATTCCCTTCACGTGCTTGATGCCCAGCTGCTCGACCAGCTCTGGGGGGAAGACGCGTGAGGCAAAGGCGCGTCGAAATATCGCATTGAACTCCTGGTCCAGACCGCCGATGCCCATCTTGCCGAAGTCCCAGTCCGGATTGATGATCGACTGGCGCACGATCTTACCCTTGGAGCGGCCCTGCAGATTCAGAACGGAGTTCTCGGCCTTCTCGAACTGCACCACCGTGTTGCCGAGGATGCGACCGAAACGCACATTTCGCGCCTTGGCAGCCACATCACCCACAGTTCGGGGATCCACTGCCTCCAACGTTTTCACAGCGAGTCCCAGGAACTTTTTGTCTTTGAACTGAAACGCGAAAAAAGTGGCGAGTTATTAAAGGTTAGATGTGTTTATAAGGGCTTTGAAAAGTTCTTTAAATCTATTTAACAATTTTTTATAAACTATATAAGATTTATAGTTAATTTATAAAAACTGAGCCATTTTTCTGTATCGTTCGTATGCCAGCCAAAGCCATATAAGATCGCGATTTTTAAAAAACAATACCAATCAAGCTTTGACTTCATTAAATATCAATTCCTAATTAATCAATCAACCATCCTGAGAAATATGGAAGATTATATATCAATTATCCTATTATTTGTCGACTGTTTCGACTTGTGTATACTCTACCTCATCGAAAATATATAGTACATAATGCAAAGGTTCGGAGATACTATAATAATGATCTTACGACAGAAATAGAGCAAATTTCACAATTTGCAGCTTATGATTTCACTCTGTGCTGTCATTCTTTGTCATTCACTGTTTTTATATGTATCTATTTTGGTAAGTACCGATGAAAACATGAGTCATTTGGTGAAATTAGCATTATTAGATAAAAACAAAAACAAAAAAGACTGGAAATTATACAAACAACTTAGGGAGTGCAATACAAGATAAAAAAGTATCTAAATTTCTGAGGCCATAAAACTAAGGAACATAAAAACATCATTCATAAAACAAAATAATCAAAATTACAATGAAATGAATTGGTTTCCGATAAAAGAATGCTGGAAAACTTCCATCATTATCCGGTTTTATGGTGTACATATATCTATCTGTTATATGCATCTTCCGGATGCCAGATGTAGTGCATAGATGTTTACCTGAAAGACCAGCGTTTGGCCCACTGTGAGGGGCATGCCGGCGAATTGCATGAGGAACTCCTTGGCCATCTCATCCGAGTCGTAGGGTTCCTGCGTGGTGGTCTTCTTCTGGAGGAAGTCCGTCTCGAAGGAGACGAGGGTGATCAGGTCGGCGCTGGCATCGAAGCGGTACGGTCGCACATCGATCTCCTGGTTGATGGAGAGCGTGGCCCACTTCCTCTGGACCAGCGAGAAGCCGACGTGTCCGGTGGGCAGTTCCTGAGCGCTGACCTTCTGCAGCGCAAAGATGTAGTGCAGGCCCGAGCCCGGCGAGATGTCCGCATATCTGGAATGGGATATATATTGTTATAGATATCTTATGTATACAAGCAATCTGGGGGAGACTACGAAGAGTTCCGCCCACGTAGGTAGGTGGAGACACACAACGCACTTGACTTCCTCGGTGAAGTCCGTGGCATTCACAATCGCCTTGTTGGTCAGGGAGAGCTCGTCCGTGGGGCACTTGATCGCTCGCATTCGATGGGCCATTTCTTTCGACATTTTCCCCGGATCTGAGCAATGTTTTCAATACGATAATCGTTTTGTTTTAAATAAAAATAATCCCAGTTTGCCATCAGCTGGTAAACTTCTTTGCCCAGCCCTGGCACATGTGTAGACACTGGAAGTGCGGGCAGGTGTCGAAAGCTGCTGGCTATATCACTTGGAAACAGTCTTTTGAATTTAAATAAATTTTACATTGTTTTTTAAATTTATTTAGCTTTTTGCTAAATATTAATGGAGCTGAAATAACCGTTTTTCTCCGATGCGCTCTCTTCCTATGGGTCATGGATAGAGAGAAGACATTTCGAAAAAAACAGAAAAACAGCAGGCTGATCTCCATCATTTATTAATTCTCTTCTATGGAGACTTGGGAACCGTTGTTCTCATTTATGGAGACTTGGGTAATCGTTGTTCTCCAAGCGGCTCTCTTGCTATTGGTAATGCGTGAAGAGAAGACATTTTGAAAAAACCGTTTGCGCTCTCTTTTTAGACAGCAGGCTGATCTCTATCATTTATTGACTCTCATCTATGGAGACTTGGGAAACCGTTGTTTCCCATGGTTTCTTTTCCCCCATTTAAAAAATCCGTTGATTTTAAAATTGACTTTTATCGTTGGGTACTTGCTGCGGTTTCTGTTCGCCTAGTACATTAAATCATAGGAGCATTATTTTCACTGCCTCAGTTTATATTTCCAAACAACAAATTACAACAACGTAATGACGGAAATTTGTAGAAATTTCCGGAAGCAAGTACCAGGCGACCAGAAGTCTCCAGAAGGTCAACTACTCATAATTACTTCACCCATTTTAAAATATCCCCAAAAGATGCAACAAAATCCCTAAAAGTATGCAACATTTCTGGGGATGTTTGAATTTGAAATCGGTGGTCTTTTAATTTGATCATTGATCACCTGCTGGGGGTTTCTCTTCGTCTGTTACATTAAATCAAAGGAGCATTCCATTAATTAATTTTCGTTTTAAATTATGTCTCGAATGTACAAATTACAATGGTCGGAAATGTCTCCTTCACTGCATTACAAAGTTCTGGTCAAAATTATAATACCCTCTGCATGGGTATAAAAAGGTTCGTTTATTGCCACAAATATCTTGGTAACCTCCAAAGCTGCTATACAGTTGTCAGGTTAGAGTTCCTTTAGATTCCTTAATATATTTGTTCCTCTAAAGTTTATCCGAAGGTCAACTGTTTTCGCGGGGTCCCTTGGTTATCGAGCTGGATGGTCTGGCCAGCAGCACCACATTCTCCAGCGTTACATCCCGTGGCACGTAGAATTTCAGATCTGCCTCGTATCCGCGGGATCGCAGGTGCTGCAGGCGTCCGAAGTCGAGCAATCGCTTGCACTGCAATCCAATCTGCTCCCGCTCCTCCCGGCTCAATCGCTGGGCGTTCACCTCCGTTGGTTGGTCCTGGTCCTGGTCCTCCTTCTCTGCCAGGGCCATGGCTTTTCGACGCTCGCGACTCAGGCCGGTCCCACAAACCGCCCAGCTGGCCATTTTGGTCAGCACAGCGAACTGGCGGGCTCCGATTCCGGATTCCAGGAAAAAGGACCGACCCACGTAAGAGCGCCAGGAACACCTATGGTGGCAGCACAGGGCAATGAGTACATAGTCCGTGGTGGGAGCTCCATCTACAGATGGAAATCAAGAAAAAAATTAAATTAGGAATTCATATCTAGGGGAAAAAGGAATTGGGAATATATATCCCTACCTGCATCGCTGAGCAAGCACCGCAGAGTCAGATCCGTGGCTGCTCCACACAGATGCTTGGATAGAGCCACCGTCCGTTGGGTTTTCTTGAGTTCCGGCAGGGCGGATAGCTTCAAATCGGCGATGTCCGCACGAATGCGCTGCACCAGATCCTTGTTGGCCACCTTGTTGTCTTTTTTGTGGCGCAGAGACATCCGATCGACGAGTATTACCTGGGAGCGGTTCAGGTGCTGATCCTCCAACACGTTGGCTAAGTAGTAGGCCAGTTGACCTTTTCCGGCTCCCATTTCCACGTAGCTGGTGTGATCCGTCAGTTGATTGTCCCCCTCCAGGATGCCCAGCAAGCTGGAGGATTGTATGAGCTGGCGTCGCGCCTCCTGTCCATAATCCTCGCGACTGAGTTCTTCTTTCAGGGAAGCGTGCTCCGATTGCATTTCCTTTATGCTGGAGTTGATGTGCTTCTCATGCAGTTCCTTAACTTTATCAATTAACGCGTAGAATTCTGCATCCGGCAGCTGGTGTAGCTTTATGTTGTTATACTTCTCCAGTTCCTCTGACGCCTCCTCCAGATCCTCGCCAGAATTGATGTTCTTTACGATGTAGGGCAGTTCGCTCTCCTGGTCCCTGGCATTGCAAATGGTCAGGTGCTTGGCTAGCTTTCTTTTGAACACGGTATGCTTGGGATCGAGTGGGCAGGGAACTCGCACCTGATGGGAATCCCCGATGGAATTTTCATCCGTTGATGTGGTGGCAGGAGTGGGAGGAGCATGGGCGCCGCAGAAGGGGCTGCCTTTGTTGGCCGTCATCTTGCACTGCCGCTTCTTCCGCGGTACCCAATAGGAGCAGGTGGTGATCGCATGCTCCTCATTTTCTGCGGTCATCCTTGGTTTCTTTGCCGCCATACAAAAAATATTAGAAAAACAATTTGATTCCCAACTCGTGAGGGAGGCAGTGTGACCAAGTGGGGTATAAGAAAGAAAAACTGCTAAACAAAATATCCGAATACGGTCACACAGCGAAAGTGTTGGCTATGAACATTGACTCAGCCCTGGTAACTATCGGTTAAGAAGCAGCTTTGGGATAACAAATAAATATTTATGAGGTTTATTTAAAATGCCTGATATATATAAATATATAAAATACAACTATATTTTAGCTTACCCTTACCTCAAAACTGAGTTAATGATTTGTTGTATTAAAATAAACTTTTACAATAAAATTTGTGCCATCTCTAAACCGCAGCTTTAACCGATAGTGCCACCACTAGCGTGTCATCTCTACAAAAGCAAACCAACAGAAAAGCCGCGTTAGAAAAGCGTTTTCATTAATAAAGCGAAAAACAACAATAAACACAAAAGACTTTCAACTGCATTTAACAATTAATAATAACAGTCTGCCATGTAAGTAACATTGATTTGTATGTAAACAATCGAATATCCAATATCTCTCGGGGACATGTGCGCCGGCATTTTGGATTGATAATTGTTTCCCCCTGCAAATAACCAAGTTTTAACTGATTTCCCTGCTTAATCCCTAGGGCTCTCGTAAAACCCAAGTCGGAACTCACTCCCGAGGAGCTGGCTCGCCAGGAGGAGGAGGAGTTCAACACCGGACCATTGTCCGTGCTCACGCAGTCGGTGAAGAACAACACCCAGGTGCTGATCAACTGCCGCAACAACAAGAAGCTCCTGGGCAGGGTCAAGGCCTTCGACCGCCACTGCAACATGGTGCTGGAGAACGTCAAGGAGATGTGGACGGAGCTGCCCCGTACCGGCAAGGGCAAGAAGAAGGTCAAGCCGGTCAACAAGGATCGCTTCATATCGAAGATGTTCCTGCGCGGCGACTCCGTCATCCTCGTCCTGAGAAATCCCCTGGCCACGGCGGCGGGAAAATAATCAATCGTCTAGCGTACAACTAAGAAGTATCCACCCTCTACAATCAATAAAACCAAAAGCGATTCTCTATACCTAAACCAGAAACCAGGATTAATTTAACAAGAAGTCATATTCTGGGGAAGAAGTAACCTGAACTTCACTGTAAAAAATCTTTATTTAAACTGTTTAATTTCCGGACAGCTGCTGGTGGAGTTTGGGCACATAGTCATCGTACTGGGCCTGGTAGAATGTCCCGGCAATGGGCTGGCCCAGCTGATGCTTCTCGGCAAACTTGGCAGCGCTGAATTTGGGGCGATCCTTGCGCGATTTGTTGCTCACACGCTCCTCGTCGAACTCCAGCTTGCCGGACTGTTTGTACAGCAGGAAGACGTAGCGATGGAGACCGGTGCCCTGCGGTGGGCCAGAGCCCACATATCCGGCGATCTCCTCACCGCTGGCCAAGTCGTTGCCGGCGATGTTCACCAGAACCCAGTGCTTGAACTCACGGAACTTCGGCTCTGCACGACTGGGTGCATCGGGATCGGTCATGATGAGTGTGTAGAAGTCTCCGGGCTGTGCATCCCACTCCACCGTGGGCTGACCCTTAACCTGAGTGGGCGTCAGCTCCACACCATCCTTGGCCACCAGTCCGTTGTTGTACGTGACCTGAGAGGGGAAGATTTTTTTGAAGTCAGCTTTTAATTGAAGATTATCTTAAATTATAGGGTTAATTCTACATTTTGAATGAAGGATTCCTGGAATTATTTAAGATCGACACATCAAATTATGAATTGTTGATTTCATGGATATTATCAATACTTTTTATAATATTCATTTATGCATTATTCCTTAACGAGTTTTGTATATAATTTATTATTGTAAATATGGCTAATATGGCAATATAGTGACCTTTGAACGGAAAGTTTTAGAAACTAACATAACTAACACAACAATTTATAGTTTAAAGTTATACGCACTAAAACAATGTTTTGATTTTAAACTAATTTCTCATTAGTTTAGCAAGGAAACCAAATTAACATTCAATTTTAATTAATTTGGTTTTTTCCCATTTCCACAGCATGATGTAAAACTTTAGTTTTTTTCGTCGATGGACGCGCCCCACCTTTAGTAACTGGTTTGGGGGACCCGGAATGACATCGGGAACCACTTCGTGGGCTCTGAAGGCATCCTCCACAGAGCCAGCTTGAACGGTGAGCAGGCAACTTATAATTGATACAATAACCAACAACATGTTGATGGGAAAAATGGATTCTGTTTGATATACAAAATATGTAAGCGAAGTTTTGGAAAACTGGTGACCGGTTCCCGACGAGGTCTGACAGCGACTGCAACCAGTTTGCCATGATGCCCTGCCTTAAAAAGGCGAACTCAAAGCTTTTTTGTTTGTTTTTGGTCAACAGCTGTTGGATGAAAAGCGTTCCCAGAACGATAATTAACAAGGCAGAAGTCACGCTTCAAAGCCAATGGATACATTCAGCAAAACAATTCTGTTTTTGCTATTTAAGCCACTAAATGCTGTGATTAGTATTTCATAAATAATTATAATTAAAGGGGGATGAATCAAAAAAAATATACTAAAACAGCTTTTGATAATTATTTTATTATGAGCTGCGAATTATGTGCTTCATATAATATTTTAGTTATGAAACTTTGTTTAATAAAAAAACAGATATCGCAAAATATACATTTATCTTTTAAAATTATGTGAAACTAATTAACAAAAACTATAAACATATATATATTTATATTCTCTTTTGTATATTTTCAATTGCACTTTGCAGATTTTGGAATTTATTTTTACAAATTTATTTCTTGATCCAAAACAAAATCACAGTAATAACCCATCGAAATACTCTTTGAATTTTTACTCAATTATTATAGATAATTGCAACTAATTGCCCGAGAGCTGTTTATATAGCTTCGGTACATAATCGTCCCACTGGGCCTGGTACATGTTCCCAGCAATGGAATCCCCCAAGTTGTACTTATTTATGAACTTCATTGTGCTGAAGTTGGCCCGCTTGTCTCCGCTCGTCTTCGGGATCCTCGGTTCGCTGCAGATGAGCTTATTGGCCTGTTTGAAGACCAGGAACACGTAGCGATGCAGTCCGGTTCCCTGCGGCGGACCCGAACCCACGTAGGCGGTGAGAACCGAACCATTCTCGATTTTGTTGCCCGGAATGTTGACCACAAGCCAGTGGTGCCATTCCCTAAACTTCGGATTCTTGCGACTGGGGGCATCCGGATCGGTTAGGATCAGGGTGTACAAAGCGTCCGGGTCCGCATCCCACTCCACCTTCGGCTGGTCCTTAACCTGCGTGGGCGTCAGTTCCATGCCCATGCTCACCGACTGGCCATTGGGATATGTCACCTGCGGGAGAAAGGTATTTTAACATTCTATATTAAATCTTGGGAATTTCCACCTTGAGCAAGTTAGCCGGGCAATTCTTCAGGACATCCGGAACCACCTTGTGTTTGGAAAAGCATTCAGCGGGCTCTGACATTTCTGGGTGAGATTCAATCCAAATTTTGAGGCCTCAGTTTGGTTACAAATATTTGAGTGCTTTCTCCGATTCGACAAATCTTTCAAATTGTTTGTTTTTGGGAAGTGTTATTACAATCTTGTTATCTTATTATAATTTAATTAAAAAATATATTTAATAATATTATAATATAATATAATATTATATTTTTGGGGTCTTGTTGAATCCTTGCCAAAATGTATCTTAAAGTTTATGTTTATTGCCATTTTAAAAATGATTTGAAAACGTAAAAAATATTCTTAAAAATATGATGAAATATTTAAATGGATTCTTTTTAATTCAATAAAAATTTGTTCTTAGTTTTTGAAGACTATATATAGGTACTGAAATTTTAAGGACAAAAATGAATAAATGGAAATGCATAACAATACGAGTTCTACAAAATAATGCTAATAAAGTGAAAATACAGATTTGTATTCTTTTATAGAGATTCTTTTAATTTTAATTTCATTAATCCACAATTTCCCGAACAATAAATTCAATATGCTACAAATCTCTCGTCATAGGTGATGGTTTTGATAAGTTCGGGGACATTGGAGCTCCAACTGGCGGTGAAGAGATTACCAGCCACCGGATAGCCAAAATTGTATTTCGTGGCAAAGACTTTCGTCCGGAAACCTCGTCGCCCGACGGCCGATTGTTTGGCCAGTTTTTTGAAGACGAACTTGGTGTAGTCCCTCTGTTTGAAGAGCAGGAATACGAATCGGTGGGCTCCGCTCTCCTGCAGCGGCATGGCACCCAGATAGCCAACTCGAATATCGCCCATGCTCAGTTGATTGCCGGGTATGTTGAGTACCATCCAGTGCACAAACTCCCTATGGACCGGCCTAAGAGCGTTGGGCAGATCCGGATCCACCATCAGCAGGGTGTAGTAGCTTTCCGGCGATGCTGGCCAGTACACCGCGGGCTCATCCCGCACTTGCAATGGCAGCAATTCCTTTCCACGATCCACTATAACATTGCCAGGGTAGGTTACCTTTAATTAATTATATATATATATATATTTTTTAGAACAAATATTCTTAAAAAATATAGAGAAGTTGTGGATAAATAACACAAATTAATTAAATGCACCACCAATTATTTTGGACTTACATTGAGGAACTCCTGTGGACTAACATTGATGACATCTGGAATCACCTCGAAATTCCTCATGATTTTGCCCATTTCCGTGTCCGATTGACGCTCCTTCCTCACACAGAGGCTTAAACCGATCCTCAGGGAGATCAAAATCCATTGGTTGCTCCACATTTTGTTGCAACTTCGGACACTCTTCGAATGAGTTGAGATCATCGCTTGGCTGGGACTTATATACCAGGTCTAGCAGGCAGATGGTTTCCTAGGGCCATTTGACTAAAACAGCTTTAGGTAACTTGAAGCCAAGTTAATAAGCCACACAGTGGTACTGCTCTAACATTGAATATTAGTCATATACAAGAACTTGCCGTGACTCCAGCCAATTATCTAGTAACACCCAATTGGAGCACTTGCGTGCTCGCAAATTGTGAAAACATGCAATAAAATATCAGTTAGTACCTCGTTTAGTTGACAAACTATTATCCCCTGGGCATGCAAATCTGACAAAAACACTTTCATTATTGGGTAGTTGCTAATTCTGTATTCTCTTTTTTTGCTAATTTAATTTTGTATAATTTTTGTAAATTTTTTTAAAATAAAGAAATAAATTTCATCGCAAAGAATGTTCCTTTTATTATAAGCCTCTCTTCAATCTCTAAGCCTATCTACAACTCCAAGGTATCCCCATACCGAAATTAAAGTTCTGATTCAAAAACTACCACAAAGTAAAATCAATTTTATATTGATAATTTTTAGATATCACAAAGAGGATTTTGCCTTATAAATCCCCGACAATGCAACTCTGCCAAATATATAAATAAATTCATTATTTTTCTTTCTATTTGCAGATTATTAAAAAAAACTTCTACAATAGGATCAATAAAATTCAGGTTTTTATTATAAGGGCATTCATATTTCTCAGATTTGTTCTTTTTTGTCAATCTCATTTGCGTCAGTCTATATATTTATGTATATATATATATATATATTTATATTAACCCAAAGCCCACCCAATCCCTGAGTAAATGTAAACAAGATTTAAGATTGTTTTCAATTTTTGCATTTTTAATAAATTAAATAAATAGTAATTCAATTTAGTTGTTGAGTTTTGGTCGAAAGGACAAAAGGAGAGTGCAGAGTGCAGAGTGAGGAGTGAAAGTGCAAGTGAAAGTGGAGGGAAAGGGGATGCGTGGAGAAATGAGAGGCTAAGGGGAAAGGAGTGTTGGCAGCTGAAGAATGGCTAAAACTCTCGCGTGCTTAACCCTTAACGACTATAATTATGGCCTGGGCAGGTTCCGGTTCCATTTGGTCTGTTCTGACTCGCAGTGATCTCTGCTGGAAAGAATCACCAAGTTCCTTGGTATGTACAATGACTGATGATTTCCCACCTCCACCCCCGATCTAAGAGGAAGAGCTGTGGCTAGACGATCCGACAGTCGAGCCCGAGGAGTAGGAGGACGAGCTGCTGGGGTGGTACGAGCTGTAGGCCAGGTTCTGGGAGTCCCAACGGGCATAGGGTCCTCCGCTCATCGGCTCCCAGCTGCTGGGATCATAAGAGGAGGCGGTGGTGCTGGGCACTCCATATTCACTGGCCGGAACTGGGGCTGGCATCGGCACCATGTTCATCTTCATGCCGCCCAACTTCTGGATGAGGTTGTAGATGAGGAAGCCCAGCACCAGCTTGATGGCAATCTTGGACAGGATCAGAGCCTTGGTGGCCTTCAGACCGATCAGAGCCAACAGAATGGGCATCACCACCTTCAGCTTGAGCTTCATCAGCAGCAGCAGGGGCAGGAAGAGCTTGTCCTTGTTCTTCTTCTCGGCGCGTCCTGCGGATAAAAGTTCGAGTGTAACCCAAGAGTGGAGATTACTCCAATGCCAATACTAACCCTCATCCCGGGGCAGCTCCAGATCGAATCCACGGTCCGACCGGTAGGTCATCACGGATCCCGCGAAGAAGGTCTGCGGCAACTGCAGCCTCATCTCGTTGGTGTTCAGAATGCGGGCCACACGGTCCACGATCACCTTGTCGATGACATCGTCGGTCAGGGCACGACCGCTCACAGCATCCTCCTCCACATTGGCCACCGTGTCCAGGTAGCTGAGCACCTTCTCCTTGAGGCAATGCATGGCATTGGCATGGAAGCACCTATCCACAATGGTCGAGATCAGCTCGTCGGAGCTGTGGATGCGCGGGGTCACCGCATTCTCGATGGCAGCCCCCGAGGAGGTGGCCACCAAGAGCAGCACACAACCGAACGCGAGCAAGGACGTGGGACGGAAGGCCATTGTGTGGGTTTTGCAATCGATTAACTACAATTAAATATTATTTATTTATAACACTACCAGGAGCGCGTAGTGTTCACTGCGGAGTCGATGCGGCGACAATGTTGGATCTTTTGTCGTGGGTCTCCAATTTTATACTGCCGCTCCCCGAGAGCGTCGAAGAGACCAAAGGCCCGGCCCGGCCCGGTCCGTGCGTTGGCTTTTTGGAGCGCACAATATGGTTTTTGGTTTTTCGGTTTTCGGTTTTTGGACAGCACAACTCGGCACTTGACGAGTAAGACGAAAGTCGAGCTCCAGACCACGGGCCAAGTCCACGGAAAGCAAGTGGCCAAAAGTTTTTCACAAAAAAAAAATATACAAAATAAAAGAAAATCAGTGGGTAGCCGCTGATTGTATCGACTAATTAATACCTGGTAGTATTAAAAAAAAAAACAAAAAACTTCTCGACTTAAATCATTCACAAATTTTTGTTCATATGATATTATTAAATTCAATATTAAAAGTATTTCGCCTTCGAATTCAATCAATTTACAAATTGAATTCTCTATTATATTGTTCTATAAATAGGTGTTCTTTCAATAATCTTCAACGAATATTAAAATGATTCTGTAACAATTTATTTATTTCATTCTATAGGAGATATATTATATTGTTCAATAACACCATTTAATAAACCTAATTGTATTGGATATATAATATATTTTTATATGGTATATTTTCATAATATAAAATAAAATCAAAAAATAAATCAAAGAATTCTCGATTTAAATATTCACAAATATTGTTTGTCACGATATTTAAATAAAATAATAAAATAATTCTGTATTCGAAGTCATTTGCATATTTTATAGGTAACAATTTATTTATTGCATTCTTTAGGGAATATGTTATAAATATTATGTATCCTCATCGTAAGCAATATATCTTTATTTTTAGTGGTTATTGTATATTATTAATATATGAAATAAGTAGACTTAGAATTTATACATCATACATAGAAATTAATATTCAGGGAGGTTATAAAGAAAACCTATAATTATTTCTACCAATCATTTCCTTAAATCCAATATACCTTCCAATAGTAAGTCCTAAGAAGTATCAAATACAGTAGCCTCTCCTCTGCTAAACTGGGTTGCCCCTGAAGCTTTCTCGCTTTCCATATTGGCCCGGGCAGACACCTAACGCGCTCCCTCCATGCCACCGGCCAATGTTGCATTATTGACGCCTGGAGGGAAATAACTTTTGCTTGCAATTAGTATGCAGGCCCTCAACTCTTACGCGAACCGTCCGAAGCAAGAAAGCCATATCGAAGACACGTACATACTTCGGCGTATTGTGTCAAATTTCGATACAAGAAATCAGTACGGAACTCACCTACGCATTGGTATTGACTCCTCATTGGATTTGATATGTTTTTGTTGTTTCTGTTGCTGTTTCGATTTTGGTTTTTTGGGTACACGGAACTCTTTTCATTCGATTTCGCAGTCGTATCAATTATCCATATTTTGTTTGTTTTTCGTACAGATTACGAAATAGATTTTCGATTTTATTTGTGCCACATTTTTTTTATTTTGGGTGACACACTTTTTTAATTTATTCAGTTCCCCAAGTTCCTGTTGCTTCCTGGTCATATAATTATAATTTCTTTAAGGTTATTTATTGAAATATCTAACGAGCTAATTTGTAATTAATATTTTCTTAACATTTAATTTGAATTTTTTTAAATAAATGTGCAACTGAAAATAGTACTAAACAAAAATGTTGTATTTGAAGGAAGTTATTGTAAAGGCTAAAAACTATTGATATCTTTAAATTTTTAAAATATTTTATTCCACAATAAAGGATCCTGAAACCAGTTAATCACTTTATTGATAAGTTTAAAAAGTAGAAGGTCTTTTTTTATAACTAAAATATAACAAAAAGTATCTTTATAATTTACTAAGTATTAACTAAAAGAAAAATAAAAAGATAACCTTGAATAATGTAGTTTACAAATTAAATTTCTCTGGCAAACAATTTGGATTTTCTTAAATTTTGTTATATGTATAAATAATTTATTTATCCTTTAAGATGTTGAAGTTGTGCTATATTCAATTTCCTTCGAAGTATTTGAATGGGATACTTTAAACATAATTGTTTTTAATTTGTTGAATCTTCTCAATAAATAAAATATAACTTTTTAGGGTCAGATACTTCTTACCTCCTACATTTTCCACTTCTACTTCCCCCGGAAGGTTAAAAACCCTCTTTGGAAAGCCCTTTAAGTTACGCAATGGAACATCTTCATTTTGGCTGCCAAAATCATTAAAGTCATCAAAGATTACCTAATGGCCAGTGTGTAAATAATGCAGCATGTGTCGTTGCCATATATTTTATTTGTATCACTTGAATCCCTCTCGGTGGAGGAAATTGGTGGACAGCTTCATGTTTATTTCACTAGCGCCACACTCTTTGTCCGGATCGTGCCAAAAACCAAAAACGAGACGACCAATTTATATGTCGCTAAAAATTTCCATAAGCTCGTGTCTTGGCTTTGATGGTAGATTGGCCAAAAAAAATAAAAAATAAATAAATTAAAGAAACATCCTCGTGCATGCCAAGCGATTATGAAAGCGGCGCCACCTGTCCAGGTGCTTGGACCCCGAACCACTTAAATCTGCAACCGAACTTCTGCGAATAGGTTTGCTCGCCAGATAAATTGCCTTGGATTCTGTGAAAATTGCTAACAGCG
The DNA here is from genome assembly GCA_021224005.1 of Drosophila setifemur. NCBI lineage: Eukaryota > Metazoa > Arthropoda > Insecta > Diptera > Drosophilidae > Drosophila > Drosophila setifemur. Next base: position 18,625,206 of record JAJJHY010008598.1, on the reverse strand, counting down.
AGGGGTCAGTGCTCGAAAATGCTTAGATTAGGCCAATTTTCACGCTTTATTGGCCTGTGGAATTGGCAGTTGGGGTGCTTGTCCTTTGGAGCCGGAGCATACGTGGAAAATTGATGCTTGACCGTAGGTCAGCTCTTCCATGCAAATTAAATTTGAGCTCAGTGAAATGTATGCAGATTGATTTGACCAGGAATTTTAAGGGTATATATGTTGATTCAGTAAATATGATATAGTATAAGAAGTAGTACATATATGAAATGGCATAGGAAATGGTATATGAAATAGTATATGAAATGGTATATGAAATTGTATATGAAATAGTTCATGAAATAGTATATGAAATAGTATACGAAATAGTATATGAAATAGTATATGAAATAGTATATGAAATAGTATATGAAATAGTATATGAAATATATTTGCTTAAATCTTAAAATAGGTTTCAATATCCATAAGAAAAGACATAGGTTCATTAGGTATTTTTTGTATTTCTTTTTGAAATGTTATGTTTAATTTTAATTAGAATTATGAAAACATTTGTAAATGATTTATGTAAATTATTTAAATATTTTTTGGTACAAATTAATGCTAATCTTTTTAGGTTACAATTATTTCTGTGATTTTTAAACATGATTTCCGAAGAATTCATTCGACTGTATAAAATGTATCTTGGTTTTCGGAAACCTTACTTTACGAGTATTTAGAAGGTATTCCAATCATCGAGCCTTTTGGGATTACATTTTCCCAGAATTCCTGCAAGGACCTTCGTGGTGCATTTGAGCGCAATCAAAGCTGAGGCTTGTTTTTTTTTTCATGACAGGGGACAGGGATTTATTTTTTGTGAAATTTTCTTTTCTACTCGGGACCACCCATTGAGAGAGATGTATCTATGGCGAGACACTCGCCTCGGTGCTCGGCATTCAATGTAGCTGAAAATGTCCCTGATCTGCCCTCACACCTCTGGGCCTAGAATATGGAAAGACTTTCACTCTCTCTCCCTCAGACTTTCGCACAAGTGAAAAGAAGAAATTTAATGCTTGAAATTATATGCAGCTGATCAATCGAATCGACTGGCCCGGACGGGCCTCGAGTGGAATATTTAATTAGAATTTGTGCCGTGGGTCGGCATTTACTGTGGATTAAATTTGGCTAATTAGGACACAACCGCTGTGCTGCCAATGGCTTATAAATATTGTATGCCAAGTGAAATTGAACGAGACTCTAGGGCGGAAACGTTAATTAGGCCTGCAGGGTTAGGGCCCACAACCAAGGGTCCTAACTCCGTTTGGGGTGAATCTTTAAGATGAATTTAAATGCTGACCCCTCGCTATATATGTGAAAATCCAATTTAGCATATTCAAGGCATTTATTTTGCTACTTTATTTTGGTGTGTGTTTTTTGTTTGTTCTTAATCTCTTGTTTTTTTCAATAAATAGTTAATAAATATTATAAATAAAGTCTAGCGAATGGGGGGGCAGCGCAGAGGGAATTCAGGGATGACTGGTGAGGATCCCAGAGTGTCCAAAAGTCACAGAATGCGTCTAACAATTAACAAAGAATCTTGGGCTTTTGGCCATCTCTGCTCTGCTCCACTTTGTTCTCCGGGTTTTTGTTTAGGGTTTTTTTTGGCTTAGGCGTAGGCCTGATAGGCCAGGTTCTGGGCCAACTTCTGGGGCTGCTCCACCACGGGCACGGCAACGGAGCCGAAGGTGCGACCATCCCAAGGACCATGGGCGGTGATGTGGGCAGTGTGATGGTGATCATGGGCAATCTATAGTAAACACAATATAGTAAACAAATCAAATGTAGTATCTCAGTGGCTCTCAAGTATCTCAAAGATATTCTTATATATATTTTGTAATTGCTAGTGTTGGTTGGGTAGTCAGTTTTGTGGTTTGGTTTGGGAAGCGGGGGGAGATTGTGGGCGGGTTTCTGGCTGATTCTGACTTACCCTGCAACTGCCGCCCTCTAGACTTGCTCATCTTCTTATACATACATGACAAATGACACTTAATCCGAACTCCACGCCACTCCCAAAACATCATCCCAACACACAAAACGCACTCTAATTACCACAGCCAGCGAAAGCCTGGAAGACAATTTTGGGATGCGTTTTAATATCCTTGCCGGCTTACCTTCTTGCACAATTGGAAAATGGCCAAACCAACCGAGACAATGAAGGAGAAGAAGCCCAGGGCCAAGGCATTGAAGGCCTTGATCTTCAGGATGCCAATGGCCATGGGGATGACGGTGATGGCCTTCAGCAGGATGAGCACCAGAATGGGCATGGCCAGCTTGCGGAGACGATGCTTCTTGCCTGGTTGTCCCAAAAAAAAGGATTTCGTATTAATTGTATTCTTTGCACCCACAATTCGACTAGCAACTAGGCATGCGGAAAGTGAACCCACCCTTCTTGAAGATGTTGCCCTTCTTACCCCTGGCTTCGACATTGGTGGCCTCGTCGTCATCGCCATTGAGCTGCAGGTTGAGGCTCAGTTGGTTGCTGGCCAGGTTGCGGGCCGAGACGGTGACCTTGGCATCGGCCAAGGGCAAGTTCATGCTGACATCGTGACCCCGCATATAGTTCTCAATGGCATCGATGAAGCCATCGGCACTGCTGGCCCGGGCCTCGCTAATTGGCGCCGTCTTCTGCCCATTGGAGCGCACTTCCAGGTTGGATACCTAGGCGGGAATTGAGATTAGTTTGATTTCGGGGAAGAGCAATGATGGGTCTTTGTCGTAGTTAAGCTTTTACAAAGCTTTATATTTTTAAAAAATTAAAAAAGAGTTGTTTTGGAAAATTATTTAAAATGTTTAATATTAGATTGAGATTTATTTCCTTCATGAGAATTTATTTTTGAGTTTCAATCAAATAATTTCTTTGTTTAGAAACAAATCTAAAGAGCATAAATTATTTTAAATAAAAATACAATTTTTTACAATATTTAACAGATTTAAATATGCACATATATTTTTTTTATTCAATATAAACATATATTGACCTTGTTTTCAAATACAAAACAACCAAATTATCAATATAAAAGAACAATTTTGTACGTTACAAAAAATCAAGTAAATCCACAAATTATACTGCATTTAAGGAATAGATAACCTCGGCTCACCTGGTAGCTGTCTTTGCTCATCACATTGTCCACGAATCGCATGGCGCGCTCTTTGATGCAGGCCATCGAATCTTGGCCACTGGCGCACTTGCTCTGCTCCTCGGCAATCAGCCGCTGGAGCTGATCGGAGGGGCCACCACCGGCCTGGGCCACGGCAACGAAGGCCGCCACACCGACAATCACAAGGAGCAGTTTGGCCATGTTTCGACTATTGTTTACTTTGATTTCTTTCGATTTCCGCTGCTCAACGATCCAAAAACACACAACTCGCCTCTGTGCTGGCTCAATTGCGTTTAATAATCGTTTTTCTATTGTTCACGATTTTTATACTCACTGGATCTTTAAACTTGTCCGCTGCCGCGTATGGCGGTGCGAAAAGAAATGGCCGAAACAGCGAAAGAGTCCAAAGAGTTGGCCCAACTTTGTTGCTTTTGTCCGAGTGCGTGCCTCCCCGCACCACGTGTCGTATACTTAATGTGGCTTTATTTCGAACGCGTGCCGGTCGCATCCGAGCGTTTTCTATGTGGGTGGAGTGATGCACTTGAAAGTATTTTCCTTTTTTTAGTAACTTAAAAACAATGGGGGAGTTTCTCTAGTACTAAGATTTATTATACACATATTTCTGTTAGTATATCTATAAAGATCAATCGAAAAAAAACCATTTTTCTTCAATTTTTTGTATTTGTGTTGGATTACATTATAATTATTTTTGGAGGTATAATCAAATTATTTGCTTATGTTCCTCAAATTTTATTTATAAAAGAATATTCTTCAGAAACATAAAACAATTAATTTAATTAACAAAAATAAGTATTTACATATTTAAAATTATTGTACACCTAAAACGCTTTAAACTTTAAATCTACGACATTTTCCATAAATTCAATTAATTGTATTTCATTGATTTAATTTCGTATCTTCATTTTCTTCAAGTGCATGAAGGCCATTCAACAGTTTGCTCTTAGATTATGAAATGTCGCGGAGCAAACAAAGATGTACAGTGAGTTGTGCCATTAACTGATTAAATCTTGTCACAATGGAAATGTCCTCATTTCCATTAAACATTAGCAACAAGAAAAACAAACAAAAAACTGACAATGCTATTTATTGCAGTAGAAAAGGAAAAAAATCGTAGCTTAACTTATTGGCCTTACAGCAACTTTAATGTAATGACTAAAGAACAACTAATTACAGGAACTCGGCAGCTAATGAGGAAGTTCTGGCCAAGGCAACGCATTTTTTTTACAAGCCACTAAAGTTGCTAGAAAGTTGAATCAGAAAGTTTATAATAACAATTGTTCTTCTTTTCCACTTTGCAGGTGAAAATCACGAACCTTCAGGCTCTGCAGGAAATTTTTAAGTATTAATCTTTTTATTTTTATTTTATCGATTAGCGAGTCGTGGAAAACTTTTAATTGGCCATTATGAGAGCATATTATTTTTCCAACCAGAAATGGGAGTTCATTAAAGGAAAGTCGGTCGTAAACCGTTTATTGCCCACAAGCAACTATTAATTAAAATGTCGCAACACATAATTTTATACCGCCTTGGCATGCCAAAATTGCGCAAAACTAATTACAGCACTCAAATCATAATTAATAATGGATTGGGATGGAATATATGCAAAACTGGCCAATTGGACTTTGCTTGGTCAGTGGCCAAAACAAAAAGGGCATGTCAACGAAATAGAAAGTGATTTTCCTTAACAAAAGCGAAAGTGACACAACGAAGGCATGCACGGAATTTCGATATATTTGTGCCCGGTTAAATTATGAATTTCGTGTATTGCCATGAAAATTGATTAAAGTTCGGTTTTTTATATTTATTTTTGTTTTTGTTGTTTTTAGTCTTGTTCCGTCGCACAATTCGTTTGGTCAAAAGTTTCTCCGTTTCATTGGCAGATCATTTGCCATTCCGGTCGCATTTCTTTTTCGAGCCAATGAAATTGGAAAACTTTTTCATATTCCCCCCTTTAGAAATTGTTGCATAGAAACGACATGGCCAACCGATGGCGGCCAAGTGCATGCCGTTAAATATAAATGAAGTGTCGTCGCTTAATGCGTTTATTGCTTTTCAATTTAAAAACTGTGGCCGTTGAGGTCTTTTTTTTGTTGGCGCCATCGCCATCGCCATTTTGCATTGCTTCACGCCAACATCGCCGACATTTTGGACAAGTGATGGCTGCTTTCCAAAACCACCTGCGCCAGATGGTCGTCGGTTGGTACTGGGATTGGGATTGGGTGCTAGTTGAGGTGACCGCACCGCACCGCCACGTCCATCGATTTTTTTCAGTCCCGGCTGCACAGAGAAAACATGCCAAGAAGCAAAGGAATGCAATAAACAAAATTCTCTATTTAATTCTGTGCTATGCGTTTTTGCATTGCCCTCTGTGGAAGTCGCATTGCATTGCCCCGAAAAGTATGCTAAATATATATAATATGGACAAATAGGTTTTTCTTAATTAATTCAAGAGTTTGAGAGAATTAATTTATACAATGCTAGCAGTTTAAATAATTTTTAACGAAATGATTTCTATTCACTCCTAGAGTTAATTAATTAACATAGTTTGTAAAATTCTTTGTCTGGTGTCAACAATTATTTATTCCCTCAAACACATCTCAAAACCCATCTACCCTTGCCTTCTAAGTAGTATAGGGTATTTGTTGCATGGAGGAATGTTTTCCTCTGGCATAGACAATGTGTGCATTCCATTAAAGGGTTCTCTCCGTTTGGATTCCATTCAATTTTGCTTTTTTTTTCACCTGCCCTGCCTGAATTTTAAATGAAAACTTTTGCGTATTTAGCGATTTTAGTAGACACTTGGCCAAGCATTTGCACTCAATTTGTTGGCATTTTAGATGAACTTTCTTCCTACCAACCGACCCGCGCATTAGAAAACTTTTCGGGTTAATTACTTATTTCGCTTTTGGGGATGCCGAACCCCGAAAAAAGTCTTCAATTAGGCACATAATTTTCTCGTGTTTTTATTGTAGAAATATTTACACAAAAGGGTACCACAGCTAATTCCCACTTAGTACCTTTTTAAACGCCCTTTTTGTGGGGTATGCTTTTTCTTTCTTATGCTTTTTTTTTGGTTTTGTACATTTCTCAATAAATAAATAAATAAAAAATACGCCGAGAAATCCGGTCGTTTTTAACTACTTAACTTAGTGCGAAATAAATAATGGTAGCAGCTTGGCCAAATTTCGAAAGGGGGCGGTTTTTTGGTCTGTGGTCTTCACACACTTCACTTCTGACCCGCGTAGGCCAAGTCCTGGGCATCCTGTGGCTCCTGCGAGGACCTGGCCCAGGCATGGGGATCCCAGGAGGGTGAGGGATGCTCCAGATGCTCGATATGCTCCACCGGCAAGTCCACATGGTGATCGATGTGGTGCTCCAGATGGTGGTCAATGTGGTGCGGCACAATATGCTCGATATGGTGGGGCACCACATGCTCAATGTGATGGGGAACAACATGCTCAATGTGGTGGGGCACCACGTGGTCCACATGATGGGGATAGTGCACAACCTCGTAGTTGACAATCTTGGGCTTGGCAATCTTAAAGATAACCAAAGCCCCGGACAAAACCAGCGAAAGCAGGCCCAGAGTCATGGCCTTCCAGGTCTTTAGAGCAATCAAACCCAAGGCCAGAGGAACCAGCACAGTGGTCTTCAGCTTCAGGCCAAGAAGGAAGGGTAGGATGGCCTTGCGGATCATTCCACGTCCTGGAGAAATAAAATAAAGTAATATAAAATATAGTATGTTATATATAGTATAGTTAGAGGTCACTTAAGTTTTTTTTGGGGTTACTTTCACAAATCTACATTTTTCTTTATTAAATGTTTAAGGTGTTGTTTTAGGAATGTCTTTAATTGAAATAAAATATAGTTACATTTTTTAAGTTATTATTTTTTTTAAATAGAATTCGCTAAATAATAATTTAAATTATCATTATGAATGCGAAACCAAGACACTTTTGTTTCCAATCTTCTCTTTCTAAGGATTACTTTATTCTTATTCCATTTAATTTTTTCTTTGGTGAATTTATAAATATTTTAAACTGTATTATATTATTGAATTTCATTATTTAAATGGCAAATTTTTTAATTGCTCAAATCTCACTAAAACTTTTGTTAATTACGAATTTTAAATACGTTTTTCAATACGCACCTTCATTGGCTGCTGCCAGGGGAATCACTCCGCCCTGGGTGAGAGGATTGGCCATAAGGAAATCGGGCACCAGGGAACGGGCCTCCGAGGTGCGGAAATACTCCGGGGCCACGATCCTCAGCGAGTGGCTGCCCAGGTAGCTGTCGATATTGTCGAACATGCGCTCCTCCGGATTCAGCGAACGGGACTCCACTTTCTCCGCGGTGCGAACGACGGACAGGCGCTCGGTGATCCTTACCTCCGGCTGCTGGAGGGCAGAGTTGAACCACTGCAGAGCCTTGGGCCGGACACACGAGACACTCAGGTCCTTGAGGCAGCCATGGTACATGTCCAGGGCCAGTTGGGCGGCAGATTGAGGCGCCTGCTGCTGCTGACCTTCGGTGGGTGCCGAATGGGCGGCGGAAAGAGCCGCAAGGGCAACTATCACACAGGCGGCGGTGCTCTTCATCCTTATGAACTGTCTTGCTGGTGGCTAATCCCCCAGAAAAATATATATCTCTATCGATCGGTCGGTGGTGCGCACGCGTTGGCCACTCAGTGGGTTATGCAAATGTCGCACTGGCACCGCTTGGTTTTTATACGTCGTGTACTTTGCTAATTGAATTGCGTATGCCAGGTACGCACGGCAATCTTTTTTTTTTTTGCTTTGTATCTTTTGGTTTATTTTCTTTCGTTTGCAATCGAAAAGTCATGGAAAGCGCAAGTTGAGAGTTTCACCTTTGTGCGGCGATTGCGGCCAGTTGACTGGCTTCTGGATTCTACATATCAAATGGTCTTTTGGGGTCAATTGACCATTCCGCTGGTTTATGGACACGCTGTTCTCTTTGTGTTGGCGGTGGCGGCGGCGGAATTCGTCATCAACGACGATTTCCAGCATAATACCCGCCATAATATGCCGCACATAATTGAAAGTTATTTGATGGCTTCTTCTCCGGGGATTCCGCTCGTAAAATCAAGTGCCCAGCAATCCGGCGCGGTGCGTGCCTGGAAATTCAATTTGGACTCCAACTCTCCCAGCGAACGTTTCATTGGCATTTACCCACCGGGACAGGCAATTGCAGCTGGCCACCATTGGCCATTTAACCAAGAAAAAAATACTTTGATTCTCTTTGATTTTGGTGCAAAAAAATGGATTTGTTTTTTCAAGGATAAAATATGTGTGTTTTTTTAATCATTATATAATATTCTGCAGTTTAAATGCTTATTACTAAAAATTATGTTGTCTTTATTATTTTATTTGATTTATTTGCGTTTTTCTGAACATGCCTCTATTTAATTAATATTAATTGGCCAATTAATTTATATTCCTTAAAAGTAAATGATAGCATATGCTTGTTTTTTGTATTGTATTACCTTTTATTGTATGACAAAAAAAGAAAACATTAAATAAGTTAAATAAAAACTCTGAACAAATAGAGTAATTTTATTTCGGTGAACTTTCTTATAATATTTATAACGATTTAATTGACTCTTAGTAGAATAAGTAGATCTTAAAATTGCCCATTTATTTGTTGGAAAAGAATCAAATTTCTGAGAACTTAATTTTAATGTAAAGTATCTAAGGCTTTGAATATAAAGAACAATATTCATTGCCATATAAAATTATTATAACTTAAAAGAATTTGTAATACATACATTTTGCTTTAAGTTTATTTATCAACCTTTTTTAATGCTTATAGAATAATTCCTAGAATAATCTCTTTTGAATTGATTCTCAGTAAAATACCAGCGAGTGGAAAACAAAACAATTGATGCTGAATTCCCATTAAATTGGGAACTAATATTATTTTCCGGATTCCTCTTCACTATGTAAACAAAAGCCAAAGCAGTACCTGAAACTAGGATCTGGAATGGTCTTCGTCTCAAAAGGCTCTTGTCCTTGTAGCTCGACACTCTGTCCATTGTGTTCAATCAATACTCATAATATTGGATTTAATTAACAGAGTTTGGCATTTCATTTCATTAAAAATGTTTTCTCGGTTTCGAATAGCGGAAATATTTTCCGTAGACCAAGCAAATGGAAATTATAAGGGGGCAGAGGGCTTCGTTTTTTTCAGAGTACTTTGGGCCTGGCTTTAATGAGCTGCCAATTTGGCAATCGGTGTTTTGATGTCAGTGCAGTTGGCTGGGCCAAGACTTAATGTCTTACTTATGCTTCCGCTCTTTGTTGTAATTTGTTTGTTTTTATTTTTATTTTTTTTTGTTTTTGTGTGTTTTTTTTGTTGTATCGTGCCTTTGTATTTTGTTTGGGCAATAAGGAATTTTTGTGCTGGAAAGAAGAAAAGTGAAAGCTTTGCCATTTGCGTGTTAATTGCGAGTGGAATTTACATAAATATTAATTTCAGATGAGTTCGTGCGCTCCTCGCGGAGACACATCAAATAAATATATTTATGCAAATGAGTTCCTTTTCCATTTCGACTGTTTGCCAACGACAATTAGGCGACATATTGGCACGCAATTCCTGCTGCGCCGAGGCGCCTTGATTTATGCAAAGAAAATTGGTTATTATTGAACCTGCTGGTCTGGGTGAGTGATTTCCCAGCATGTGGGTTATTGCGAAATTCCAAATAATGCCTAATAAAATATGCAGGCATATTTCCTTGAATTAACAACTCAGACGCATTACAAATCAAAGCTAAATAAAGCTAAGTTGGCTTCGGGTCATCTTGGCTTTTTGGTAATTCATTGAAATGAAATAGAAAAATATGGTAATCAATTTCTATTATTTAAATTTTCCATTATTGCTTTTACAAATTAATACCAGGACAATTTAATTGTAGTTCCCAGGATACACAAAATGTCGATGTTAGGAAACTAAAAATGTATCTCGGTATTAAATTAACTATCCATGCGCCTGTAAATAATATCATATATATTCCAACGAATTGTTGATTCATTGAAATGAAACACAAGGAAATTGTAATAAATTTCTATTATTTATTATTATTATTACATTTTCCATTATTGCTTTTACAAATTAATACCAGGAAAATTTAATTGTAATTCGCAGGATACACAATATGTTGATTTCAGGAAACTAAAAATGTATCTTGGCATTAAATTAACTATCCATGCGCCTGTAAATTATAACATATATATTCCAGCGAAAAGTTGATTACAACTAACCACTTTGTTTGCCCCATAAATCAATGCAACCAGGCGGAATATTTAACACAATTTAAATTTATTTTCCATTTCATGTGTGCTGGCCACAATCAAAATCCTCTAATAACAATTTTTGCATATTGACTAATTGAAATTACAGCCGCGTCCGTCTGGCCGGCAGTTAATAAGTATTCTGATTTCATTATGTTTGTATATTTAGCGAATTATCTGTGAATTAAATACCATATATAACATATATTGAATTCAGCTTGTATGTGAGTAATTTAAAAAGTGTTCTGACCGCAGCCGAGAGACAGCCTAATGAATAATTTGTGGATTTTAATGCAATCTTCAACAAAATCAGAATGAATATTAATGCAGCGGAGGGCTTCAATTACCATAAACTATTCGAACCATTAGACTACAATAAATAAATAATTAAATAAATAGTTATATCAATAAATAAATAAGAGTTTAACAAATAAATTATGCTTAACGTAGAGTTATTATCCTATTTACAGTTCGGTTTCGTTTCATTTTTTTTAAATAACAAGGAATATTTTTGACTTCAAAGTTGCTCGTTCTCCTGTCCGTTCTCCACCCAAATCCCTGCCGGCTCTTATTTGGCCGGCATATTGCACTGCGGATACAGGCTCTGGCAGTCCTTTTGATCCTGGCCATCACGGGCGGCCTGAATTAGCCGGTAGAAGCGACGCACTGCCTCATTCGCATGCGTTACGGGCTCCAGTTCGCTGGTATCGCTGCAACAGACACAAAGATGGTTAACTTTTTTTGCCCAACAACTTTTCGCGTATTTAATTAAGTGCTAGATATATATATATATATACAATTTTTTGTGCGAAGCCCCCCAGCAGCAGCAGATGGGTTCTTTTTTATACCCTAGCAGAGGGAGTGTTTTTTTTCCACCAGTTTTTCTACATTCAGTTTTTATATAAACTTTCCCACTTCATGGAAATTAATTGGATTTCTTTTGGGAATACCTGGCATTCTGGAAAATAACGATCCAAACTATAGTTAAGGGTATTCAAAGATTCGTTGCTTAAAACTATCCCTACTAGCCCCTTTTTGTAGTTGATGGTGCGAAGCCAGGAAGTCGGCTAATTAACTTTACCATTCTAGAACATCTCGCACTAAAGTTTTGGCGGAAAGGAGCGGTTCGAATTGGTTTCGGGCTTACTCTCGGGCTTACCAACACGAGCCCTTTGTTGGCCAGACATCTGTGCTGGGTCCCACCCCTGGAACTCCTACCACTCAGCTATTCAGGCTCAAATTGAAGGCGTCTGGCGCAATTGATTCGATGGGGTGGAGGGGTTTTGCTAATGGATTTCATGTGACTAGTGAGTCGTGCCGTGAATGTCAGAGGGGAAGCTGGAAGATTCGGGAGTCTGTGGATCCAAATTCACACCCACATAAGCCAAGGCCAAACTGATTTCCTATGCTTTTGTGAAGTGAAATGGGAGGACGTGACCAGGACACCGAATATCTTGTCTGACTTTTGTTTGAAGCTCCATTAAAATTACAACTTATTCTCACATGATGGAAATGTTTAGGTTAATGAATAACTAAACAAATGGGAATTGACCTTTGCTAAGAATAACTAACTATGAAGTGGTTTTAAAAATGGTAGAGAATTTAGTGCCTCATTAAAGTAGATACTTAATATCTATAAAATAAATTGAGTTAAGTCTATAATAAGCTTATTTTATATTAAAATCCTGCACTTGTCTTCGAAAAGGTATTCATTTGTAATTACCACTGTCAAAGGTAGAATATGAACTTCAATAATTTGTAAGGGGCAATTAAAATTAAAGGTTCAATCATTTACCGATTAAAAAAGGGCATGCCAGAGAAACAATTCTGCATATTTTTCAATTAATTACGAGTGTTGTCTACATTTCGCAAATAAACCCGACTGAAGGCCACGTGCGCTTTAAACAAAGGTTTTGGCCCCTTCATTAGGCCAATTTATTTTAATTAATTTCCAACTAGAATTGGCCCAAAAAACTTGAAACTCTTCAGTGCCACCAGTTCCAGCAAAAGGTGGCCCATTCCCGATAAGGCAATTAGGCACACTTGGGGCACTCAATTAATGACTTGTCACGGACACGCAGACCCATAAATCACACAATGCCAGGATGACATCTCCTGGGCCACCGCGGTTGTCACTCACAATATTGTCAACGCACACAATTTTATCTCGGAGACGGTTTTGGCACTCATTGTGTGCGGCAGAAAAACCTGGGGCATGCCCCAAAAGATAATGAGCCATGAGAAATATCATAAATGCGAGATGCGAGTTTATCTGGTCTGTGCAGCTCATGCTCCACTGATTCCGGAGTGACCGATGTGGGTGGAACCTACCAACTCCAAAGGCGATGACTCGTTGTGGCATGTGGCATGTGCCGTGGAAGTTCCACTTGGCTGCCCATGTGCAGAGTGCAGTTCAATTAAACGCTGTGACGCGACAGCCAACGACTTGCAATGACAAACTGCACTTAGATAGCTTGCAGCTCGGAGCTTGGAACTTGGAACTTGGAGCTCCACTTTCTTTTCACGCTCTTTCAGGCTTTTAATTGAAAGGGGTTCAAGTTTTCACCCAGCGAAAACCCATCGAACTGGGCGACTAATTTCCGTTTTGACTGCCTGACATCTCAATTTGTCATGGGCGGGCCAAAAACAATTAGAGCACATAATGACACATTTTATTGCAAATGACAAGTTTGAGTTCGAACTACATAGTTATGAGTGTCACCATAATTGTTAACACCAAGGAAAGTGGGGTTTTTTCCTTAAGAAAACTTAGAGAAATCGTAGAGAATTTTGTTGCAAAATATCATAGAAATAAGATAGATTTTTGGTGGCTTACATTTGAAACCCCTTCTCTGATTTCCACCTCTTAATTTTCCCCCTTCAACTACCAATTTCCCCCGATGACTACTCACCGACTAAGCTCGGCGGATACGAAATTGCTGTGCGGACTGTAGGTGGCCGGATCCTTGTACATGCTGCACACCATCCGCTCCTTGCACAGGTCATTCTTCACGCCCAGCTGCTCGATGATTTTGTCGATTTTCAGCAGGATGGGACTGTAGAAGGGATCGTAGTTGAGCGGATATAGCGGCTGCAAAAGGCACACACAGAAAATAGTCCACAAGTTATTCACAATATAAGGAGATTAATCTGGCGGATGTGGCATCCGATGGGCAAACCTGTCCGTCCTGCACGAATGGCTGATGTTCAAGTATCTTCTGCTGCTGCTGGATCAATCGCTGCTCGGCCTGGATGCGGATTGCCTCCTTCAACTGGGCAGCCAGTTCGGGCTGAAAGAGGGGGAGGGGGAGGGGATTTAGGTATTATTAGGGGTGCATTCTGAAAATGATGGGTCATCCTCATACAACGATTTCAGTGAGATTTCAATTATAGAGATACATTTAAATATATTGTTTATTATATTGGTTTAAAATGTTGATCAGTACTTTTTAAATTTTGTGCATTCAATTTTAATTTCTTTAATTTAAATGACACTGAAGTCAGGGTTTTTATTAAATTTATTTACATGATTAGTAGTATATATTTAATTTTCCTCATTCAAATTCAGTCTCTTTAATTTAAATGACACTGAAATCAGGGTTTTCTTTAAAATATATTTAGTTGTTTTTTATTACATTTATAAATGTTCTCCATTCAACTTCGGTTTATTTCATTTAAATGAATATTTTTGTGTGTAAAAAAAAGGAATTCCTTTTTGATTACAAGTAATCAATTTAATGTCTTCAATTTAATTTTATGGCTGCAATAAATTTTTATTTAAATAGAATATTATTATTCCTTGCCAAGAATCTCGAATTTATAAATTGTATTAGAAAATGTGTGCATAACTTTAAGGAGCTAACTGCGATCCTTATACTTCTCAGCTCCATTCTCTTGACATACCTAACTAGTTATGATCGTTATCTTATTTATCCCTATAATATTTCCAACCCACAAAATAATTGCATTGAAGGGAAATGCAAAGCTTTTAACGAACTTAACTGAAGTGTTTTTGAGGGCCAAAACCATATATTGTGGATGACACATTTTCGGTGGTCTTCCAAACAATGAACCTTGGCGACTGCAGAAGGGTCATGTGTGTGTGTGTGTGCCTTGGCAGCCATCATCTGTTGGGGACAGCTTTTAGCCGGGCTGAGTTTTCTGAGCCACACTGGCACACTTTCTCGACACGCCAGCAGGTTCCCATCATATTCGGACGGCTTTGGCAAGGTGGGCTTATTTAATTAAGGTGAACAGCGGGGCATTTTGCAAGCTAACATCTCAATGGCACTGACAATGGCAAAGTGCATTTTAATTATGGCCAAGTTGACAAGCCAAGTGCCCAAAAGCACAGCCCACTTGAGCTCTTGAAAGTGAAAAGCGCTTTGGCAAATTGTCTGCCACGAAATGCACCACCTTGCACCGCCCTGCACCGCCCTGCCATTTGAATATTGTTGTTAAACAAAAAAGTGAAAAGAATGCTCAGACACCACTGGGACATAAACAATTTGCTCATTGGACGGAGTCTAGGGCAAACCCCTGAGGAAAGTGTCAATAAATGCAGCCTCTAAGCCGGGTCTAGACGTTTGTTTGCTGGTGAAACCGCTTTTTGCACTACCTTGATTGATTGTGTTTTGCCGTCCAGCTGTGCAAATCTCAAACTACAGACTACTGACTGCAAAATGCAATTTGTGTGTGCCACTAATGATGATGCTGATGACAGGCAACGAGCGGGTGGTGCCACCACCAGCTCTATCAAGTAACAGCAGCCCAATGACCCACACAGTAAAAGAGCCGCCTGGAAAACTTTCCAGTAGCTTTATGGCCAACATCAGTATATATTGTTTTTTTTAACTGATTTTGCACATCGCTGGGTTTCCACTAATTTAATTTCGTATCTGTTTCAAAATAATGTTGGTTTTTATTAAAAAAAACTTCGAGCTACCTGTCAAATTAATTTGTGGCAATTTTGTTTTTCCTTTGGTTAAATATTGAATTGGTCAAAGGGCTCAAAAACTGAAAACAATTTTTTTTAAAGAAGTATAACATATAATTGGAGAATAAATACCTACAAAAAAATTTAGTTCTGACAATTTCTGTTCTGTTTCTTCTGAGTTTTTTTTTCGTTAAATATTGAATTGGTCAAAGGGCTCTAAAACTGAAAACGAATTTTGGTCAAGGAAATAGAACATAACAAAAAATTAAATTCTGACAATTTGTAAACTTCTTAATTTTTTGTTTGGTTTAATATTGATCTAGTCAAAGAGCTCAAAACTAAAATCAAATTTTTTCAAGGAGATTTGAGAATAAATACCTTCAAAAAAAGAATAAAAAAATTGTATTCTGACAATTTGTATACTTCCTATTTTTTTTGGTTAAATATATAATTGGTCAAAAACTGAAACCGATTTTTTATTTAATTGGGGAAAAAATACCCAAAATTTAATTCTGACAATTTGTAAACTTCTGAATTTCTTTTTTGTTTAATTTTGAATTTTTTTCTAGGAAGTGGTGTAACATTTGATTGCAATGAATTCTTAAAAAAAGGAAATAAATCAGAGGCAGCCTCATATTATTGTTGAGATTTAATTAAGCTTCTGTGTTCCCTTAAAAGGATTTTAAACTCCTGGAAACCATAATAACTTTTAAAGGGCAAGCTATCTGATTTCGCGTTGTTATAACAATTGTTTTTTTTTTTTTAATGTGCATGTGGCTGCGATTACAATTACAGGATGCACATTTGCGGATTCCCTTCGAGCTTTTCCACATAACATATGTAATGGGCTGTAATGTGATACGCACCGAAAGTTGTGGCTCCGTCAGGGCAGGATGTGGATGCTGCTGCTGCTGATGCTGTTGGATCTGGAGCTGATTGTTCCGTGCTGGGTCATACTGTGCGGCAATTTGCGCCGCTGCCGTAAGTCCTGGGACATTCTGTTGCGGCTGATGGGGTCCTGGAACGAACACCGGATGCGGATGGGTGTGTGCTGGCCTTGAGCTGGAACAGGGAACAGGGGAACGGGGAAAATTAGGTAAGGATGTGCTGGAGCTGGTGACCCATAATAGTGCCATTGGAGCGGTGAATCAAATTTCCTTTTCGCTGCTCTTTTTAATTGGAACAATTACCAGCGCTGTGCGCTGTTTGGCTTTCATTAAACAATTTTAATTACATTTGCATGAGCCGGAAGGACATATGTTCGAGCGATGCTCGGAAAACAAATAGTTTGCGGTATACCGGTGTTCCCACTCCAAAGGATTCTTAAATTATGTCCCCGCAGAGGAAATATGTGGATATTGGTTTTTTTAAGGAGTATATAGTGGCGGAGAAAAAAAATAGCACAGAAAGTATTTTCTTTAAGAAGGAATATTACAATTTCTTCATGAAAGTTTTCATTTTTCATTGCTAAATTCCATAATATTTAAATGACATTTTTAGTTTGGAAAATTAATCTTTTTTTTTTGGATATTCATCTCTTATTTGTTGTGCTATTATTTTGACCGCATTTAAGATTTATGGCGTGTGTATATGTTATTACTAAATTATTTTCAATGTAAAAATATCCTTCAAAATATTAGTCAGAATATATTCATAGAGTAAATATTGTTATTAGTAACTGGTTAATTATTCATTTCATATTTTATTCTTTGCTCTGTTTTCTGTGTTTTTTGTGAGAGAATGTGCGAATTCAGTTGCAGGAAGGTAACAAAAAAAAAATCCCTGAAAATATATGTGGCAGAGCAGGATTTAGGAAAGGGGTTAGTTAGTATCTTTATTTATGAGTGCGCGCGTGTTTTTGTGTTAGCTTAAAGTGGCAGTGCGTAGTAGGTTTGGTATTGTTTGTTTTGTTGGTTGCCCTTAGGATGTGGCATGTACCTTTGTTTGTCCTGACTTTGAAATGGGTTTAGACTGTGACTAGAGGCATGTGCTTTCTGAGCACTTAATTGCTGTTGCAGCTGTAGCTTAAGTTGCTGCTGCTGCTGTTGCTGTTGCTGATGTTGCTGTTGTTGATGTTGATGTTGCTTATGTTGGGCACTAGTTGGTGGCCTGACCTGTTGCGAGGAGACAGGCCAGCGCTGCTGCTGTTGCTGCTGTGTGGCATGTTGCTGGTGCTGGTGTTGTGTGGCATGTGTGGTGCCCAGGCCCCAAGCATGCAGTACCCCCGGATCTTTCGCCGGGTCGGGCTTAAAGTAAGCCGCATTCTCCTCTATTTGTGCAGCGCGATTTATATCGCCTATATATCTATTGAGTGACGGTGAGTCATTCGATTTTTTGGGTGATGTGTGAGAGTGTGTGTTTTTAGAGACAAGACAGATACACAGAGAATTACAGGATGCAGATATGGAAAGCATAGGTGGTGAGAGAATAGGGAAACTTACTCGGATCCCAGACCCGGGCCACTGTTCTCCCAGGCTCCCTCGAAGTGCTCGAATCCTGGACCATAGCTCTCGTGTACAGGAGCACCATGCAGATACGCGGATGGATGA
This sequence comes from Drosophila setifemur, assembly GCA_021224005.1. NCBI lineage: Eukaryota > Metazoa > Arthropoda > Insecta > Diptera > Drosophilidae > Drosophila > Drosophila setifemur. The sequence goes on along the minus strand of JAJJHY010008598.1, from coordinate 18,607,271 downwards.
CCCTTGGGGGGGTGGGTGTAGATGAGTTCAGGGCCCGATTGGTGCTCTCCACTGTGCCAGGGCGGATTCACCTGGGTAGAGGAGAAAAATATGCATGCATAGAAAAATATATGAATATTTAATTTTACATTTTTTTAAAGGGACCTGTAAAGTTTATTTTAAAGCTTATATTTTGTAAGGGAAAAACTTTGAATTTGTATTACCAAATTGTTGAATTGTGCACTACATTGGATATTTGTTGGTGGAGTCAACAGGGAGCCAGACAAACAGCAATGATGAGCGCAAATTGAAAATAATAATGGAGCAGTCTCTGCTGCAAGGCTTCAGTTTGACATTTAATAAACTCGGCAGTGGAAAAAGTTTTTTTTCCTTCACCGCTTCATGGAGGGCTTCATGCCATCATTTTGGCTATTTATAGCCAACATGTTTGAGCCAAGCAAACGAATAATAATAATAATAATACTACGCATTATGCTGGGGTGTACCTCTCCCTCCCTCCCCCTTCCTCTCTTTAACTCAGTTCAATGACTGCCAAATAGCCGTAAATAACGTATAAAAAAGGCCAAGATATGTGACGGCTTTAAGTTCATGCTCTGCCTATTATTTGTGCTCTTTATTCGAATCATATTTCATGCTGTGCCTGAACAGAAAACAGTATCTATTCCTAGCAAGAGGTGTCGGGAAACGTTCACCAGCAGACACACTTCTAAGTGGTCCTTGCCACAAGGAAGTCTCTCGTTGTTTGAATTAATTTAATCCTCACATAGCCAGGGATGGATGGATATAACTCTTCCGTTCCATAAACTGCAAATTGACAGCTCAAAGTAGATGCACATATCATTGGCCACCCGGGTGTAAATTGTCATACTGAATTCCATTAGCTTGTGTTTTTTTTTATTGTCTATAATTGTGGCTTTCTTTCTCTAAAATATTTATATATTCCTGGTGAGAACAGCTTTCTCCGTTTGCTGATTTTTATTGGTGGCCCAAACTCAATTACACTTGCCTAAACGACAGTTGTAAAGGATTATAATTGTCTAGTCGGCTGTTTTATTGATTCCAGTTATGGAGAAAATCCGGATTATCCCTATCCCTGGTTCAATCGCATTCCTCGCGACGTTTTCTCAAATGTGAACATACATAAATATCTCATAAATACGAGTATCTACGCGTGTGCACTCTTTTGCGAAAACGGGAAGAGGAGGGGGGCCCAGCAGATATAATCCCTACCAACGGGCCCAATTCAAAAGGCGCGATTTCATTTGACGACACGTCAAGACGGAGACAGACGTCACCTCCAGCTCTCCAGCTCCATTTCGATGGAATGGGGCTGGGCACGTGGTACTCCAACTTAAAGCCGGGAATCTTTCAATGGAAATACTTTCAAACTGGGGAAAGAACGCGTATCTAGACTTTTCTAATTGAATTTCCGGGGACGTGGGCTCCCCAAGTCATCAAAAGAAACTTCCGACCGGCTGAGGTACAGACTAAACGGAATCAATTCAAGGTTTTTAATGAATTTCCCAACAAAACATTCAAACGTGAAAATAATAATCGGCCTAGCCCCCAAAAACCTGTTAGTGACGCTCTTAGGTGTAAAAGAAATCTTGGACTCCGAAAAGTCATATTTCTTTGTCACTCTAATATTATTTTGGTTGATTTCAACTAACAATTTATTTCATTGTCGATTGGAAATTTATGAATTCATTTAAATAATAGTTTTGATAAATTTGGAATAATTATTTTTAAAGACATTAAACACTGTAGAAAAATATGTTTTATAGGTATTTTACTGTGTCTTCTAAGGATTCTCCGAAAAGTTTTCTAAGAAATTTCCCCATTAACCGGCGTAGAATCTCTAGGGATTTCAACTCTGCACAAAAATGTGTTATTATAAAATTAATGAACTACTGATAATAAATCTATGTTTTTGTTGATTTTTCGTAAAGCCTTCTGGTACGAGAACTTTAAAACAATTTTTTGGAATGTATTTCCCACAAAGTTTTTCTGATAAATTTCCCCATCAACCGGCGTGAAAATCCCCAAAGATTTCTCTAGATAAAAATCGAAAATTTTGCATCTCATCCTGGCTTACCGTGTGATGGTGATCGATGAGGTGGTGGTGATGGTGATATTTGGTGGGTGCGTGATAGGATTGCTGGTAGTGTGAGCAGAGCTTGAAGAGATGCGACAGCGCCGGGAACAGGAAGAGCAGGAACTTGAGCAGCAGCTTCTTGGCGGCCCCGACTCCGATGATGATCGGCAGGAGCCAGAACAACTTGATCTTGATGATCTTGATGATGAGCAGCAAGGCGAGGAATGACAGCACCAGCTTGCTGCGTAGAAATTTTTCTGGACAAACGAAAGTAGCGAAACGAACGGAACTGTTAAATGCATTTGCCACGAGGAGAGAGTGAAAGCGGTTTTTACACTGCAGAATTGTATCTGCATCTGTGCGAGTGCGTGATGGGGGAAACGATACTTACGTATCTTCTTCTGGATTATCGCGCCGGCCAGTCGGGCCTTGACCACCTGCTTGGGTATCAGCTCCAGCTTGGCAATGATTCCATTGCCTTCGATTGCCCGCGGCGAGATGCGAAATGTGGCGCCATTGAACATTACCTCCGGCAGATCCACCTCCAGATCGTGGGTCATGGCGAATTTGATGCTCTTGCCATAGAGAGCGTTGGTCACTTCCTCGATCGGGGTTTCCGGACTGGCTGCAAGTCGTTGAGATTCATAGAAATTATGAGAAATATGAGTGACGCTTTTGGGCTAATGAAAGTTTCACAGAAAGCAATTTCCGCAACTCTCAGGATGCTGGCGTTCTGTCGCATCTTAAAGATAGCGAAAGTCTAAAAATAAATAACACAATTTGTCTGCGCGATTTTGGAGGAGTCTGAGTGGAAGGCAGGATGTAGGTCCTTCCGTTTATAGAAGCACGTATGTTTCGAGCGAAATTCATAATTCAATTATTAAGGAATTTAAAGGCAGCCGGATTTGAAGGAAATCAACATTTCTCTAGGAATAACATTTATAAATAACATGGAAATGTTATTTTGAGAGTTGCTTTTATGCATTAAATGTATTTCAAAGTATTTCAGTATATTATTATAGAAAATTCTAATAACAATGGAGTAATTTTCATTAATTTTCAATTGCTCAATGATTAGTTTGTTATGAAAACAATCTTTAATCCTGTAGTTTTCTCATGGTTTAAAATCATTTTCTTGGGGTCAATGATTATTATTAAGATACTCTGTAGGCCAGCAAATTCTTGCATAATTCTGGGGCAGCTCGAATGCAGTCAATGTGCGATTGTTACAGTGTTTATAGTGTTTACCACACTCTGAGCTAAAGAAAATAACTGAGATGCCAGGTAAAAAGCCGCATAATTGAGCGCAGTCAAAGCGCCGTGACTCACATAAACGAAAGATCGTTGGCGTAGCAGATACTTTACTGCTCTCTGGCGAAGCTAAGATACGTTAAAAATCAAATCAAAACTCGGCAAGTGAAAGTTACTGGAAGTGGCAGTGGCAGTGGCATTTTTTGTGGTATTGGTAAACAAAGCGATGAAAAGAATCACAGATGTGAAAACCGATCGCACACACAAAATCGACCACAAAAAAGGGCTCTTACATAAGATCTTTATTAGCTAAACGCTTCGGTGAGGGGAAAAAGTATCTTGTAATCAAGAATGTGGAGTTGAGTAACTGAGGGGAAAGAAATAATGGACATATTAAGTGGACTATGTGGTTTAATTTAACTGGATTGAGTTTACAAGAGTCACAATTAAAAATGAAAAAAAAAACAAAGAATTTATTTGGAAGTAAAATTAAAGTTCTTCAGCATATAGTTTATGACTCTCAAAACCGATTTATTTTAGGTTGACCATTTTTATACCTTCCCCATTTTTTTAATATGTAACTTCAGATCTAAAATAAAATATAATCCACCAAAAGTATCCACTTACCGGCGCGTGCCTCGACATGATCCTCCATCTCTTTTTCCGCCTCGTAGTTGACTTGGTTCTTAAAGAACTTCAGGCGCTGCGTTAAATTAACATCCTGGACATCCAAGGCGCCGTCCAGATAGCTGAACACGTTTTTCTGGAAGCACGAGATGTCGGGCTTGAGGTAGCAGTCGCGCACCAAACCATCCCAGAGCTCGTTGCCACTGGAGAAGCGCCGGGCCATGCGGAGGAGCAGCGAATCACCAGTGCTAATCCTATCCGGCTTGCTGGCCGGAATCTGTGTGGCATTCACCACAGGTTGCCATTCTTCCGGCGCCGGGGGTTCCGTTACCAGTTCCGAATCAGATTCCGATTCCGTTGTGGTCAGATCCAACTCCTCGACACTCGACTCGGTTACCGGCAGGGGGGAGGGAGTCATCGGGGTGGTGCTGGTGAGATGACGGCCAAGTCGCCCGTTTCTGACGGTTTCATCCGCTTTGGCGGCCGAGTTTATTAGGCAGATCAGGCAGAGGAAAATCAACAGGCTGTTGGTGGCGGTTTTTTTTGCAATGACCATCGTGCTCGCTTTTGGCTTTTGGCAGCGACTTCGATGCGATTCCGCGATGCGATTTCTACTGCTGGAGGATGTACTCTGTTGCCGGCTCTCACCCGAGGTCCAATTATGGGCCAATCGGCGGCGGCAGTGCAGCATTTTCCGTGTCGTTTTCGGTTTCACTCTGCCAGTTAGCACTGTCAGGTTATTCACACCTTTTCCACCTGTAATTGCACCGAGCAACAGCCCTGCAATTTGCAATTTGCAAGTGAGTTGAGTCCCTTCCCTTCTCACAAAACTGTTTACTTAGCTGATTTCTGTAGCTTTAGGTTTAGATACGTGATTGGCCGGCTTTATTGGCGAAATCGTTGGCCAATTGAGGAATCAATTGTATGCGGCACTCGGTTTAGCACCCAAACACAATGCCATTGATTGCGGATGGCTCTGATTTTTTTATGCCTTGCCACCTTAATTCCTTTGTTTTTTTTTTGTTATTTGTATCTCTGACTGTACTTTCTACTTGAATATTTACTTTTTGACGGGGTTTGTTTGGAATTTCGCTGCCGCACTTAGCGCGTTTTCTATTTGTCAGGTTGTGTTATCTAGTTGTCTGCAATTACTTCATCGCGCGGCACACACACCTACGGTCTAACGGTGGATCTTAGAGCTCGTCTATCTTGTATCTTGTATCTTACGGATATGCAAATCAGCTGTTAGCGCGGTTCGCGTGCGCATGCGTGCGCGTCTGACGAAGAACTGAGCGTGTGGCCCAAAGTGCTGGCCAAGATCATGGCCAGGCCAACAGCAGACCGGTCTCTCTCTCTCTCTGGTTTCTCTCTCTCCCTCTCTCTCTCTCGTTCGCTCTTAGGCTTCGTTCAGTTGTCGTTAGCTTTTCGCAGTGCAATATCGTTGGTATCTTCCTCTGCATTCACATCTGCACACGTATCTGCAAGATTCTTCCGTCGTTAACTGTAACTCTGACCGCTGAAAGTTGTTTCGTCTGCTAGGAGAGCCTGCCTATGTTTGTTCATGCATTTTCCAGTTAGTTTGAGATTGTTTCAAGCTCACTTTGTCTGCTGTCTTGACGTTTGCTGTCGCAGTGGTTTTGGTGTTTATATTTTCCTCAGTCGGCGCTTTTCACGGCCGTTGAGGATCCACCACAACAACGGGTTTTTCCTGCACCGACAATATGTATATGAAGCGATTTTTTTATTATATTTTCAGTGCCTGGCTTTCCGGCAAATTAAATGGAAGTTGAAGTTGAAAGAGAAAATCGGTCAAAAGCCGACCGAGTTATGATTATTAATTAATACCTGGACCGTGGAGCAATATTATGTATATGAACCTTTTGAATATTCTGAATAATTTAAATTCTTTATATCAATTTTAATGCTATAAATATATATATAGTTATAAGTTTATATGTATAAACTTTTGTTTATATTTTGTTATTGCCTTCTTCACGTGTGACATTTATTTGGAATGCACTTTTTTGGTTTCTGAAACTCCAAAGTCGAATAACATCAAAAAAATAGGTCAATCATCGACCTGCTGATAAACATCTATAAATACGAAAAAAAAGGGGCAGCCAAGTTTCATTCAATAAGAGAGAAAATCGAGAACGGAATTGAAAAGCCGTTTGCGTTGACAAAAGAAAGCAATGAAGTTGTCAAATAAAATCACCATTACTTGAACCACTTCCATTCGCCAACAAAAGATGTGGAGGGTTGGCATACTTATGACATATATACTATATATATACGTATGACATCCCACAACTTTTGTTGTTCACGGCCATTGAAAGTGCTTCAAGTAATAGATAATGACATCGATATCAATCTGGGCGATTGCACTTTGACCTTATTACCGCTGTCATTCTAATTAGCTGAAAATGCTCGCTAATTCGGACAAGGACTCAAGAGCCACTCCAGACAGACTCCGATATAAACGGTTTTGGCCATTTACAATCGTGTTACCAATGCAATCAATTAGACCAAATGACGCACACACACACAGCTGCAGAAAGCTCACAGAAGAAAGAAACACGACTTGTGATTATTAATTTTAACGAGCTCCTCTTAGTAGTAGATGGTGCGTATACGTAATATGCATAAACGACATATGTTCCATGTAACGAGTCGCGTTGTTATGGCCATTCGTATTAAATTCATTCTGTTAAAGTGCCTTGGTGGCTTATGTCATGCCGAATGAAATGGCCATAAAGCAGCGAGTACACAATTGCTATAAACTTAATGGACAGCTAAATCAAGTTTTCAGAAGAACGCCTCGCCTTCCCCACCCAAAAACCCACAAAAATGATGTAAGTTCTCCGCGGGTTCACGAAGAGTCGAAGACCCAGGTCCGGCCGTTACTCGACTTGAAGGGTTAGTGGCATAGAAACACGAAATCCAGACACTGCACCCAAAAAAAAAAATTAGAGCACTTATTGCTTGATTTCAACAGATAATTAATTGGGGAATATTGAAATATTTTTGAATAATAAAATAAATTGTAAAACAAAAAATATATTCACACTTTAAAAAGGTTTATTGCTAAGAGTATTTAAAATAGTACGAATTATCTAAATTAATATTAGAACTTTAGGAAAATATAATTTTTATCATGCAACATAAAAATCATAGAATTTAATATCCAAATGTATCTTTATATATTTTGTCTGTGAACCTAAGTGCTCTTGATATAATGTTTGATCTTATGCAAGACTGAAGATTCATTTGTCGTTCTGTTGTTGGCTTTCACTTGGCTGGCTTTTGCTCTGTTTTTAATAATGATTCAATTACATCCACAGTAATGGCACTTGGAAATGGCCAACTCTCGGCTGTCGGCCAGATTACGTTTTCGGAAGGTAACAAGCTTTCCCTGCAAGTTGTTGTTGTTGTTTTTTGTTTTTTTTTTGTTGGCTGTCAGTCACAGCATTTCCGTGAGATTTTATTGCATTTTTATGTGACAATTTCTCGGGACCGAACACGCATCCGAACATCGCACTCTGCCCGACAAGTGGTTATGCAAAGGCTTTAAGCATTTTGCATTTCATTAAATTGAATCAATTCCTGCGGGCAGCCAACTTTCGGTTTCAGTCGAACACCGCCTAGTGAATGTATCTTACAGATCACTAATTTCACTTTATGCGTGCTCGTATCTGCGAAGTGGCCGAAGTGGTGCGATTTGTGTTAGCGTGCAAATATTTTAAAGACTTTTTGTTTGTTCGACTCCGTCTGAATTTCTTCGGTTGCGTTTTATTTGCTGTCAGAGAAATCCATAGGCATGGCGAACCGAAAACAAATTCACTTTCGTTGCGGCTAACCAACTTGACTGACTAATGGCTTATTAAGTCCAAATAGATCGGATTCAATGTACTTTTTGCACATCCATCTGCAAGGGAGTGCAACAAATTGTAATGTAATTACTGCGAGTGGGGCCAATAAAAATAAATCGAGACGGACTTGAAAACACTTTCTGCCACCGCAATGTCATTCGCTGAGGTTTTATCGCCTGCAATTTATGCTAAATGGTTTCAGTTTCAATTAAGTCTGATTATTTGGCACTGGGCCTGGGCCTGCTAACTTTCTTCTTGGCTCTCAATTAGAGGAACATTAAAAATATAGTACTGGTGTGCTGTTCGAGAATCTACAGCCAGTGAGCACGCAATCCGAAATACTAATTGGTATTCTAATGTGTATTAGAGCGCGTTGAGATTCCCATCTGGCATGCGCTAATAACTTGTGTGTGGGGCTCTTTAAGAACTTTATGAAGGCAGCTGGAAAAGCCACATTGAATTTCACTTTTACCCAACTGCTAACTACCAACTGCACATGCACATTTCCCTGCAAACAGGTTTCCGGTTTTTTTTTTTTTTTTGGGTTGATAAGCTGAGATACAATATACAACCGGCTCTTGCCTGCCAGCTGTTGGTCAGCCAAAAGTGGGTCAGATATTTGCATTCACGGGCAGTCGCCTTCGATTTGTTTTGGCTTTCTGGCTTTTAGTGGAACCATCTCACCAGTAGATGGGTAACTACTGGTGAGATGGTTCCACTATTCCACTACCAATTAACACTAGCCAACACGCACTAAAACTATCTTTTGCTCATGATTCTTGGTCGCAATTTGTTGTTGTGGCGTGACGTCTAATTAGCGAGATATTTTTGTTTGTTTGTGCTTGGTTGTTTTTGGTTATTTTTTGTTGTTTTTTACCACTGGTCACTTTCGCTCTCGGTTTTCACAAGAAGAAATTCGGGGGATTTGATTTCCAGAATCCATCATCCAGCGCCCGACGCGTCTTTCACTTTTTACGGTTTTGGTGTTTTTTTGTTGGTGTTTTTTTTTTTACCGAAGAGAGGTGCGATAAACGTCAAAGACCGGCAAGAGTGGAAGGTAAACTGAACACCTGAACACCACGCTCAAGATGCGACCAACTTTGGGTGTTGGTAGGTGAATTTAATCTTACAGATACACAAACAATGAGAGAGGGAGAGAAAGTATGAATTTCTAAGGGTGCCTAAAAGTATGCAACTATTTACATTATTTAAGTTTTTTATTCATTTAATTTACATAAGTACAATAAACTTTGTTTAATTTAAAATTTCATTTTGTTGGTTCTGTTGGCTTAATGGTTGTTGTGGTGGTTGTTGAGGTACTCTTTCGCCACTTTCCCCTCCATTTCTGAAAACCATTCTGACTGGCGGGTTTTACCCGATTCTTTTGCCAATCGGAGTTATCATCTTTAAAAGCTCCCCTTAGTAAATTCTCAGATACCATTTGATTAAAGCCAAATGAGATTTGATCCTGCATATTATCCTTCATATGCATCTGTTGGTTGAACATAAAGGGGATTGGGTAAGGAATATAAACCGGCATGGGATAGAAAATCGGATTAATGGATAATGATTGTTGTTCTTGGGTGTTTATTGGCAAACTTCCCCAGCCACCAGGCATAGATAAAAATTCGTGTTTTTGGTCATGATTTCGAGAAGGTTTTTGCTTCTGGGGCTGCCTTGTTTTCTTAGTTGGTTTCTCGGCGGGAACAGTTGAATCAGTGGCTGGTGGAATGGTTGTTTCTGCTTCCGGCACAAATGTCGTCTCAGTATCCTGTTCCAATTTAAAAGACTCCATAATCGTTGGCTTTGTTATGGGGTTTGCCAGCACAATTAATGGAGTCTTGGGATCATCTACTCCCTTTAGAACTGCTAGTGGACGTCCATCTTCCGCTTGGCCAAATACTTTCCTTGATTGGCAAATTAAAAGGGCAAAAACTGCCAATAAAAATTGTAATTAAATATTTATTATATTAGCAGTTTATTTTAATGCAAAATTTTCCTTGAACCTACCAATATAATGTGCCTTCATGATGCTGCCAGTCTTACTAAAGTTCTTGCGATAAATTTCGCTTTTTATATCGACCAGATGCCTGAAACTGGAAAGTAGGTCAACAAAAATCAATGCTTAATTTTGCTAATTGACAACAGAATGCTGCCTTTGATAAATATTTTTTGTATATATAGTATATAACATATATAAATAAATTCATGACGCTAATCAGAAAAGTATAAGGTCTTGCGAAATAACGCTTTATTATGATGATTGTTGACAATGTTAAATTAAAACAAACAAAAAATATTCGGAATTATCCATTTAAAATAAAGTATTTTTAGTAAGTTGTAGTTTTTTGCTGCCATATTATAAAAAAATTGGTTAATCTACTTTGGCTGGGAGATTTTATATCATCCGTGCGAATTACATTTTGGGGCATTATTTGGTAAGAACTCACAGTATTTTGGTTCTTAATTTGTTCATTTGTTGTACCGAAGATTAACATAAATGGCAGAGGAATATGTATGTTAAATGACATCATCCAGAATGTGGAGGAAGGTTTCGGCGAAACTGCATTTGAACCACCTGTATTCAAAGGAGAACTCTCCCACATTCCAGGTAATGACAAAAACTGTGTTTGTAAATAATCCTGAAAAGGATTTTGTCCTTGATAAGAAGGCTCCTGCCTGTTGGGTGATGTTGTTTGATGTTCAGGTATTATGACTGAATCCGTTTTTGAATTATTGGGAAATCCCTCAATGCGGGGCTTAGCTAAATGATTTTCCAGATCATTTTTTACCGACAGTGCAAAAAGGGTTCTTAATAAACACAATGCAAAAACAAAAGCTGTAGTTAAACCGGAAAATTGATTAGATTTTGTAAAATTTAATATGATTATATCTACAACCTACCATAATAAATCGACTTCATGATGATTAAAGATCTTCTAAGCTTCGTATGAACGCTTAGCTATTTATATAACAAAAGTCATAATTAGAAAGTAGGTTAGTAGCAAAACCAAAGCTTTATTTATTTGCTAATTGAGAAATATCAATCCTTCGATATTATTTTGACGTGCCAAAAAATTTTTGAGTTATACAATAAAACAACATATATATGTCTACTAGAAAATATTTTATTTCTGGTGCTGAAATACTTTATTTTTTTTTATTATTAACAGTGTTCGTGAATTTAAAGAAAGAGTCCAACAAATATATTTTTAGTGTTATTCAATAAAACCACATATATGTCTTTTATTAAATATTTTCTCTCTGATATTAATTTTTTTATTTCTGTTATAGTTTATCTTGTATTGGGAATGGCAGGGGATGTGGTTACGGATTCTGTGGTTGTAGAACTTGTTGTGGGAATCGCAGTGGATGTTGTTACTGATTCTGTGGTTGTTGTTGCACTTGTTGTGGGAATCGCAGGGGATGTTGTTGCGGATTCTGTGGTTGTAGAACTTGTTGTGGGAATCGCAGTGGATGTTGTTACTGATTCTGTGGTTGTTGTTGCACTTGTTGTGGGAATCGCAGGGGATGTTGTTACGGATTCTGTGGTTGTTGAACTGGTTGTGGGAATCGCAGTGGATGTTGTTACGGATTCTGTGGTTGTTGAACTGGTTGTGGGAATCGCAGTGGATGTTGTTACGGATTCCGTGGTTGTAGAAGTTGTTGTGGGAATCGCAGTTGATGTTGTTGCGGATTCTGTGGTTGTTGAGCTTGTTGTGGGAATCGCAGTTGATGTTGTTACGGATTCTGTGGTCGTTGAACTTGTTGTGGGAATTGCTGTGGATGTTGTTACGGATTCCGTGGTTGTAGAAGTTGTGGGAATCGCAGTTGATGTTGTTGCGGATTCTGTGGTTGTTGAACTGGTTGTGGGAATCGCAGTTGATGTTGTTACAGATTCTGTGGTTGTTGAACTGGTTGTGGGAATCGCAGTGGATGTTGTTGCAGATTCTGTGGTCGTTGAACTTGTTGTGGGAATCGCAGTGGATGTTGTTACGGATTCTGTGGTTGTTGAACTGGTTGTGGGAATCGCAGTTGATGTTGTTGCGGATTCTGTGGTTGTAGAAGTTGTTGTGGGAATTGCAGTGGATGTTGTTACGGATTCTGTGGTCGTTGAACTTGTTGTGGGAATCGGAGTTGATGTTGTTACAGATTCTGTGGTTGTTGAACTGGTTGTGGGAATTGCAGTGGATGTTGTTACGGATTCTGTGGTTGTTGAACTGGTTGTGGGAATTGCAGTGGATGTTGTTGCAGATTCTGTGGTCGTTGAACTTGTTGTGGGAATCGCAGTGGATGTTGTTACGGATTCCGTGGTTGTAGAAGTTGTTGTGGGAATCGCAGTTGATGTTGTTGCAGATTCTGTGGTCGTTGAACTTGTTGTGGGAATTGCAGTGGATGTTGTTACGGATTCTGTGGTTGTTGAACTGGTTGTGGGAATCGCAGTTGATGTTGTTGCGGATTCTGTGGTTGTAGAAGTTGTTGTGGGAATTGCAGTGGATGTTGTTACAGTGGATGTTGTTACGGATTCTGTGGTTGTTGAACTGGTTGTGGGAATCGCAGTTGATGTTGTTACAGATTCTGTGGTCGTTGAACTTGTTGTGGGAATCGCAGTGGATGTTGTTACGGATTCTGTGGTTGTTGAACTTGTTGTGGGAATTGCGGTGGATGTTGTTGCGGATTCCGTGGTTGTAAAAGTTGAGGTGGGAATCGCAGTTGATGTTGTTGCGGATTCTGTGGTTGTTGAAATTGTTGTGGGAATCGCAGTGGATGTTGTTACGGATTCTGTGGTTGTTGAACTTGTTGTGGGAATTGCTGTGGATGTTGTTACGGATTCCGTGGTTGTAGAAGTTGTTGTGGGAATCGCAGTTGATGTTGTTGCAGATTCTGTGGTTGTAGAAGTTGTTGTGGGAATCGCAGTGGATGTTGTTACTGATTCTGTGGTTGTTGAACTTGTTGTGGGAATTGCTGTGGATGTTGTTACGGATTCCGTGGTTGTAGAAGTTGTTGTGGGAATCGCAGTTGATGTTGTGGCGGATTCTGTGGTTGTAGAAGTTGTTGTGGGAATCACAGTTGATGTTGTTGCAGATTCTGTGGTTGTTGAACTTGTTGTGGGAATCGCAGTGGATGTTGTTACGGATTCTGTGGTTGTTGTTGCACTTGTTGTGGGAATCGCAGTGAATGTTGTTACGGAATCCGTGGTTGTAGAAGTTGTTGTGGGAATCGCAGTGGATGTTGTTACGGATTCTGTGGTTGTTGTTGAAGTTGTTGTGGGAATTGCAGTGGATGTTGTTATCGCCTTCGTTGTTGAACTTGTTGTGGGAATCGCAGGTAATGTTGTAATGGCCTCCGTTGACGTGGGAATGGCAGTCGATGTGGTAGGATCTGTTGTTGATGTAGGGATCGCAGTGGAAGTTGTTGGGGTTCCCGTAGATGTTGGAATCGCCGTGGAAGTTGTTGGGGTTCCCGTAGATGTTGGAATCGCTGTCGATGTGTTAGGATCTGGAGTTGATGACGTTGTGGCTGGCGAGGACGTAGATGTTCTTCTTCGTCGCCACTTTGCCCAAAATTTCTTCAAGCGTTGCTTTGAACGAGCTTCTTCCAATGAACTCTCGATTGATTGATTCAAATCATCATTAAGCGGGGTAGGATTTATGTTAGTTTCTTGATTTCGATAGCTTAACATAATAGGGATGGGGATATTGATTGCATCCCCGATCGTTGGGTGACCAACAATTAAATTAGTTTTAGAATGCTCTATCTTATTATTAACATCCGTCTGAGCCAAACTTATGCTTGATAGGCACAGAGTAAGTAAAATTACTAAAATCAAAAATTAAATTAGTTAATTTTAACATTATATATTTTTCTTCCCATACCAATACAATATGACTCCATGGTTTTAAAAAATCGACTAAAATGCTAAAGAACAGTTTGTCTATTTATATGACAGAATTTTCGCACAGGGAAAGTAGGTTAGTGTCTTAACCACAAACGCTAATTGACAAATGGTTCACTGGAACATTTATTAAGTTTATATAAGCGGCTGAAATTATAATTTTCCCTGATTTTTTTGATAGCATTAGCTTGCTAATTGAATAATAGTTGTATTTTAAAAATATTTAAGTAGTTTCCAGTTGATTTAAAACTGTTTTTGAATGACTTAAAAGTCTTCAAATACATAGTTTAAATTGGGGGAAATTTATTATTAAATATTTTATTGTAAATAAATATTATGAAAACAGATTTCTGATTCCTGATTTCTGCATATTTAAAATAAATTTGCTAAACATATTTTATGTTTTTAAAATTAATAAATTAATTTCCTCTGATGATTTTCTTAAAGACGGTAGCGCAGTGGAAGTTGTCGGAGTTTCAGTTGATGTTGGGATGGCTGTGGAAGTTGTTGGAGCTTGGGTTGTCGTTGTAGATGTGGGAATAGCAGTTGAAGTGGTAACAGCTTGGGTCGAAGTTGGGATCGCGGTGGATGTGGTTGGAGCAAGAGTTGTGGTGGTGGTTGGAATAGCAGGGGATGTTGTAGGAGTTCCGGTTGAGGTGGGAATGGCGGTCGAAGTGGTTGGAGTTGAGGTAGGGATCGCAGTTGACGTTGTCGGTGTTCCCGTTGAAGTAGGAATCGCAGTGGATGTCGTTGGCGTTCCTGTGGATGTCGGGATTGCAGTAGATGTTGTTGGAGTCCCAGTCGATGTGGGTATTGCCGTAGAAGTGGTTGGTGCCTTTGTCGTTGTTGTCGGTGCAGTTGTCGACGTCCTTTGGTGTCTTCGGTGCCATTTTCCCCAGAACTTTGTGTGGGAGGAAGGATCGGATTCATTATCTCGTAGTTGTCCCGAGTTTTCATTGTTTATTTCATCATTAACTTGCAAAGCTATTTGCTGTTCCAATTTTCCCGTTGGCTGCCTGAATTTATTATTATGGCCATAGTTTAGTAAAATTGGAATTGGTACTTCGGACTTAAAAAGATCTGACATTTCGGAAGTTTGTTGATCCTCACTGCTTTTTTGCAGGGACGAGGATTGATCAATATCCTTTCCGATACATATGCTGGATATGCACAGCAAGAGAGCAAGAACTAAAGAGAACAAATTGGTTAAAGTTAGTATTCAAAAATTTGTATTCCTTAAAACCTACCACAAAACCTTTCCATGATGATCTTTAACCAACTGAAGTTCTGCTAATGACTTTCGCCTTTTATATGACGAAAGTCGCTGAATTTGGAAAGTTGGTAAAGGTGGTAAAAATCAAGATATAATCATTTGGCTAATTGAGAGAATTCGTTGTTGAACTTTGCTTTTGTTTTGAAACTGTACAGATGGGAAACCCTTGATCCCCCATTATTTACTATAAAATTTAGAGACATTTTATCGTTTTTAGTTTTACCATTATTAGGGAGTTAAAATCTGTGATTCATAATGACAAGCAAGATATATATTTTGAAGAACTAACACGAACTATTCATTAACATGTCTACACATGGAATCTATTTATTAGTTTCATGATTTTATAACTCACTTTATTTTTAAATATAATATATACATAGTTGCTTTCAGATTTGCTTGTATTTCTTGCTTTTCTTAATGTACAATAAATAATAATAATAAATTATGAGTAATATTAGAATATCAATTTGAGAATATCAATTATTTGATTTGATTAGCCGATTGATTCACATTTATGGACCTGGCATAGCCACCGTATCCAAAACCACTGGCAGTTCCACCTCCGCCCCCAGCTGCAAAGTGTGGACTATGTCCGTGGCCATCTTCGTGGGTCACCGAATGCGAGTGGCTGGATGTGTAAATGGGTTTGGCCACTATTTCGTAGGTAGTGGATTTTCCGCCACCACTGGCCAAGCTTTTCAGTCCCAAAACTCCCGACAGTGTCAACGCCATCAGGGCAGTCATCAGTGCTTTTCCGGCCATCAAGGCGATGGCTCCTAGTCCCATGGCCATAAGCATTCCCTTCATCATCACTCCGGCAGCTATCAGGGCCTCCAGTCCACCCTTCTTGCCAAACTTGTTCTTGCGGCCCTCCTCCAGAGATTTGTCATCCAGCAGACGGAAGCGGAGGAAGCGCGTCTTCAGGATGTTCTCCAACTTGGCCACAATATAGCCATTCAATCGAGTGCTGGGATCACTGGGATAACTCCGAGCCACTTCTGGAGAAATTTAAATTAAAAAGAAAAATGTTTAGTTCATAATGATTTATGGTGGAAATTAAATTTGTAATATATAAAATAAAGGGTCAAAATTCAAGAGAGTTTTAATTCACTTAAAGTGGTAAAAAAAAGTACTATATATAGCACATTACTTATATTTTCTATCACAATTGTAGAAAATGTATTAGCATCACAATATATTTTTAATAAAATAAAATAAAGTCTTTTTCCGGAATTAAAATTGTATCAATTAATCTGCACATAAAGATCTTTAGTTAAATTGTACAAAAAATTGTACAAAATATTGGAAAAGCCTATATTTATTTTTATAAATTGACCTTTTTTTATCTAATATTTATTA
>JAJJHY010008598.1:18557031-18579625 GCA_021224005.1 Drosophila setifemur | reverse complement strand
ATGAAATTAGTATGCATTTAAAATAGTTTTTATAGCTTAACAAGTGATTTATTGAATAATAATTGAATTTTTTACAAAGTACATATTAACAAAATATATTCTTCAAATATTATTTTCTTAGGAATACAGTTTGGTAATAAATAAAATATTTTATTCTTGTACTATTTCTGAAAAATGTAATAAAAAATTCTTTATATTTAGACAGGGTTATAGTAGAATATTTTACCTATATTAACTTTAATTAAATGTAGGACATGATTTTTCTCCTCGTGATACTTTTCTCTGGGATAACCTTTCTCAACATTATTTTTTTTCTTCACGCCTGCCCCTCAATTAATGCGTTTCTGACAGCAGCCTGTGGCAGTAGGCATTCATTAGTAACACAAAGTCAATTAGCTCCGTTTTTTTTGCGCTTTTTGTGCGCTTTTCGATATGCGATTTGTTGCTGGGCCGTCGCTCAATTAGCCGGCAACAAGTTGCCATAAATCGATTGCTCACTTTCCTCCTCCTCCTATATATGTACGAGTATATATAGTATGTGGGTGTGGCAGGTTGGCTGAGCTCTCTTTCTTGGCCCACCATGTGCGTTTGCTTTTCAAATTAGCCTGCCTCGATTCGCAGTCGAATTTCGAGGCTTTGCTGGCTGCCTATTTTGTTTTTTTTCTTGGCCATCGTGCGTTCTACTGACCCATTTGCGTGTGTATTCATCGAATATCAGCAATCGGAATGCCAGCGGCATTATTAGAATTCCAACGCAACCAGAGAGCAGGGAAATATATTCACAGAATTTTTATTGGCCAAGGATAGCAAGGGATTCCTTTTAAACGTAGCAAATACCAAGAAGGCGAAAATAGCTCGAATTTCCAGACGAAAATCAAGAGTTTCTTAAATTTTGCAGGACTTTGCATACAATTTTAAACAAGATTATTAATGATTATTTAATATAAATTAATGTATTATTAAAAGGGAATTATTGTACAGGAATTTAATTTTAAAATGACCATTCCAGCTATTTAAGAATCCTTTTGATTTTCTGTCCCCTGAATAACCAAACAAATTCCATCCTCTACCGCAAATAAAAATTCATCCCTGTTGGCCAACAAAACAAAAATCGAGGCACGGCCAACAATTTTATCTCTTTCGGCTTTTTGGGTTAAACGCTGAAATACCAGCAGGTGAAATTGATTTTCTTTTCATTTGTGCAAATATGAAATGTCAATATTGTGCGTAGTCGTTGCTGCCATTATTGTCGCTCGGCTGAGAAAGTGCAGCGCCAACGCGAAGCGGTTTCCATGCATTGGGCGGATATATAGCATCTATATATGTACTATATATATATATATATATATATATTTCTTTATTTGGCTCACAGGTATGTTTTTTTTTTTGGGTGTGCACAGGGGTCGTCGGCAGTTATGCTATTTGCAGTTAAAAATTCATAGCCATTACCTTGCGGCCACACTCCGGTTGAACCCAAAACAAATTCAATACACTCTGCCACAAGAGTTAGGAGAGCAATTGCCATTTTAGATGGAGATGGGTAGTCTATTTATTATGTATACCCTTACAATAGGTATCATAGTTAGGTGAAGGAGTTTTCGTTTATAATTTTTTAAGTTACCATATATTTTCTCTCTTTACTTTATCATATATAATAAACTATGTCAAAATTCCTCCAATTATTTATTAATATAAGTTCTTAACATATTTTGATAGAAATATAATATTAAGAATTCTAACTTTTAATAACAAACCTTTCTCAAATTTATAATTTTGAATATTCACTCCTTTTTTACTATTTGCAATATTATTTTATATAGTTTACATTTATTTTTCTTATTTTGTAAGAAATATTTTTTGCATTCCTCAACGATATGCAAATGGCTAATGTTCATACTTACAAAAAACATATTGTTCATATACATTTATTAAAATTTAAAATTGTTAGAATCAAGTATATTTAAGAGTATTCATATTTCCACGAATTCCTATCTCCGGATTTGTTTATTTTAGCTGGGCTGAAAAAGAGATGATAAAATGTGCCTGTGGGATAACTTTCCGCCCGGGGCTGAGGCTTGGGCCTAAGTATCATCGCTTTGTTTAACCCCGTCCCAGCTTACCTGGGCCCAAAAGAAAGTGAAATTGATGACACAAATGCGCAGAAAACAAATACGATGCGATGTCTATGCTAAATGGCCTGGTTAAGTAATCTCGTGAGAGCCGCAAACATTGCGCAGTCGGCGAAACGCCCCAATCCAAGCCCAATTCCCAAATACTGGCAGGGCTGAGAATGTTGTTAATGACAAAAGCCACCGATTCCCTCTGTCCTCTGCCCTTGCCTTTACCTTTCTTTCCCCAGCTTGATTGCCAAGCTCAAAGCTCAGCTTCACTTTCAACGTCTCACTTAGAAAGAAGTCGCCGCACAAAGATACGCCCTGTTGTTGCTCTGCGACTTGTTGATCGATCTGTTAGATACGCGGCAAGCATGCGCATACCTCGAGCTTGTATCTTGTAGTTCGTAGTTGTAGCTGTGCGTGTATCTGTAGTTGTATCTGTATCTGTGAGTGTGGCTGCCCCACCCCTGCCACACTTGCAATTGTCTCTTTGCTGTTTGCGCCCTAAAACTTTCACTTGCGGCGCGGAAATAGAGGCGCTATGTGCGTAGGCAGCTAATTCCAATTCAGCCAACCGCGGAGCATTTGCTCAAAAGAATTTAGGAGCTTTAACTTTTATATATTACAACTATTTTAAATATTATTTAAGATTTATATGTATATTTTTTAAAGGTTTAATAATTTGGGAATGTATTTATTTTGGCCATATACAATTTTATACAAAGTTATTACCTCAACTTTAAATTTTTGTCATATATCAAAGTATGCATTAAATAAGTAGCTTTTAGATTTTTGATATACAAAAACAATAGTTTTTATATTTCAGTATGAGCAATAATTTTAATATCTTCAAATTATTTTAAATATGATTTAAGATGCATATGTATATATTTTAGTTTTAATATTTTGGGAGTTTACTTATTGTAGCCATAGAAAATTTTATACGATGATGTTACTTCAACTTAAAATGTTTGTCATATATAAAAGAATGTATTAAATTAGGAGCTTTAAAATGTTTGATATACATATACCATAGCTTATATATTTTAGTATTTGGATAGACTTCCTTTCCTTTTTAACATTTTAAAAACAATTTCTGTAATACAAAAATTATATGTTTATTATTGTAGTTTTGGTTTTTCAAAAACATTATTAACAATTCACGTAAAAATGTATAATAAATATATAAAAATAATATATTTATATATTGTTTAAATTCTTTATTAGCTACATTTTTAGGCCAATAGTTTTAATTTTATAAATATTTTTTTAATGGGTAAAATCGTTGGCTATGGCTCTAGGCTACTTATAATATATATAGAGCATCCGCATCTACAATAAGATCTTCAATAGTGACCACCCAAATCGCTGCATCGGCTGCTGCATCGGTGATCGATTGGTGACAACCTGTTCGTTCGTTTTGGCTTTGAGCCTCTTTATATAAGCCGGGCTTATTGCAACAGGCCTTGCGGAAGTGCCGCTTCCAATGCGGCGGCGACATTGATGGCTTTGGCTCTGGTCATTGCTTTTTGGATGTTGGATGGGGGGAAGGCCTCATTTCGAGGGCTGGACGAGGGCTGAACGGTGCGCATGCGCAACAAACCGTTTTATGCATAACGGCACCGCAGTGCTGTTAATTTTTGCGCTCCATGCACGCGTCACTTGATTCGTCAACGGGTCGGCTACGTAACGTAAAGTCGTCAGAGTCGGCCGAGTCATGTGCTAATTAATCGTTGATGAAGCTGGGAGTTGCGTGGCCCTATTTGCCTATTGGCTAACACTACACGGAGAGAAATTGCAGTCTATGATAGTCTAGTAGCGGATGTTGAAGGTACATATTTAATAAGAAACCCTGCGGTCGAAATAATAACAATAATATTTATATTCTTATTTTAATTCAATTTTATTTAGCGGTCTTTTTTGTATTAAAAGTTTAGTGATCTACATTAATGGAAGTCTTAAGCATTTAAGTAATTAAATAAAATAATAATTGCTGTTATAAGAAACATAATTTAATAAATTAAATTTATTCAGATACAGTGTAGGAGTTCTCTTATTTAAACCATTACTTTATATAATAAAACTAAAAACCAACTAAGAATCTATTTTAAATATTTTCTAATTAATTCCTTAAGAAGCTTAAAATAAATGCGGTTTGTTTGGTAACATTGAGTTGGGGCAAACTCAAAGAGCTTCTAAGAGTTAATTTTTCTGTGTGGAAAATCACACTTTCCCTATTTCCCCCTCCTGAAAAAAAACACTCTCACTCTCTCACTTGAAGTTTACCGGCCTATAAAAACGGTTTGTATAGGTTATCATAGTTGTGGTCTTTCGATAATCCCAAAGGTATATAAGGCTGTCGAACGGGTATCCAACTGCTGCCGCTGGAGGACAGATCCCCGGCATGGTAGCTCTTGATCGCCGGTGTTGCGGAGTGAATAATCTCCAGTCGATCGTGTGCATGTCCACCGGACATTATCCACTTTAGGGCCAGTAGTCCGGAGGTGGCCAATGCTATTTTGCCCATGACAAACGATGAGGTCGAAAGGGCCGTCAGCCATTTCAGCACCAAAGGGAGAATCACCAATTTTGCTAGAGCAGCTGCAGCTATCATGGGAAATATTATTTTCTGCAGCTTCTTCTGCTTCTTGTGCTTGCCACGACCTGGGAATACAAATATTTAATATATAATAATTAATTTATAAATATGTAAATAATTTTAAGAAATAATTTCCCTGTCCCTTAATCGCATTAATAATTAATAAACATTTTTTTAATCGCTTTATTTGAATAACCTCGTTCAAGAACTTTAAAGAATGTTTCAAATTCAAACTTGTTTGTACTACCTTAATGGTATCTCATAGAAAGTATCTTAAAGTATCGTATATTAAACCTTGTAAAAATCGCGTGTTGAGTTTACTATGTTTGCAGGTATATAAAATGCTTATTTATGCGCATATTGTTGAGCCTACTAATTGCAAAGTATGATACAATTCGTATCTTTGTAACTAAACCAACTCATAATTACTTAATTAAGTAATTATGAATCTGTTTCAAATCATAATTTTTGGGTCATGAAATAATTTGCCTTAAAACTAATATTTAAACAATAGATACTACGGATCTAATTATTTCAAGCATTGCCGAACGATATTTATACATTATAATTTCCTCGACATATTTATGATATATATAATTTATATAATTTATGAATAAATACTCCATAATTATTATTGGTAAAATATTATTCTTATTGAGAATACTCTGCAAATCCTTTTTTAATCACTTCCTTCCCCTGCCCGAACCCACCTTCGATTCTCCAGTTCTCCAGCATTTGGTTGACCTCCTCGACGCTGATGTCGTCGTTGAGGATTCTCTGAAACTGATTCTCGGCCACCGCAAGCCATTGACGTTGTACCCGCTGCAGCTGCTCCTCGATGGCGGCTTCCTGCTCCGCATCCTGCTCCACGGCAGCCACAATAGCACCACCCAACTGAACCGCCGGCGGAAGGCTATATACCCCACCGAAGGACCCCAGCCAGAGGTGGAGGAGCACTGCGAATGCGATCGAAATCTTGGCCATGTTCAAACCGTTGCACTGTTCCCCGGCGACTGAGGTAAAGTGGGCGCCCAGTGCAGCCTACTCGATGCACTCGGATGCATTCGAAATGCTATATCCCATATATTGGCAAGACTAACAATCGGTGGCTCATTCTTGGCCAATTGGTGGCCGCACTTCTACCATGGTTTGGTTCTACCCCGTTTTCGCTGATTTTGTTTTGCTCCGACGATTCAGTTTTACTTGAGCGTGAACGGACACATTAAAATTTCCCTGCTTTGATGAACGGCACACCGCAGACTTTTCACTGTTACCCACTTGTATTTCCACCACTTGTTTTCCTCGGTGGCCTGTGGTGGTGTGCACCACACTTGTCGTGGGTCAATTGCTCCGACAATCAACAAGTAAAAACTCTTCATTATCGTTGGAAGGCATTTTACTGGCTCCGTTTCGGTTCACTTGCCATTTTGTTGTTGGCGTTTTTCCGTTTCTAAACGGAAAATGGAAAACGCGGAAAAGCTTTTTTCGGGGGGAAATGAACGACGTCACTCACGGAGGAGTTTTCCCCATCACGTCACAAATGCATTTATTTATGTTCAAAATAAAAATGGTTGGGTTGCTTTTAAAAATGTGGAATAATTTTCCTGGCAAAAATCAAAATTTAGTTTTAGAAAAAGGAAAACGTTTTTATTTTAATAAATTCAAAACCAAGTACATTAAATATTAGAATAAACTTAACAAATAAAAATATACAGAAATAATTAATATGTAAAAGAATAACATCTGAAATTTAAATATAATTTAAAGTATTTTATTGTACTCTCGACCTATACCCATTTCCTCATTTCCAACCTCCTGAATTTGTTTGTTTAATTGAACTTTAATTTCCAAATACGGACCCACAGCGAGCACGATTAAATTAAAAATTCATCAATAACATTGGCATTAACCTGAATTTCCATTAAACCATTTCGGTTTCAATTTAAAGGCTTTCCGTGAGCTAATGTTTATGTTAATTTCTCTAATGCCACGAGGTGGCCGGCCCACGGCCCACACAAAATCTGTATACAGAAATCGGATTAATTAAATTTCACCAATATTGTTAGGAGCTCCTCAACAATTATACAAGTTGGCCTGGCCTGATGGGTGAGCTGGGAAATTAAATAACGTCCAAACTGAATTAGGTGCGGCTCAGACGAGACAAATGAACTTATCTTGGCCGGCAGCTCGTATGTAACTGTGACTTTATGCCCCTGCTATATATTCACTTGGCGTTCGAGTCCACAAAAAGCCGAAACCCAAACCCAAACCAAAACCTTAAGCAAAACCTAAAGCAAAACCAAAACACATTCAAATGCACACGCGTGCCACGGAACTAATCGCAGTCCCCAGTTGCTGAAACATTCGACGTCAACTTTAACGCTCTTTGCTGTCGTCACTTTTCATGCCCAAAACATCCAACACCCAACACCCTGACTCTGGCAATGGCATTACCAATGGTAACACTGAGTGTCTGCGGAATTTATCGTTGCTTGGGTGTCGGCGGTACATTTATTTGGCATCCGGTTGATGTTAAAACAATACTCTGTCCCTTGAAGGTATTTTTTGGGCTTAACTAAGTTGGGTTGCATATTATCAGATTGATTTAAATTTTAACCCATATTATTCTAATAAATTCCTGGTAAATAATTTATTTAGTATATTGTTTTCCTATTTTTGTTTGCCTTTGTAAATTTATTTTGAAATATAAGAAAATGGATGTTTCGGATTGATATTTTTTCATATTTTGTTAAATTATAATTCGAAGTTTTCTATTACCCATTGGCTGGTAAATAAATTATTTAATATATTTATTTAATATTATTGTATGCAATTTTAAGTTATTTGAAAATAAAAGAATATTTAAATTTCGGATTATAAATAATCGTACTAGGAACGTGAATTATGGATATAAATACAAGGCTTTCGTAAAATGGCCAAAATTCTTTTCTAATTTATTTTTGCCTTTATTTTGGTTGTTTGGATTGCAATAGAAATAAATTTTCACTAGAGTAAGTATTAAATGTAAAAAATATAACATTAAAGAATACCAAAAATTTTCTTTTCTTTTTTATGAATTTTAATTGTAATCAATTTTCTTTAGGGTAAGTTTTATATGTCTCAAATATAACATTAAATAATATAAAACAATTTTCTTTTTCTTTTTAATTTAGATGTATTTAAAAAAATGTTCTTACCCAAAAACTATTTTAAAATTTGTTAAATGCAAACTTGATTCGACTTATAAATTTTGGATGCAAACTAAATAAATAATTCTGGCCAATGGCGATGGTATTAAATATAAATTCATTTAATTTAAGAGTATTTCCTCCTCTGCTAACAATTCTAAAGATTTTTTTATATTGCTTTTCTGTGGACTTGCCTGTTATTTACATACTTCATTTGACTTAAAGGCGCGTTGTCGCACTTTTACAGCCCCCAAACAAGAAAAATCGATGTCGGGGAGTTGTCTAAGCTATATCGAAAATATAAATCTAAATCTCACAACTCATCAGAGTTTCTTCAGGACGAGGCCCTTGCTGCCGTGACTCCCCGACGACGTTTTCAGACTCATTACGGCCGTAAAGAGGGCAAAGAAGAAGCCGGCCAAACCCGTGGTGCCCACGAGGAGGGTGAGTCCACCGATGAGGACGGGGATGAGGGTGAGGAACTTCAGCTTGTAGGCAATTAACAGGGGCAACAGCAGCTTCTGGATCTTCTTCTTCAGGCTCTTGAGTTTGCGGCCCTCGGTCTCGGCTGCCCCATGATTTTGGCGACCTTGAGCCACCTGCTCCTTTGATGTTGCACCTGGCGTTGTGCCATCCAATTTGTTGGAAACGGCCTCACCTGTGGCTATGGTGGAGGACACAGGAGAGAGAGGAGGAGCGGAAGCATTAGTCAGACAGTTAATTAAATGGTCAGTCACAGGCGCCGCATCCCGAGGTCATGGTTTCATCACTTGCACGAACACACTGGGGGAAAACTTCGAGTACTTCTTGAAATCTTTGAAAGTTTTTTAAAATTAATTTTTAAAACATATGATTTGAGATAAGCAATAACAATTTTCTTAAAAAATGTTCGTACAAATTATGAAAAATATTTATTTAATTATGTAAAAACTTTTATTACTTTGATTATGGTAAATATTCACCACTAAAATTTGCAATAGAAAGTTTACAGTTTTGACAAATATTTTTCAAATGTGTAATATTTATTAATTTTGTCAAGAAGATGTTTCAAATATTTGGAATTACTTAATTTAAACTTTTTTTAATTTTTAGTTGAAATAATTTTAATATGTTTCTATATTTTTCACTCAGTGTTTATTTTGTAAAAGTTCCCTGGTAAAATGGATTTTTTTTATAAATTTGGGATATATATTTACGGTCTTCAACAAGATGTTTCATATATTATGAGTTACTGAGATTGATTTAATTTTGGTTTTTATTTGTATCAAATTTAATTTGTTTCTCTATATTTTTCAGTCAGTGTGTATTTGGGGAAAGTTTCCTGTTTACAATCGATTTTTTCCCTAGAACTCTGTTTCGAGGTGCATGTTTTCAAGAACCGTAGCCCCAAGTTGAGTGCTAATTTTCCGCTCAGTGGATGCTCTGAACGATGGAAAATTCGATGGAAATCACCCACCTGGCTGGTCGCTGATGAGGCTCCTCACGGAGTCGCAGAAGTTGCGCACTTTCACCAGTGCCCGTTCGAAGGGCACCAAATACTCATCGATTGTTAGGAGTGATTTCTGCTCCTCTCCCCAGAAATCAATGGAGTCGGTTTCATCATCATCATCAGCAGGAGCAGTAACAGGTTTGGTTATAGTCGCAGCCAAGTCGCGAGCTTCCGGCTCGGCTTCCTTGGCCACCGGCATTGGCAACTGCCTCTGGATTTGGCCACGGCGCATCTGTTGGCTTATGGCCAGGACATAGCTAGGGGGATCCGCTCGCGGAGGAACCTGTTTGTAATTTCCGCCAGCCTCGTAGGAAGGATTCTCACTCTCATTGTATCGATGGTTGTAGGCGTAGTAATTGACAGGAAGTCGTTGGTGCAGCTCCTGCTCCTCCAGCGGATCCGCCTCTCGCCTTTCGGCTCGGATTTCTCCAGAGCTACTGGGTGCCGTGGCCTGGAGGATGAGCCAATTGTTGTGCTGCGTGAATGGCTGCCACGCGTTCATCTGCACATTTAGCTGCGGGTTCTGGGGGCTGCCGGAAGTGGCGCCATTAAAGCGGCTGCCACCACTGCTCCTTGCCACACGCATTGTTATGAGCACAACGAACAACACAAACACTTGCCGCTGCCACATACTTTCTTTATTTCTATATATATTTCGGTTTTTTTTTTGGGCGGATCCTTTCGCTGAGATTTCCACTTCACACACGCACTCCGGACGCCGTTTAGAATGGAACTGAGTTGCTTGTCCGGATTTGGTTATGATCTTTGCGGACCAAATTCTGTGGGGCATTCGACATTTTATGACGCTATTTGGTCGAGCGATTTTACGGTCTTTCGCCGAAAAGTGCTGCGGCTTTTCAGCTTGTGGTCAAGCACCAAATGATCTATCTCACAGATAGCTTTTCACATTTCACCACTTTTACTAAACATACACGAGAAGAAAATGTGGGAATCAATTTAATTGCATAGTAAGTCGATATAACATTAAAGAACTTTAAGGAAAATAATTCAAGGTGGTTCTTAGTTTAGACACTTTTTAGGAATCGTTGTGAATCTTAAAAGATTTATTTATAAATATTGTGGAATAATCTATAAATTTTAAATACTTTCATTCTTCAACATTCTTGCTGATATGTTGTATTAAATTTATAAGTCATTATTTATTATTATTTATTTTTGAACATCTTTTTATCTTTTTTGCAATATAATATTTTTGTTATTTACTTGCACAAGTAATACTTCAAGCATTTCATTCCTTTGTTAAATAGTTTGTTTATTGATTATAATAATTAATTATTTGTTTATTTCCAAAAACGTTTCACTCAAACGAAATACATTTTTATTATATTATTGTTAAGTTTAACCACATTATTTCGTTTTTACTAGTAGTTCTACTTCTTTAAATGAGATTATTTCAGTTTCAATTAAAGATGCAGTCTCCTTTAAGTATTGCTTATTATTTTCTTCACTGTACACACACAGAAGGGGAAATCCGTCAGGTGTAACTGAGTTAGGTGAAGGGGCGAGGAGAAGGGTTCACTTCCCACATCTCTCTGCCCACTTATGTACATTTTCACAGGTGAGGAGTGGGGCTCCTGACTTATTGGCAGATCGAAGATTAACGCTCCAGAGAGCACAACACGTGCTCCGAATGCCATTGGAGCATGTCGATGGTGAATTTAATTAGAAAACAATGTCCCAATGCCTTGTTTTCTGGTTGTTTTTCGGCTGTTTTCACTTTTCACCGCCTTCTGTTGCACGTTGCCCGTTGAAAGTCGCAAGTCCAACTGGTGGCCTTGCAACTGATGCCACGATTCTATATAAAAAGTTTCTTGCCCTGGGAAAGTGTGCCCAATGGGAAAATTCGCATAATTGCAGCTCCGTGCATGCTAATTGTCTCTCTGAACTGTTGCCACCTGTTGGCAGGTAAATTTGCTGCCTTGCCTCGTTTTCTGTGCAACATCTCCGTTGATTGCTGCCCTTGTCAGATGCTCGCCATGCGTTTAATCTTCCTCCTCCCCCTAACCAGGTGCAATAGCCACAGACCTCGGTTTTCTGCTTCAGCATTTCCTACACGAACCAAATTGCTTTCTACTCGGTTGTAACATGCTTTTGGGTGCCACATGCTCCTCCATCATGGGGATAAAAAAACAATTGCAGCTTTTCAGCAGCTCTTTAGAGCTTGCAACCTTTTAGTGGGGCTTACTTTTAGGCTTGTGGTTGGGAAAAATATGTGAGCAACAAGAAATAATAGCAGGGGATATGTATGTAGATATGTTAGATACTTTTACCACAAATTTTTTTGGTTTTACTTTTGAGCTATTTTTCTCAGTTTTAACAACGTTTTCAGCAGTCGATAAAATAATTTAAGTGCAAGGTGAATATGATTTTTAATTGAGTTAATAAATAACTGAACTACTCATTTTTAAATAATTAAATTTATGAATTGTTCTGATAGAATTAAAGCCCAGAAAACCAATTCAATCAATGAATATAATTCGCATTTTAATACTTTAAAGTAGATTTTAAATTCTTTATAAATGCCGAATTTAAAATATTATCCATCTTATCTGTTGCATAAAGAGATTAGCATCAAAATAACATAATATCACACCTCAAATGCAAATTTAAGCCTGACAAATTATGAGATGTGAATGCATCTGAATATCTGTATTAAAGATGGCTTTAATCAACTCAAATTCAAGTTTTTGGCCATGATTTCCATTATTCCCCCGTTCGAAATGATGTATGGGCAATGCTAATGGCACTGAGTAAGTGAAATATAGCCGAGGGCGAGTATAAAGGCTTGTGGGCCTATTTAATACTGGCGGGCTCAAATTTTGGCTTAGTCCCGAATGGCAATTGAAATGTCTCACTGAGCCTGGCCATTAACAGTTTTAGCCATGATTGATAATGGCCGAAAGGAGAGCTTAGGGCGATAATACAGAGTTAGTCAAGCTTATATCTGTAGCTTATTTCTGCATCGCTTGGAACTTGTATTTCATCTGACATTGTTTTGCTGTCTCATGCGAGTGTTGTTGGCCAAAAAACAGATAAATACACGAATCTGGCCAACTTAAGGCTTTTGAAGCATTTATTTTTATTGCCGCACATTTGCATGTGTCTGGTTTTTGTGGTTGATGATTTTGAAGATGAGCTAACAACTGGGACAAACCATCTTGCATTTGTGTTTTGCTCTTCATTGCTTTTCAGGGACCAGTACACTGAGGGAAATTAAATTAACAGGAAGTTACTTAAAAATATTTTGCTAAGGAATTTAGTAAAAGGAAATGTTAATTTCGGTACAGTAACGAAAGAGAATTTCATTCCAAAGATATTGAAGTTTTTTCTTTGTATCGAGTTTTATTTTAATAAATTAAAATTCATAATAAAATATTTAAGAGAACATATTATTTTTAGCTTACTAAAAGATGATCCAATTTAAACCAAAAAAAAGATTCATAAATACTAATTTAAAATATATATGCAAATACTTATGTATTGCCTTTCGGAACCCCTTTCATTCTCAAATACCTCATTTCTCTCAGTGCACCTGACCAGAGACAAGAAATGGAATTGTGTTGTTTTGTTCCCTTAGGTGTTATACAATGTCATTGTCTGCTTTCCTTGTTCTCGATCTGGTTATTTGAAAAGTAAAAACTAGTTCAACTTCTGGACTCTTCCTACGCTCCGAGCTCTAATGGAAATAATAAATTTCATTTCATTTCATTTCGTTTTATCAGAGCTCTGGAGAAGATCTGAGATTTTGTGACTCAAAGACCTTGATTTTTTGTTTTTTTTTTGGAGAGGATTGAAGCGTGTGTGCGACATTTAGCCGCTCACTAAAGCCACCTTTGTTGAAGGGGTTTGGCCAGGTGATGGCTATTAAACCCAAGGCATCCGAGACTTTTGGCATTAGTTCTACTTGTGCTTCGCAAGCGTTCGCAATTCACGATGAAAGTGAGTGTGGTCTAGGTCTACGAAGAAGGATATTCAGCAAGGATAATATATTCTATTTATATTTTTTTTTAAGGTATTTGTTTGTCTCCTGGCGCTGGCCGCCACTCTGGCATCCGTCAACGCAGGACTTCTGGGCCTGCTGAAAGGAGGCGGCGGCGGGGGCTATGGCGGCGGATACGGTGGTGGTGGCGGTGGCTATGGGGGAGGATACGGTGGTGGTGGCGGCGGTGGAGTCCAGGTCGTCAAGGTGATCAACACCTATGAAGGAGGACATGGCGGCGGCGGCGGCGGCTACGGAGGAGGTGGCTATGGAGGAGGTGGCTACAGTCACGGTGGAAGCTACGGAGGAGGTGGCTATAGTCACGGCGGAGGCTGGAACGGAGGCTATGGAGGTGGTAGCTACGGCGGTGGTTACGGCGGTGGCTATGGAGGTGGACACGGCGGCGGTGGCCACTCCCGCGTGGATGTCTACAAGGTGATCACCACCACTCACGGAGGAAGCAGCTACGGTGGTGGCGGCTATGGAGGTGGTTATGGAGGTGGTTACGGTGGCAGCTACGGCGGCGGCTACGGCGGCCAGTCCGGCTGGTGGAAGACGAAGTAAGAGGCCAGATAGACCCAGATCCCACCACGAAACCATTCAATCAGAATCCACCACCATTTAGCTGTAATCCGGATATAAACTCGTTCACTTGTACCTGCCCAAAAAATCTTCCAAAGCCACGTAACCGGCATCTCTTAAATCGACTTATATTCTAAATTGGATAAACTAGTTTTGAGATGATCGGTAGACTGCTTGGCGAACCCACAAATAAAAGCAAAAGTTAAAATATTTAAATATATATGTAGAATGGTCGTTTATTTTCACCTTGTAAACAATGATAATGCTATTTGGATTTCAATCTTCTTATAAGACTGGGCTAAGACTTAACTCATTGATTTGAATTAAGTTAGTCTGGCTGTATAATTAGATTCTGGTTTTTGCCTTTCTCTTGAAGATAGCATTCAAATTATGCAGATTATAAATTAAAATTGCTCATATAAAGGCAATTAAATTGCACACAAGCTGATTTAATCGCTTTTTAAATTTGGTTGTAGTGGTAATTTAATTGCCACTTTTGATATTTAATTTGCTTGAGTATCTTTATTTTTGAGGGACATAGGTGTTTTATCTAGTTTGTCTTGTTTAGTTTATAATCTAACAATTAGTCTTGAAACTAAACTAAAAAGTTGTACATTTAAATTGAATTCAATTGTAGGTTTCAGGGTTTCAGATACTTTTATTTTTTATATGCTTTGGCTTTTTATAAATTATTGAAGCTAAATGTTGTATAAAATATGTAAATAAATTAAAATTTTTAGTTCATTGCTTTAAATTTTGATAATTTGGAAACAGAATATATATATGTTAAATATATACAAAATATAGCTTTCGTGGTATCAGATACTTTAGTTATTTTCAAGTATTCCCTATTTATAATTTATTAGATATAATATTCTATTTATTCTATAAAATATGTATACAAATTTAAATATCTTGTTTATATTTTGTAAATATGACATTAATTTCCTCTAGGTGATAAAAATATGTATTTTGTCATAAACATTGAATTAATTGCACATTTACGGATTCTTCAAGCACTTTAAGCTCTATCTTTCCATGTATCTTTTTCACTTGACTGGCAAATGAAGTTGACGTGGGCAGCTTTAACATGGTTAACACATATTCACAGATATACGGAACTTTGAGCCCAACTAATTGGATGATGATTCATTTAGTGCAATTCATTATTGTATCCATTCCTGGCTATACCGGGTATCCGTAGTGTGTGTTCTGGAGTGATTAAATTCAAGGGGAGATCTCTCTCTCGTGTGCAGTAACTAACTTTTCTCCTTCGTGTTCAAGGCCTGGAAAATGTTTACACAGCTGAGTTCCCGCCAGAACCAATTTTTTCTTGGCCCAAATCTCTTGGCCCGAAGTGTGGGGGGGGAGCAATAAACGTGGGCCATAAGGTTGCCGAATATGGGACAAACACCCGGGGACTGGGACATTACAAGTGGAATTTATGGAGGCCGGAGATGGGGCCGGAGATGCACAAGTTTTATTGGAATGCCGCCCAAGGAAGCGGAAGTAGATGGATACAGGAAACAGTCTTTTCTGTGGATCTAACAAATATATAGAGGACATAGCTTTAATTTGACCTTCCCCCTTAAATTAAAGCGAAAGAATTGCCTTCGATTGGTATCATTGTTTTATTTGTATACATTTTTTTTTGCTTTTCTGTTTTTTTGAAAACTTTGCTGCTTAGAGGCGATTCGCACTTACGGCTGCTAAATAAATAAATAAGTTAAATAAATTATTACACTTAGAGTCTACGTACAGTTAGGCAATCTAGAGTTAATATGAGTGCGCTTCAGAGGATTGAGATGAGAGACGAGAGGAGAGGAGACGCTGGAGAGGAGCAGCTGGAGAAGCTGGCGAAGCGGAAGTACGAGAAGTAATTGAAAAACAGCAAGTGCAGTTAGCAGTGTGAAATGGGGAGAAGCAAACACATAGATACATAGCTACAGATACAGATACAGGTACAGATACGATGAGCTAACAGTAAACTGGAGTGGAAGAAGAACACAGAGCAGGGCAGAGCGGATAGTGCGGATAGTGCGCTATACGTACATGTTACAAAACAAAACATAATCGATTAAAGCAAGTACTAATCATTGTAAAAAATCTGCATTGCCCAGTGGGAACGCACGTTCTAGATACATTTCATCGGATGTACCCAGAGGTGCCACTGCGCGTAGAGTGAACCGTTGGAAACGCATCAAGTCCTCTTGTCTGCCCCGCAGTGCAAGTGCAAAAAAAGAGAGCTTATGTATATCTAATTACAATCTGTGACCGTCCGCCGCCGTCCGAGATTTATCCACAAGATAAATGCATTCATCCATCCGACACTCGAAGTATCTCCATCCCTCTATGACTTGGTCACCTGCGGCGCACTGGCCTTTGGATGCGACTGCTGCTGCTGCGACTGTTGGATCTGATGGTGGTGGATCTGCTCCTGCTGATGAGCCCGGTACGCCAGCTCCTGGGCCTCGGTCAGTGATCGCCGGTCCCAGCCACCGCCACCGCCTCCGCCTCCCCCACCGCCCGAGGACCAGCCTCCGCCTCCGCCGCCGCCGCCGCCGCCCGATGACCAGCCGGAACTGCCGCCCGAGGATTTGCCGGACATCAGCTTCTTCAGACCCATTATGCCCGCCAGCAGCAGGGCGATCTTCGAGATGATCAGCGCCTTGCCGGCCAGAATGTAGAGCGCTCCCATCGCTATCGGGATCATGCCCATCAGCTTCATGGCCATGCCCATCATCATCATGCCCATCATCTTCTTCATTTTGCCGCGACCTAAAAGAGAAAGGGTTTCACATTAAGAAAAATGTATTAAAATTAAATTAATTATATGTTTTATAATAATAGAAGAATACATTTTTATATCTGCATCTCAAAAGTAATACGAATATTTGGTTATAGATACTTTTTCCAAACAAAAGTATTTATTTTCGAATAAATAAACAACAAAAAATCATATTTAATTACATTTTCAGAAAGTGGGTTAATAATATTTCCTAAATTTAAAAACAATAGACAGAATAATTAGATTTCCCTGAGTGCAAATAAAAACCTTGCGAGAGTTTTCAATGATGCCCCCCGTGAAAAGTTTCCCAAATCCCACTCCAAACTTCGAGGAAAATGATGGTGAAAGTGCCAGCTCAATTATCCGAAGGCTGTGTGAGAATATTTCCCAGATACTGCGGTGGAGGAGCAACGTGTGTGGCTTTCATTCCGCTGCCTTCATTAGGGACACTCCAGGCGATTTCACCTGCCTTTCGGGCAGGTGAAAATTGCATTTCGCCATGGGCACGTACCTGGCCATATCCATGGATGTGGATGTAGATGTGGCCGTGGAAATGGAAGTGGAAATTGATATGGACACTAATGCTGCCCGACCGATGATTGCGCTGTCATAACCAGCTCAAAATCAAGGCGATCGAGTGGATGTGGTATTGGCCAAAAATAGCCGTTGCCATTGGGAAAGTGTTGGCCAAGTTGGCGACTGCCACTCGTATCGATTAAAAGCATCTTCCGATCAATGATTTGAAAGTAATGGAAAATATGTATTCGGTGTGAAAGTAAGTTCACTTTTTAAAAATTATTGCAATCTGCGATGTTGGATGTTGGAGTAAGTGGTTGCGTCAAATTTGTAATTGATGCAGCGACGACATTTAAAATGGAAATGAAAACCAAATGGAAACCAAAATGAAAATCAAAATGAAAATTCCGTTGCCAATGGCCTAGACGAGGAGTTGTTTTTCGTGGCCTGGAGGAGATGGTGAAACGTGGCCGCCACTTTCATTGCATTTGACATGGTCATGACATCTGACCGTGGTTTGTTTTTTTTTTTTTACTTTCCATACTCTGCCATCAAAAGGGCTTAGATAGTTAAGCTTAAGTGTTATATTTAAGATAGATACAATTTAGTTCGTAATAAACATTGTAATTTGTATCTAAGGGACGTGTAAATGAAAAAAACTATAATTTTTTAATGGTTTTTTAAGTATTTTTAGGTGACATGAAATAGTTTCGAAATTCTATCTAACATTTCATAAAATTTATAGAAAGAATAGATACATAATTTAATTAGATGTGTACATATTTTACTCTCCCTGCTGTTTAGTTAGGAATTTCTTTAAATGGTTTTTAAAGCACGAATTACATTTAGAGCATTACAAGTTCGTGCTGCCAATGTTGCTTTGGTTTTGGCCATTTATTTTTTGGAGAACACGAAATTCTGGCCTGACATTTTTGTTGACGCCGTCGCTACCGTCTGGCTGATGTCGTTGTTAAGGTTTCTGGGTCATTCCTGAGCTGCTCAACGGGTTTCTTTTCTCGTGTGTGCGTTTTAAGTGAGGAAGATATAAAAAAAAAATAAAAATAAAAACAATTGCGCATTTTCCCAGCGCCGCCTGTTTACATACAATGCAGAGTATGATAAGCCAGGAAGTGGGCCAGTCAGCGGTTGCTGGTAGTTGGTTGTTGGTAGTTGGTAGTATGTTGCACAGAGGCGATGCATTTGCCACTGTCATTGCCAGCTAAGAGATATCATTTCTTGGCTCTAATAACTGAGTGGCTTCTGGAGTCAAATTATGTCACTGTTACGCGCAATGGATACAGATACTGGGGTATTAGCGGTAACCGCAATTAGAACGCCCACAGAAAGTGATGATTGTGTGGATATGGATGTGGTGTTTGGTGTTTGGTGTTCGGTGTCGTGGTGGGTCGATTTGTTTGTCCAACTGATCTTTGGGTAATTACTAGTTATTTACAATTTGACTTGCCCCTGCGATCAATCTTGAACTTTACTTTAATGGGGAAATGCCAGTGAAGTGTCTTTGAAATAATAGTATAGATATAGATACATTTAAAATAGTGAATGGATTTAATTTATGAGTTCTGCTATTTTTATAAAATATAGGTTTTAAATTTAAATACAACTACCGTAGCATTAAAGATTTTAATATTAATTTTTTACGATTTTTCCCAGGGATGTTTGTAAATGGGGGAAGTGAAAAAAATTACTAATTAATGCCAGGGATAATATTTAACAAATTTTAAAACCCTTCTTGCATATTTAGTTTTTCAGAGTAATTTCTATATATTTTTCATTGAATAATTTTCCAAACCCGAATCCCCGATCTTACCTTCCTCTAGACCCCGTCCAATCTCATCGGATGTGAGCTTGGGGAAGCTGACCTGCAGCGAGTGGCCATTGAAGAAGTGGCTCAGCCGATCGATCAGCATGTGGGTGAGCTTAGCATCCCGATCATTGCCCGATCTCGGGAGCGAGGACTCCAGCTCGTTTTCACTGGTGGCCGGCGGACGGGGTACCGTCTCCAAGCGCACCAGCTTTATCCCATCGGCCACGTTAATAGCATCGATGGGAGAGAGACGATCGATAAAGGAGATGGCCTTCTTCTTCAGACATGGCACGAACCCGGCCTCGGCACGGGTGCACTCATCATAAACCCGCAGCAGGGTCCGGGCTCCGGCATTCTGGACAGAGGGACTGGGTGGATTGCTCAGCTGCTCCGTGGCCGCCTCACAGCTGCCGGCGAGGAGGAACACTGCAAGCAGGCTGAGAGCCTGCCAACCCCGTATCTTCAATGTCATTTCTTCGATCTTTTCACTTTTCACCTTTCACCGCAAACAACTACAACAACACTCGCGACACTCCACGCGACAGGTGGTCGATTCGTGAGGTTAATCCTGGGGATATCCTTGGGATAACAATGGCAATGGCAACCACTTGGCACTGAGCAGCTCGCACTGGCTTCTGCCTTCTCTGCTGGCTCAAATCAAACTGATGCTCGGCCTTGGCGCGCTTTGTTCTTTTATAGACCTTTCTTTCTTTCTTCCCGCGCTCCGGGTCTACGAAGACTCGAAGACTCGGCGAAGTCGTCTTAATCGCATTTTGATTTTCCTCGTCTTCGGTTGCCGTCTTCGGGCTTGGAGCCCGGGCTCGGGTTGGCTCTTTTCCACCGCTCGGTTTTCCACCGTCGTTGGTATGAAATGTGTGCGCCAGTGGTGCTAAATAAACAGTAAGTCTAACGCAAAGTATCTCAATTAAAATTAACCATAAAAAAATTGTTTACAGCCATTTAAAAATGGACAATTAAAAAAGATTTTTCCAACATTTTGATAATTGGTATATTTCGTAGATGGCTTATTTCATATTTTAAAATAACTTCTTTTTTTAAGTATAACTTGGGTCTAAATTTTGGGTACAAATAAATGTATATTTTAATTGAAATCAATTTTGAATTTATATTTTAATAATTTACGGAGCACACTTAAAATTTTCCAAATCATTTTTAACTTCACTTGAATATATATTTAGGCATGATAAATCGTAATTATATCCTTAAACAATTTGACTTATAATACTTTAAAATATATGGCCAAAAAACTAGGTCCAAAAAAAGAGGCATTAATTTGAAATCAATTTTCCATTCACAAAAAATGATTTGTAAAAGAAAAAAACCTGAATGGAAAACCCCTCAAAGGCAAGCTTTTCACCCGTTTTTCACCGTTGAGTGATAACCAAAAACGGCGGAAAAACAACCAAGTTGGCAACACCGCTTAGCTAAGCTACTTGATGATCATTGGCAGTGGTAGTTGGAGTTGTAGTTGTAGTTGTAGTTGTAGTTAGCCTTCAATGAACCAAAGAGCCCAGCAGCAGCAGCAGCGAGTTGAAGGCGAGGCCAAGAGCATTTCCAACGGGTTTCGACTAGTTTTTCCAGCCATAGCTTTCGTTGTTTATGGCCAAACATATTAGTTGCATTAGTGGCTTTTGGTAGGAGTTCACTATTTTTTCTATAGTTTTTTTGGCATTGGCATCCGACCATTTCTGCAACTGGCTGCCGCAGTTGCCGTTGACACTTTAATTTCAATTTGGCTCTTAGCAATTTTCGCCATTCGAGTTTTGGCCATAAAGAAAGTCATTGCCAGCCACTGAATACGGTGGCCAATGGCCAATAGCCATTGCTTTTTATGTATTATGCAAAATGCCGAAAGGGGGTGTGAATTTCATTTACCAATCTAGGGCTTTTCAGGTGGGCTGAAACTGCATATTAGTTTCCAGGCCAATTGCAAAATGTATCTCTGCATCTGCCTCTGTATCTGATAGAACGTGCTTCCACACACATGTGGCATTTTCATAGGGAAAGGAAAGCTGTGCCGCATAATTGTGTTTTTTTTTTGTTGCCATGGCAAAAACCAAAACGTTTTTCACGAAACACTTATGATGGAAAACACATTCTTTGTCGATTCTTTTTTTGGGCTTTCGCTTTTCGATCGATTTATGTGGCAGCCGGACATGAAAAGGAATCAAAGCCACTGCTTAAGGGTCCGAAAAAAAAAAATCAAAAAACGATTTCCAACTAATAAACTGGCAAATTAATGCCCCGCTGGCCACAAAGATCTCTGAATAATGGCGTTGGCTGCTACTTGCCGCAAACTTTGCCTGTTGGGCCCAACATCACACTTTAAGTGTCGGCACCTTCGCGAGGTAAGTATCTTTTACCGCGATATTATTTTCCTTCTTTTTTTTTAGCTGGGCCACTTATTTGGGTTTTTTTTTTGGGTTTGATTTCATCGCTGACCATCGCCACCTTATTTTTTTTTTCTCCCTGCCACTTTCACTGGTCGGTAAAATTTTCCAGGGCAGTTCATCGATCTGCATAAAGCTGTCGAGGGCCGCGGTAAGTATTTATTTGCATATAGCTTTGTTTCCGTTTAGGTATCGCTTGACGAACGACGGAGAACTAAACCTTATTTTGGGTTCACTGACCTCTGGGGAGCCCTCACAAAATGT
Source organism: Drosophila setifemur (assembly GCA_021224005.1). Classification (NCBI taxonomy): domain Eukaryota; kingdom Metazoa; phylum Arthropoda; class Insecta; order Diptera; family Drosophilidae; genus Drosophila; species Drosophila setifemur. The sequence goes on along the minus strand of JAJJHY010008598.1, from coordinate 18,557,849 downwards.
CTCAAGCCAAATGGAAATTTATGGGATTTCCCCAAAAGGCAGTGAACCTGAAAGGCAGACCCTTCGGAGTCCTCGCAAAAATATTACTTATATTTCATTCGAACAATAATAACTTCGGACAGTTATTGGGATTGGAAAAGCTAAAGGTTCGTGACGAAAACATTTAAAGCATTTTATTAAATGAAAACCAATTGAATTAAATGCTCACGCTAAATACTTATTTATTACACGATGTTTTGAGTAATACTTTCACTGCGCTTTGCTAAAAAAAGAGGCATTAAACTGCAATAAAGAAATATAAAAACAATATAACAAAACATTTTCTTTTCTGTTTGATATTATTAACATCAGAATGCACAGCATTTTTTATTATCCCCAAAACCCCAATAAATATAAAAATGTTCAAGTGAACCCGTCAGTTTCCCTGGACACTTTCGTTTCAAATTGTTTTCCTCGCCTTTCCAAATGCCACTCGACGAACAATCCGACTAATGTGTATCATTGTTTGTATTCCATGCTAAATCGAGCTGTCAAAATGTCCATCAAGCCGAGGGCATTATTCAGTGCCCCCCGAAAATTTTCCCAACAGATAGTTGATTTTCCATCTTATAATGCGGGAGTTGCAGCTGTGCAGCAGTTGCAACCGAAAGCATCCGTATTCAAGTCCACTGAAAACAATACAGTCTATTAATCATGTTATAATCTCACTTTCTTTAAAATACTATATTTTTATTACGCAGAAAAAAATACTAAAAGCTATAAAAATATAATTTATGGGGGCAACAAATCTTTATTGCTGAAAAATGTTTGTCTTATAG
>JAJJHY010008598.1:18529778-18552963 GCA_021224005.1 Drosophila setifemur | reverse complement strand
AATACTTATGAATAAATAAAATAAACTTAACCCTTTATTTTTTTTTTTCAATAAATAATTTAGCTATTAAAAGTAAAAAAGTAATCAAATATATTTTAATATAGAAATAATTTATTGAGGCTTTATTTATATGTAAACGTTTTTGTGAAAATATATTTCACTTCTTTTTTACTCACAGTGGAACCTTCTAACCTTAACCTTCTGCCTTAATTTACACAATGTACATATTAATTTCTTTCTTTAAAATCCAGGTATTTTTAGCTATTTTTTCTGTGCACAAAGTGTGCTATAATGACGAAAAGCCTACGCCTCGGGGGTTTAGCGGATAATTTTACCAGCAAACAAATGCAAAGCAGCATTCTCAAAAAACAAAATACAGAAAACAAAAAACCAGAAATCTATGTGGCATGTCAAGTGAGTTCCTGTCGCTGGCCGAGGGCGAAATGAAATTGAAATTTGCCGCAGAACTCTCGAAGATTTTTTTCTTTTTCCGGCCTGTGTTAAAGAGATTTACAATGCGGCCCCAAGGACCAAGCGAAATATTAGACATCAAATTGAATTGACTCGCACTCCTCGCACTCCCGAAGGGAAAATGTTTATTTTTAGGGCCAGACAAACAAACAAACAAACAAAACAAACATATAATTTAGGGAAAATGCTGAGGAGCAGGCGTATAATAAATTCATCAAGGCAGCAGGCAGTCAGTCAGTCAGATCCGATCAGATCCGATAGTCACGGTCCGGCTTTCCACGCTATGGTGCAGTTCATCAGTTTCAGTTGTCGAGGGGTCAGAGTGAAACGTAATTGGCCCGCGGCACTTAATTTCATTTGGGGAGAGAGGGGGGAGGAGGACTGGGAGTGGGAGTGGGAGGGGGAGGGGGAGTGGGAGCTATGGTGCGAGATCCAACTCCAACCTGTGCCCACATCCACCACAAACTCGGCCAGTCAGTCGGCTCTCAGGCTTGGTTAGTTTTCTTGGCGGGGGCGACTTCGATGTCAACGCGAAGTGAAAGTGAAAAATTCGCCAGCTAAGGAAAACCAAAACAAGAAAATCTCCCTCCCCCCTGCCCACCCCCACACATTTTCTTTTATGCAATTGTTTGGTAGCGAAAAAGTTCCCAGCCTGGCCACAGAATTGTGTATTCTGCCTTATTGAGTGAGTCTCTAGTCGATGGCTAAGACAAAGGCGAAATAAATCGCCTGGGATGGGGAAAAGTTTTCGCCTCGATCTTGGCCAAGTTCGTTGTTGGAGTTTTTCGTCGGAACACAGAGAAAAAAGTATGGAGGAACTCTAAAATTGTTGGTTTAAATTAGAATTAAGAAAAAGCTATATTTAATACTATAAAAATAACATATTGTGATAAAACAAATTGAACTTGAGTTTAAAAATATTATTTAATAAGTCATTTCATATTTTATAAAAACAACAAACAAATTTCGTTATAATATTAATATTATAATATATTATAGTCTAACATATTTTCATTTTGTCTTAGCTTATTCCTTTTTTTTTCTCCTGTTTTTCTTCTTTTTTCCTTTTCTTTTGTTCCTGATCTAAGAACAATTTTTCTTGCAGTGTACGCTCCTCAATTGTCTTCGATCACTAAGCGCTTGGTTGTTTGCTCGCTGTTAACACAAAACGCCAATTACGGTAAATTGTGGGCTGCAGCAGCAGCAGCAGCTCTGCCACCGACAGTTGGCCCACAGATTTTGGCCTATTAGCGGATGGATGGATGGATCTGTGGATAGATGGTAGTACGGATGGTCGAAAGTAGGATTGCGTGTCAGAAAAACGTGAATTATCATAAATTATCGCCGGCGGATTATGCGGCGGCAAGTGTTTCTTCGTTTCTGCAGTTTCTGTATACATATGTAGAACGGGCCGAAAACCTATGCTGAGATACATGCACTTTCCCGCTAGAAAATGGGAAAATACGAAATACAATTTTCGTGTTGGAGTATCTGCGGCATGTTTCGGCGCGATAAACTTGCAAATCCCATTGTTAGATGTTCGTCAGCCCGGCGTTTTTAATTAATATTTCATAAATGCACAGAGCGCCGAACATAAATTATGCATGAGCCGCCTTGGAGGTGTTGCTCTGTTTGTTGTTTCAGTTGCTGCACTGAGCGAAATTTCCGGGCAGTAGGCAGAGAAATTTTAACCATTGCCCTGGGCAGCCTGAAAGTATGCATTAAATGAGTTTCCTTGAATGGCTTAAAAAGATACTCCATTGTTTGTCTTCCTTTCATTGGAAAAGTTAAGCTCCAGGGCAATCGTCGGCTTCTAGGATGTATTTTTTTTTGGCTAGACTTATTCCTACTCCCACAAAAAAAAAGGTAAATACCGGGAAAATACTTAAAAACACAGGTGTATTTTTATGTAATGAAATATTAATCATTAAACGAAATATTTACATTTGGGCCATGTTTACTTGGCATAAACAGTCGATGAAAAGTTTTTCTGGATATCATGAACTTTTTAACCATTTGTTTTTTATATTTTTTATTGCAACCGATACGCGGAAGAAGTTTAACTACAAATATTTAACTAGAATTTAAAATAAGGTGAATGTTTTTGTGTTTTACGAATCAATGAACTTCTAAAAAAATAAGAAAAAAATGAAACTTTTTATATATTTTTTGTATGATTTTTTTTTCCATCGCAGCTTTTTGTGGCTAAACTAAGAAACTCAAATGTAAAGTTTGGAAAGTGCTTCATGCTAAATCACAAAACAAATTAGATTTGGTTAGTAGCCAAAATTAACTATTAACTTCTTGAGGATGCTTTAATTTCATGCTTTCTTCGAATAATTCGCCACTTGAATTCCGACCAGAGGCCTTCGCATTTCCATTGCCATTTCAATTTGCAGCAGGATACACATCGAGGGGCTGTGGTTGCAGACACTTTCATTAATTTTCCTTCTGCTGGCGACAGATGTATCTCGCTATGCCACTCTATAATTTACCACCCAATCAGCACTGATTTCGGTTTCGATGCACTGCCCGATGGATATGTATCTCAGATCTTTGCGTGCGCAAACGAAAGCCACCGAGAAGAGCAGCCCAAGATCCACCCCACACCTAGCCGATGAAAGTGGGCGGCCTAGAAGGTGGTGCCAAATACTATTAAGACAAGATATAAAGACTATAGTAAAGACTGGAATAATTGCCAAGATCTGCTAATTACGGCAATGAGCAATGAAATTGCCCCCCCCCCCCCTTGCCGGTGGCCTCGAAATTGCACTAAATCTGCAGCGAAGCTTTGCTTTTGCAGACTGCCAACAGCTGCTGGAGGCACTTATCATGCATACTACGCTCTAAATAGCCACTAGCTTTTGTAGCACTCAGAGAAATTTATGAGAGTTCGAAATTATTCGAGAAAAAGATATCAGAAATGAGGATTATTGATTAATGAATACTGAATGAATCTACTTCAATATTTGTTTGATATATTTAACTTAATATATATTTTAAGAGTATGAATTATCACAGATATATATTTGTTTTCACTAAATACAAATTAAATTCTTTGGCTGGAATTATTACCAATTTATATAGATATCATTACCCTTTTAATATTAGTTTATTTGTCATGTTAACCATATACAAATGATGTGATTTTTATGAGTTAGTTCAACTTAGCAATTTATTTTTATTTTTTTTAATAACATTTCTTATTTTGCGATAATATTTTATTAGTTCTAAAAGATTATTTAATTTGATACACAATTTTTTCTAGTCCTTAATAGCTTATAAATTCCCACAAACATATTTTTGCTTCAAATTCAATATCTTAGAAAAAGTATTAAATATCTTCCTTTAGGAAGTCTTTTTTTTTGCTATAAAAATTTCTTTAAGTGCATTGGGAGCATGGCAACAAAAGCAAAATCTGGCTGCAACGGCTGCCTGGCTAATTGTGGCAAGGTAAAGTGTATAAATTTGGCGGACAAACTGGCGCACAAGATCAGTTGGCCACGAGGAATCCGAGCAGCTGCAACAGCACAACAACCGGGAGAGGCACATTCCGAGATTTACACAGAGAGAAATTTAGACTGGGACTGGGATTGGACACGCAAATGATGGATTCGCGCCTGGGTCTGCTCATCGCCCTGCTAATGGCGGCCTTCCAGGCCTGGGCCTTGGAAGTGCCCACGAATTCGAGTTCTCCGATCGAGAACGGTCTGCTCCGGACAGTGCGTCATGTGTATGGCCAGTGTGCGGATAGCGAGGATATCTTCTGGTGCTGCAAGATCCAGGGAGTCCGTCTCCTGGGACGCGCTCTCAAAGTCCAGCAGTTGGGAATCGTTGACGGGGTGAGCCTGGTGCGGCGGGAGTCCTTCAATCAGGATACGCGAAATGGTAGATCCAGTCTGGCCGAAAGCAATCGAGATCTGGAGCACTTGTCCGGAAAGAGTCTGGATGCCCTGCTACTCGAGCGACTCCTCAACTTCGTCCACAGTCACCAGCTGCAGGTGAATCTCCCCCGATTACTCCGCTTTGGTGAGCGAAATGGCCAGAATTGGCTGCAGCACCTCTTCAGCTACTTCCTCCCCAGCGACGAGAGCGAGGGTCGCAAAAAGAAGGACGACAAGAAGTATCTGGGTCCGTTTATTGCCGCCGTCCTGCTGAAGACAGCTATCCTGAAAATGGCCTACCATTCGATAGCCATTGTGGCGGGCAAGGCGTTGGTGGTGGGCAAAATAGCCCTCATAATCAGCGCGATTATTGGTCTGAAAAAGCTGGTGGGTCACGATGGCGGCGAGAAGACCACCTACGAGATCGTCAAACATCCGCAGGTGCAGCAGAGCCACACCTACTCCTCGAGTCACCAGGGTGAATACGATACCGGTGGTCACGATGGTGGATCCTATCATCGCAGCATCGACGACGAGATGATGATGCAGGACAAGGCCTACCAGGCCTGGATGCCCCAGGTGGGTGCATCCATCTCCCCGAATGTCAAGGGGTCGCGATAAGGACTCTAGCCGCAGCTCTAGAACCAAAGATCCCAAGGATCCCTAGGATCCCAGCCCCCCCTCCTAGTTCAATCTATCCGAAATTGTATTTATTACTCTCGACAGCCCTCCAGATTTTAGTTAAGTTATCATAGTTATTATGTTACCACAAAAAAGAGCATTAAAACGAAAAGATATTCAAATTTTGGAGGTGGTTTTTAGTTGGGATATAAAGATACTTTTCAAGAACTTCAATTCTGAAAGATTTTTTACTTAGTTTTTATGAAAAAAAATTTAATTTTTTTTCAACAGCAAATTTCTATTAAAAATTGTTTGAGCATGAATTAAATTTAAATAGCTTAGAATATAGAATATTGTTCCATATTCGGAAATAAAATACTAAATAAAATTTATCTTAATATTGCTTTTATATAGAAATGTTCCCTACTAAAGCAAATAATACTTACAATTATTTTAGAAACTTTCTAGATTTGAAAGTAATTTTCTATATGATAAAAACCAAATTTGTATAATTTAATTATCTTAATTTTATTGGCATTTGTATTTAACATTCTAGACTAAAGAAAACCCCTTGTGGGCTTGGTGGCTTCCGGGCGAGGTTGTTCCGGAGCAACCTCCACCTGATGCAGTCGCCGCTCGACTCCATTCGCCATCTGGTAGGCCTGGTAATACTCCATCGGAGGCTCCTCCACCTGCTCCACCGCCTGCAGGGATCCGTAGTCGTGGGTGGGCATGCTGCGATGCCAGCCACTCTCGTGACTGGAATGCACCACCACGTGCTCGGTGGGGCCACTGCCACCGCCGCCGCCGCCTCCATGACTACCACTGTGTCCAGTTGAGCCCTTTTTTACACTGCCCTACGAAGAGAGGCGGAGCGCCAATAATTTGGACGTAACTGTTCAGGGAGCTCCAGTTGTACTCACCAGTAGCGAGATGACCAAAGCGATCTTGGCCATTATGAAGGCGGAGCCGGCGATGAGGATGACCTTGCCGAGGAACATTTGGGCCAATGTGGCCACCATTATCATGCCGCCCATCATGGCCATGTTCTTGTCTTTGTCCTTCTTTTTGCGACCTGTTTTTTTGGAGCAGTTTTTATTTTTCTTTTTTTTTTTAGACTTGTCTTTATTCTTATTTTTCTTCTTTTTTTTCTTCTTCGATTTCTTTTTCTTTTTCTTCGATTTTTTCTTCTTATCCTTATCCTTTTCCTTATCCTTCTTCTTCTTCTTCGATTTTTTCTTCTTCTTCTTATCTTTATCTTTATCTGTATCTGAACCCGAACCCCAATCTGAGTTGGTTGCATGCACTTCGAAACTACCGAATCCACCAAAGATCTTATCGACTTTATCATCTACGCTCGCATAAGTACCTTGATCTAAGCCCAGTTCGTTGCCAAAGTCGTCGATGGCATCCGAAATGGTCAACTGTCGTGGGAGTTGAATGCGCAGAGCTCTTCCCCGGACCAAATCCAGTAGCTTTCCCGCCAATCCGGCATCCATCCGCCTCGTCTCCTGGGCTCTTGCTCCATCATCCAGTGGTTCGATGGTTAGGTAGTCGGTGATCTGCCAGGTCTTGTTATCCCTGGTCACAGTGTCCACTAAATGCTCGCTCTCGGTGGACAAGCACTCCCACATCTCCAGGCCACCGCCCAAGCAATGGGCCATGATCCTGCCAAGACTTCGGGGGCTCCATGTGGAAGTCTTTGGTTCTCCGGAAGTTGCGTTGATTTTATGGCCCAAAGCCAGGACCGAACTTCCCAGCATTAAACACTGCAGCAAGAGCACGCGCCACATATTTTCTAGAAGCTAACCAAATCCACTGTAAAGGAACCTCTTTAATCGCCGTTTGAACCACAAATAACCCAAGAAGCTGCTTTAACCTGTCATTTATAATGCTTTCCGCTTTTCCGGGGATAGCAATTAAATCGCTTGTCAAAGCACGACACTAAACACTCTCGATAGGAATCAAATAGAAAAGTTTTTCCAGAAGTCTGCTTGCTGAACCTTGACCCAAAGAAAACTGAAACCGAAATGAAGTTTTTTCGGTTAAGTAACTTTCATTTTTGGAAAGCACTCACTGAGAGTCTGACTAATTATAGCTTAATAATAGTTTTAGAAATATTATCAACTTAAAATATTTACTCTAAATTTAGACATTTTAACAAAAGATACAGCCTTCATTTGAAGTCTTATAGTATAATGTTTTTTGGAAAACACTACTCCAAATCTTATAGAAAAATTCAAAATTATTTAAATATACAACATTTTATTTCATTTTCTTATGCTTAAAATAAAATACATATTTCTAGTTTAGCTAAAGCTATAACTATGTTAGTTTTAGTTTAATTAACTAAATATCAATAAAATAATAATAATTATAATAATTTTTCTAGTTTTCTTGACTTAAGATTGCAGAAAAGTTCCCCAAAATCTATACATGAGAACTTTCTGTGATATTTTCAACCACAAATCTATATAACGATTCCGGTATCTTAATTTTCTTTTAGTGTAAATAAGTTATGTCCTACAACGATCTTACATCCACCGCCTGCCAACCCTTCATTCCATTGGGATCCTGAAAGTTGCGCATAATTACTTCCCCCTCCTGCTCCTGCTCCAACATTTTGTTGCTGGGTCTCCGTTGGTGCTCAAAGTCATAGAAACGGTCCTGGTTGGGTAGTTTAATAGGTGACTGAGATGGTGCCGATGCTTGAACCACTGCTTCAGCGGCTCGTGGTTGTTCAAATCGTACTTTCCGCTCGCTCCGCCGGTACGGAGATGGCTCGTGGACATCATACTGATGGTGCAACTCATCGCCATGGCCAAAAACAGTGGCTTTTCCCGGAAAATGTCCAACTGGGCGGTGGCCATGGAAACCGCCACCGAATCCGAAATTGGAACCGCCAAAGCCGCCGAAATTGCCACCTCCAAATCCACCACCGCCGGCCAATCCACCCAAAGAGCCCAACACTCCGCCAAGTCCCAGGAAACTGCTGACATACACCGCCAATTTGACCAGGAACAGAGATTTCTTGAGCAGCAAACAGATTCCAGCAAAGAGCAGTGGAACCAGGGCCACCAGATTAAATTTCAGACCCAGCAGAAAGGGCATTAAATATTGCTTAGCCAGGAGGCGACCTGGAAAAATAAAATAAATATAATAAGGATATTGGATATCATATTTGAAATATTAATTAAAAACTTTAAAAACGTATTAAATTGGTTTCCTTATCCTTACCCGTGGTGGGATCCTCGAAACCGAATTGCCGCTCTCCCTGCCCGGCATCGTCCAGGACAAATTCCGCAACACTATTTGCATCGGCGGTGGGTCCAATTTTGAACATTAAACCGGGATACAATCCATCCATGTGCCACTCCAAACTTCGCTGACCCATTACGGCGCCGGCGATCTCCAGGATCCCTCGGACATCCACCGGATCCGTGTCCAAGACATTTGCCAGCGATCTCATTGCCGCGGATTCACTCTTCACCGTCACAAAGTCCTCCACAAGGCGGACATTCTCACTGTCATCCAAACGCTGGATGAAATTCAAGGCGGATCGCCCCAGACACTCACTTAGTTTGGGCTTCTGAGCACCACGAACACACTGCTTGAATTCCGAACCCATGGCGGAAAAGTCACTCGCAATTATGGATTTCACCTGAAGAAAACTTAGGAGGAGGAGGAAAACCAAATCCAGTGGCAACATGTTGGTCAAATGTACGAATCTCAACTGAGCCCGCTGGCCAGCTGACCCCTGGGATTTATATACCTCATCTTGTTATATAATAATCAACTCGTGTCTTGGCTAAAATCTGCTCCCATTCGGTTTTGCACATGGCCCAATAACGGAAATTGTTTTACATCAACGCCAAGTGGCATTTGTTGGTACTCTCTCATAGCCGGCATGGTCATGGTCAGTGCACACGACCCAAAGCTGCGTCGACTTGTGGCCAATTTTTCGCACATCTCGGCCCTTATGTAATGGGTTATTGTTAGTCCACAGAAATTATGAAACTCCCTCGGAACTCTTTGAAAATCTGCAATTACCCCGACTAATGCCAGTCGATTAAATAAACGGCGATGCTTAGAGAATTACCAGAAATGTTCCATCGTTTACACACCAAAAACTTGAAAATTGCTGCAAGTCAATTATGAAAACAAACAAGCTGAAAAAGTGAGAAAAACAAAAAAATAAATGTTTCCACAAAATGCAGATACTTTTATTATGGCAAATTTAATAGGATTTATTACCATGGAAATTATTTATCTAGGAAAAACATTTTGAAAGGAGAAATTAGCAGGACTTGAACTATAACTAAAAAAAATTAATTAATTATATTAAATATGGAAACAGTCTTGTTTTTAATTATATTTAATTTTTGAAAAATATGCGAACAACATTTTGAAAGCAAAAATTATCAGGAACTTAACTATAACTAAAAACAAATTGTAATTATATTAAATATGGAAACAGTTTTGTTTTTTCAATTTGATTTTATTTGTGAAAAATATGCAAACAACATTATGAAATCAAAAATTATCAGTAATTGACCTATAACTAAATACAAATTGTGGATTTATATATTATTACGAAAGTTTCATTTTGAATTTTATATTATTTTTGAAAAATAAGCTAGCAACATTTAGAAAAAATAAATTTGCAGGAAGTAAACTATAACTAATAAGAACTGTGATTTTATTAAATAAGGAAACAGTTTTGTTATGAACTTTATTATATATATTTTTTTTAAATATGCAAGCATTTTAAAACCAGAAATTATCAGTAATTGAACAAATTGTTTTATTATAAATTTACGAAGAAGTATATTTGAACTTTATTTTATGTTTGACAAAATATGCTCTCATATATCTCGAGAAATAAGCTATAAAACTCATAATATCTACGATTTGTCAGAATCCATCATAACCCCAAGCTGCGGAAAATGCGAAAAACTTGCTGAATAATCCACTTGAGTTCATACAAAAAGTTGTTGTCTACTTTTAGGCGGCGGAGGAGAAATCAAAAAAATAAATTTGGTGTTGCCAGCACGTCGAGAGATTTGAGGCAACATCGCCAAGGTCATTATTTCGCTTTTTGGGGGGGCGGAGAAATTTGAATATCCACCCAAGACACCTCTGACACCTTTACACTCTAACACAAATTCGCAGCTCAGGGATTTTCCCGCCTGTTACACTAATAAAACTGAGCAGACAAAGGAGCAGCGGAGAAAAAAACTTTTGACGAATTTCTAGGAATTTTTTCCCTGGGATTAGCTGATGTCTCTCTTAGAAACTTTTAACGATTTTGGTGGGAAAAGTTTGGTATTTCATCAGGAGTTTTTATTGATCAAGTGCGAGTCTGGCCTTAGCTCAATAAATTTCCAATTGCAATGCGCAGCGACAAAAAAAGAAATTGTATTAATAATAAACACTTTCACCGCCAATACTTGAAATTCACGGCCAGTTGCCGTTGCAGTTGTTTACAAATGGTTAAAATAAAAAAAAAACACAGAAATAAAGAAAAGATATACGAGGGGGCCAGGCAGACCTTTTGGCCATTTTGACCGTTTTGTCGGCTTTGGCCATTTATATGCCGAATACACCGAATGCCGACGGCCATAAATTGCAGCCGCGAGGCGTGCTCCCAAGTCTGGAACACGAACAACACCACATCCAAGCCATTGACTCTGGGAACACTGAAAAACAAAAACCTATAATTTAATTTAATTCTATCTTCAATAATATTTAAAACATTCACTCCTTGCATATATATTTACTACATGGCTTGTGCTTTGAGTTCTTCACCCAGTTTAATTGGTGACTAAATTTTACAATTGGCTTATTTCTTTCAGTGCACTCACACACCCAATTTGTTGGGGGAATTGGATTTACTGGGCGGTACGTGTTGCACTGCGAATGCAAAAATAAATCAGGTCGCAACTTTCATTAGATTTTCCCGAGATGCAGCTATACATATATATTAAGATATATATGGTATATATGTACGTGCGTTTGCTTTCTGGAGCGACATTGGATAGCCAGCCGTTGGATGTGGGATGTTCAAGTGACCGCCTGGGGCTGGGCCTCTGCAGATGAGGCTTCTCCACGCCTCGCTGGCTCAAGTGAAATTCACTCCGTGATTTTGTGTGTCGCACATGCAACTGATATCGCTGGCCTGGTTCGCCTTAGTGGGTAACAACTCATTGCTTGTTCGGTGAAAGAGTGAAAGCATTTCGCTGCGTTCGAGCACGAGGCGTATGAGTGATATTTTTTGAGGAGACAGTAAAACATCGGTTTGAGATAAATGCGGCATTTCTTTTATTGATTTCTTTCTGTGTGTTTCTCTATTTGCTGTTTGGTTGTCGAAAAAAAGGGGAGGGGCGGTTCGGGGGCGTGGCCTGCGCCTAGCGGCAGTTCGAAGTTAAGCAGTTAAGTTAAGTTTAGTTAAGTTTAGGTGCAGAGTTTTTTAAGTGGTAGTAAATAGTAAAGCTCTGAGTATTAATACAAAAGTTGCAGTCCCTTGTGAGATTAAGATTAAAATTAAATGGCGCAGGCCCGATCCCCCGTTTTTGACATATTCCTGGCTTTTCCGTTCAACTTAAACGCTATGGTAGATGGGCTTTTTTTCCCTTTTTTGTTTTCAATCTTTTTCTTTTTTGCTCAAATCGTTGATGGCGCCTTATGTGTGTAAGCCTGGCATGAACTATGCTATACAAATAAATTAAATAAATAGAATAAATTAGACGGCCCTCCGAGTATTGCACTGATGGTTGCTTCTACTGCTGCTGCTGCTGCGTTTTTTGGCTTATTGCTTATACGCCGCGTAGGCCAGCTGCTGCGCCTGCGAGTTGTCCTGCTGCAGCGAACGCCCGTAGCTGTGCTCGTGCTCGTAGTGCGGATGCGCCACCACCTCGTAGTTCTCCTTCTTGGACTCCATCAGCTTCTTCAGACCAATGATGCCCGAGAGCAGGAGGGCGATCTTGCCAATGACCAAGGCCTTGAAGGAGATCAAAGCCAGGAAGCCAATGGCCAAAGGCAGCAGGGCGGCCATCTTCAGCTTGAAGAGCATCAGCAGGGGCATCAGGTACTTCTTCTTCTCCTTCTTCTTGCCGCGAGCTAACCCGAAAAAAGGTGAAATACAAAATATAGAGTCATATATCAATAGAGGCATTTGCATTTGCTGGCATTACTTTCGCTGGACAATCGCAATTGGCCGACCACCGCTCATTAGCAACTGGAGCGCAGATAATTAGCTATCTATCTAAACAGGATCGACCGCTTTCTATGTGGCTGGCTGCGTTTAGAAATCGGAAATTGCTGCAACTTCAACTGCCGCGGCTGAGGCTGCACAAAAAGAAAGTAAGCCTAACTAACTAGCTGACTAAAGTGCAATTAATAGCCAACTGGCTGCTGCTGCTGATGCCAATGCTACAATACCGCTACATGGCTACAGGATGACCTCGATATGGCAGCAGTCTAACAGTGAAAACAGGATTTTCCTTACCACCGAGCCATCTGCCTGATGAAACAAATATATATACCATATAGATATATATATATATATATATATGTGGTATGAAAAACTGGTCGCCTGCATTACTAACCCGAATGGGCAACATGTTGGCCAAACCAGAACAGTAATTTATGTGGGATACTGATAGATACAGATACTAAATACTCAGATACTAAATACCCAGATACTCACATTCCTCGAGGGCGCGCTGCATGTCCTGAATGGAGTCCTTGGGCACCTTGAACTGCAGGGTGTGGGTGCCGAAGAATCGGGCCACACGCTCCACCAGCAGAGAGTCCACCTCGGCCTCCCTGGCCTCCACCTCCTCGGGCAGCTGGACATCGTTCAGGGATCGGCCCACGGGAATCTCATCGGTCTTCACCAGGGCAATGCCCTCGGTCAATCGCACATCTCCGTTTTCAGTGTCAAAGTAGTGGAGGGCGCGTTCCTTTTTTTTTTGGGGGGTAGTTGTCAGGATATTACATAATTACTTTATTGGAGGGGGAGGAGGGACTAGATTCGTTACCTTCATGCACAAGACCATCGACCGATCGCCGCAATCCTTGACCATCTTCAGGGCACTGGTCAGCAGGCTATCCGCCTCCGAGGCAGCCGCCGCCGTGGAGGCAATCAAAGCAAGTAGGCACACGAACTTGAACATGGTTTTGCGGTTTTTTTAGTAAATCTCTTGTTGGTATTCACAAATTCACTTGTCACTTGGGGGGGATATCCTGCCACTTCCTGGCACTGACACTGGAGGATTTCTGTGGTCACTTGATTGAGTGCACTGCGCTCGATTGGCGTGAGTTCGATCTGTCGGTCAGAAGGCAACCGGTAAACTGTGGCTAGAAGACGCACGCGGATCGAGTTTTATTCCCGGCCAGCAGAGAGCAGTTGGAGCAGCCGGAGCAGCAGAGCAGCAGCGGCAGCAGCGACGACGACCACGACCACGACAACGACAACGACAACAGCGGGACCCCTCCTGACCTCCCCTTCTCCTGGAGAAACGGTAGCCGAGCTTAGAATTTAAATAAACAGCGAGTGCGAAGACGATGAGGCGCATCGGCCTGATGGCCAGGTTGCAGCCGAAGTCCAATGCGAAGTCGGAGCTAAAGCTATAGCCCATGTCCAATGGCAGAGACACCTGAACAGGTAAGCGTCGCTGTCGCAGTCGCCGCTGACGCCGGCAGAGCTCGTTGGCAGTTGTTGTTTGTCAACACACTTATGCGGCTGTTAGCTGTTAGCTGTTTGGCCTGCCTGCCAGAGGGAGAAGGCTAATTGTTTGGACATAATGCATACATCATTTACCAGCCGAATATTGAAATTAAATTAATCAATGGATTAATCCATGGATTAAAGGAATTTTAATTAGGTAAATTTATATATTTAGAAGGGCATTGAATATATAAAAGGAACTAGTTTTGTAGAACATTGTAACTCTAGCATTTTATTAATTATTTTTAAATTTTTTCAAATTAAATTTCTTTAAATTTTAAAGGGAATTAAATTTTGGTTTAGTACTTTTTCTTAGTATTAATTTAGGAACTATGATTCCCTTTACTTTTGATCAATAGGCAATAAAATAAATGTTACAATAATGTGAAATTAAATAAGTTTTCCAAAATGATTTAAATACCTTTAAGTAAGAATTGACCGGCAGTAATAAAAATATTCTAAGAGCATGAGACAGAAAATAAATCGAATTAATAAATATATTAACTTAAACATAAACTTGGAAATTTCATTAATAAATGAGTATATAAAATAAATATATATTTTAATTATGGTTATATATTATTCTAAATTTCATAAGTATTTCTACAAATTGCTTTATTAATAAAAATACGTAAAATAAGTATCAGAAACGATTAAAATACCAAATAAAAAACAATATTTGTTAACTAAAATATACATATTTTAAAGCTCGCTAATTTGATGGCCATCCGAATATATTTGAGATGGAATTAAGACACCTTTAGCGGCGCCGCCTGATGATGGCACACTTTCAGCTGCTGGTTAATCAGAGGTGGTGCAGAAAGTGCTGCAGTGGTTTCATTTCAAATTGCCCACACACAACCAACGCACACCACACACCGCACACCACAGTTGCCACCTTGCAACATGTGGCATGGGCGGGGGCGGTGGGCGGTGTTGGGCGGTTAATCAAGAGCACCATTTAAGATGGCGGCCGCTGGTCGAAAGCAACCGCCTCTCGAATTGGAGTAAAATAGAAAATTAACTAGTTTGCGGGGCGGTGCGGTGCGGTGCGGTGCGGTCCGGCGGAGTAGTGGAAAAAATTTCACTTTAATTTTGCTTTTTATTTATGTGTTTGTTTTTGCCTCCAGCAAGCATCTCGCATAATGTATCTGCAGTTTTGTATGCCAATCCAATCGTCGACAGTTGCACAGCCACAGCTACAGATACAGATACAGATACGAGCGGGCAGTAACACACGCAGATACTCGAACACGAGAGTTTCATTGGCATTATGTCGCTTTAATTTGCAGCACTCGAAAATTGCCACACGTCTCGGTTTTCTGATGTTTTCTGCAGCTACTTCTCGTTTCATCGTTTGCCGGGTAATTTACGCATTAGACAAGTGCCCCGAAAGAAAGCTACGCCGGAGATTTGCATGCTGTCCGGACGAAAGCGAAAGAAAAAAAAACAGAGAAAAAAACTTACAAAAACGTATAGAAAAAAACAGCCCATATAGACACACACACTCGCATCTAGATGCAAAGCCACTCGACATTTCGTAGACGATTATCCAAAGCGGCAACATGAGCCCAAAATCCGTTGATGGAATATGTAAATGGCTTGCACGTGGACATAGACGAATGTATCTGCCACTGTCACGCTGTGATTTGAGTCTCCTTAACAAATGTTCAGCTATTGAACGCCCTTTTAAATGGGTATTTATTGATTTTACTTTGGGTTAATAAAAAATACGATTTTTATATTCATAGTTGGACTATTTGTATTTAATAGAAATTGAAAAACATTTAAGGTGCATTTAATATAACAATATTCTTCAAATTTTATTTCAAAGGTAAAAATATGAATAATTCTGAAATTATCCCTAAATATCAGGGGATAAATATAACTACATAAAATATAAATATAATATTTATAGTTCATTTAAATTAAAATCATTTCTTATCAGTATAAACCACAATTTAATTTTGTATCAAAATTGACTCTTACAGATAGGTAAATTAATAATATAAGAATATATATCCTATAACTAACAAAATAAAATTGAAATAGATCCCACAACTCAGTGAACAAAATAGAAAAATATGTTGTATATTTTAGTCAACAAATATATATATTTTTTCGAATTTTAAATTCTCTTGGTACTTATTATATAAATCAGGCACCTTGTAGAAATACTGATAAAATTTTGAATAATATAAAACCATATCAAATCTGTTAAATTTTTTGTTTTCTTAAGGGTATTAAATTGTCGACTTGCTCTAGTGAGCGGATTGTCAAATTCAAAAGAAGTGTTAACTTTTACGCGTGAGCAATGAAAGTGAAAAAAGCAATGAAATTGCTTCAATTTATCACAATTTAAACTAAGGCATGATGTAATATG
Source organism: Drosophila setifemur (assembly GCA_021224005.1). Taxonomy (NCBI): domain Eukaryota; kingdom Metazoa; phylum Arthropoda; class Insecta; order Diptera; family Drosophilidae; genus Drosophila; species Drosophila setifemur. The sequence continues at coordinate 18,536,873 of JAJJHY010008598.1, read as the reverse complement.
AAAATAAATCATGGAATTTTCTTTACTGTTAAATGTTAAATGTGAAAATATCTAATATTTGCAGGAATTACTCTAAATTTGAAGTTTCTGCGCTTAAAACTAAGATGAGTAATGATATTTTAATTCGATGATGGTATGTCTAGTTAGCCCAATGCAATTTGCCAGAGTTTATGGGCTGAGTAGTTGCCATAAATCGCTTGTTCACTTCGCTTTAATGGACTGTATGCCCAATTAATTTGCAAGCTATCTCCTGCGAAGCTGACCTCAATCGGCATGCGAAATATTCGCTCTAGAGAAAAGGCCAAACCTAAAGCATCTACCATTGAAGGCGAAGCTGAAGCCAAACAAGCCCAAGTTTCGGGCCAACCCTTTTTCAGTGGCATCTTCAAAATTGACACCTTTTCAAAGTTTCACTTTCATTCCGCTTGGCTGGAATTCAGGCTGGGAGCTCTCAGCTCTCATCTCTCAGCTCCGGCTTTAGCTTACTGAGTAATTTTCGCTTGAGTAATTTTCAATTAATGAAAGTCCCAGCCTGATGACGTCAGTAGTTTTCTTGTAAAGGCCACCCACATCTTAATTGCCGCAGGGCAGCAGCAGCACCAGCAGAAGCTCGGGAATGTCGTTAACAAGGTTCAATGTTCTACTACCAACTGCTCATTAATATTTAAGGCAGTTGCTCAAAAGTGAAATTGTCACATACCGAAGGCAGCACCCACAACAATTGAAAGGGAAGACGGAGTGAAGCGAAGTGTTGAGGCATATTTGATCTATGAATATTGCATGTGGCTCTTGGTGAACAGAAACCAACCCAACGTTGCACTTGCAACACAATTGGGGGTAAACATTTATTTATGGTGCCCAGTACCATACTACTAACAGTGGCAACTAAATAGTTAATTAATGAAACTCTTTCAGAAGTACAAAAAAATAATTGTATTTAATATGAAAGGAAAGGGCAAAACACTTTTTAATTTCATTTTGTTGTTGTGCAGTACTTTGGTTTTTATTATAAAAAAATTAAAAGGTAAATCCCAATTAATATTGCACATTTTTAGTAAATATATTATGTACTCATTAAATTTTTTGAGGTATTGTTTTCTCATTAAATAATTAATTTAGATTATACAAATTTTTTAAAACTGGGTTTTCAACAAAATAAAAGTTTTACTTCAAAAAATTTTGGTATTTATTTAAAGTTAAGAAGGAGGCGATTAATCTTTTAAACCTATACTGTGGATATTTTTAATTTTTGTAAGCTGTTTTCCTAACAATTATACTAAAAAGAATGCTACTATTTTATCCCCAACTGTATCTGCAATATGAATTCCCATGTATTTGAGTTTGGTAGAAAGTGCGGCAGATTCGTCTGCCATTTTTGGCACGCACGTAAGCCAATTTCAGCGGCTCTGTAATTGTTGTCATAAATTCATGGGCAGGGTGTGGCCTTGCCCAAAGAAAATACAAACTACGAGATGAATATTTTCGGGTAGCAGAATTTACTATATTTAATTAACGCTTACTTAAACCTAACACACACATTTAGTTCGTTAAATTAATGGATCGATAAGTCGAATTAAACTAGACATTAGTCAGACAGTTTTGTGCGGCGATCGTTTCTTTGGTTCACTCTCCACGTTGATCTCTCGAATCTTCTCCTCCAAATGCAAAATTAACCTCACAGGCTCTTGGCGCTGCCCGCGGATTCCTTGGCCGCCGGTTTCCATCCGCTGTAGGCCGCCGACATGTCCAGTTCTCGACCCCATCCCGAATGGCTGCCGGAGGAGACGACCACCTCGTGAGAGTCCTTGCCGCCGCCTCCACCGCTCAGCAGCTTCTTGATGCCAATGATGGAGGCCAGCACCAGGGCCAGCTTGGACACGATGAGAGCCTTTCCGGCTAACATAGCCAGGGCTCCGTAGGCCAAGGGTACGATGGTTCCTCCAAGTAGCAGGGGAATCATGATCATGGCGCCATTGCCCTTCTTCTCCTTTTTCTTGCGACCCTCCACTGAATTTGACTCCGGGTCGAACTTTACCTGGGGAATAGAATGGTAATTTAAATATTTAATATTATAATTTTATATAATATTTAATAAATATTTTTATCTTTATATATTAGGCATATAAAAGTCTTACAATTCAGATTTCAATGCCATGTTAAACATATTTCCTTTGGACTGTATTAAATGTCTTTTGTCTTTACGGTTTTTATTTAAATTTATAATAAAAATTGATAATTGCGCAATGAAAATGATATTTCTTTTTTCAGTATTTGATTTTTTAAATAATTTAAAATGATTTTCACTCGACATTTTTGTTACTGCTTAGATATATCTGGGGTATAAGTAAATATGAGTTAATTTAAAATGCATTACTATATTTAAATAAATGATAATGATATTTTTAAGTAAGTTTCAATGATTTGAAAATTGTAGTTATAATTTTAATGATATAACTATATTTGATATTCATCAGAAACCCTTTTTAGTTATTAATTTCTTAAACTCTCTCCACTCACCTGCAGGGTGTGATCTTGAAGGAAATTGCCCACCCTCTTCCAGATCATGTTGTTCAGCACCTGCTCCTTGGCATCCACGCTCCGCGGCAGAACGGCCTCAATATCCTGTTCACTGATGGGAGACCTCTGTTTCGGCTCCTCACTCCCGCCCCCTCCCACAGAACTCACAAACTGAATGCCATCCATGAGGGGAAGGGACTTGGCTGAACGAAAGGCTTTCTCCAGGCCCGTCAGGAGCTTGACCTTCAGGCAAACGGAAAGGTTGTCACCCGCCGAGCACTGCTGATAAATGCGAAAGACGAGTGACAGATCCTTCAGGATGCCCGTGGAACCCGATCCGGGATTACTCAACTGCGGCTTGGCGTTGCTCGAACTCAAGCTGTTGAGATTTTGGTGCTGATGCTGATGCTGGTAACTGGCACTCCGGGCACTGGAGAGCCAACAGAAGACGATCATCAGGGCTGCCACATGCCACACGTACTTGATCATGTCTGTGATTTCGGGCTATGGGTTTTCGATTCTCGCCGAGAAGATAATGCTGGCAATCCGTGAGGTGAGGCACTGCACTGTGGGCGCTCAACTGAGTGCTGGCAGGTGGGCCGTATGCATTTTATACCTGGTGTCCAATTGCATGTCGCTCGGGCGGTTGAAATTGAAAAATTAAACCAAAAAAAAGAAAGAAAGAAAGAAAAACTAAAAAACTAAAAACTTAAAAACATTGTCTTAGTCTGAATATCACGGCAATTAGCCAGATGCTGCTGCCGGCCAATGGGGCTGCGCTTTCGTGATTCCATGATTTCATGATTTCGCTGCGAAAGCCGGCGAAATGCTGTTTAGTTTCGATTGCAATTAAATTCCTCTCCGTTCTAAGCTATTGAGCTCGTGCGTGACTGCCACTGCCACTGTGCAACTGCCACATGGTGATTCTCCGGTGTCTTTGTTGCCGCTGGCTTACTAGACCGCAGCGATGTGCATTTTCGGTTTTTCTCCGTTTTTGAGACTATCCAGGCAGATTCACTGTCATCACCCAATTTGGCCAAAAACTTTTCTTTTTTTCCTCCTTCAGTTATTCGAACTCAATTTTTGTTGCATACTTTTCAGTGCTCGAGAAAAAAGTCGTGCCTTTAAAAACGAAAGAGTTAAGACACGAACTCGATCTCACTTAACGAAACTCGAAGAAAGCTTGAAATCTTTTCTTTCTGGAGAAATGGCCACTAGGAGGCGTTTGTAAAAATTAAGGAGATAATAATAACAAATTGGTTGGCGATAACCAGTAGGCATATAACAAATGTTTGTTCATTAACCAAGTCGGAAAGATAAAAAGGTTTGAGGGAGAGAAAGGGAAGGTGTTAAAATTTTCAGGTAAATAGTAGTGAAATATTGTCTATTGTAATAAGTGTAGTAATTTTCATGCTAAATACATTATATTAAAAAAAAATTGGATGAATTTATAATAGCTCCCAGAAACAAATAAAATAACCCTGTAAATAAAAATAAATAATCGACTTCTAAGTGCAAAGACAGTTTTTTAAAAATCTTAAAATGAAATCAAATAATGTCAGTTTTCTATATTCAAAAAATGAGAAACAACTTCATATATTTAATTAAATTATTAAATGTTCTCTTTCGTTTACCCCGAGTGTTGGCTTTTCTATTACTTATATTATAATTGTGTTGCTAAGGTATATTTTTTGCCATGCATGGACTTAACGCTTAATTGAATTTAAAAAAAATAAATAAAAATTAATAATTGGCTTTGCTATCGCCAAAAATCAGCTGACTTGAATCAATTAAATTTTTGGGGTGCTCATAAATAGCTACACAAATTGCTGGTAATGTTTATCGATCCGCAACATTGCGATAATGCCAATTGAGCGCTCTTCACTTGATGCAAATTGAATAGCTAATCAAAGCCCGCACGCAACGTGCAACATAACCGCTGGGGCGATTAAGCCACTGCAACAAGCTGGCGATGACCGTTCGATAATTACGACGGTTGTGGCTAACTACGTAGCGTAATTTAAATTGGCCACAAACTGTGCGCCGATGATGGCGGAGAAGCAAATCAGCCGTGCCGCGCAAAACGCTCGAGTGACCAAACTGTTTCACGGCGCTCGTGGCCAATTAACTTTCAATTAATCAAAAGCAATGAAAGCTCATAAAATCGGTTAGCTGTGAGCAAAACTACTGCCACAATTGGTGTAATCGCAAATTGGATGCGTGCTTTGTGCTTTGTGTTTTTTGTTATTTTCGGTTACTCTATGTGACCGACCGAGCGTCGAGTGTGGGAAAACGTGCCGGAGCGGAAAATGATGGCAGCAGCAGCAATAATGCAAAGCGCTTAATAATATTATTAGTCAGGCAGGCTTTCTTGCTGTTTTCCGTTTCTGTTTCTTTTTCTGTCATTGTGCATTTCTTCTTTTCCTAATACCCTAAGGTATTTAATTTGGGATGGGAGATTGTGATTCGGAGGGGGAGATACTTAATACTCGGGTTTATAATTATAATAAATAATGTTTTTGTAATCCTGACTATTAAACATAATTTAAATATATTCTTGATTGATTTTTGAAATGTAAGAAATCATAAATATCTTATGGGATGTCAAATTTACTTTAATTATTAATAAGACCGATACGGCGATGTTTATAATATTTTAAATTTGCTACAAATTTATAAAATGTGGTATTTACAGGTGCTGCTACTCGGATTATTCAAAAATCAATATTTTCTTAAGAGATCTCCACTTTACTTTAATTATTGTTAAAACCGATTTAAAGTCGATATAAACATTCTAATAATATTTGCAATGCTTATAATATTTCAAACTTAAAAAATATTTAAAAATGTGTAATTCTAAAGATAAACTAATCGGAAGTCTCCTATTCAATTAACTACCGCAAATAGGGTATTGAACTCTTCGTTTCCTGAATCCATCCTTCCTGTCTTTGCTTATTTTGTTGTTGTATTTTGCTGTTCCTTCTGTTCAGCTGGAAATCTTACTGCAGCAAGGCCGACAATCAACTTTGGCTTCGGGACCGCCTCTGGTTGCTGTCTACGTTCTGGTGACCTGCTTTCCGAGCCGGGCCAAAACTCGTTTTCATTTCGTTGAACATTCTGTGCACGGCTACGACGACGCCCTTGCAGGCATCCCATGGAATCCACTTGGCTGCACCACTGAGCCACCATGCCACCGTGCCACCGCACCACTCCGCGGCGGTTGACAGTGAAATTGCTTTCAAATTGGGCACTCTGCACGATTCGCCTTCGCATTTTTCTCCCCCCTCGCCCCATTAAATCTGGTGGTGTGCGGCGGCTTATGAATTATTGCAAATTTCGTGGTTTGTTTTTTTTTTTGTATCTGGTTTTTCAGAATGTGAAATTGCAGCTGGTGGTGCGGAGTGGTTTGGAGTGGTGCTGCCGCTGCTGATGCTGCACCAGTTTGGTCGGCATTTCTCTAGCGGCACAACCGTTGCTCGCTCCAAATCACCGAATCAGGCTTTCGTTTTGGTTAGCCGATTTGCATATATTCAAGCCATGTTCACCAGCCGCAGCTAACGAATTCGATCAGAATCGAAAATAGGCTGTGTTTTTTTATTTTCAAACAGCATCCAAAGTAATTAGGGATGTGATGAAAGACTGTTTAACATGTAAATTGGAAGAAAAATCTTGAATGTTTTGTAGATAGTGAAATGACAAACGTTTAGTACTTCATTTGCATGGTTTTGCATAACAAAGGAAAGCGATGATGAGGCTAAGTTTATGGTCCTTGAATAAATTAAGGCCTTAAATTGTGTCCTAAATTTAGGTATCTAATTTTAGGTTCCTTATTTCTACAGAAAAAATAAAGGAAGGTGGAAGTTATTTTCTTTTAAGGTTATTATGTTTGGAAATTCAATTTCCAAATTAAAAATGAAGTGAGAATTTATTAAACTGTAATCTCTTGGCCACAATTACCCAGCTATAAGCCACTATTACCTTTTAAATCTCCTCGAATGAGAATTTAATTAAGCTCCGCTGACATTCGGTGTTGGCCTTTTTTTTTTGGGATAATTTCCAGCAGAGCGTAGCCAAGAAATTTTCGTAATTTCCTTTTGATTAAGTGAGCGGCGGTCAAGAGAATGGCCAGCAAAAAAAAACCGACTGGCAGTGGTCAGTTGATGTTTGCTCAAGCTTGGCAGCTGCTCGAATGAGTTGTTAACATTAATGCGCATTAACTTGTCTTTTGTCTACGGCCGACCAAAAAAGCCACATTTAGAGCGCTTGTCTTGGAAAACGTCGGCTCTGGCCATGTGCCACAATTTCCTAAGCTTTCCTCTGCTGCTGCTGCTGCTGCAACACCCAACCACAATTCGTGGTGGTTTGGGGCTTGTGGCCTTTGCTGCTGTTTCGGTTTCCTAACTGTTTACTTTCACTGTCGGTGGCTGATGTTGCCGTTGTTGTTGCTGTTGTTGTCGGAAGCCAGCGGGGCACGCTTCGGGCAACAGTTTGTTGGACTTGTTGGGTTGCCGTTGGATTTTTGTTAACCTGTCTTGGCCAGACCAAAGTCCCAGGCCCCATTCCCCATACCCCAATCCC
>JAJJHY010008598.1:18470027-18529727 GCA_021224005.1 Drosophila setifemur | reverse complement strand
TCATAATTATTTACACCTATTAACGGGCAGAGATTTGAAATTCGCTGGGGCAACTGGGTCGAAAAATCAATTTCACTTGAAATGAAAGCATTTCGGCCAAAGATGGACTTGTCAACGGCCAGTTTTTTTTTGTTGGAATTATGCATAAAGTCGGCGTTTCGCTTTCACCCGATGGCTGGCCATAAATTATACAGACTTGTCTTGATTTTTCATTGATTTTTTATTTATTAATCTTCCTTGCTTGTATTTTTTCAACTTTTTTTGTGTGTTTATTTTTCATTTCATTTGTGGGCTTTGTTTGTTTTGTGTGTGTTTGTTTTTTTGTGTTTTTTTTTTTATATTTTAATGACATGCATGTGTGACAGAGAGATAGAACATAGTAGTATCTATGGAATTTACATTCTTTTGTGAGTGAGTTCTGTGATTTGTGTGTGTGTGTGTGTGTCTTGTCTGCAGCATCTACGCTTCTTCTCGGATCATCTTCCTACTACGGTTTTGCCGGAGAGTTACAGTATAGTTGTGAAAGCGCCGTACGACTTTGCTTAAAATATTTAAATTAAAGTAGACGACGTGCTGGCGACCCGAAACTTGCGCCCGTTGGCCAGATAGCTCTCCCAATGTCATAAACAAGGTATTTTTAATTTTTGAAAATTAAAAATCCGTTCAGGTCCACAGAGCAGGAGGGCAAAAACGCCGCCGGACAAGCGGCTCGAGTCGCACGGATCGCATTGAGTACGATTAAGGAGTAAAAATATTACGCAAAAAAAAAAAACACATATTTTAAACATTACAGAGAACTAGGTGTGCTGTTTGGCTGAGTGTATTGTAGCTTTTCATGTTTTTTTTTTTGTTTTTCGGTTCGGGAAAGTAGAGCGTTAGAGCGTTAGAAAGTGACAGATGCAGAGGCAGAGGCAGCAGAGAGACGGCGGAACAGAGACGGAAGATAGTGAAATGAGAAAGTTGAAGAGTCGAAGTGGAAGTCGAGTGTCGAGTGAGGAAATATAGCGGTAGAGTCGGAAAATGAGTTCAGTTTGGTGTGGCGTTTGTTCATTATCTCTCTCATTGAAGACCTATGGCAAGTGATGGCATGCAAATGACCAAAACTATGACTCACTACGAAGCAGAAAGGACAGTTGTAGTTGCAGATACAGATACAGATAGTAGATAGTAGATAGTAGATAGTAGATAGTGGCAGATAGTCGTTGATAGATAGTTAGAGCTAGAGGAGTTAAAGCTAATAGTAGGCATGCTTGCTGGTGTTGTATTGTAAGACTAGAATTGCATGTGAAGAAAGTACAGAGTCAGGCTCAGATTGTAGATTGTAGATTGTAGATGGTAGATTGTAGATTTTAGATTGTAGATTGTAGAGGGTAGAGTAAAGATTTGTACGTTGCTCCGATTGCATGGCAACCGACAGAGTTTTGGTATAGGCAGTGTAGAAAGAGTCGGATAGATGACGGATAGAAAAGATACAGATAGAGTCAGGCGAGACAGGATGAGAGTGCGTTAGAGCGGATGATTGATTGATTGATTGATTGAGCGTTCGGGAGTGCTGTGCGAGCTTAGACTTAAGGCTGAGTATTTGCAGCGTGTCGATGTTGTGTGGGTTGTGGTTGAGAGAACTCTTTACAAACTTATCTTTAGCTTTATCGGTTTTAACAACTAAATGCACGCACACTCGGCATATGTTTTTTTCTGATTCTTGATTTTCTGTCTTTGTTTTTGCTTGGAGAAATAAATAAAATAAATTAAATTAATAAATTAATTAAAACGAACGATAAATAATGTTTGTGTGTGTCCCTCTTCGAGGGTCTCAGGCGAGCTTTCGCGCTCAAGTCGATTTTGTTCGTGGTTGTGATTCTTGATCTGCTTCTGGTTGTGGTTCTGGTTCTGGTTGTGGATTCTGGTTCAGCATCCTTCGGGTTGGTGGTGCTGTTGCAATCCACAATCCCCTGACTTAGGCCTGGACGGGCTTCTGGGCACCGTAGGCCAGGTCCTGGGCATCGATGGAGCGTCCCCAGCCACCGTGTCCGCTGCTGCCGTAGGAGGCAGAGGCTCCGGCTCCGGCATCGGCGCTGTATCCGCTGCCGTACGAGTCGCCGTGGCTCACCGAGTGGCTGCTGCTGTGATGGGGATGGGCCACCACCTCGTAGGTCACGTGCTTCTCCTGCGACAGCAGCTTCTTCAGGCCAATCACGGCGGAGAGGACCAGGGCGATCTTACCGATCAGCAGGGCCTTGCCGGCAATCAGAGCGATGGCACCCAGGAGCAGGGGCAGCAGGGCGGCGGCCTTCAGGGCAACGAGGGCCAGGATGGGTCCCAGGATCTTGGCGGCCTTCTTCTTCTTGCCACGGCTCTCCTCGGGGGCATTGGGATCGTTGGAGCCGAACAGCGACTCGGAGGCATCCTCCAGAGCGCGACCGGTGGAGCTAACAGCCTGGACAATATCGGCACCCTTCAGCTCCACCTTGATGGTGTGCGAGTTGAGGAAGCTGCTGATGCGGTTCAATGCCAAAGACTCGAACGATTCGTCACCGGAAATAGAGCGGGCGGCCTCCTGCTGCGGAGCATCCGGCGATCGGACCACAGTCACTCCCTCGGTCAAAGCGAACTGGTCGCGGGCTCCGAGCACCTTGTCCACAAAGCTGAACAGCTTGTACTTCACGCACGAGACGGAGTCCTTGCGCAGGCAATCGCTGTAGATGCTATCCATAATATCATTCTCTCCCCCGATGGCATTGCGGGCATGACCGCGCGTCTCCTCGGCGGGAAGGGCGGCGCTCAAGGCGACCAGACACAAGACACCGAAAGTAACTTTATGGCTTGCCATTTTGCTTGATATTGATATGTTATCGCACGGTTTTGGTTTGAATTATTTGTTGTTGTTGTTGGTGGATAGTCCTTTGTATGCACACTTTCACGCGGCCGAACGCACTTTCTCTCCGTTTGAGTGGAAAACTTTGATTTTTTTGGTTTTGGCTGACTGCTGCTGCCGTATAGCTGCTCAGACGGATAAGGATTGAATGATACAATTTTCCACCGCACACGACAATTTATATACGGCGGCAGTGGCAGAGGCAGTGGCTCGGGCAGAGGCAGAGGCAGTGGCTCATCTGCTGCGAAAGCATTTCTCCCGGCCCCGCTCTCCTCTCTCTCCGCTCTCTCTCTCCGCAAACTAGTCGCGCAAGTTTCTCGCTTAAGTCTTTCGTTTGGCCAGCCAACGGTAATGCTCAGTCGACGCAGGCAGAGGCAGTGGCAGAGGCCGAGCGGCAGAGCTGCAGCAGCAGCAGCAGCAGCAGCAGCAGTTGGAAAAGCATTGTTACTGTAATTTGTAAGATGCCTCTGCCGCGGCGCTGCTTTCGCCTGAAGTTCATGTAACATTGTCAACAGACAACACAGCCTCCTGCCTGCCTGTGGGAAACCAATAAGAGATACAAGATACAAGACAACAACAAAAAAAGATACATCAAGCAGCTACTTTTACCGGGCCGAACACAAAAAAAGTGCCGAAAATCGTAGTCGTAATCTTAATTGTCTGGGCTTTAATTGAAAATGAGTTTTTGGTAAAAGTAAGTAAAAGCATTTCCCTTTCAAGCGCAGTCGAGCGATTCAAGCGAGCGGGACAGGTGTGCAGAACGCTATTTCGGCATGTCTTACATTAGTTTTTGGTAATTATTTAAATATTTGACATTAATTACTATTTGAGATTTTTATTAGGATTTATTATGACTAACTAAATTATATTACAAGCCTAAAAAAAAAAATATATATATAACCATATAAAATTTAGGATACAAATACGAAAATTGAAGGAATTAAAATATTTTTCATATTTATTTCGAATTTCAAAAAAATATTAAATGATAGTAAGCTGAATTAAATTATTTCATATTATTGTGAAATTCAAAAATGGTTTCTTATCCATCGAATTTAATTCTTAAGAATTCTTTTTTTTTTGTTAAAAGATTTTATTTATTTTATTTGCTTAAAATTTAACATTTTTAATGGCTTTTTAAAAAGGATTTTATAGCTGTCAAAGATGATCTGTTATTTAAGACCCCGAATGTGTTAAGAAAAGATTAAAAATCGGTATCGATTAAAATATGTAGATGAGAAACTACAAAAAAAAACAAAAACTAAATGCAAAAACATCGTAATCTAACAATAATTTATGCCAAAAGCGTTTCGTTCTTATTTGTTTTTTTTTTGTTTTTTCCCCGCTGCGTGGTCATTATAATTCAAGATGTCCACTAAAAACGATCACGTTCTGAATCTGGTTGCAAATCTATGCCAAAAGCAAGCCGCATACCAGAAACCGAGGCAGTGACAGTGGAGATAATAATAATCATAACCCCATTCAGAAAAGGGAAAGTTGCGGATACATCTGCGACAGATATGTGTGGTATGTGCGGTATGAGGTGTGCGGTGTGTGGTGTGCGGTATGCGGTCTGCCCTTCTTCGACTTTTTGCAGCATTCGCCGACTTGGCGGACTTGCAAATTTTATGCGTTGTCAAATAAGTTGCGGCCAAAACAAACAACTGTCATTGGCAACTGGCCCGACCGCCTATTGGCGTCCAGCAGGCTGAGTTATCGACTGGCAAACACCAGTAGCGCGACCCACAGCTGTCCCACACCTGTCCCACCTACCAGCCAGACAGACTAAGTAACTAACTAAGTGACTGACTAACTGGATGGTGTTTTGGGACGGGGCTTTGGGGTAAAAGTACGCAAATAGACACTGGCCAGGAGCCCAACCAAATGAAAGTCATAACAACGCATCGCATCGCATCGCATCACATCATCCCATCCCCGGGGCGAGAGAGTTGGCGAAATACGAGTGGATGTTGGATGTGGATGTGGATGTGGATTGGTGTGGATCTCGAATCTCGAATCTCGGCAAATGACCGCGAGCAGGATGCGAGTGCGAGTGCGAGTCGAGACCCCACGAAAGTGTTGAAAATAGTTAATTAAAGTGTTATGAATGTGTGAAAATGCAATGAAAATGCGCTTATGAATTGGGCTCCACTGGCGGCCACTCAGAGCGGAGCGGTGTGAAAACGCTTTTCCAGATCAGCCGGAGCTCCCAGCTCAGCTCGGATCGGATCGGAACGGTTTGGAACGGATCGTCTCAGTGAAAGCGAATTTCATATGCATCTCTCTCGGCGAGGGACAGCGGGGAGTTGGTCCAACAGAGGGATGGGTAAGTAGACAGGGGTAAGGGGGATGGAGGAGGAGATGGAGAGGGACAGGAGCTGGCTACGCATTGCGTGAATCTTATTTATACACTCAAATAAAATATGCCTCAGTAGCAATTTATTTAGTGTTAAAATACAAATTCGATCACTATTCGTTCTATAAATATTTGTAAATTTCTGGTAAATAAAAATATTAAAATATGTATTTTAAACTAAAATTCAAAGCTACCATTTAACTAATTATACTTCCAATTGTAAATTGTAATTTATGTATATGTAATTATAATTTTATTAAATACAAATTTACACATTGTCTTAAAACACTCCCCTTTATTAAATTATAGTGAAAAAAGTTTACTTTCCCATGAATATATTATGTTGATCAAATGACAGCAATTATTAATTAATTATTTCGGGCATCGTGCATTTTTTTTCGAGTGCATATAGGGATGCAAATCCGCTGCGGCGCCGAATGCTGAATTATTTGACATTTAATTAATTTTTGTATTCGCCGCTTTCGGGTGTTGCTGCCGCGCTGAAACATGAGAAACGACACTTTCACTGCATTGGCCCCGAAGACCTCGAATCCCAGCTCCGCCTCCCCCCACCCAAAAAAAGGCCCAGAGTATCAGAGCCATTTTCCGACTCATATGCGGAGAGCAAGGGATCGGGATTGGATAAGGCATGTGAACAGCTTTTTGTTCTATTGTTGTGGCGGCGGACCACGTCAACAGGTTCGTTTTGCTTTTGTCTGGATACAAAAAAAAAATACAAAAAAATGAAGAGTGAACTCATAACAGCCGGAGGAGCGGGTTCCAGCTGCAGGCCATAAAAGCCCAAATGGGGGGCTGTGGAAAACAAAGTTTGAGTAACGAGAGCTCTGCAGAGCATGAATATATATATATATATGTAGATGCACTTATATTTTATTTATATCGCAGTTGCCATTGTGGCTGACACTGCAGCCAGCATAGTACACAAAAAAAGAAAGTTCAGGTTAAATTTTCCTTTTTCCAGCCACCAACATTCACTGCCGCGGCGCGTGCAGCTGGAAAATGTAAGCTAACAAACTTGTAAGCCAACAAAATAAAGCTCCATGAATGAACCGCCAAATGACGATGATGACGAAGTGAGTGCCGGACCTAGCACTCCCAATTGCCATTGGCAGAGCCATTGCCATTGCCATGGCCATTACCATTTGCATTTGCCATTGCCGCGGAGTGGGTGTTGGCATACAGACAATGACACTGGAAACAAAAAATGGCAACCAACTCCCACAATGTCGATGATAATACCGATGTCAGTGCATTCAATCACGGAGTGAAAACCTAAAGTAAACTGCAACTGCCACTTAATAGCTTTATTTTCAACAGTGACCAGTGACAACAAAGAGACAAGTGGGCGTCATTTCTTTGGCCCAGTTAAAAAAATAAATAAAAAACTTAAACCTTTAAAATATGAGAAATATTTTTTAGTTAAACAAACAGCGGAGTTTAGTTGCTCTTGCTGGGTAAATATTAAATATTCGGAAAGCTTTGAATAAATGATGAAGGAAATTTCCATTTTAGTTGTGACAAAGAATTTTAAATTGTGGAGTGAAAAGTTGTGAATTTTTGTTTGTGGGCTTACAAAATAATTCGGAAAGAGGGAAAAAAGTTTATAGCATTTCCGGGAAATTAAATTCTGTATTTAAAGGGAACTATTTGTGGCTCTCAGAATTTATTTTAAATTACATTTTTATTGATTTTTCGATTAAGCAGTCAAATTGTATTTAAAGCAACTATTTGTGTGTCTCAAAAGTTTTGTTTAAATTTGACTATATTAATGAAGTATCTGAAGCTATTATTTGTTTAAGCTACTGAATTTCCTAAAGTTTATTATTCTCAAAAGTCACAGTCACCCTTGAGCATATTAGTATATGGCTTAAACGTGTACTTAGCGTAGAAATTTACACATTTCCTTTTCACACAAATAAACTTGACAAACTCCACACTATAAACAATGCCCGAATGGCTTTTCCACCTGTTAGCGTCTCAAAATACAGTGGTAATTGACTTTCCTTTGGCCGTTTATGGCCATTGCAAGTGTGAGAATTTCCTCGGGCCATGGTTTATGGCATAGTCGTAATGCCCGATATTCGACTGTATCTGCCTTGCAGCGAGAGATGCAGGCTCACTCTTACTTTACTTATGACCGCTTTCAGATGAAATAATGGGGAGTTGGTTTTTTTTTTTTTGGGGGGCCCCTGGCACTTTCTTGGCCCTGTCATGGGAACTGCGGCCAAAACCACCCGAGGCGCAGGGAAAGGTCAGAGCAGACGCAGCCGGAGCTGGAGTCGGAGTCGGAGCTGGGCAAATTAGCGGTTTGTGCTGTAATCATTTAGCTGAAAAACCTGCCACGCCCATTAGCATAACCGCCTAGCGGTATATGTCTCTGTATATTTTTATTTTATGATTTTTTTTCAGCCCACCTGGCAACCGCCGCTGGAGATACAAATTATAAATGCACGATTCGGTCTCGGAATCGGACGCATCACTTTCACTTTCCGCGACCGTGGACCGCTAATATGCATCTAGCAGACCGAAAATCGAAGAGTTCAGACCAAAAATAAAGCATTTATGAATATGGCTCACACACGAAATTATCTAATTCGACAAAGCATAATCAAAACGGTAAAGCTAACTCGATGACGCGATGTCGCGCTGTCGATGGCATCCATTGCGAAACCGGAGCACGGATGTCGCGGAGACAATTTAATAGCCACCACAAGGGGTACATTAGCTTGATTGATAGTCATGGATATGCACAAATAATAGTATACAAATAATAATAAAGTTTTTATTTTAATTGGGGATTTTTATTAGAATTAATTTGGGTATCCACATAAAATATTAATGTATTTGATAAGGAAATTTCACTAAACTCCATAATAATAGATAGCATTATTATTATTAATTATAAATAGAGTAATATTTATAAGTACTATAGGACATGCTTATAAATAATATATTTCCTTTTTAAGAACATACTTTTTTATTAAATTTAACAGCACTTTAGAATAACAATTCCCCTTAAAGTGCCGCATAAATCCTCCTTGAAAGTGTATGAGAAGTTCGAAGTTGGGGGTTCGAGTTGTTTTTATATCTTGTTTATTGCAGCATTTATTTAATAATTTATTAGCGTTTGTTTTTCTTTTCCTTTTTTTATGTAATTCCTGTGCCGTTGAATGTCGCTTTTTATTGAATAATTGATGGTAAACAGTAAGCAAATGATGTCGCAACGTGGGCCAAAGGGAGGCCAACAAATTATATAACGCGTGAAAAACTTTTATGGCCCTCGAGTGCAGTACGAAAAACACATGCCACAAGCAGGGCACTTTCTTTCGAAAGAGAAAGGGTTCCTTGACTGCTTTCTGCCTTCCTGTTTAATTTTTTTTTTGCTCTTTTTGGCTGAGAAACTTGCCGAAATTGCAGTTTTATGGCCCGATCTTTGGCGGTGCACGTGTGACGGGCCCCAAGCCCTTTCGCTTTTTCTTCGAGGATAACTTTTTGGTTTTTTGGTGGGAAGGGGAAGGGGAAGGGTGGAGGGGTGCCCCCGACTAGCAGCTTCCGCAACTTTCACGCAATTGCTGCGGCAGCAACGCCCTTGTTGCTGGATGCTGTGCCCCACTTTGCGGCATAAATAATGCATCGATTTCGTTGCCCCAGGGGCAACCTTTGCGATCCGAGATACGTACTCGTACGTACGTTCGTCCGACGATCATTGCATTCTTTAAAGTGAAATTTCCGACCACCGAATGATCATTGCGCCGATGATCATTCTTTTGTTTCGTCTACCATTTTTTGTAGTTTTTAGTTTATGGCCACTCAAAACGACGCTGTTAATTAAATTAAGGCAAATAAAAAGGCGCATAACCAACTGGTTCGCAATGAATGTGGAGGAAATGCTGGCAAGTGAATAAAGAAGACAATCTGTGTGTGTGTTGTGTGTGTGTGTGTGTGTGTGTTGGCATTGAGAAACTTTCTTCTTTTGCTTTCAATGGTATTTCGGTCAAAGACGGTCAAGACGGCCAACGATGCTGCTGATAATGACCAGCTCCGAGCCAAATCAAACCCTTTCAGGCCCGGCTTTCAATTGATTGATAAAACGGTATTTCCGGTTGACCTGCCACTGCCACTGCCACTGCCACTGCCTTTGCCACTGCCACTGCCACAAAAATCCCAACTTACGCCCAGCGAACTGTAGCCGGCCTGAAGTGGGCTGGCCAAGTGCGATATGGCCAATTAAAATTGATAATTAAGGCCTAGGAATTGCTCTTGAAAACCCACACAGCACTGCACGTTTTGGCCAAAATGAAACGAAATGAAAGTAACCAACCGCTCGGTATCATGTTTTTTTTTTTTTTTGGCCGAGTCAAGTGTCAATGTCCAGTCCACTTGATGGCTTTTCGTCACGACGCCGCTTACGATGACGATATTAATAATGAAATGTGCATGCTTTTTGGCAGGAGCCACCACAACAACACAAACAACTCCAACAACTACAAGAAAAGCCGCTCGAAAACAACTTGAGTGAAAGTTTTTTGCTACGGCCACAAAACTCACTTACCGACTATGAGAGTATATTTATGTCCATGGCCACAAGTGCGAATGCGAATGCGAATTGAACCTGTGCGCCCCTGTCCAAAGATACTCGAAAAATCCCATTAGAGCTGCCCAGCTGCTGGTCGGTCCCAATGTCCAAAATTACACTTTGGCCGCGTTTGTTTACGGGCTTATGAGTATTTGCTGATGGGGATGGAGCCATTGTCTTATGTTTTTCGACTTGTCCCCGAGTGTAATTAGAGGGCCGAAAGTGATTCGCTCGAAAGTTCCCCCGGAGTCCCGGAGTTGACACGGGCCACTTAATGGATTATGATTCGTGGCCCCGAGCTGACACTGGAAAATTTCACACCTGACCTAAGCCAATACATTCCGGCTGGCCATTAATCATAATGTGTCCAGTGCGGCGGATGTGGTAAAAGCGATTCTCCCCACTGCTGTCACCTGCTGCTGCATCCGCCGACGGATCGGCGCTCTATCAATGTCGTAGATTCGCGTTTTCGATGCTCAACTGCGGTCATTGTCCATTAACGAGTGTGTGTGCCTGAAATTCAAATGAAATCGATTGACATTCAGTCGGGCCCATGCGGCGTATGCGTAATGTCGTGTGTGTTAGGGTCGTTTTTGGTGGCCAAAATAAAGTGGTGCCCGATGCAATGGCAATAATGGTCGTTCATTGTATGGAATTAAGTCTTAAATATTCATTTCGCTCTTGCGAATGGATTTTGCTGTATTTTCTGCTAAAAATGTATTCTACCAAATAGTGGTACATATTGCATTATTTAAAGGCATTATTTTAGATACATTTTTGGTATGCCATAACAATCATGATTTTAATTAAATCAAGTCGAGTGGTTCAAGTAAAATGGTAATAATATTACCATTCGAAAATCTCCCTTTTTTGAGTTTTGATTAAATGCTACTGCCTAGTTTTCCTTTTTGCCATGGTCAGGGAATTTAATTGCACATTCCAATATCTGTGAACAACGAGTTTCAGGGGGGGAATAATGCAGAAATGAAATACAGCTCAATTTTCAGTTGCAGTCAAAATGAATTTATTTTTTCCCCTGCAATATGATGGCCAACTTTGGTGCCCTTTGGTGACAACATTCTCCGAACTTTTTGTGATTAGAAAGAGACATAAAGCTGGCCCGAAGGCTTCTGGGCCAGTTACAACTACTTCCTTTTCTCCTGCCGGCTGTCATTCATCGCCGGGCCAAAGAGCAATAACTTTGTCTTGGCCAAGAGCCTCCATATTTATGTATGAGTAACTGTAAACTCTTGAGAAAGTGAAACTTTTTTCTCGTGTATTTTGTGTGTGTGTTGTTTTTTTATTTTAATCTTTCCGATTTATATTGCGCCTCACCCAAGGCGCTCCTCGCAGCTGCCCAATCCCAATCCCAATCCCAGTCACATTCACATGGCCACCGCCGTCCGATGCTCGTCATCGATATATCGATATAGGTGTATATATATATATATACTGAGTGAGTCGCCCCGCTTTGTCTGCCTGGTGGCTTGACTTTATCGCAAGGCATAAATCGAGCCAAAAACGGATATGGCCAGCATTAAGAAAAACATCTGAAAAAAGCGAAAAGCCAGCCAAAGTCGAGCAGAGCCGAACCCAAAGTCGCCGGCACTTTCTTCGACTCGTTTGAATGCACCGGGAAAAATAATCACCACTGAATCATTTTCAGATATTTGCTATGTATATTATTAAAATTATAGCATTTACTTTTAGATTTTACGGTTTTGCAGATTTTTTCAGATTAAAGAGAAAGAAAAGTATTAGAATTTTGTTAGCTAAATTTTGTATTTACATGTATAGTATACAAGGATTTAGTTTTAAATTGGGTGATTTAATTCTATTAATTTTAAATAAAGTTCAGATATGCAATATTTAAGTATTTTCACCATTTTAACATTACTATTTTTAACAATATGAATTGAGTTTGAAATGAAATTAGGATTAAGATTATATTTTAGTCCTAACAAAATATTTATTTTAATTTGCCAAAAATGTTTTTCCATTTTATACTTGTATGTTTTTAAAAGCTATATTATTTGTGATTAATGTAACATTTTTTGTTTCCAATATGCCTACAAAATATATATAAAATGTACCAAAATTAATTAATTATCTCCTCTTGGGTAATTTTTCTCTCTCTATGCCATTGCAAGCTTAGAAATGTTGGAAATTGAAAATCGAAAGAGCCGAATCGAGTGGATTGAAGTGCAGCAACAACAACAATAACAACAACAACAACAACAGCATCAGTAACTGGAACCTGCCAACCGGTATCGATATAAAAATAGTTCGGCTCGGACTTAAAGCGCGTGGCAGCCACAGGCAACAGTTACTGTCACAGACATGGCTAAAACCACAAGATCGGGGCAAAGAGTCGAACAGAATTTGACTTTAATTAATTGTCAGTGGGTTGGGCTAGATATTTTTTGGTGAATGAATGGCTGGGATGGGCCGGGATGGCTTCGACGAATGGATGGCACAACCATATCGATGGCAGCTCATCGCGTTCGGATGGATAAATAATTTGGGTCTCGAGTGGAGGAGAAAGGCTTGACCCACATCAGGTGGTTCAGGCAGTGGGGCGAACCCTACAATAACTTCTAATTGAGATATTTAGTGTTGCTCCAAATCACATACATACCTTATATATGGACAATTTCGTGACACGATCGGGGTTGGCCCAATCAGCAACAAAAAGTGAGCATAAAATTGACTTTTATGCCTGCTTTTCTAGCCGCCGAAAGTCTAATCATTATGGGACAGAAGAAGACACAATAACAATGGCGAAGACAATCCGAAGAGAGTCTCCGACGACGATGATCATGACGGCCGAAAGCCATAAGAAAAATAATCGTAAAAGTGAGAGTTTCCACTTCATAATCAGTTTTTGACTGCGACTTGCCATTCGGTTGGTCTTTCTTTTTTATCTATCTCTATCTTTTCCCTTCTACAATAGATTTGTGGGCAAAAAAAAATCTGCCGAATCATGAAATGCAAATATCTTGCGCCTGTTTTTGGTTGGCCACTGCCACGCCTACATTGTGTAATAGCCAAAAGATCACGGATCAGGAAAGGCCACCAAAAAACGAAAGCTCGAAAGATTTTTTTCGGGGCGGGGGGGAACAAAAAATAAGAGAAAAAGGGGGGCGTGGCCGAAATCATATTAATTGCTCAGGTTTCACTTTCAAGGCACTTCAACTTCGTTTCATTACGAAAATTTGTCATTATCGTAATTATGATCGGAGCGAGGAAGCATTTCACTTTCGTTCACCGCCGTTTTGTTCTTTTGTTGTGGCCCAAACGAGGCGGCCTAAAGCGCTCTCCATTAAACGGGTTTGGTTCCTCTGTTGACAATATAAAAGCAGCAGGCCGACACAACTTTCACACATCTGCCGCAGCATTGTGCGAAAAGTTGTAAATGCCACTTGAAAATGACACTTTTACTGCCCCTTTTGGCCCAGGCCCAAACCCAGGCCCAAACCCAGTCAGGGCCAGATTCGTTTCGCTCCAGCTCGGCTAGTGCTTGTATTATTCAATGTCAGCATTAACTTATGAACATGTCCAGCCCACAACCAAGTTGCAACACTTTCACACACACCGTGCACCTGGCCTGGCAGTCTTTGGCCACCCTCCGCCTCCAAGTCCGAGTCCAGTGAAATGGCCAGCCAAATCCGTAAAGTGTCCATTGACCCAAGTCTCGAAACCACCGAGCCACTGGACCACCGCTGAACCGCCAAATGGCAACTGCCAACTGTCGACCACAAAACCGGAAAAGCTCTCGGAGCTGGGCCATTTGGATTAGACTATATAGACCAACAAACTGCACTACACTGCCAGCTCATACCTGATTTTCAGACCACAAAAGGCTCTCTCAAAGGCATCTGCTGCTAGATTATAAACAACCAAATGAAAACAAAATAAAAACAAAACAAAAAAGAAGTCAGAGTTCTAGATACATTTCCACTATTGTGTTTTTGGCCGTGGAAAATAATTATTTTGTTGTCCTGGAAGACATCCTTTTCCCCCCTTTTTGTGGGGCAAAAACCAACCAAAATACAGAAAAGTTTTCCAATTACAAAAGACATGTACTTCTGTCTCGGTTTTCAATTATTTTGGATAGTTTTCCTTGAAGGTTTAATTATGGTTTTCTAGTTTGTTCTATTTAACAATTAAATAAATTTAAATTCCGCCCTGTCTGAAAATATCGATAATTTCGATGTTGAAGACTTGGTTCAAGACTTGGAAAAGAAAGTGTTAGTAGCGAAATTTCTCCACAAAGCTTTTAGTACATTTTTTTGGTAGCTTTCGATCGTAGCTTAAAGATACATTTTGAAAAAAAGTTCACGATCAAGGTTTCACTCCAAGGTCAAGATCGTTTTAAAGCTCAAGGTGAAGTTTGAAGAAAGTTTTAGCCATATTTGAAAGAATACTTTGCGGTGGAAATTAAAAAAGTAGGAAACAATATTTTAACTTTCCGATTGAAAGTATGCTAAAAATATAATTTAAGTACTTCGATTTGTTGTTACCATAAAGCGCTTAAACATTGCGTGATTTCATTTTAATTTATGTATATTGCTTGGATAAATATGTCTAAAAATATAAGCCGAGTGATTTATTAGTATGAACAGTAATTATTTATGTTGTGTTTAATTTATGGGTTTTAAATAGTTTTATTATTTATTTGATTTTGTAGCATAACAAATGTTATGATCCATGTAAACACTGCTATAATCCCTGAGAATATCATAATATATATTCCCAAAATCGATTGATCTGAAGATTTTTGGTTTAATTTTCCTTGTTTCAGATACTTTCCCTTTTTTTTTTGGAAGTAACATCCCATTTGTGACACGATTGTTTGTCGGGATTGACTCCGTTTTCACTGTCTTCCCAGCCATGTGATTGACAATTGGGAGTGACTTTGCGTGTTCCTCCGAGTGCGTCTGGACAATAGCAATTGATTCAAGGCGTGACACCGTCGTCGTCGGTGAGTTTCACTTGGCAAACAAACCCAAAAATAATAAAGAGTTAATTGAGTATGTGAGCTGCTGCTGCGGCAGAACTTTGGATGCTAAACAAATCAGACAACAAAATAAATGCTGGCCCCAATGAGCGTAGAAAAGTGCTCAAAGAGCAGCCACAGCGACACATTAATTGCTGACGTATTTTTTGGCCCGAAGAAAGCCGGGCTAAAAAAAGAGGTAAAGAGCTGAAGCCGAGTCAATGGCATTCGTCTACGTGCCGGAGCATACAGCATCCAGCGGATCGGAGCAAACTGAGCCAAACTGGGTCATATTCATAAGTAAAGCACCCATCATTGGACCCCGTTAAGTGCCGTTTTGGCCGCTTTGCCGAGCGGCAACTGCAGTTACTTAGGCCCAATTGCGTCGGGCCCATCTCGAACTTTCTTTGGCAAAAACAAAAAAAAAAAAAGTGTTGTCTGGCAGGTGTTGGAAATATTAAAATACAAGTGCCCATTGTTGCCCATCTCTGAACTGAATGAGTCCAAAATGCGCGTAGCTAAATGTTTGTTTATTTTTTAGCAAATCGCTTTTGTTCGTATTCTTCTGGCCTGGAGACGCCGAAGAAAGTGCAGTGAAATTATAAAGATTACCCAGAAGCACATAAAGAAAGATGTGAAATAAGTGGGTGAAATTTTTAGAAAACATTTTCAGCGTTCGATTTTTTCGGGCTGATAGCAGCGGCATCCGAAAGAATGAACCGAAATTAAATGAAAGTTTGTAGATGCAAATTGCTCAGCCGGCGGCAGACAACGAGGCGTATGAGTGATGCTCTCGAGGGCTGTTCAGCTGAGTTGCGTATGCAAATTGAAAGGGAAAAGTATAAAGAGTTAGAAAAGACAGAAAAAGAAAAGAAATGAAAAGAAAAAGAGAGTCGTGGTGTTAAGTATTTTTCGTTCATGTTTGAATTATTATTTGATTCTTTGATTTAGCAGCATTTGATTGGGCTTTCCCGGGCGGTAAAGTGGGAAGGCCCAGATAGTTTGACAGATACAGATAGAGGTAGGTACAGTAGCAGAAACAGAAATAGATACAGATACAGATACAGATGAAGAGAGATAGAGATAGACAGATGGCGGAGATGAAAGATAGACACAGTTAAATGACAGGCGAGGCGAGGCAAGGCGACTGGCTTTGATCGATGGACGCGACTAGTTGGTTTGCAAACGTTTTGAGTCCATAAATCAAAGTTGCAGCCGGGAAACTGCACAGATACAGATACAGATACAGATAGATAGATAGTGGAAAAGAGCGTGTGGAGTGGTGAAGATTATTTTCGGTTGTTGATGAAAGGTGGTGTGGTTGGTGTTTGTGTTGTGTGTTTGTTATTTTTTTTTTTTTAGTTTTTGTCTAATGTGGAAGGCACTTGGTTCGTCTCTCGTACGCGTTCTCGTTCAAGTTCAATAAATTAAAATAAATAATTTATAAGTAAATATAGATATAGGTCATCATTTTCAGCGAATGTTTTCCCTCTCCTTCCGGTCCTTCGAAAAGTGCGTGGATTATTTACCGCCTGGCCTGCTTGTATCCCTGGTAGGCGATGGTCTGGGCCACTGGGGAGCTGTAGGCACCATGGGTGTCCCAGCCGGAGCTGCCGCCCGAGGACCAGCCAGCGTTGGAGGAGCCACCGCCCGAGGACCAGCCAGCAGAGGAGCCGCTGGAAGAGGCGCCACCGGCGTTCTTGCCACCGAACAGACCACCCAGACCGCCGAGCAGACCGCCAGCGCCGCCGCCGGAGCCGCCGATGCGTCCCAGACCGCTGGAGGCACCAGCAGCCAGAGCCAGGAAGAAGGCAATCACGGACACAACCAGAGCCTTCTTGGCCAGGAAGAGCAGACCGAAGATGGAGCCCACACCGAGAACGGCGATTTTGGCACCAACTCCCAGCAGGATGGGCAGGAACTTCTTCAGCAGCTTCTTCTTGCGGGTACGGGACTCAACCACGAGCTCGCGGAGATCGGCCTTGATGTCATCGGGAATGGCACGGGCCACGCTGCGAGCGGCATTGGCGAAGTTGAAGTTCAGGGAGCGTTCGGCGAAGAAGCTCTTGGCGTTGTCCATGAAGTAGTTGCCCATCTCGGCGGTGCGGGCCTCCACGGTGGGAGCGGCCTCAACAGCCACAGCATTGTCCAGAGACTTGCCCTGACGTCCTTCATTGGATTTCACCAGGGAAACACCGCCGAAGAGCTCGATCTGGGGATTGTCGAACACGGACTTGGCCTTGCGGAAGAGCTGAGGGGTAGAGGAGGGATTAATTAAAAGGGGTTTCCAAGGGGGGAGTTTTTTTAATGCTATTTAAATTATATTTTCTATTCTATAAATTAAAAAAAAAATAAGGTTGATTAAAGTTTTCCATTATTTTTTAAAAGTTCAAGGAACTGTTTTTTGTAGTTGAGAAGTAAAGAAAGGACTTTAAGGATTTTAAAAGCTTGATTGCTGTACTTGATTTTTCACTTAAAGCCATTTTTAAATATTCATCAAAGAGTGTGAAATAATATTTAGTTTTGGTTGAAATAGTTTGTGAAAACGATTACAAAATATCTTGAAGTTGATGTGCGTGATTAAAAGTGGTTTTCGCACTTCCTGTTAAGTTGTTAAAAGCGGCTGTTAAACTGTTAACAATTAATGCTTTTCCGTTGTGAACTTTTATGGTGCAATATTTTTTTTGTATCTTTGAAATATTCGTAGCTCAACAGGAAGTTGTGAGAACAACACTTTCACTTGGCCAAGATCCTTGGGGCTTGGAATCACATATATAGAATGCTTTAGCACTGCACCAATGTGTTGAGAGTTATATATATATATATATATATATTGTATCTTATGATTTCACTTTCACTGTTCATGTTCTTTTCTTTGTCTGTATTTGTAACTGTGTTAGTTGAGTAATCCTTGGGCTTAGCTAATCCGTACCGTGAGCTGCAGACACGAGATGGAATCGGCCTCGAGGCACTGGGCAAAAGCGCCCGACTGCTCCTCGGTGGCGGCCTTGACGGGATCGGCAGAGATGCCTGCTGCCAGGAGCAGGACGCAAGCGGTGGCTACGAAGAACTTCATGATGGAAGCGATTGCTAGATTTGAATGTGAGCTGCTGCGACTGAATTCCTTGGGCACCACCGAAATCACTGGTGTGTTCATTCGAATGGAACAAGCTGCGGTTTGATAACTTTTCGCCGCTGTCAGGCTGTTTTTAAAGAGTTTCCAACGTAGCGATCGCCTCGCAGCGGCATAACGTAAAATTATGTAAAAAGTGCACACACAGGGCCGAAAAAATAAAGAGGGCTCTTCCACACACGTGTCTTCTCTCTCCGAAGACCCATCTCTTTCTTCTTTCTTCTCGTGCCGGTGGTTTGTCTCTGTCTCTGTCTCAGTCTGTCTCTGTCTTCTGCCGGCGCAGCAGCTTCCAAGCTTCGAAGCTTGCAAGCTTAGAAGACGCATTAGGCAAGCGCAGGCAGCGACTTTTGTCTGCTTCCGCATTAAAGAAAGTCGCTGCCGCAGAGCAGCTGCCGCGCAGTCGCCGTCGGCAGAGGCAGCAGGCAGCAGGGCTCTGCGAGAGCGCGAGAAAGTTGCGCAGAGCAGAGCAGAGCAGAGCAGAGCAGAGCCGAGCAGAGAGTTTAAGCCAAGGTTGTCGGTCTGCTCTCCAATACACTGAGCCAGAAGACTCGTCTGCTCCGAAAGCAGAAAGCATCTTCCCACAGAAAAACAACAATCCGAGAGATACATAGTTGCTTCTGGAGCCTCACGGATTACAACACATGAGGTGATAAACAGGTGCTGGTGCCCGGCTTAACCCTTGGAAGATCCCCACTCCCCCCCCCTCTCTTCACCACCCTCTTGGCCAAAGATATGTATGCCATATATAGATATTCTTCTGGCTTTTTTGTTTTTTTGTTAATTTTTTCGAACGCCTTTGCTTTTGTTTTTGTGCTTTTTTCGGCTCTGGGCCGCAAGAAATGAAAGTTGTGTGTCTCGCATTTTCATACTACTGTTATTTCTGGCCCCTGGTCTGTATGTCATCTTCATTTTGACGGCCCCCCTCCCTTACCCCCCTTCCCCTCTTCTTATATATATAGTAAAGTATAGTTTAGTTTATCGCATGTGCGCGCCTTGAAATTACTTTTCATTTTCGTGACTTTGTCTGGTTTTATTACGCAACATAAAGTGTGATATACGGCTGCAGTTATGTAACTGGGGCATTGGGCATATATATATATAGCTCAAAAAGGATTCATAACGATTAGGATCTATCGCCCGATAGGCACGTCCTGGTTGTTGGCCCTCTCATCGCATCTCCACTCCACTCCAGGCAGGTGAAAACCCGCCTCCGGGTGGGCATAATCAGAAGAAACTGCCTGACTCGGCAATTGTGACACATTAGTCAACAATTTGAGCTTAGCAAAAGTGCAAATAACAGCGCGCTTCAATTGCTCAAGTGAAATGAAAGAGAAATTACACGAAAAGCTAACAAAAACGGATGCGCACAAGATGCCAAGATACATTGAGATGATGGCCGGCGGGATGCACTGAGAAAAATGGTATGACATGTTTTATAACCAAAAAGGGGGAGGTTTTAAAACCTTTGTAATATGAAAGTGTTTATTTTTTTGGGTACTTATTTATTTCGAATTTTTTTTAATATTTTAAAATAACTTAAAATCTAAAATACTGAAAGTCCTTAAAGACCACCAAAACAATTCATAAATTTGGTAGCTTACAAATAAACCAATCATTAAAATAGGCTTAAATAATTAATTGATACAAATAAAATTTAAAACTTTTATTAACATATTTTAAAATCTATTGTAGTGATAATTTCATATGATTGTTAAATGACTTTCATACAAATTTTATTTTAAATCAACAAGCAATGCTTTTTTGAGAGCAAGATATTTTTAAATATGAACATATTTATTTTGCTAATTTCAAATACATAATAGGCATAGAAATCACTCTATTTTTTGCAGTGCCTGCTTGGATGGATGGTTGGTTTCTGGGAAAGATGCGAGCTCCCGTTTCAAGGTGAATGTTTGCCACTGACGACATCCGACACTATCAGACGGATCTGCAGCGGTGCCTATGGCTTACGAAATCCCTGAATCATCCGCATAATGGGTGCCAAATTTTCGATGGGCGATGGGGCGTATGTGTAATTTGCTACCACAATTAAATCAGCTTTCAGTTCAGCCGTGTGACGTCAATCTGTTGGCCCGTAAAAGGCGGTAAAAGTGTAAACCCCCAACCGGAGCATTTCGTAACGCAAAATGGGTGCAGCAGCAGCAACAGCAGCATCCATCCGATGGGAGAGAAAATCGAAACACCAGCGATGTGATCTTCAAGCTGAAATTCCGTTTTCGATTTTCACCAGCAAATCGGCACACATTCGAATGCAAATGGGTTCAGCGTGCTGGAGACGAAGCGTGCAAATACAAAATGCCGCTGCACATATCCGTTTTTTACGGCTCAACTTATGTTGGTTCACGCGCCGAGTGCCAACGCCTCCTCCATCCATTGCCATTTCCATTCCATCTGGCCATTTGCAGGTGGCATGTGCCAGCTTCCAAACTACCAAACTGCCAAACGGCCAAATGGCCAAGAGCATGGCCAACAGGCATTGGCCATTCATGCGAAAAACCAACCCGTCCAAGGCGTCCAAGTCCAAGTCGTCCAAGTATCCAATGTGTGCGCTTTTTATGAATGAATTTCGCTCGTAGTTGGATGTAGTTGCTGTTGCCGTTGCTGTTGCTGTTGCTCATGTTGCTGCTGTGTTTGGGGTGTTGCTGCTGTTGCTACTACTGCTGCTGTTGATGTTATTGTTTATGGCTGTCGCAGAGCAGGGTAAACAAATCGACAAGTGTCTCGAAACTCTCGGGGAACAAAAAAAAGAAAAAAACATATTACATAAGCAACTGACCCAATGGACGCCAAACAGTTTTGGCCATTAAAATGCACAGTTGTCTTTGCTGTTGCCCATATTTACATTTAATTTGCGAAAACATAAAGGTCAATAGGATATCCCCTCGCAAGCGGTTTTTAGGCCCTGGTCTTGTCCTATGTCCTTTTTTTTATGAGTGGCTATGGTTTTTGTTTTGAAATTGTTTTGTATAGTTTTTAAGTTCTGCTTAGCAACCACATTTCAAATAGGCATAAAAATGTCAAGGGCTATTCATAAATAAAAATGGCAAAATCAAAAGCCCTTTGAAAGGTCAAATTTAAATTATTAAATTTCTCTGAATTTATTTTAATTAAATCAGTTTTTAGTTGGTAGTTTCACGTAGTTTTTGTATCTTTTAAATCTTCATGATATTTCAATGTTAGAAACAATTTGATCAAAGAAAATAATAGATTCCTAAAATATTAACTAAAAAGTAATAGTTAAATCTTAACTTGGGTAAACATTTATTTTTTATAAAATAAATAAAAGAGATTCAGCACAAATGATTATTCCAATATTCGACTGGATTTAGTTTTCCATTGAAATGGATTTTCTCCTGTTAAAATTTCCTTACTTCCCACAAATAATCGAAAAGCGTAAAAAATTATAGTATTCCCCATATTGATACTACATTTTCCGTTGATATTGATTTTCTCCTGTTGAAATTCCGTACTTTCCCACAAATAATCGAAATGCCTTAAGAAAGTTGACCACGCGCATCCGAAATTGTTGTCCAAATCTAAATAATTACACTACGTATTAGGCCAATTTCTGAGTGTGCACCGACCAGCAGCAGATCGAAGATCTTGTGGCTCATTCATGGTTGATTATTTTGAGGCCGGCGGAGATATCATCGTCTGTTCTCACTTTCATTTTGCTTGACATCAATTTTGGGCCCAAGACTCATTAGTCGAACGACGACGACGATGATGGTTGAGTCCCAAGTCCCAAAACAGAGACCATTTTACGGTATTATTTATCAGCTGGGGCCCTTTTTCTCCTTCTAGCCATTTGAATTAAATTAAAGCCAAATGGCTTAGCCGTGAAAGTTTTTTTCCATTTTTATTTGGTCGGGCTAATTTGCATAAGCGCCGAAAGCATCTGAGGGCGTGCATTACGGAATTCTCTACCCAAAATCTGAGCTCCGATCGTCCAAATTTTGATATCTTAACGGTGTAGTTAATGTACCGTGCCCAATCAACGGATTGCGGGGCAAAAGTTTCGACCAATTGGTAGCACAATTTCACATTGTTTGCCAACATCTTTTTTTCCACTTGCCTCGTATTTTGCCAATCAATTGCCACTTTGTGGGTGTGTTTGCATTGACAGAGCTAAAAAATTCATTTGTTGATTTTACATTTCGATTTTGTTTTTGTTTTTGTTTCGGTATTTTGTTGTTTTGTATCTTTTGTCTGCCATGGTCATGCAAAAAGAATTTGGCGGGTAGGTGTGCGTATGGCTTTTATTGTACAGCAACAGGAAAAAGCAAAAAAAAAACATATATATATAAATAAAACCAGAATGGACAACAACAGAAGCATCGGAGGGCACCATCATCAGCGGCAAAAATTTAATGAATAAATAACAAAAATGTTTCGGTGAAAGTCGTGGTCAGAAGTAAGCCATTTACACACAGCAGCCGTAGCAACAGATAAATACACCCTTTGCCGTTGCCAATATACTTGTATATATATATGATACCCGATATATTTGCTGAATGATGTCAAGGAACGAAGGAAAGTGAAAAGCGATGATGCAAGCGAAAGAAAACCGGAAATGCATGACAGGATTTAAGGAGCAACTTTATTTAACCCCAAGTCGGAGCATTAATTAAATTCCCTGATTCAAATCGCTGCTGCATATTTTAATAAGTAAAAGTAAAGTTAACAAGAAACCCAAAAGACAAAAAACACTCCCTAAAAATAAACCGGCAGCGGCGGTGGAGACCAGAGATTTCACAAAACCATAAAAATGTCAAGTTAATAGAACACATTTTCCCTTTTACGGCCATTTGAATTAATACGAAATTTGCATAATAATACCGGATAATGTCCACTAACTGACTGAGGCTCTTCGAAAGAAAAAGAATTTGCGGTATTTGGGTTAAATATTAATTTACATGTGAATCGGGCGACTCAGCTCAGCTGATGAGATGGGATTCAATGAGATGGGATGGGATGCCTCGGCGCAGCATCATTGAAAAGTGAAATTTTCGTGGCAGCAACTAAAATGTAGGCTGCGTGACACTTTCAGTCAGTCAGTTGACTTGACTTGGCTTGGTCATTTTCCAAGCTCATCGAACGACGATTAATCAGCTAATTTCTTTATGAACTTTCATTTATGCAGTGGACTGGAGACGAGTGGAGCTGTCCAGCTCTCCGGCATTCACACACGTCGTTGTCATCATCATAATCATCATCTCTCTCCATCATCAACATCATCATCGGAGCCGTGCCCATAAACTCTTTGAGCTTTTATTGTCAACTATGTCCGACTGTGGATGTGGATGCTAGTAAAAATCAAAGCGAACCGTTTAGAAAATCAATTCCGGAGCAACAGCGGAAATTCGCCGCGGTCTTATATAAAAATAATAAAAAAAAACCCCAAGTTGCTCAGATCATATACGAATTGTAAAACAACAAAAATTAGCTTTTATGAACTTATTTTATAATTTAATTACAGGCGGCAGACGCAGTCCAGTCCAAGCCAAGCCAAGCTCAGCTCAAGTCGGGCTCGTAAAATGCCGTTGAAAAGGGAAAGTTACCAGAAGAGCGATCCATCCGTCCGTCCAACAACAAAAGAGCAGCAGCTCGGCGGCAGAAGAAGCAGCCACCAGAGAAGCCGAAGTAGATACAGCAATTAGGTAACAGTGTTGGACAGTCTGGCCATTTCCAAGCCATCTTAAAAAGGCCAAATAAAGAACAATGCGCAAAAACTATGGTGCACTCATATTTTAGTATTTTCTTAATTTAAATAAAAATAAGTTAATTATGAAGAATTCCAGAAATTGAGCAATACCAAAAATAACTACCAAAATAGATATTATTTTATTTATTATTTGTTAAGTAAATAATACTATTATTTCTTCGCATACTTTCTAACATATTTTGTAAACTTTTTATCTTAAATTTGTATTATGGTGTATTTTTGTTGGTGCTTTTTGGCTCTAATTTAATTCATTTATTTTAATAATAATAATTTATATATCCCAAGTAAAACTTTAAATAAGACATATGCAAGACATATGTAGAAAAAGAATTTACTTTTAATTATTATTTGCTTAATGAATTATGATTTTTTGTATCTTTTCGGTTCCGTTTTATTACCAAATATTTTTAGCTTTTCTTAGCCACCTTTAGCGGCATAAAGTTGGCTACACTATTGGGCCGGGGTACAAGGTTCGAAGTTGTTGCGAGGGGCATAAAGAAAAGGTGGAGAGGGGGGTACTGAGGTAAAGCAAGTTGCTCTTGGCCACATTTTAAGGTAGAGGCAGAGGTAGATGTATCCCTGCCGGCCGCTTAACGGGTTTTGGCCGTTCAAGTGCTACGGCTTTAATGGTATTGTGTAACAGAACGCACCGTGGCCAAGACGAACATTTTTTTGTTTTGTTTTTTTTGGGGTCTGTCATGGCCGTAATTTGTTGTTACTGTTTTCGCCCATGGCTCTTTAGGTGGTCGAAAGAACCGTTGCCGCTGCCAAAATACAGTGAAAGTTGGCCCCGCATTATGCAAATTCAATCCGTTTGCTGCTGGCCAAGTTAGTCTGTGATTCGGTGTACCAGATTCCACAGAAAACAAAAGTTCGGTCGCAATCTCAATCGGAGATCAGCAGAATATCCCGCTGAAGAGTATCTGAACTCTGATATCCGGTATCTGGCGACTTCATCGATAACACTCCAAGAAAGTGGACTGACAAATGATGACACCGCCGACAAAAAGGAGGAAATGCTATGGTTATTGAATATTGGAGAAACGAATTACTAATGCTCTTTTCTGGTAAATTTATGGGGGAGAATTTATGGTTTATATATATTAATTTCATTATATTTTATACCTACCATTATTTGTAAATGTAAATTTATACGAGAAAGGAATTATGTATGTGTATCCCAAATATCGTTCATGTCGTTTTTTTTACCCACAGAATTTATATATAATTAATGAGTTCGCTTTTCATTCTATTAATTCAGGGCACACAAAAATTCTCAAGATATTAGAAAAGCTTTTTTTAATTATATTTTTCTTGCTTGTTTCTTAGCTAAGCTAGATACAATAACGAAGCTAAATTATAAGAAGGTATTCAGACTGAAATTTGTATTTATTGTTATTTTTCTGATAACCCAAAAAAATGATAAATAAATATTTGCCGTTGAATTTATCTCTACCAGAAAAATTTCGAATTAAATCCTCAGTATCAAATAAATAATTGATATCTGATGAGAGAAAATCCAAGACTAAGCCATCAGCATCAACAAGTTTGATTCCTTTTTTTTTTGTGAATTTATATAAAATAACCAAAAGCCATTGGAAACAGTAAAAAAACAGTCCAAAAAAGTGTTTCACAAAAAATCTAGATTACCAAAATCTATAAATAAATTTTCTTATGTCAAAATATAATAGTATTACTGAAAAAAGCCTAATGCATTATATCATTATTCCCCAATTTTTTACTTTTTCAACTAATTATCAAAATATTTTCGGCAATTTATAAGCCTAAATATCGAAAAACTATATTGCTCGATGCCAGGGTATGGAAACACAAACCACGACGCATCGGACATGTGTAGGTTGCCTTCTGCTGATGCTGATGCTGTTTTTATGTTGCTGTGATGCTGATGGCAACACAATACGAGCTCGGCTCAAATAAACTTTCACCGATTTCATAAACCGAAGAGCAGCATCCCAGGCAGCAGCAGCAGCAGCAGCAACTCAACTCTTTACTCTTCAATCGCAGTCTCGAGTGGCAGTGCACTCCATTCTTCGATTGCAGGCGAGACAAAAACAACTTGTGATTGCATGATGGATAAATTATTAAATTATTTAAATGCTACACAAGAACCAAGGAAAGTACAGAGTCAGTCAATCAGTTCCAGCCCCGGTAGGCCAATGGTTGATATCCTGCGGAGCGTCGTCTCCGTTTGTGATGGTGTCCATGTCCCTCGCCGGTCACATATGAAATGCTGTGACTTGTCTCTCCTCCCTGTTGGGCCGCTGTCTTTAGGCCTACGATTCCGGCCATCATTAGGGCCATCAGGGCCACGCCCAGCGCCTTCATGGCCAGTGCGGCAATGCCGCCCAATCCCATCACAGCCATCATTTTGCCGAACATCAGAGCCATGGCCAAGAGCATGCCTTGGCCCTTGTCCTTTTTGCGCGCTTCTGAAAACAATCAAAAATTCATTTATGACCAACTGACTTCGAAATGGCTGCAGTTCAATGCTGACTTATTCGATTTTGATACTTTTGGGGGTTTCATGGAATCCATGGAAATTCCTTGACATAAATCTCTTTTTATAATCTTTGCGACAGATGTTTAAGTTTGAAATATTATTAATGGTTCAATAATTATTCAAAGATATAAATCACAGAACACTGGAATGGTTTCCGAAGAATAATATTTCAAAGAATTAAAAAATAAAAAAATACATTTACGTCTAAGAAAATTCTGCAGTGCGGGTAATATCAATATTTATATTATTATTGAGGTTTTGTATTTACGGCACAAGAACCTCTACTTTACAAAAATGCATTTAAAAATTATAAACTGTCAGTATTTATGCGAGTTATTTATAATATTCAAAGCCTTTTTAAATAATTTAATATGTATTCTTGTTTTGTAACTATTTAATTCAATTTGTCAATATTTACATAAACAAATTTAAAGTGACGATTATATCTTTTCTGATTTCAATTGTTGTAGAAAATATATTTCGCTGAGATATTTGTTTTTAATGTCGAAAGATTTCCATATGTGAGATTGACAAAATAGGTATTTACACATTTTAATTTAATTTTAAAATAGTAAAAAAATAACAGCTTTTATTTAGGTTTTTCTTAAGCTTTGCATTAATTTTTCAATTTAATTTTTTAATCTAATTTTATTCTGTTTATTTTATTTTAATGAAATCACTTGATTTGCGAACTCAACCCACCTGAAACTTGCGCCTCGTTTTCATCCTCAAGTAAGTCGGCCAACTTGACATTGACCTCGTGGGTTCGCAGATAGTAGGACATACTGTCCAGCAGGCTCTGATCCTGTTCCTCTTCGACCAGGGAGTTATTCTGGATGGGAACTATCTCCAGACCCCGCACCACCACCAAAGGCTTTTCGCTGCGGTTTAAATTCCTCATGACATTCCTCAACGTCCGTTCACCGCGACAGAACAGAGTGGACCCGGTCACATCCTGGTCACAGTTTTCCGCATGGACACGGATAACCGAAAAGAGCAACAGACTGAGCAGCGGAAAAATGCGGAACATGTTGCCAAAACGCTTCAAGTTCAACTAAAAGCCTTGACAATTACCTGGTCATATTTTATAGCCCACATTGTCCAACAGAGGCAATCAAGCATCCCCTGGCCGAATTGTCGCAATTGTGGAAATTAAAACAATGGCTGTGGAAATGCTACTGCAAAAGAAAGAAAAATGCTTTCGGTTCGCGTTTCTCTGGCTTTGGCTTTGGCCCTGGCCGTGCAATTTTCTTCTTCACTAACCGTTGCGATTTTTCCAATTTTCAACGGTCAGTTGGTCGGACAGCCGTGGGATTCGCTTGGTTGCCTCCCTTTCCAACTTGGTTGGAAACTCCTCGGTTCTCCTCCAAATTATACAAATTAGAAGTGCTGCGTTCCTTTAATGTTCGCACTCCCATGTTCTGTAGTCCGCACTTCACACGACTCCAATTCCGATTCTTTGGGGCGGCACAAACAACTTCATTTGCCTACTAACTGGGCTAACTGAATGGGCGAGCGTGTAAGCCCGAAAAAAGCGAAAGTTACCCCGCCCGAAAGATGAGTGAGTGATGAAGACGTTTAGTGGCAATTTACGTTGGCCAGCTCATGCAATGGTAATAAAAATGGGTCGACGGACCGTGGAAAGGGGTTACACGAGGCCATTACTAAATTAGCAATCGAAAGTAAAGCCAAAACGTTTAAATTTACTAGTTTAAAGTCGTTAATAATATTAAATTACAAATAATTAAAAAGTAGTAACAATTATTATATTTAGGAAAGATAATTTTTTAATAACATTCGCGTGTTTGAATCAATCGGTTTTAGTGCTTTATAGTTTTGTAAGTTATTCTTATAATTTAAATAATTTAATTATATTCGGGTCTAATATAGGGGAATTTATAATGGATAATAAATTAAAAAATCGTATTAATTATATAACTTAAGTTGTTGTCAATTTGTAGTATATTGTCTACTGAATACAAATATAGTTTAGACCAAAATATATACCAAATACAACCATTCTGAAATTGAAATAGAGTGCATCTTGAGGTGTCATAATACAATTAGAGTCACTGTTAACCGTCTTCTATGGATTTCATAAGCAGTTTGTTCAGTTTTTTGGGTATTTTGTAATACCAGCTAAACTTATTAATCAAGTTATCGTGACTGGGGTCCATTGGGCGAGCAAAAGAAATCAACTCCATCAAAATCCCGCTTCGGTCGTCATTATCGCCATTTCACTACCATCCATCGAAGCTGCTGATGTTTACGATGATGTCGATGATAATGACGATGATGATGATGACGATGATGATCGACCGCGCTCCAAAAGCAATAACTTTCACTCTCAATGTATTAATTTTTATATTTATCATATTGTTGTCCAGCACAAACAAACCGCACACATTTTCTGAAAATTTTGAAACCTCGAAAAGGGGGGAAAAAACAAAATTAAATACATCGCCGCAGAGGCAACACAAAAAAATACACAATAAGAAAAAAAGAGCCGAAACCGAAACCAAAAATTGATCTGAACTCGTTACGTTTGCCTTGTGTCTCGGTGTCGGCAATAAAAAGAAAGTATCTCCCCCTGGCAGCAGATCATCAGCCCCAGCCCCAGCTCCATCTTCATCTCTATATGTATATGTATCTGTATCTGTAGCTCGTATCTCGTATCTCGGATGGCAGAGTAAAAGCAGACAAAGTTCGATTCGTTTCATTTGAGTGGGGCCTTTGTGACCGCTGCTTGGCCCAGCGTGAATCTGATTTTGAATCGAATCCCAGCCTCTGTCTTTACATCTATCGCAACTTGTTATAATTGATTGTTGTGCAGCATCATCATCATAGTCATCATCATCATCAACATCTCGTGGTTGTCGTTCATTACAAGAATCCCATTTACCGCACATTCAATTTGGTCCACAATGAAATGTGCAATGTGCAATGTGCATTGGGGATTGTGGATTATGCATTGTGCCACCTGGAATCGAGTTGATTGAATGAGACAGCATTTGTGGGCGTGGGCAGGTGTGAGGGTGCTTGTCTAATGGCAAGTTAATAGATACTCCGGAACGGATTGCTGTCGGTAATGAGAGATCACAGGAGATTTTTTTCTGCCTCAAACTAATATGGTAGCGGAACAAAAGAAACACAATTCACAATCATTTTGAAAGGCTTAAATTGGATTGTAACTTCCTAAAAACAAAAACAACCAAAAATCTAAAAATAGATACAATTCAATTTTGTTTTCCGAATTTTACAGAAATTGGGTATTAGGTTGACATTTTCAAATGATTTCTGTGATTGTTTTGTGGTTTCTAATATACTCGTAGATACAGTCAAAGATCTGATAGTGTTTTTATCAATTATTAAATGATTCAAAATAAATGAGTGCGTATACGTAATATAATACATAATATAATAAAATGCGTATACGTTATAAAATTATTCTTTTCCAACGTTTTAATTGTAAAAGAAAACAGTACCCAATATCTTTTATATATTTGTATTTAATACATTTTGTATTATTAATGTATTTTGTATATACCTGAAATCTCTTAGAATATTTCTATTAATTTTAGTTAATTATTTGAATTTTTCAAAATTATTTTTTATTAGTAAGTTTACTTTCCAAAACACTATCCCTTATTTTGAGGCCCCACTGTTTATCCCAAATCCTAAAAGGCTGCCACAAATTGTGTAAAATGCTGTGAAATAGCCGAAAAATATGCCGCACGTTCGTGGACCGCAAAACAGTTGCCAACTGCATTTCGGTTACCACGAAAATCGAATACATTTCCTGCGGCTTATCGACGGAGAATGACAGAAAACTGTGAAACTGTGGCTGCTAATTAAAGTAGCGACTAGTAGCCACGGCAACTGGGAAAATGGGAAAATGGGGAAAACAAAAATGCACGTCGAAGGAAACCGAGGCAGAACCACAGACTCCGGGCTTATGACACGCACAGGTGAAATCAAACAGAAATATGTTTTAATTATAAAACAATTAGATTAAAATAAATTAAACGAATCGCTGGGCTCAGGCAATCGATTAGAGTTAAGAGCGAAGAAAAACAACCGAAGAAAATAAACAAGGTGCAATGCAGCAGGTGCAGCAGAAGTTGCAGTTGCACAGCGATTAAAAACGCGAGCGAAATTCGTGTCGGTGAAAATAAATCAGTGGCAGAAACGAAAACAAATCAAAACCAAGGCCACAGACAAAATAAACATGAAACGGAGAGCATAACCAGAGCAGCAGTCGACTGGCCACATAATTGGCGGCAAAATAAACAATATTATTATTATTTATTATTTTTTCTCTCCTACAAGCTACAATTTTTTCGGAATGGATTTAATTGCCAGCATTTCCAGGCGACTTGCATTTCTCGCATGCCTCGCGACAATTTCGTCTTGATTGACTGCCAAAGAGTCAATTTGTCTGACAGCCCTGACAAATCCGGTGGACACGGAGCGATGAGTGTCTCACAACACAAAATGGGTGGGATTAAGCTCAGGTGAACAGTGATTCACTGAGTGGCTCAGATCCTAAGCCAAACTTCCACAAGTCCAACTTAGTAGGGATTACTTTCGGGCTGCATTAAATGCGCAACTTAATTGCTCACATTTCAGTGAACATGCAATGGAGTGCAAAATTCAGAGCTTGCACATGGGGAAAATCCATAAAATTGAACTAAATTCAAAATTTCTCACAAAGTTGCATATTCATAAAATTTTAGTATTTTATTTTGTAATATTGTACTATAAAACATTTTATGTGTACTTCATTTATTAAGAGAGTTTTGGGTAGTGTAAATTTTATGGTTGAGTAAATATAAATTATCTATAGAAGATGCAGTTTGTTAAATATTCATTTTAGTAATATTTTATTTGGCTAATTTAGCATTATTTCTACCAATGAAAATTTAATAAAAATAATACACTAAATTTATTAATAGAGTTGGGGTAATATGGATTTATTGGTTGAGTACATTATTAGTTAGCCACTGGACTTTGTTATAGTATTAATAATTGTAATATTTTATTTAGCTAATTTAGCTTTATTCCTACTAATAGAAATTTATATAAAATATGTATTTAATTAATTAAAAAAAATTTGGGTAATATGGATTTTTTGTTTAAGTTCATTTTATTATCTTTGTTGAAATGTTCAGATTTTTTAATATTTAACTTCGATAATTTATCTATATTTCAACCAATGTAAATTTATTACTTACTTAATTCATTAAAAGAGTTTGTATAATATACATTTTTTGGTTGAGTAAATATTTATTATCTATAGAAATTGCATTTAGCAACTAGAATTTGTTAAAATTTTATTTTATGCAATATTATATTTCGATAATTAAGGTGTATGTATTTACCAATGAAAATTGATTAAAAGTACTTAAATTTATTGTTTAAAATCAATAAAGATATTTCTTTTTAAAGTTTAACAAGAATACCAAAAAATATATTTCTTTGCACTGCTTTATAGTTTTTTTGCTATATATTACCCCTTATTTTATCCCCTTTGGTAATGTAGTATCCTTCGCCAAACACCTCTTTTCAGGGCAAACAAAGTTTGTGGGTGCAAACAAGTGTCCAAACAATTGAAGTTTTGGGTTGCAAAAGTTTCCCTCCGCTCTTGTCGAACTTCTTGATTCGATTTACAATGAAAGCAATGCCATGTTCACATCTCAATGTGTTCTATTAGGGGCGCCCTCGTCTTGTTAAAGTGCAATAAATCTGAGGGAAAACTTAAAAGCCTTGGCCTTGAGATACATAATTACATTTTCCTTGGCCACTTGAAGTTTCACCCGGTTAGGTGCGATTGAAATACTAATATCAGTGACAATTAAGGCGAGGATGCCTCCGGGCTGCCTTTTGGACTCCACCCATCGGATCCGGTTGCAGTCAAGGATCATTAAACTTTGGTGGCACAGACAAACTGGAGCGCAGATGGCACTCCAGATGGATGGCTGGATGGGTGGGTCGGATCGGGATCGGATTGTATCGGATTACCGCTTTCGGACAGCGTCACCACTTTCCATTCAATGTTCGGTCGGTTTGGTTCGGTGGTTGGTTACATTGTTGGCTTTCTTGGGGAGCCGCCTCGCATTACTTGAGCTTTTGTGGCACCGACCGGACCATTGGCCGATGGTGTCAAGTTGCGAGTGCCTCCTCTCCGGATTACAGTCATTATGGTGGCAGATAACAATGGATCTTTGGCCAGATCGTTGCAGATATGCAACTGGTGCCAAATCGTGGCGCTGCGAAAGAATGGTCGAGGTCTGATTGCCACTGCCACGAAACTTGCCACAATTACCGATTCCACCTGCGTGCCTCACCTGGCTGGAAAAGTCTGAATATTTATTAGTCTCCTCGCCGACGAAAAGTGTTTTATTGGCTGCCTTCGGAGCTGCTCAACAGAATGTAACTGAGCCCCGGCGATTTATGAAAAACGAGAGCTAATAGTTCGTTTCGTTTCACTTTTCTTTTATTATTTATTTATTTATAGTGTACGAGGCGGCGAGGCGTGGCGTGGCCCCCCGCCCCCCGCCCACAATTTCCATCCCCCCTCCTCCACCGCTTAATTGTAGTCGTACTCTAGTCTTGCTTTTACTTTTGCCTGCGAAAATTGTTTTCTGCAAATTGCGGGCAAATTAATGAGCAGTAAATTAGCCGCATTAGTGCAACGGCCACATGCCGCGGACGCCGTCCCAGTCACTGCCCCTGCCCCTGCCCCAGCACCTGCCCCATTCTGCTTCCATTTCCATTGCCAAGGCCATAATTCCATCAAAGACTCATACGAGTCTGGGCCAAAGTTCGGCAGCAAAGTCATGTCATTAATGCAATTGCACCTAATTATGTCACCCTTTGAGCCCGTTGCCGGTGCAACTGGAAAAAGCCCTGAAAACAAAGCTAATTGCAATTGGCAGGGGCGGGGCAAAATGCATTACTCTGAAATCTGAACTCTGAACATTTTTGTGGGGGGTATTGCTCTTCTTTGAGATCTCTAATTTATTCGTATGTATTTATAATTTTTTGTTAAGTATAATGAGCGGTGGAACATAAATTAAGGCAAATAAATTATTTATAATATACAATTTCTTATTAAAAAATGCAAATATATATAATTTTTAACTTTGATGTGTAATTTCTTATCTGTAAAATATTTTTCTTGGCTTCTGAGATTTTTTCTTTGGTTTTAACATTCTTTAATTAAAATGTGATATCTGGTATTTTGATATATTATTCTCAATGCGTTTTATCTTAATATCAAATTATTTTCTATTTCTATTATTTTTCTATTATTTTGTTTTATTTTCTTAGGGATGTAGTTATATAGTAAAAATATTTGGCATTATTTTTGTTGTATCTATGACTTTCGATATTCAGTTCTTCTTAATACTAAACCATTTTGATTTATATACAAATTTTGATTATTTTTCTCTGGGATATACATATGGAGAAGCAATACATATATTTGGTATTATTTTTTTTGTAT
Organism: Drosophila setifemur; assembly: GCA_021224005.1. Classification (NCBI taxonomy): domain Eukaryota; kingdom Metazoa; phylum Arthropoda; class Insecta; order Diptera; family Drosophilidae; genus Drosophila; species Drosophila setifemur. Next base: position 18,495,993 of record JAJJHY010008598.1, on the reverse strand, counting down.
CTATGTCTACCGATCTGGAGTCCACTGTGCCTCGATTGACGTGCAATTGATGCTTCGCAGCTCCGGTGCTCTGCTGCTTCGATACCTGCCCGCTGAGCGATGGCCGTCACTCAGCTGGTTGGCTTGAAATCGAAACTGAGGCAGAAACGGAGGCACAAACTGAGGCACAAACTGAGAGATGTTGTTGGTGGTGTTGTGGGCTGGTGGTGCTGCACGCAGCCGGTGTTGGATGCTGCCACCGCTTCTGTATCTGTATCTGCTGCTAGTGCTGCTGCTGCTGCTCCAATAAAACTGAGTTGCATGCATCGGCTGGTAATTAGTCTCAACAAGGCGCTGCATCAGCTGCCATCGAATCGCGAAACCCATCGCATCCATGTGAAGGATACGCCGCGCTCTCGTCCTTTTTCCAATTTCGTGTGTTGTTCAGTGTTCAGTGTTCAGTGTTCAGAGTCGCCAGACAAAGCAAAACAAAGCCCCCTTTGAAAGAGGATTGAAAAATGCCGAACCATCTAGTTGCCAGCTGCCTGCTGCTGGCTTTGAGCCTCCTCCAACCGAGTTCTGCGGCCATCCACAAGCGGAGTGGGGCCAACTCGGTGGGTGGGGAGGGGGGAGCGAAGCCGCAGCCTAATCCTGCCGCCGGTGTGGAGAACACGGACCTGCTGGACAAGTTGAGCTGGAAGTGTGCAAATAACGCCAGCTGCCTGTATGGGGTGGCCAACGGAATAATGTCCTCGTATCGCCGTGGTGAAACCATCAAGCTGGGCCTCTTCGACCTGGTCAAGTTGCCCGCTTTGGATCCGAGTCTCAAGCACAAGTGGGGCACTGGCCGGGGTTTGTCCAGTTTCATGGACTTCGTCACGGGAAACGCCATTCGGGTGCCCGTCGGTCCCATGGTCTTTAGTGTGCAGCGAGCCGAGGACGACAGCGAGTACATCGAGGTGGCACTTCTCAAAAAGGCCTCCAGCGGCACAGGTAATGCGGGGTACGGGGCGACAGATTCCCAATCAACAAATGACATCTGTTTGACCTGCGTGCGGTGGCCATTTTGGCCTGGAATAGGAACTCCAACAGATGCTCTTTTTTGCCATTCGGCTGGCATTCCTTTGATACTTGATTTAGGCCTCTAACAAGACGTTGACGGATGCGTACACTTAGAAAATCATAGAAAACTAGACATTTCATAGGATATTCAACATATTTTTAAAAGAAAAATTAAAAGTATTTTTACAGCAAGTTCTTAAATGCAGAAATTTGTTTTTTTATCTTCTTTGTTCCACAATATGTTTTTTTAAATGAACAGAAAAACTTGCTTTTAAAACTCTTCTTTAAATATTTAATATATCCCTATATTTCCTTAACCGATTTTATAAGTATAGTAGAGGGTATAAATCTTCACATTATAAGTCTTCAGCATTGCATATATATTCACATACTAAAATAATATTATTTAAGGGTGAGTGTTTAATGGGAATTCAGAATTATTTTTCATTAACAATTCAGATTTTCACAATGTATTTATGAAAAAAAATAACTCCCTTTGTATTAATACGATATCCAAATAATGGCATTATTTTGAGTGTAGTCTTCCCCAAACTATAATCCCTCACTCGATGCATATCAATGACTTAGTTAGGCCCAAACTGCCATTATTTATCCTCATCTAATCTGACAACCGATATACATGGCTCCAGAGCATCAATCATAAGACATCCCATAACAGGAAGGTCCTTGTGTCGCACTATTACGTATACGCACTGGTGTCATTAAAGGCATAAAACCTAAACGTGTCTTGTGTTCAAAATTCAACTTCAGGACGCCTGCAGGGCGGAGGACTACTGGGCGGTGGTGGAGGCAGTGGAGGAGGGGGAGGACTTGGAGGTGGCGGCGGCGGAGGAGGCGGCGGCCTGCTGGGCGGAGGTGGCGACAGCGGTGGAGGCGGACTCTTGGGAGGCCGGCGGCGACATCAGCATCAGGACAAGAAGCAGTTCCAGATGTTCATTCCCATGTACCTCGCGGCGACGACATTCGGTTGGACAATGGTGGCTGCCAAGGCTGTGGGGCTGCTCACCTTGAAGGCACTGATTCTCTCCAAGATCGCCTTTGTGGTGGCCGCCATTGTGCTGATCAAGAAGCTGATGGATAACGCAAATGAAAAGTGAGTAATTAAAACTGAAATTTAATATAAGGAATATCAAATTTCCATGGAATGGGGATTGATAAATAAAACTGCAGAAGTTCAACGGGTCGTATACGCAATTTTTGCAAAAAATAGTGAAATAAAAAGTTAAACTTTCCAAAAAATATAAAAAAGTGTTCTAGTCCAAGATATTTAGGATACATATTTATCGATTTATATATAAATTCGTGGATTTTTAATTAAGCCCTTTTAATTATTTATTTTTTATATGTAATTTTTATCTTAATATCCCTATTATAATTAAATATATAAACTATATTACTAACCCCAAACTTTCTCTAATTTCTTACAAGGATGATGTATCAGTTCCCGGAGCAGACGCCCTACATGATGCCCTACGGAATGGACTATCCCATGCACGGAGCCGAATTGTCCCCTGAAATGTATCCCGCTTCACTGCATCACCTGGCCATGGCGGGTGGTGGTCAACTCTCCGGACATCCTGGCCACCCGGGACTGGAAAGTCTCAGTGCCGAGAGTCACCTGCACTCGGCTCAGGTCGCCAGTGATGGCAGCAATAATACACAGGTCCTGGCCGCCCTGGGAGGACTCGGTGGTCTGGGTCACAAGATCAAGCGTGAGGACGCCTGGATGGCGAAGAGTAAGTGTAAGTGACAAAGCATTCTCAATTTTTTCAGATAGTCAGGGGCATGAAAAGGGGAAGAGGCAGGGCACCATCACCACCTAGATACCCCAAATCCTATCCATCATCCCCCCCTTACTCAACGGCCTATTTGAGTTCCCTGAACACGCTGGCAGCGGCGGCGGCTGCAGCCGAGGGTGCCATCGAGGAGGAGGACTATGAGGAGGATGACTGAGCAGTGTACTTATGCCTTTGATTTGCTCCTCGGCACGCACAAATTGTGGTGTGGGATTTAAATGAGTCCATGGCACGCGGCTCGGATCACAAAGTATTTTCCCCTCAATTGAGCAAAACTTGGGTGTTGAGTCAATAAGTTGAAGTTTTTACTGCATACTTTTGGTTTAAAAGCATGGAGTGGTCGGAAAAGATTAAATTTGTATATTTTTTTTGTAATTCAGTGATAGTTTAATTGATAAAGCAAATAATTCCATGTTGAGTTCTTTATAAATTCAACATTTAACAAGGCGAGAAAATTTAATTTTAGATTGCTTCTATCAGTTAGAAAATATAATTTTTTTTAAAGCTATTCCTCAGATAATGACAATTTTTTAAATTATATATTAATGAATACAATTATTCAATGGATTCCGGGAAAGTGGTTTAGATTATATGGAATAAGGATCCTTTCAGATTGTTAACTTTTTTCATAAGCTCAAATTGGGTCATAACTTTGAAGTACAGAAGAAAGCAAGAAATGGAAATGCTTTAAAAGCACACTTTTTCATTTCCAAAGCCATTGCATACTTTTCAACTGCACTTGGAAATAAAAAGAAAAATGAAAAAAAAAAAATAGGGTAAAGTGTGGAACTTGTAATAAGCCATTTACCGGGTGGCACAAACATATTTATCAAAGGAACACCAGCACAAACTTAATTGCTGTCGGAGCTGGGATTAGGAGCCCCTTTTTCCTTGTACCCTGAACATTTTTCACCCTGGCACCACTACAACAAAAAACAAGTAAGAACGTTACAGTCGAGTTTCCCGACTGTTACAGACCCTGTACAAATTTGGTTATAAGCAAAAAAAAAAAATTTATATATATATATACACGTATATATTCACACCGAGTCCGGTCTGGGATTCGAACCCAAGATCTCAGCGTATTAAGTCGAACGTCGTAACCATTCGACAAACCCAAACTTTTTGAACCGACAGCTAATACAGTATAAATATATTGAAGACGCACATTCATACATACATACACATTCTTATGTATGTATATGAAGGTAGTGGCAGCGCAGCTACAGCGGCACTTCCGAGAAAAATCAACCACCGAACGCAAGCGATTTACCGTTTCTTTGCGCAAATAAACAGATTTTTTGTGTTTAGCGCCTGTAAACTTTAGGTATTTATTGTGCGCTACCTAATTAACCAATCTTGATGAAATTTTCAGGATCGGTAGAAATCTATGCTCCAATTGCATGTGTATTTTAAAAAAAATTTTAGCTTGAAAATTGTGCAGTGCAGGGCAGTGCAAAAATTCAAATACTAATTGCGGGGGCGGTGGGCGTGGCACCGACTTAAAAAAATAAACTCTAATTTACTCAGTATTAGAAGAATCTACACTGGTAATGCGGTTCTTCTAGCTCTTACAGTTGCTGAGATCCGTGTGTTCATCCGGACGGACAGACGGACAGACGGACAGACGGACGGACGGACAGACGGACAGACGGACAGACGGACATGGCTATATCGACTCAGCTCGTCATGCTGATCAAGAATATATATACTTTGTGGGGTCTGCCACGCCTCCTTCTGCCTGTTACATACATTTGCACAAACTTAATATACCCTTTACCCTTTGGGTACAGGGTCTAAAAAACCTGCACAACTGAACCTTACTCCTGGGGCACCGATTAGTTGGATGTCGAGTCCAGGCTAGCAATTACACGACTGATTAACGATGTTGCACTTCGGTGTGTTTTGCAGCCACGCCCGCCCGACGCCCCCTCATCTACAACTACGTGCAACCCCATATGCCGTATGCCGCATACCGCTCCTGAGGCGGTTATTAGCCAATTAGCAGCTACCAAAGACCCAGCGGGTAGTAGGAGGTTGCTCTCCTGCCATAAGGACACCGACTAAAGGATATGGGACACCAGAGACCGGAGACCAGAGACCGGAAACCGGAAATCGGCAATCGAAACGGAATCGGAAATGCAATCGAGGGCTTAAGCTAATCTATTGTTATTGTTATTATTTATTGAATTGTTCTTAGCTTAGTGAGTAATAAAACCTAGCGCACACATTTAGTCTAGATCAAATGTCTCTGTAATTAGCAAACATAAAATGCTACAAAAACTGTACAAAAAAAAAAAAACGATTAAAGAATTGAGCACAAAGTTGTTCAGAAATTAAATTTGCTGGCGCATGATTTTTATTTTTACGCAATAAATATTATAGTTAAAATAAATAAATAAATTAAGTGTAAGAGTACGTATAAATAAATTACAAATGAGAGAATGAGCGTCATTGAGAAACTGCTGAAAGGTGAAAGTGAGTGAGAAGAAGCAGTGAGAGATCTAGAGAGAGAGCGCGAGATAGAAAGTGGAGAAAGTGGCGTCGGCTAGAGATCCTAAAGCTGAGATACAGAGAGATACAGAGAGAGAGAGATAGAGAGCAGAGCCCCAAGCCCGAGCAGGAAATGTGTTTTAGAGGAAAACCCAGTTTAGTTCATTCCTGAATCGAACCGACTGTCTTTTTTTATTGCACCACTTTCCCCGGCTGCTGACCACTGTAGGCCAGGTTCTGGGCCTGCTCCTGCTGCTGGTGCTGCAGTTCCTTAGCCAGGACATCGGCCGGCACATCGACCAGGCCCTCCACGAACCCATCGAAGGCCCTCGACCAACCGGAGCTGTAGCTGTCGTGGTGCGACGGCACCTCCACGATCGTCTTCTTGCTGGAGAGCAGCTTCTTCAGCGATATGATCACCGCCAGAAGCAGGGCGATCTTGGACACGATCAGTGCCTTGCCCGCCAGCAGGAAAAGACCCTTGAGTAGCAGGGCTCCGACCATTCCCGTCTTCGCAGCCATCATCATTAGAAGCGGTCCCATGTTCTTCATCTTGCCACGCCCCTCCTGCAACGCCTCCAGGGGCCGGACGGACACGCCCACATTCAAGGCTCCCTCCGGATCGCTGTTCATCACAAAGTCCGCGTTCTCCGAAAACTTGTATCGGAGCGATCGGGAGCGGATGAACTTCCACAGCTTGTTGGCCATCAGCAGGGCGAAGGTCTCCTCGTCGGAGCCCAGGGAGCGGGCCAGCAACTGGTTCACCTCCGGCTCATCCGGCACCATCGAGATGTTCCTAAGGATTGGATAAGGCGAGAGAGAGAGAATGCCACCAAACATTGTAAATAGGTTTCATTTTGGGGTATTTAATAAATAGAAATTAAAATACCAACTGGTTAATAAAGAAAAATCTTAAACAAATCTCGTAATTATCGGTGGTTATTTAATAATAATTTATATGCTAAATATGGAATAAATAGGTTTTTAAGAGAGAAATGTATCTGCCATTTTTTTCTCCATTTTTTATTTATTTTGATAGTTATTTCATTAGAACTTTTGCTTTTTAAATGCATTTTTGGAAGACACAATTTCTTTTATAGACTTTTACTATAGGCTTAAATTAGCATACAATATTAATAAAAATAAATAGTAAAAAATTCTACATAAAATTTACATTCTTAAATACAACTTTTTGCTGCTCATCCTATTACTTTGAGATATTAAAGATTGACAATTCTTTTTTATTGTTTTCTAGAATTTTTTATAATTTTTATAATGTAAAACAAAACACAAAATACTATGTAAACTCTCTACATATAATGAAAAATCTGAATTTATATACTCCGATAATTGTTGTTTTAGTAATTTTTTGCTAAAAACTATTGTTGCTGATTAAGCTACTTGGAAATCCCACTCACCAGTTCTCAGTGACCTTGACGCGGTCGCCGAGGTCAAGACGCGTGTTTAGCCACAGGTGGTTCATAACAATCGACATCTTAATCATCCTGCAGGCTCTATCGTCCTCCTGCCTGCAGTTCTGCTTCAGCTTGGCCAACAGGAAATCCTCGATATTTCGACGTTCCTCTTCGGTTATCTAAAAAGGAAGGAATATTATTTTTAATGGTGATGATTTCTAGGATTGCTGATTGTGCCCATAAATAAATTTGTATTTTCTTTAATGTGAAAAATATGGATGATGGACATTAAGAATTTAAATTGTGTAAATACAAAATCATAATAATATTCAATTTAAATTGTTGTTAATCTTTGGTTGGTATAATCTTTTAGTTCTAACTATTAATCTCTTGAATTATTTAAAAATACAACGATTAACTTTTAACATTTCTTTAGAAGCTATAATCTCGATTGTGATAATCCAACTTGGCTGCATTTTAGCGCAAAATTTATCAAAAGTCACTTTGGTTAGCTCTTAAACGGAAGAAAATGTAATCAATCCGTTTCCGCTTAGTATCTTATCATTGCGCATTTCCACTGGCGATGAACATTAAGATAAAGCAATAAATTCGGACATCCAAAGGAGAGGTCGCTGGCTTTCCCTGTTGTTGGCCAAAACCCCGTAGCCCGTAGCCCGTATCCCTGTCAGGGACAATTAATGGCCGGTCTGTCGCAAAGTTTTCCGAGCTCCTGCCGGACTGCCGGACTTACCGAAATGGGACCATCCCGCCGTTTGCTGCCCCGGGCGGACACCAGGACGAGGAGGAGGGCCAGCAGCGTGCAGACTTTAAATGTTTGCATCCTGGGTTTTTGTGGTCTTCCGTTTTTTATGCGTTAATTGGTGTTTTTAGTTTGATATTTGAATTTTTCCGTTTTTTGCGTCACTAGAGCAATGTCACATGTATAATATATATTTTTTTTGGTATATCCTGGCCTTATCCTTTTGGCACTTGAGCACACACACTCTCACACAAACTCCCGCGTCTTCGCTCTGCTTGGAATGCTACGCTCCTGCTGCTGTTGACATCGTCGCCTTGATAGAAAACCTAATGCGAATTTTCCGCCAGAGATTTCGATTTTATATGAAAAGCGTCCACATCCAATGCAGGTCTCTGCCGCAGTTGACGCCGGCAGCGCAGTCGGCGTTGGTTTTTCCAAGCTGATTTTTTCGCCGCAGCAACCGGGAACTGGTCACGAAAAGACAATCCACATCGATGTGGACCCCCAGCCACTGGTTTGGCCAGTTTCGGGAAAATTCTACTAGCCCGCCTCCTTTGGAAGCTGCTGCCGCTGCTGCTGCCGCTTTATGGCCTTGTCTTTGAACTTGCCACCACATTGTGCCACCTCTTGTTGAAGCCCGGCGACATGTTCTCTTCTGTGTTTGCTGCTGCTGTCTTTGTTTTGCTGAACAACAATAACAATGTCAGCTGAAAGTAAACAACAGACCTAATTCCCAACAACAAAGAGGCCAATTTTCCCACGCAGACGCCAAAGAAAAGATACATGGCGGAAAAGTGGGCAGTGCCTCGGTAGGGAAAATAGCTGACTATAGACCATTGACAACACGCATGCTAACATGAAAACATTTTAGTTGCTCCAATTAGCCAAATGCTCTCCATTCCGTAGAGCTCTTTAATAACAGGGTCGATGGTAGCAGACTTCTCATAAAAGAAGAAATTATTTTCTTGAATACAATATCTAAAATTGTATATCTTTACTTGCATATATTTTTAAAATATTTGTTATAGGTTTAGAAATTTATCTAAGCATTATATTTATTCCTTTCATACTTGTTTTTCCTGCCACAAAATTACTTTATCTTCGATCAGATTTATGCCTTCATTGGAACATTATTTGAAATTGTTAATTTGCTGAAGGGGGGAGAAATTCAACGAAATGCTATAAATAACATATAATTCTTTTATCGCCACACAAAAGCTTAACTTTTTCCACTCAAAAGTGCATGTGCGATATATATATATAATGTATTGAATATTCCTATTCCCCACCAGACATGAAAATCCGTGTTCTTTTTCCCATCGCCCAGGGACCGCCCATTATGTCAGGCAATTTAATTCTGCACACGCGATGCGGAATGCATTATCCCGGATAAATCGGAGACCGGAGTCCAGGGTCCGGAAATGTAATTTATTGCAATTATTACGGATCCAGCAGGCAGCCGAGGGCGTTACGGATGCCACCAACAGGTGGCCACCACCACGTCCGTTGGCCATTCACCGACGAATTTCAATCAATATCCCGCCAAGATTTTGGTTTTCCAATTTCTACTGACCTGGAAGTGGACTAGCCGGCTGGACACTGAGACACTGAGCCACTAAAAGTGGGACGCCAGGCCACGAAAGTGGTGTACTGTGGCTTGGTTTGGTTCGGTTTGGTTGTGTGGTTTTGGTGGTGTGTTGTGTGTGTTTTATGTGGTCGTAGAAACCGCTAGGCGATCGCTCCATAAACCGTTGGCTCTTCTGCTCCTCAGCATCTGGGTATCTCTTTATCCACGGTTCCAGTTCCCAAATCAAACCACACCAAAATCCAAATCGCGTCCGCCCTGGCCACTTAAGATGGTCAGTGCACCAAAGAAAAATGTATTATTAAATTAGTTTAGATAGTTTTTATTAAATGAAAACATAAGTTAACATTTTTATAACCACTTTCTCAAAACTTGTTGATTATTAACCATGGCCAAAATTATATTTCTTTTACGTATACAAATTATGTTTTTTATATTCGTTAAAATATAAGCGTTAATAAATATGCATTTTAAAATTACACAAAAAAAGTCAATACAATATAATGTATTTTTAAAGCAAAGTTAAAGAATTTTTATTTTATTCCTAATAGAATTAACTAATTATTCTTACCCACCAAATACTTATGTATATTTCTGCGACAATTTGTTTTTATAGGAGAAAGCTCATTTAAAAATATGAAAAAAATATTTACAATTTCTGTAGATCATAGTTTCCACATAATAATTTTTAACACCTGTTACTCTTCCGATTAACCTTGATTATTTAAAATTTCTATATATTTTCCTAAGTGTATCTAGTTGACTGCCTAACTGGAACCCGTCAAACTCATAACAATTTCTCAATATAAAGCGAGCCGCCTGCAGACCGGCACTTCAACACTGGTGGCAAGTGGTGGTGCGCTTTCTTTTGGAAAATGTGGTCCAGGCCAGTCGACTCCTCCGACGGTGTTGTCAACGCCAGACGCAGGCCACTGAGCCACCAAGCCAATGAGCCACCAATACCAATCTTTTGGCATTGACTTTGCATCTGGGGAGGAGGAAGATACACGAGTTCCAAGAGGCTTGTAAAACTATAAATTCGGAGGTGGTTCCCAAACTTCAAGTGAATATAAATTTATATATCTACAAAACATTGGAATTCATTATTTTATTTATTATTATACTATATCCTTTTCTTTGCAAATTATTCGGACTAAGATAAAACATTTTTTGGCATTGAAAATAAATATTTTACTGGACTTGTTTTGGGTCATTTTAACTTTCTCCTGAATTTTATTTTGATTGACTTGACTTTTCTTTGCGCAACTAAAATCAATATAAAACCAAAGATACCCAAGGCAATTTCGCATTAAATTTTCATTGAAATGCATACCCAAACTCTGGGGAAACCCTCGTTGGGAAAAGCCAAATCAAGAAAAACACGCCAGTCCACTTTTCCTCAATTTCTCGCCATGGCATTTCCATTGCCTTAATTAAAAGCTGCATTTTATTTGTGGCAACTTCAGCTTCAGCTTCAGTGTGAGTAAAAGCAGATCGAGTGCAGAATTTGGAAAAACATTTTGCAGTGAAAATGGAAAATGTTCGCCATTAATTGGAAACGCTGGCTGGCATCTCCTGATTGATGTTTCCACACCCCAAAGGCAAATTTAAGTGAGTTTAAAATGAGAGCTTTTGTTTTTATTTACAATTAGCGTAATAAATATTCTTATAGGAATGCAACAAATAAATAACAACATTTAGAGTTAGATTTTCTGAGGCTGCTGCTGCTGCTGCTGGGGCTCGGCGGCAATGTCCTTGCCGGAGTTGCGTTGGTAGTAGCCATTGTAGGCCGCCTCCTGGGGATCCCCGAAGCTCACCGAGTTGCCACCAACCTGACCCGCCTGAACCTGTCCCTGACCCTGGTAGCTCTTGCTGTAGTAATCGGTGTAGGGCTTCGCGAAGCTGGGCTCCTGACGGTAGTAGGGTCCTGGTCCTCCATGGCCACCCTCAAAGTGGTCGTGATGGTGGTAATAGGTGGCAGCTCCCACTCCCTGGGGATTGTACTCGGGGAAGGTGTTCTTGCTGCCAAAGAGACCGGACAAACCACCGCCGAAGGCACCTCCAACACCGCCTGGAGGACGGCACAGCTTGAAGTAGGCAAACAAACCGGGCAGGATAATAGCAGCCAGTCCAAGGATCTTCTTCAGGCCAGCAATGCCCAGGATGAAGGGCAGGAAGAGGAGCAGTTTCAGCTTGAAGATCTTCAGCACCAGCAGCAGGGGAATGATCATCTTCTTTAGCTTCTTGCGGGCTGTAATTAGAAATAAGCATTTAATTAGATATTAAATTGTAGGAAAGTTAACTTTAAAAAAGGGAAATCCTTAAGTTTTTCCTTTTTAGAATTCATAAATATTTATGAGTGGAATACTTACAGAAATGTCCGGCACGTTGGCTGTTATCAATGACGTCCAGTTCATCATCGATGTCATTTCCCAGGAAGCGGGCCTCGTAGCGACCTGCCTCGGTCAGCTCCTCGGGCAACTCCACCTCCAAAGCCGTGGACTTGATGAAGCTGGAGAAGCACAAAAGAAGGCGGAGAGTAGGCGTTAGAGGAGGAGCAGGCATTTTCTTGACATTTTCATAAAAACTCATATTTTATGCATGAGCCGGGCAACTTTTTGCGGACCCCAAATTAATTTGCATCCGGACCCGAGTCTCCCGGTCATTTGGTTAATTGTGACAGCTTACCGTTCGGCCCGGCGCAGGGCATATTTCACCAGGAGATTCCAGTCGTCATCCTCGCCACGCGGCTCCTCGGAGTACTCGAAGGGCTCCTGGAGCAGGGACCGTTGCTGGGTCTCCGGCAGACGCACCACGCGGGCAAAGTCAGAGAGCCTGGAAATTAAGGGGGATTACTTCATTAATATTTGCTCTTTAGAGGTATTTTTAAAAAGCGCAAAAATAAATTAAGGATCAAGGAATAAATGAAGGTTTTATTTTTGAAGAGTTGCTATTTTCTCAAAGATATTTCTGGAAGTTACTTGGAATTTACTTGTTACATTATGAATAATTTATTTTGGGACCCTAATATAAATAAAAAATTATTTCTAAATAAGAATTATGAATTTATTTAACTATTTCTAGTTTATGGTTATTTTTATAAAAAGGACTCTTACTTGTACTGCTCCTTGTAGAAGATCTCGTCGAAGGTGTTGAGGGCCTGGGTCTTGAAGCACTCGGACAGGTCTCCGCCCAGACAGTTGCTGTTGGTCCTGGCCAGGTAGGGATCGTTGTCATTGCCCAGTCCAAAGATGCTCAGCAGGGAGGACCTGCCGCGCTCCTCGCCCACTCCCGGCTGCTGCTGCTGTTGTTGCTGTTGGGGTATCTGCTGGATCTGGGGCTGTTGTATCTGCTGGATCTGCGGCTGCGGCGCATACACCTGCTGGATGTTGTTGGACGACTGCTGGTCAGGCAGACGGAGACCTTCGCCGGCCACCATAGTGACGATGGCCACCAAGACGAGCGCTCTCATTGCCATGGCTAGAAGCTGAAAGCAGGAGAAGATGTGGCTTAAAAAACAAGTCCACTGGCACAGATTTCGATGCGATTCGCGAAGTTTTCTCTCAGCCCAACTTTTTTTGGCCGCTTTTGCCGCTTAGGTCATTATCTGCTCATTGGCTTAACGGAATGACTCTCCGCCGGCAACTGGCACACTTTTGCAGTTGCCATCGATTGCTGCCCCCCTGCAATTAGCCGCTCGCTCACAAACACGTAATAACTCTCGCTTTCTGGCCAAAATGATCCACACGTTGGCCAGCACTCTTTTACAGTTTGGTGTTTACTGTTGGCTCAAATTTCTCGGTTCGAGCTTTCTGCAGCCGAAAAACTCCAGCTTAAAGAGGCTGGATTCGTGACTGAAGTGAAATGCAGGCGGACCGGTTTGTTGGCCAAAAGCGAAGGCCAAGACGCAGACGAAGGCTTAACCCTTTGGCAGCAATGAGGCGGCAACGACACGTAATTGAATCTCGTATTTAAGCTTAAGAGCATAAAAACCGGGCCTAATGTGCTTTGAAAAAGGTCACCAAGAAATGCAGTAGGGCGTACTTAACGCGTTCCTATGATAGCAGTGGGGCAAAAGCGGTTGAAAAGTGGTTGAAAATGGGAAGTGTTACTTTTGAGTATTTGACACTTATTTGTACTGCTCTTTAGCCAGATTAATTATAGAAAATAAGGTGTACTAGAAGAGAAATAAATTTTCTACAAATTAAATCTTCGCGACTTGTGACTAATTTTGAGGAATTATTTTTGGGAAATACAGAAATATTTTGTATCTTGTAAAACATATTTTTGTTGGTATTAATTAGTGTGTTAACCAGAAAGAAAATAGACTTTTGAAATTTGTTAGCCTCTAAAGGCTTTAATCGCCCGATTAAAATTGGGTCCAGACTTATAAGGAATTTTCCTATTGACTCCCACAGTTTGCATATCTTTTCTGTTCATCGATTGTATATATACACATATATATCTGGACTGACACGAAAGACTGTCGTTATGCTCGAGGGAATCTTTAGTCCGGTGGCTTTTACTTTCGATTCGCTGCTATTTGGGCCAAACTCTGATTCGGACTCATCAGCTCATCGCTTGTTTGGCAATCCGCCTGTGGTTTGTGCCAAATTTGAGGCAATCTTTTTTTTTTTCGACATAAACTTGAGGGAAGTTCAATGCCCAGGAAGAAGATACTTTTTGCGCACAGCGCCCAACAGTATGCAGTTAAAGATACTTTATGGCGCGAGGGGTGAAAGTTTATGGGAAATGCCAGGAGAGCACCCAAAAGCAGACAACAAAATGTCGCAAAATTTATGTGGCAAAGGGATTTATGGATTGGTGAATCTATTAATGATTCATGGCGAATATTTTGCGCAGTCAATGGTCTCCATGAGGGATTTCGAAAGCGAACTGGGTCGGGTTTTTTTTTTGCTTTTGTTTTCATTCATTCCCAATTTGCATTCGCCATTGAAGGTCAATGAAATGTTGACTCTTGGCGATGGGCAACATTACGAAACGACCACGATGATGTATGGTAATGATGACTCTATTGGACTGGGACCCACCTTGAACCTTGGGGGGAATGGAAATTTACTGCTTTTGAATATAATCAAGTAAACAAGATTAATAGCTGTAGTTGTTTAGTATCATTAACCAAGAATAATAGGAATTTGAAGATTAATTGTTTGATGAAATTTATGAATGAAATGATTTGAATTTATTTCCTTTTTTCTAATTAAGTAGTTGATTTTTGAGACCCAACTGTGCGCTCGTTAAAATTTGGCAATATTATCTTTTTTCCCACATCCATTTCACTTGGTTATTACACAATTTTTCGCAGTTCATTTCACTTCACTTCACTTTACTGGATTGTAATATTTCCGAGAGTCTTGGTTTTTTCCGCTGTTTACCTTTTGCTGAGGTGGTTTTCGGGTTTGGGTTTGGGTTTTTTGGGGTATCCTTGTTGGCCCTCTCGTAGAGACTTTGCCTTGCTGATGGCTCAAAAGCGACTGTGCCTTGGCTGCTGGCCGGCAAAGATTTTATATGAATTGCGAGAAGCGGCGTCGACACACACACAAAAAATGCAAACTACGGCAGACAATGGCTGTCGTCGCTTTTGGCCCACAACGATCAGGCAGCCGATGATGGTCGAGAGCAGAGAGATCTCAACACGCTCGCACTTGCGGTAGGTTGAGGTGCTTCGATCAGACGAACCACTGAACCACCGATCCCCGATCCACCGATACCATAACCCAGAGCAAACAAACAAACACCAACTGTGGGCGAGAGACAACGACCTGTACAGGTCCGGCAGCGTTCGTTCGTTCGTTCGTGTGCCTTGAGAAAATCCCAAAAATTATTGTGGCGCACGTCGGGGCCTTGGCTTTAATTCGAGTTTGATTTAAAGAGACAACAACCGCCGCCGCCGAAGTCTGGATGAGTCACTCCGGGAAAACGTACGTCACAGCCCGGAGGGGATTATGTAATTTTTTTTTTTTCGGCTGGCCTCTTGCCTCACAGCCACAGACAATTATTACTTTTACTACCAACTGGTTTGTTGGTTACGCCCACGAATCACTCTGTTAAAGTCAGGGCGAAAATGTGAACAAACTGCGAGAGTTGCATGCTGCATGTTTGCCATTTCGGTGGAGTCAAGTTTCGGTGTTGCAACTGGGGAAAATCCCGGCACAAAAATCAGTTCAGCTTGCGGGCTTTTCCGCTACCGAGCTGACATTATTTTCCCGAAACTGCTGACCAGGCCACAGCAGGGAGAAAATTGTTTAAATTCCCAGAGGGGGCGTGGCACAGACCTATTTAGCCACACGCACTGCCCCCATGGAGTATATAATTGAATCATCTGCCTGGGCAGCCCTTTGAAGGATTTGACCAGCCGAAAAACACTCACCCAATCAAAATAACATGGAAATTTTGTGGGTTAGTTTGGAAATTTAAAATTGCTTATACCGATATTTAAACAGCTAAAATTAAGCAACTTTACTGCGCGCACAATAACCAAGTTAATCCAATTAAAAAGCCTGATTTCACATCCAAACAAAGTAATTAAACCTTATTGTAGCTTTTTTAATATAATAATAATTGTTGCCTTTCAATAGTAAATTAAACTCGGTAATTAAAGAAAATACTGGAAATGAAAATTCGATTTTACAAGAACTTCTGATTGATGTAATTTCATTTATTATGTGGAATAAATTTCAGTAAAATAACCCCTGAAACTTGATTTGAGTTAATTTATTTTGGCCAATATCAGGTGGAATAACAATTGGCGAACTAACGAATTCAATTAACTTGTAACAAAGCTAAAGTAAATTATTTGAGCACCAGATGCGATTATTTTTCACTATCCAAGTGTTTGCTTGTAATTATATTCCGGAATCCGTATCTATAGAATGCCAAATATTTGCAAACGCATCCGGAAAGGTGTCTCCCAGGATTAATCAAACAAGCTTTGCTACTTGTGGAGACAAGGATGCAAGTCCTGAAAACACTTTAAGGAGGGAAAGGATGCAATCCGTTTGGTTGTTCAACATAGTTTTATTGATTATTTAGTTTAACGAACATTTCTCGCTGACTACTCGGATAACAACAACAGAATAAATTAGTCTAAAATAAATAGGTTTCATTTAAATATAGTCGTAGGCTAAGAATAAATACTTAAGGGAAACTCCTCTAAATGGCTAAAAATAACAGCATCCTCCGCTAATTAAACTACCGAACAAACTTTTCTATTTACAGCATATTAGTGAAACCCCCTGGAAACATTTCATTCCACATTCCCCGAAATCCTCTGGAGCATCCTCTTTTTTATGTTTTTTTTTGTAAATATATGGCTAGGCTATCTAAAGGATAATTTGCATAATTACACCGCCCATCCCCAGACAGACGCTCGAACTTTGCTGTCATTATAACACCCCTTGGCCCCGTAACCTGCACCCTGATCCTACATCCCGATCCTTGCTCCTCCCTCATCCTACGTCAGCTTGCGGGCCTGGACCAATTTGTTGATGTCGTTGTAGGTGGACAGCATGGCCGGGTTCTCGAAGTCCTTGAGCTCCGTGCACTTGGCAAAGGACTCGTCGCAGGCAATGCCATCCTGTCCGTCCTTCGCCGCCCTCATGTACTTGAAGAAGCGCAGGATGTCCGGATTGTCGGAGGTCGGCTTGCGCAGCTCATTGAGTTCCCTGCAAATACATTACATTACTGTCAGCACCGGGTTAAGAAGTCTATTGTTCCGATGGCAATTTATCTTTTGTTATGCGTTTTCAATGGCGCATCTTCTAGAGCCAGGAAAAACATTCAACTATTTATTATTGATTGATCGGAGAGGGTATTAGGTTCGCTCTTAGGTGGAGTTTGTATTTCCAGACCTCAGATATTTAATGCAAAGATACTTTACTAAAACCTGGCATACTCTTAGGCTCACCTGCTCAACTGGGCGGAGACCAGGTTGCTGTATGGAGCATACTTCGCGGGATTGGCGTACATCAGGCAGATGAGCTTCTCGCGGCAGGATTCGTTCTCCGGCTGCAGCTTGAGCTGGGCAAACACCGAGTCCAGGCGCGAGAGGAGGGGACTGTAGAAGGGATCATAGTTGGAGAGCAGCAGCGAGGAGCTCGGCACCTTCTGGAAGCTCTGGAAGGTGTTCATCACCGCCGGTGAAGGTTTCTTTGTCATCCCAGGCGCTCCTCCTCCACCTCCACCTCCTGCTCCGGCACTAAAGGATCCCGACATGCTCTGCGAGTTCTTGAAGGATGCCGCCCCAATGCTCTGCAGAGCACTGAGATACGTATCCTGCATCATCTGCTGCCCTCCGTAACGAGAGAGCGTTGCCTGACTCAGCGAATTTCCATTCACCTGCGCGTACTGGGCCTGCTGCTGGGAGGCCTCTGCGGAATATTGCAGAATAATGCAAAAATACGCAAAGCAACACAAATAAATAAAGATATATATATATTCCGGTATATATTCCATTCGAGGCAACCCACCTGCATTGTATTCGTAGCCAGCAGGTGTCTTGCCCTCGTCGGCCAAGGAAAACTTGCTGTCGTCATCAAAGTTCAGGCTGTTATCCCGGAAGTCCAGTTCCTGTGGTGGCTCCATGGGGCGGATGAACAACGGCACCGACCCAGCCGAACCGGAAGTGATGCCTACCCAAGGACCAAAAATTTAAATTTAGTTACACCTCTGACGCAAATCCTGCAATAGTTACTTACCCTTCCCAATCAGCCGGCTGACGCTGCTTATTATGGTCGGCAGGAACATGGCAAAGAGAACGCTCTTCAACACCTGCAATCCCATATAGATGGGCCACATCACCTTCTTCAGGCCTAGGGAAATATATATAAATTTAAGGAAATATTTAATAAGGTAGTTGCTTATTAATCATATATACTTTTCAGTACAAACAAATTTACAAATGTATTTTAATCAAAAATTTGTTGAGTTGTTCTCTTTTAAATTGAGAATTTGTCAAAGTGCTTTTAATAAAAAATTTATTTAGTTAAAGGATTTTTTAAAGATATTTTGGAATTTAATACTTGTAAAACAGTTTAATATACCGCTAAAAATAAGGTAGTTACTAGTTACTTACTAAACATACTCGTATATACTTTTCAGGCCACATTAATAACAAATTTTATTTAAATCAAAAATTTGTTGAGTTTTTAAAATTGTTCTTAATAAAGTTCTCCATTACATTTAATATTTATTAAATAGATTTTGGACATTATAATTTTAATTTAACGAAAAAGATCTCCTTAAGCATTCGAATTTTTTTAATGAGATTTAATTTAACTCACCGCTAAAAAACAGCAGCCTAGCACTTTCAAAGGCTCTTGGGACATTAAGCTGGACATTGGTGTCCTCCAAGATGCTGCGTGTGGTCCTCCGGACATTTTCCGATTGTGGATGCGAATGATTCTGTTGCAGGGCCAAAACCAAACCGGGAGTTGGTTCGTATTTTCCCTGGCTGAAGAACTGTTCCACATACTCGACCAGGAGATCCTCCAGTCCTTTTATTTCGGCATCGACTGAGGTATTGGAATTGGTTTTTGTGACCTCCCTGATTGTCGGACTTTTGTGCTCCTCCTTCCTGGCTACATCCGATGGATGCTTGAAATTCCTGCGCCTTGTGACCACCGTCAACCGGAGATCACTTTCGGTTTCTGCGGGCTGGAAAACACGGTATTGTCCCGACTTGGTAAAGACATTGCGGGAAATGAACTCGGGACTAATGTCGATGGGCAGGATGGGATGGAAGGAGTTGTCATCGTTTCGTGGCTGTCCACCCATCGTTGTCAGCGGTTGACTATATGCATTCGCGGTATCCCCACCCTCCGAGGCAATCAACGCCACTTGGCAGAGCAGGATAATGCCATGCAGCAGGGGACTGCATCGCCTCTTTCTGTGGCTGTTTGCTTTTAATTTCGCTGCTCCGGCTCTGTCCTGGGTCCCCATTTTCATTGTCGTCCGCCTTGGAGCTGCACTTGCATTCCTCGGTTCACTCGGTCGAATTCGATTCAGGTTGGCTGTAACAAATAATAATTGCCGGTTCATAAGAAATTTCTCTCTTCGGTTTGTGGCCAATTCCCCTGAAACCCACGAATATAAATATCTTTATGGAACGTGTCAGGCAACCGAAAATTCGCCGACATTCCTGATAAGCGCATTACGTGCTACCTTTTGAAGGATAAAGGTAATCAAAAAACAGTCAAGCCCCACCTCAGAAAAAAAAGGATTAAAGTCCTTATTAAAAAAGAGTCTGGGATAACGAGGAAAAGTTGGTACTTTTTCTTAATATTGTTTGGCAGCCTCTGCAAATAATTGTTAAATATTTGTAAGCAAGTTTTATATTTGAGAACCCAAAAGATTTTTCAAAGAAAAATGAAAATCTTTATAGGAAAATTATGAAAATAATAAGCTATATAATTATAGAAGTTAACTGAGTCTAAAGGGTATTAAGAATATATATCCTTTCCACAAAAATTTGTAGTGTATTTAATTGACAAGCGGACTATAACTTGTATAGTCTTCTCTATGATTATAATAATTATCTCTTGTTCATAATAAATGGCTTTAAAGATATAAAACATAAAATAAACAACAATTTACTCTTCTCAACCGTGAAGTGTGTTTCTATTTTGAGGAGTGCACAATTATTTTGGTTTGTGCTTAAAGCCTTATGCTAATCAGGTTGGGTAACGAGAATGATTTTCTGTTAGCCATTTGAGGGGCATCTCAAGTAGAGGGCTCGTGCCCACATCCACCTCCTCCCTCCGCCAAATAACAACAATAACAACAATAATAATAAAAACAAAACAATGACAGTGACAGTACACTTTAGCACCCAAAGCACGTAGCCAACTTTTTATTTGCGTTTGCCATTCGTCGCACTCGTTTTACAGTCAGTCTTGGCAGTATTCCATCCACGCCGTGGAAAAGTGAAAATGTATACAGTTTTGTTTGTGTTTACACGTCCACCTCTATAGTACATCCACATCCACAGCCACATCCACATCCCAGGCATTTCAGATGCGTTGGTTCACCCAACCTCCAGACTCACTCCAGATCACGATATTTTCGTGTTGCATTTTCACTTTCGTTTTTCATTTTTCGTAGTTAAGCGCGCGAGTTGGGTGCACACTCCAATGCCTCGGAAAAACTATTACAGAACCCAGTTTGTTGGCTTGGGCTTGAGTTTGAATTGCCGCAAATTGCTCTTAACAATTGCCGAGCACAAAGCAAATCAGCTAACTTCTTTGTTTGCTTTGTTTAACGTCGCGGCGCTGAAGATGGATTTAAAGAATGCGCTCTAAACCAACTAAATTGGAAAATGCCCGTTGGCGGAAACTACAAAGAATGCTTAATATTAATTATCCTGTTCCAAAGCTTCTACGCTGGAAAACCAGAGTCACTTCAGGATTTAAGAAAAAAGGAGCCCTCCTGATTGCTTCCCTTTTCAGCTGCCAGTCAAACAGGGAAACTGAGGAAACTAAGGAATCGGGTCACAGCTTTCAGTTGCAGATATATGAGGAAAAATTAAGGGCAAGTAATATGGGAAAATTATAGTGGGGTAAGCAAAAACTTATTCAAATTCATCAGTAATAAAAAAAATTAATTTTGATTATATATTCAAATTTTAAACTTGATTAAATCATTACAATGGACCAAATGCGGAGGAAAAATATGCGGAGGAAAATATGTCTCCTGTATTTTTTCTAAATTGAATTTATAATGAAAATTATTTAAGAAAACATATGAAGAAAAAAAATTGCAGTAATTTGGGATGTAGAAAATATATAGAAATTGTTAATAACTAGTTGATTTGAAAGAATGAATCAGTTAATATTTATAAATAGTTATTATGTGTTCAGACACATATAAAGTATTAAAAAAGTGTTAACTAATTTCCCACTTAATTAGTAATTATTTTCTGTTATTGTAAATTATTTTAATGTTTTAATAATTTCTTTCATAGAAGATATACCCCATTGTTTTGGTATCTCACTTTGTAAAAATCCTTCCCATCCGCTAAGACCTTGAGTAGCTGTCTTTTGGAGCTTCATTGACTGATTGAAAACTGTTTGCTTTGGCTGCTCGGGAAATGTGAAAATTTCCCATGGCTTGTGGTAGATGGAGTTGGTAATTCACAAAGCCCCATATCTCCAATCATCCCAGTTTTTGTTTGTGCATCAAGATGCATCTGGGGATTTGTGTAGACAGTAAGCTAATAAGGCCGCCCTCTAATGGATACATAAAGATCATTGCCCGGCCATTAGGGAACATCATCTGTCATGTGCTTTGTTTTGTCTTTTTTTCGGTTTTTAATATATTTCTTTGTGAGGCAATGTCTAAATATTTCATCTAAATTTATAGCCAGACGATTTAAATTTAATGCTCTCCCTGGTGGCTGGTCCAACACTTTTGCCTTATTAATTATTCACACAGAGCGTACGCAGAGTTTTCGAGGTCGTGGCAATGGCATCGTGGAAATTAGTTTTTAACATTACAATTAGAAGCAGCAGGGTAAAACCCTTTAAGCCCCCGTCCCCACCGATCCCCCCTTGGGTTCTTTACAAAGTGAGATTTAGTTATAGTTTGTGGTCGGTCTACCTTCATGCTCTAATATCCCGCCCTGATATAGTTGGGGCAACTTTTCGCAGTGGCGGCGTTTAATCAGATTTCTGCCTCTGCCTCTGCTTTTACCATATTATGAGCATGATGCTCTTCTGTTCAGTTTAGTTTTTCTGTATTCTGCAGGGCCGCTCATCCGAAACGAAGTTTCTCAATTAAGTCGCAAAAGTTTCTGTCGGTTCTGGAGGCCCCCCTTCCCCGTCCCTTTGATCTAATGCAAAGTGAAGTCTGAGTTTGCTTTTCATAGGGGTCGCAGGTCGTAGGTCGTTGGTAATAAGCTGACAATCATCGTTCAAGACATGCTCCCCTTTCAACCAGAAACCAGAAAAAGAAATGCCAAAACTGTGAAGCCACAAAGTACATAAGTTTGACAATGCCATCAGGCAGTTAACCAGTTTTGGTAATGCCCCTGCCTTGACAAACGACGTCCACTAACGGTCGAAAAACGCTCGTAAATGCGGTATGCTGGCTGCATCGTAACTGTTAGTATGTGACATAACCGTTAGCTCCACAAAAAGGCCAAGAACAAGTTGGCCACAAGTTGCTGAAAAGGCCATCTGTTCGTGGTCGGAACGGATGACAGGTGCATTCACCCAGAGCAATTCCGGAAAATATATGAAGAAATTGTGGGTCTGAAGGTCAGATTCTCTTCGGGGAGTACATAATTTCATGACCTGCTTTATTTAAGATGTTCCTGTGTTCCTGTCTTATTTTTATGTCCCACCAAGTTTACTTCAAAGTAACTACTCAACAGGTGTTTCCTTTTTTCTTATAGAAAAGAGAGAAGTTCTTAAAGTTACGAGAATTCAAGTTCTGCTTTAAATTTTAATATTCTTCTCTTTAATGTAGATACTTTAGATAGTGATAGAATTCGATATCCGCTTTAAGTTAAAAAGTGTGTTGGCCAACATTTTTTGTACAATTTCTCTAGAATAAATTTCTTTAAATATCTGTTATTCAAGGTTACCATCCATCTTACCCAAAATTGTATCTGTACATATGCACATTCATAATTTACAAGCTGTCAAATTTGAGGGATTAGCAATCAATAATGTACTTCGTTCTTAAAGGCTCCCTTTGGCCACCTTTAAACTTGTTCCCTAAAAGCAAAGGCAATAAATATCCTTGTGAATAATTGATCACCTCAGAATTTACTGTTCTAAGCCCACAAGTATCTTTAATGTTTGACAGAGTGGAATCGCACATTTATCCGCATACAATACATTTCTTTTTTGTTGTTGTTGTGGGCAAATCCTGAATGGCTTCAACAAACCGATTTCTCGACTTAACTGGAAAGCGAAATAATGGCTGCTACGTGAGGAACTTGGCTTAGACCTTTTTTTTCTTCTTTTCTTTTTTTGATTGAAATGGCTTTAATCGATTCCGGGCTAGGACTTTCGATTTCAACTGATCCCCCTCGACAAACCGGGCTAATGCAATCTCTCTCCGGATTGCGTCAGGTGGCTGTTGGCTGTTTTCGCCAATTAGCCGCAAATTGGTAAGGAATGTTAGCAAGCCCATTAGGCACTGATTGTTTTTTACGGGGCGTTGTACCTCCTCGAGTGCCACTCTCTCGGATTTTTAGTGATTTACATGCGTGTCTAGCGTTTGAGCACTTTATTAGCCGGCTGTTTGCTTTTGTATCTGCGGTATTTCGCGGTACATTCGAAAGTCCGCTGTCTCTTGTGTCATTAACTGCGGTGCGGAGCAGTTAACCCAAATTAAATTCAGTGGCAGTGGAAAAGTTATGCAATTGCTGGCTTCACACAAAATTATTCCAGCAGATGACATTTAATTCACACCCAATCCAAACCGAATTTAAGTGGCCGTGAAGCCATTTCGACATCCGCATCTCGTGAGGATGTCAGCAGCAAACATCACTTTCAAACGGAAAAGATATGAGTGCATCCACATTCCATATACTATATACAATATACATGCGAATATCTGAATGTGGATCTGCATCTGTCGGATGATAAGAGTGCTCTCGACAAGAAAGTTGCCTGTTCATCCTCTGCAAAAACGGGATTTAAAAGCTTGCAAAATGAAAGTGCGAGCCGGGGCAGATGGATGAGGATGTAACCACCGCCATTCCCTCTTCTCCCGTCTCCCGATCCACTCTCAGTCTCAGTCAGCCGCACCACTGCACCACTAACCACAATACCATGGCTCACTGGAAATTAATACGTACTTCGCAGTCCGTTAAAAAACAATTGATAGCCGCACAGAAAACAAAAGTAATTCACTGTAATTAAGGCATGGATTTCAATCATTTAAATGAAATAGAAATTTAACTTTTAGGTAGCAGATTTAGGTAGCAGATTCTAGCATGTATCTTAAGATATTCCAAGCAAAATAAGTAATTCACTGTAATTAAGGAATGGGATTTCTGCCATAATAACAGAAACTTAACTCATTCTAAAATGTATCTTATGGAAATTAAGACCAAATAAGTAATACAAAAATCTGTATAATTTCATATAAAAGATATCAAAATGCAGCTAAACAAAACCAACCAAACGAATCAATTTATATCTATTAAAATCCAGTTTGTAAATGATATTTCTCCTTGTGTGGTTACACTCCCCCGTTGGATATCATTTTCATAAATTTGCAGTTGATCGACTGAGACGAGGGCTTTCTTCGACGCATTTTAACGGCTTGTGAGCCGAAACTCAGAGAAAAAGAAAGTATCTTTAAACGCATTTTTGGCGACGCTTCGATTGCCCAGCCAGGCAACGGAGATGATTCAAAAATGATTCAAAGAGATTCCCTCTTCGGACAGTTGGGGTAGGCCAGCTGCTCGGCTTACATAACGTCTCTGACAATTAATTATAGAGCCAGAGTCTGAGCTTTCCTATTAAGTTAGCGGCTTGCCTTTCAGCCCTGGCCCACACAGTGTGAGATACAAGATACAAAATGAATGGTTTTAGGCAACAGCAGCAGCAGCGTCGACAGTGAAATGTTAACAATCGGTTTCTTTTTGTTCCACTGGATGCTGTAGAGGCAATAACTCATTAATTCGAATTGAAGCTCTTGAATAAAACTATTGGGTATCTCCGTTTTTCCCGCTGATTAATGATGCTCACCCAGTGGAACCCATCAATTACAACTCAATTTACCTTTAAGTCCTTCGGGACTCTCCGATCTCGTTTAATTCGGAGTTAATTCAATTTTGGAGAACTTTCTTCGACAGACTTTCGTTTCGTATGTTTCGAAATAGGAATTGCATTCACCGTACTCGCCGCACTCGGTTTTGGCCAGGTGAAAATGCTGGCCGAAACCCGTTCACTCACTTCCTTTGTCACTGCTGCTGTTTAGCTGCGTTTTTCCGCCTCGTTTCACTTTAACTGCACTTTGATCCACCAATAAGATACACAATGGCCCGCGATTATTTTTGTTGATCTGGTGCAGCACACGCCAAAGAGCAGGCGCTCTATTTTGGCAGTTATTTTAATCGATGGGTTCACTGGTTGGCCCGAACCAGTTGCCTGTTTTTTTTCCTTTTTCTGGCTTTCTCGCGCTTCTGCGTCCGGTGCTGAGCTCGCGACGATTTGGACTGCCGGCGAAAGCCAAGCTGCGGGTGCGATCAACCAGTTTGAGTCTTAGTCTCCGTTCCAGAGCCAGAGCCAGTGCCTCGCTTCGCGTAAGCCGAGCTCTTACGTTCCACGTAATCTGGCCCAGACCATCGCCTTACGTCGCAGAGAGCGGCTTAAGAGAATGCCAAGAGTGGGCCAAACACATTGCCATGACATTGAAGCCGGAGCTCTGGCAAAGCCGATCAGACATCAGCTGGAGACGAGAAACGAGTGGCTAAGCCAATAACTACACACGAATAAAAGTATTTTTGTAATAAATTTATTTGAGGAGTTTTTTATAAAATATCACAGATCTTAAAAGATTTTCTTAAATTCATTTTATAAGCTAGAACATATATTTTTCTTATTTTTGGGCCTAAAGATAATTACTAATTCACAGAGAATTTTGTTATTTTTAATGTTCGACTATTTTCGTATTTTATTTATTTAAGGAGATTTTAATATAATTTCACAGATCATAAAATATTTTTAGAATTAATTTTATCACCTAGAATATATATTTATATTTTATTTTGGTGTTTAAAGATTTTAACTTATTTACAATTTATTTTGTTATTCATAATGAATTTCCTTTTTAATTTGTATAATTTACAGATGTTTAAAGTTTTCTTAGAATTCAT
>JAJJHY010008598.1:18431897-18460978 GCA_021224005.1 Drosophila setifemur | reverse complement strand
ATATATATAATATTAAATAAATATGAAAAATACTTTGTATTTTCCCGAATTAAACTCTTATCCATATTTTTGATTTATTTAATAACGTTGAACGTATTTAAATTTCTCATTTATTTATTCTACTATTTTTTTCCGTTCACTTGTCTAAAATTTATAAATATTTTGTTATTTCTCGAATCAAACTCGTATCAATATTCTTGATTTATTAATTAATTATATAATTTCTGTTAATTTATTGTTCTTTAAGATATTGTTAATTTTTACTAAAAGAGTTTAAAAATCATAGATTAAAAACATACCTAAGAAAAACCAAGCTTCTTTAGAATTGAGTGTATTCAAAATGACAAATATCTATATTATATTAAATATTTTTTTATTTATCCATGATTTCTTAGTTTTGGTATATAACTATTTTCCTTGTGCACTTTATAATTGAGTTGAAACCGCGCGGGATGGGTAAAAAAGTTCGATCGACCCCAGAATTCGCCTTTTAATGCCTTTCTGGGCACACACAATGACCCCGACTCCTGGGATTTGACTCGCAAATTATCGGCTATAGGAATAACTTTCACAAAGGTTAAATCTTTGGCTTTGTTTAAAACTTTTCACTCTATAGAAGGACGATTTTTCCCTGGGTCCTTTAGAAATTTATGCAATATCTCGCATTTAAAAATACTTCGTTGCCAGGCTCAAGTTGGCTAGCTGGTTGCTTGTTGCTGTTGCCAACGGATTTTAGCCACATAAATATTCATGCATTACGCGGTGGCATAATTTATGCAGAACGTCAGTACAAGGGGACATGCATTTAATTGGAAAAGTCCAAAATGCTGTTTTCGGGGTAAAAGAGTTTGTTTAATGTCAGGGCATTTGTTACTTCAAACAAGATATCTGCAAAACAGCTGCCATCAGATACAGATACAGTTACAAATAGAGATACAGTCAGGTTATAAATGACGACATTTGCTAAAAATAATTGTGTAATTTTATGCACCAAATGTCTGCGCACTTGTCAGTATCGATAAAAGCCAATGGCACGAGACGAAGGTGCGTGGAAGCCTTCATTTTCATTTCCATTTTCATTCTCATTTTCATTTTCCCTGCGATGCAGACTTATGGGGGCGCCTAAAGGTAGGCATTACCTTTGACAGGTGCGATAAATGAGGCGCTAATAAATCTCGCCAATCGGGGGATTGGCTCGCCATCAGATACAGATACCGAACAGCAAACAGAAGACAAACAAAGTTGCCGTGGGGAGGGAAATGTAATGTAATTTGAAGTTACTTTCCCATTTAATTGACTTATATTTGCTCGGGAAACTCAAACACAAAAGCCCTTTTCGCAAATGGGAAAACTCTGCTTACCACAAAAACTGACCAGTCTGTAAAACAGTTTGTCTGTATCTGCTAAAAAACTGTTTTTGTGGTGATGTTAGCCCCCTCAATAAAAACTTTTCTCCCACAAAACCAAAAAAGCCCCCCAAGACTGATCATAAATTTGTCGCAGAAGTTTCAATCAACGTTCATGTTCCGGACTTTGAGGAATCGACTGACTATTGACTATTGGTAAGGTGAAAATTGAATTTCCATGTCGTTCTGCCTCCCCCCCAAAACAATGGCTTTTCCAACTTGCCATTCGGGTTCAATTTGAACACAAAGAAGTCGGTGACTGGAGAATTATGGAAAGTAG
This sequence comes from Drosophila setifemur, assembly GCA_021224005.1. Taxonomy (NCBI): domain Eukaryota; kingdom Metazoa; phylum Arthropoda; class Insecta; order Diptera; family Drosophilidae; genus Drosophila; species Drosophila setifemur. The sequence continues at coordinate 18,459,292 of JAJJHY010008598.1, read as the reverse complement.
CCTCAAGGCATCGACAGTTGTCACAAATTTGTATAATCTACGGAGTGCCAAGGCTGCCAGGAAGGATTCCTCCGTCCAACTTTTTGCCTCACTGCATAAGTGGAGCATCGCAGAGATTTTAAATGCTTAAATGTTGAAGGAGAATCTTGTAGAGGAGAAATGCCTGCTGGCATTTTGACTCAGCTATTTTTGTGATTTATTTGAGTCCTGGTTGCTCGACAAGATGGATCTTATTGCCTCTAGTGCGATTTGTTCGTTCGTCAGCAAATAACATATTTCAATTTGTTATTGGCTGTTTCCGGCACCCTTTAGCCAGATGTTTTGCCTCCAGAACATTTATTTTATTAATTGTATGCTATTTGGTTGGCAGCGTAGAAGTGGTAAGCACTTCTCGAATTGGCCTCATCTGTTTTCCTGGTCAACTCTAATTTATTTGAACGTCTTGAGGAAATATTAATATGAGAACCCCAGCTGGTTTCCCTATGAATTAATCATCTAAGCCTCTTAAGTCCCGAGTCCTTTGCAATTTAATCAGGCAGCGCTTAACACTTCTTAGGTGTCAAAGGAAAAGCCGCAGAGAACTTAAGTATCTTTTGGGCCAAAAATAAAATCCAGCCTGGATACAGGATACTGAATATGATTGGGAAACCTGGAGAGCAATTATTATGTAACTTGATATGCTTAAGCCTTCCCCGCACCTTTTCAAAATTGCTTTTTTGTGAGTTCCCAAGAACAAAACAAAAAAAAGCAGCTGTTATTTTGAAATTTATGTGAGTATTCTTGAGGTCGCACCCCGAGGACTAAAAAGGAGATTTCCGCTGCCATATGTTTGACGCTGGCAAACAAAGACCTTTTAGAACAACTCCCAAACACTCGAACAAACTTTTCATTTTGGGGAACAAAGTAATTTCGTTCCGTTTGACATCTCTTTTGGCTAAATGGCTTCTTGAGATGGCACGCGCTTTAAGTATTTATATTGCAATTACACTCACCATCGTTCCAAGCAATCCGTAGCAATCTGGTGTTGCGAGTATCTTGTTCTCGTCAGTTGCTGTTTTTGTGTCTGCCAGTGGCTTTTTGTTCTTATTCTCATTTAGTTTTCAACTCGGATTGCACCCATGGGTGTTTTTCTTAGTCTTGAAATTATAACACAAAAAATATACACACTCTGGATAATGAACAAATCGACTTAAATAGGTTGAAATATAGAAATATTGATCTGCAGTTGTTTAATTGTTTAAATCTGATAAACTGGAAACTGCCAAGAGACTTGTCATTTAAATTGTGAAAATCCTCTGGGGACAGGACAAAGTTTCGGGGGGGAGAACTTAATCTTCGATGCTAAAATTCACTACAACAATCCTTGGAGCCAAGAAGTTTTGCCCATCAGCGTCTTGGGAACAGCGGGGTTTTGCATCCATTGGTATGCATAACTTTTGAATAATTTTCCCAACTTAAATGCAGCGCTCCCCGGCCAACTCTCCCAGATGTTTATCCCGAGTTTGGCGATTAAGCCAAAAAGGGGCTTTACTAAGTGGAAATTTCCTGTTTAATTTCCTCTGGCACACATGCTGTGCCAAATTAAATGAAAGCTCTTGGAACACAAACAACAACGAGAAAAAAATATGTGACTTTTTTCGTTAATTCCTTTATAAATAATAAATTCATAAGCTCGCTATAATAAGTTCACATTTGCTTTTGTTAATCCATCATGTCATTAAATACATTTTGTTGTCAACGGTTTTTTTTTGTTAATGCACTGCGCAGTGAATTATTATTGAGAGTCCATTAATGAAACCATTAAATAAATTGCTTTTGGGGCATATCAAAGTGCAGCTCTCGTCGACGTCTCATTACGCATGATGCACATACGGAATTAATTTTTCGATCCAACCGAACCGAACCGATTTCACCAGTTCAGTTTCCTCTGAGCTCATTAACGAACTCGGGTAAATTATGATTTTTACTTCGCACAAAAAAAAACACCCACATCCACGCCACACGTCACTTTGCATTACAGCCACAGTCAGTGAGAAAAGCGTTTTCCCGGCAGACTTGGGCCAATATTTTCTTTCGATTAATTCGCCATCATTCAGTGTCTTTGCATTACGGATTCACTGGAGCGCGCCCGGGCCAAAATAATCATAATAAATACATATATTCAGACCTCGACGGGGCGAGCGAGCGTCCGGCGGCAATTAGCGAATTTCCTCGGCCCACTTGCGATCCGGAATTCGAGTGGTCGTAAATGTCGACGAATCGCGGCCAGGCCGTGAGAAATTTTCACGCCTTCCACATTTTAATGGCGGCACATCGTTGGCAAAATGCAAATGCAAACACAAACACCAACCGGGAAACTACCTCTCAGAATTCGGAATTCAGAACTCAGAATTCCGGCTATCCGTAGATTTTCCACATCAGCATTTTGATTATTTCGCTTGTTTTCACTTCTTCACGCCTTTTTATTACAATGAGATTTTCAGTGTTTGGTTTTAGTTTGGCTGTTTGCTGATCTCCGATAACCACACGCGTCCACAGTCGGTGACCATCTGTTGGCTTTGGAGGCGCATCCCTTGCTTTTATAGCCTCGCCTCGGGCCGATTCGGATTCGGATTCAGATTCCGATTTTCCCTTTTGGGCCGCACAATTCGCGTTGCGTATACGCCGCGTGGCACACAAATGGCAACTGTGGAAGCCGCAATCCAACCAACAGGCTGTGGGCCCTCGCTTCCAACTTTGTTTTGGAACATCAGCTGTGCGGAGCTTTCTTATCACCCAGGGAGCCAGGGGTTGAAAAGCTCCGCACACTGGGTCAAAGGTTGAGTACTTGATGTTCGTGACGAGCTTCCATGATTTAGTCACTTGAGTTATAATTCATTTGTTATCATTGCTACCGTTGATAACTCACCGAAAGTGACGGAATCATATTAAGTTTATAATTATATCTGCCGTCTGCTGATAGCCTATCTTATAAATAGAATTTCTGGACTAAATATGGAATATTCCACATATTATTTTTCAGAGTTTTAGCTCCTCATTTTCTTCTATATTAAAGTCCTTAATTTCTCTTTGCCCTCTGTAATATTTTCTTTTATTACTTTGTAATATTAATATTTAATCAGCCTTATTTTTAGTGGGGATCCAAAAAACCTTTGACATCAAGGATGGGTAATATCTTATCGATTCTCCTCTGCATCTCCTCGTTTTCATACATCGAGTCCTGGAACCGAACACTTTGTGGAGTATCCTGAAAGAATTTCTCGAAATCTGGATCCTCGCTTCCTTGGTATATCATAATGGATTGGAATACATTGGCAATAACAACACCTAAGAGGGAAATTAATAATTATTACAAATCAGGATTAACGAGATTATATTGACTTACTTAGAAATCTGCGTTTCTCAAACTGAAGCTGATACTCCAGGAGACTGGGAAAGTGACCCCTGAAGGACAGTGCCTCCAGGGTTCGTCGCAGGGCATAATAATGATACTGGACCAACTCCAGTTCCATGTCCTTGACATCTGCCTGCAGCGAGGTGCTGAAGAAGTAGTGCAAATCGACGGCAGGCGATGTCCACGTACTGAATTGGAAATCAATGGGTAGGACAGTGGTGGGATTTCCCTCATCATCGTATTGGTACATCACATTCGTGGTCCAACAGTCGCCGTGAGTCAGGGTTTGCAAGTCCTTTTCACCCACATCCACAGATCGGGCGGCGTACTCCATTAACTTGGTTGCCAGGTGATCCAACTTGGCACCATAGCGTTTCTCCAAATCGGGTTTGCTCTTCACGTATCTGACGAATCCCTTGAAGAGTCCGTTGAAGACCAGCCCATAGCCCTTTTTGTCCCTCGAGAAGAAGTGCCCATCGTAGTTGTTCCTGAGGAGCCCAGGTTCCCGTTGGTCCAGGATTATGGCAGCGGCATGGAACTTGGCCAACATGTCCAGCACTAGCTTGGTGTGTTCCAGGTCCAGTTGTTTAATCCTACAGGCATTTGTGTAGTGAAGGGGAGCTAGATCCTCGAGGATCATGACTGTTCGTTCCTTGTCCACGACAATTGCCTTTGCCACTATCTTCTCGGTGAAGTTGGCCTCTTCGAGGATCTTCTCCAACTTGGGCAGCACATTGTCGTACATATTCAGTTCCCTGTTGTACAGATCGTACTCCTCAAAGATCTTCGCCTGCGGAGCATCTTCGGGTATTACCTGCTTCAGAATGTAGGTCTTATTCTCCACCGTTCCGTCTCTCTGCTCGATGTCCACGTAGATGCGAGTCATTATCCCGATGAAATTCTCCCCCTTTCCAGTCGCTGGCTTGGCCCAGACTTTCAGGACCTTCAGCTGATTGTCCTTGTAGGCAGACCGAATGGCCTTCTGGATGTACTCCTCGGTTAGCCAAGGTGGAAGCATTGCGAATACTGTTTAGTAACTGGGATCTACTGCGTGTCTGATCACCCAGCATCTGGCCAAACGTATATATATTAGCCCCAGGCGTGTCTTATCAGTCCGGATTTAATTCTAGCCACGATAAACTACGTAACATTATATGATGTCAAACAAGTCGAAGGGTGCAATGTGAGTGACTAGTCTTTATTTCATACACGTAATCATATATATGGTGTATATAGTCTACAGTCAGAGGGTACATACTCAATGCAGCTTTCAGTGTATCTTAATGTTCTACATTTATCAAAAAGATCTTTAAAATTGACATTAAAAATATTGTATTATTATAAGCAGCATTTTCCAAACATGTTTTTTAAATACTGAAATACTTGGTTTGATAATAATAGAATATTAATGTAACATATTTGTACTATTTTTATATCTCCCATCAAATATTAAAAACCATAAGATTAAGAGGTACTCAAAAGTCGAGGATCTAAATAGTTTTCCCCTGTTTTTACGATAATGATTTTTGAAAGTGAGGGGGGCATAGTAGTGACGAAAAAAACGCTATCTAATGAGATCATCTATCAAACATATGACTTGGGAAAAAATGAGAAGGTTTCTTGGCAGTTGGCAGCACATTTGGCTTTATCTAGACTGCTGTTAATAAATTTTTAACCCACTGAAAGACTCGTGAGTGGGATTACATGATCACTAAATGAAACGTAAACAAAAACAGAATAAAGACATATTTTCCAGACAGTGATTAAACATCTTTAAGCAGTCAATCATAATTAAAGAAAGTGCTTTTGTAAATGTACATAAATAAGTGCTTATAAGCTTAATTATGTACAACAACATTCCAAATATTATTAATAATTGCTGGCACCTAGCAACAATTATAGGTAGTAATTTATTTAAAATTTTATAGACATGGTATTAATTTTACTTAATTCCTTGTGGAGTATCCTGTGGAGTAAAGTGATTGCAAGTATTGGGAAATAATGTATCTGGGAACAAATTAAGCCAAAGTATTTTTTCAAAAATAAAAAATTTTATAGTACAAATTTAAGCCATAAACTAGTATTTTATTTATATGAAGTATATGGTAGTAAAGCTTATCTGAACACCTCATAAATCCAACTCCCATCAAACCCCTCTAAACGTCAGGAATTATTATCTCCTGCTGTTTGTTGACTGCGAGGAACTAAGTGCAGCTTTTGCAGCATGCCATAAATGAGAGCAAACAGATGAAATGTGCCCCGATATTTGCTGGGGCTAAATCATTAACATGTGTATATGTGTATGCAGAAGATAACAGCCAGTTACCCAGAATTCACCCAATTTATGTGGCATTAGATGGGGGCCCACATAGTCCACATATTCCTATTGATTCAGATTCAGAGGGTCGTGCGTAGTTGGCCGGACAAACAATTGAGGTGGCTTCTTGGGAGTCCGAAACAAATTGTATAGTAAACAAAAGGCATGTCCCCAGTAAGAAATTGGTAAACATTTCGAATATATTCGCCCACGCAATTTCCGAACAGCTGTTCGAGGAGCTTACGGCTAAACAATATGCAAAAATAACAAATAAATCTATATCCGTAGTCAGTTGTATTCGTATTTCAATGTGTTTGTTAAAGGGAAATGTTCTTCTGGGAAGTCTCTTTATTATTTATAAATCGAAAATGCTGAAATTTGTATCACAATTTAAGCAAAAATCAATAGTGATTCTTGAGTTAGTTTATAGATTATATCATCCATTTACCATTGATTAGATTTAAATAATTATAATAACAATATGCAAAAATAACATATAAATCTATATTCCTGGTCGTTGTATTTTAAAGTGTTTGTTAAGAGAAGTGTTCTTCTGGGAAGTATATTTTTCTTTTATGAATTTCCATCACAATTTAAAAAAAAAAATCTATAATCATTCTTAAGTTCTTTAATAGAAGATTTCATCCATTTACCATTGATTAGATTCAATAATTATTTGTATGCAAAAATGGCTTTTATTGATAAATAATCAATTTTAAAATAAAAATCAATTGAACTGATATTTAATTAATAATAATAGAACCTCGCATTTCTATCTGAAACAGCTTGTTTGTTTTGTTTATAGCCCTGAAATATTATTCGTGACGAGAACGCTTAGAAGGTGCTGGAAATGTCTGTCATTTTCGCACAATCTGTTGTGAAATTAATTTATCTCAAATAAACATGAGAGACAAATACTTTAAGTAAGCAACGTCGCGTGTTTTTTCTACATCTCAATCATATAGTAATTTAAATAATAAACCGATTTAACCACAATTTAATTAATCCCATTTTTTTTTTTAATACTTCATTTGAGGTCACAGTCGCATTTTCTCATTTAGGCCAACAATTGGGGCTGAAAGTAAAAATATTGATTCGGGCGAATTGAAATCGCTTCTAGGAAGGCAAATCCACATTGTTTGGTAAACAAAAGCAAAGGCTCTGATAAGAACGCGAATATAGTAAACACGAGAGTTGAGCTCTCACACGATTTTGGTTTTTCGTTTTTTTGGTTTTTGTTTTTTTTTCTTTCTTATTTGGCCAACTGTGGCTATTGTGGCTGTGGGGGAAGTGCTTGTTTGCTTTCATCATAAACAAATTGTTTTATGCTTATATGGGGGAATTGTTTGCCCTGGCAAAGCCACGGGGTGAATAGGGAAATATAGTTGGGGATACATTTTTTAAAAAGGCCCGAGGTGAGGAAAATTATAGATAATTATTTAAATATTTTATGATTCAGTTTAGTTGAAATGTGAGCTTTCCCTTAATTAAATTGTAGTATTTTGCATTATTAAAAGACTTAAAAAGTTTTCTCAGTTCCTAACAATTAAATTAGATATTTTATTTTGATTTATATTTAATGTTCCCCAACATTTTTCCACCCTCTCTCCCATCAATAAATAAAACTAGATTCTTTTCCAGATCGTTTACGTTTCTTTCGTTTTGCGCATTAAAAAACAAATAATAAATATATTTATTAAAATACAAATAAATTACCTACATTAACTTAAAGACTAAGCAGCAAAAATAAATGCTTGCTGACATTCTACTAGGTTCCCATTTGGCTGGCACAGGTCCGTTTGGTATGTGAGGAATCTCCTACTGTATTCTCTTGCTGATGGTGTCCAGGTAGTTGTAGCCATTGTAGGCCTTGCTCTGGGCCCAGTCTTTGGAGTAGGTATTGCCACCGATCTCGTGGTTGATGCCCGATCCGGAGCTGTAGGGGGAGTAGGAGTTGGAGACGCTGCTGCCCACGAACGAGGAGTAGTCGGAGGGATCCGACTCGTAGACGTGCGAGTGCGTCTGCACCAGATGCGGATGGATCTTGCACATGGTCTTGTACTTCAGATAGTGGATTAGCCAGCCCACTCCGCCCACCAGCAGCAGATTCATGCCCACAACGGGGAACAGCAGGCTGATGATGGTCATCTTAAGGTGGGCGATCTTCAACAGAATGATCAGGGGCAGGAGGATGAGCCACTTCCTCTTCTTCTTCTTCAGGCGGGCCTCTGAATCGGGATAAGCTTCCATGATTAATTACCCGAGATAGGAGCATTTTCCACGCCACTTACCCGATTCGTCGATTACTCGTGCCCCAGTTTCACTAGAGAGTGCTAATTGCAGGGCATGATTCCGGCCAAAAGTCTCGACGGCCCGCTTCAGGAACTTCAGGATGAGCGTCAGTTCACTGTCACCTGGAATCAAAACAAACATCCGAGTACGCAATTAATGGGGCGAAGAATCCACGGCAAGTGTTCATCCGCAATGGATTTTCGAATTAATTAAACATCCGCAGCGGGTTGGCCATTAAAATAAATGGATGGTGTGGATACTGGCCACAGGCACACACCGGGCGATCAATTCGAGTCCCCCACACACTCGGACGCATTCCGGCCATTTGATTGCATGGCTCTTACTATATGGTAAGCCGCGAATTTCCCTGCCCAACTGAACGACCGGGCCAAACAACTTTCGATTGCACGCAGAAAAATGTTTAAGATTAAATGGATATCTAAAACTATAATCTGTCTTAGTAATGCGATTATTAAGTGCTACTATTATATTTTTACTATATTTTTAAAATTAATTGATTTAGTTTTTGGTTTGGCTCGAAAATATATTCAATACATATTCTTAGTAACACAATTATCAAATGCTACTTAAGTCGAGAATGGAATATCTAATTTTAATTTTATTTAATTGCTTTTATATTTGGTTTCAAGAGTTATTGAAATATTGAGAAAAAAAGCTAATGGTAAGATATTTAATTTTAAGGATAAGTTCTCTTCAATATTTATATTTTATTTTAATTTGTTGGAATTGGACAGAAATAGTGCAAGCAAAATTTTAGTTAATTCGAAAATTGGAAGTAATAAAATTTATAGTTTACTCAAAATCAATTATTCTATATTATTATTGCAATAGTGAACTATAGCTACACATTATATTAAATTAAAAACTACTCTACAGGGTTTTCTTTCCTTTTCAAAAATAATAAAAAACAAGAAAGGAAGGCTAGCTTCGGTACCCGAAGCTTAGAATACCCTTGCAGGCTAGTTGCTTTTAAACCGTTCAATCGTTTGTATGGCAGCTTTAGGATATAGTAATCCGATTTTTAAATTTCTAAAAAGGCTTTACTGTCTATGAAAACTGTTTTTATCAAGAATGAATTAATTGTCTTGAAAAACACCAGAGTTATGCTTAATGACCCATTTTTTCCCATAGTTTCTATGGCAGCTATAGGATATAGTCGTCCGATTTTAATGAAACTTTCAGGATATGTTAAAATTGCTATTAAATAGAGTTTTCCAAGAAATAAATAAATTATCTTAAAAAATGGCGAAATTTTGGCACTTTTTCCCAATCGTTCCTATGGCAGCTATGTGATGTAGTGTTCCGATTCCGGCCGTTCCGACTTATATACTAACTGCAACAGATTGAAGGGTCGGTGCCAAGTTTCAGCCTGATAGCTTTAAAACTGAGGGACTAGTTTACATAGCAACCGACAGACAGACAGACGGACAGACGGACAGACGGACAGACAGACGGACATGGCTAGATCGACTCGGCTGGTGATGCTGATCAAGAATATATATACTTTATAGGGTCGGAAATGTCTCCTTCACTGCGTTGCAAACTTCTGGTCAAAATTATAATACCCTCTGCAAGGGTATAATGACACTTTATACCATCACCAATCACATAAACCATAAAATGTTTCGTTCAGTGCACGGACCCACCTTCTAAGCTTTTGGCGTCGTTAAAGACAACCACATCCTCGGCAGGTTCTCCAACCTGAACCAATCGCAGCCACCGGCCTTTGTCCCCGGGCATCTCGCGTCCGTATTCGCTGGGAAAGAAGCCCAGGCTGTTGGTGGCCAGTTTCCAGATCATTTTGCTGGCCTTGTACTTGATGCAGGACACCAGGCTGCGTGTTTCGAAGCACTGTTTCTGATTCCTCGCAATGTAAGCATCGCTACGGATGGCCCTCACCGAACCAATGGATCTGGGCAGGGATCTTGCGGAGGTGGATGGACCGGGTATCTCCGTGGTCAGCTCCTCGGCGGTGGAGTAGTGAAGGAGTATGAGCAGCATCAGGGCCACAATAATGCGGCACAGCAGCATGGTTTTTGGCTAAACAATATTTGGATTGCACTGGGTGGACACAACTACCGCACGGCTGAGTGGACGACTCGCAAATGGCAACCGAGAGGTGCTGGCTGCTCCTTATATCGCGCAGCCGCAACCGCAGATCCGATCCGATCCGATCCGAGCTGGTTTTCCACCTAATGCTCATGTGCATGCAGTAGGCACCGGAATAGCAATTCCTGCCACTGCCACTGGTGGTGCTGAAAAAAACCGAATGCCAATGCCACCGAGAGGCTTTCTGGGTCAGAGATGCGCGGAGGGGCTTGCTGAGCGAGCGAGTGATCTGATCGATCGATCGATGCATGGATCGAACTCCAGCAAATTGAATCGCATTGTCGTCTGGATTATGTCGGGCAGCAAACAACCGCCAATTGACCGCCTTCCCGCTGCGTGTGAGTCCCAGTCCCAGTTACAGTACCGATCCAAAACGAAAGTGAATCGCGGTGCGATACGTATCTGATGGATACGTTGTTTGCGGCTGCCACAATTACGTTGGCCTGTTGGCGCCAGTGCCAGTGCCAGTGCCAGTGGCAGTGACTGGCAAATGATACCAATCAGAATAAGTGCAAATGTGCATTTATGCGAGTTTAAACTGGTCAACGATCGTTGTATATTGCATCGTGTAATTTGCATTTTTTCAGAGCTGGGAATTATTAAAAAAATTTAAGCCTATATGTGCGAGTGCAAGCTATGACCGTTTTAATTATCAACCGCAGACGCGGGATGTATCTGTATCTTTGTATCGCTTATGCTGGATGCGAAAGTTGTTGTTGCTCGAACGATGCTCGCTCGTTGCCCCTGTTGCATTATTGACTAGTGAAAGTAACAATTGGCTCGGCTTGTCGGCTAGTTTTTTATTTCAATTTCTTCCAGCCTGACATTCTTGAACGGCACTCCGTCTCCGTCCGACACCGCTCGCAATGCAATTGATGATTAGATGGCCAATTCCCCCGTCCATGTGCCTGAGCTCTCGCACTCAACGAGCGCGTGAGGTAATCGAAATTGTACCAGCTAGCTCCTGGCTCGCTTTTGACTAGAATATACAGAGATACTACTCGTAGCCTCTCGGCTGCAGCTGGGTAGAAAGTTTTTCCAAATTTCCGCTTTTCTTGATCGGCAATTGTGGTAAAAATGGTTTTTAAGCCAGCACCGCAATACCAAAATATTGCACCGGCTACTGTCTATTGGCCACTGTCTATTGGCCACTGGCCACTGGCTCCTATAATGACTGCACACCCCGTATCCAGTCCGAGTTGATGGCTACATATTAAATCACAAAGCGCACGCAAACGTGCGACTATTTGGAGGATTCGGTATTCGGATTCGGAACGACTTTTACTAGAAATTAACCAAATCTCCAATGGCTTTGGCTAAGCAATTAGCCAGCGAATCCAACGTGTCCAACGGATGGGCTAACGATTGTTAGCCTGTGGACATTGGCCATAAAAAGATGCCCAGATGTCTGCAGACGCAGCATGAATAAATGGTTATAGCCTTGACTCGTTTGATAGTGAAATTGCCGGTCAGGTGCTTTTGCCCGATTTCGCGACAGAAAGTTCGAAGCACATGGGAAATGCAAATTTAACTTAGTAGTTTTAAGTGCTTTAAAATGAAGTGCCCAGCCATTATCACATTAACTGACAATAAAAAAATATGCAAATTTGCAAAGATGGGATTGATTTATCTATTAGCAGTTGTATTAAATATTGGTTTACATTCGTACCCAATAAAATTTTCAATATATTTTTAGATTTTTACAGTCACTTAATTTGAATTGACTGAAACATCCCGCATATAAAGCTCTTTAGCATTTATTGTGGTTTTACACATTTATTTGACTTTTTTCATTAGGATTGATACAAAAACAATCTCTAATAGTATATATATTAATTATTATTATTATAATTATTTTTATAAATCGACTCTAGTGCGTATGAAAAGTATTTCAAAGTTGAGCTCAATGATTAAATGAATTATTCATTTTATATATAGTTTATAGTATAGTTTATAGCCCATAACTTTTCTAAATAAAATGAGTTTTCTAGGATTCTGCATTTAAGTCCTTGATTTTTATTTAATTTTTATTTATTTTTAAGCATGGGCTTTGAGCTGTTTCCCTTGCTCAAATTTGTCGTCAACTTTGTACGGGATTTCCGAAAGCAAGTACCAGGCTAACAGAAATAACAGCAGGCTGACCTCCATCATTCATTGATTCTCATCTATGGAGATTTGGGTAACCGTTGTTCTCCATGGGGCTCTCTTCATATTGAGCATGAGAAAAGAGAATAATTGAAAAAACAAAAAAAAAACTTTGGTCTCCGTTGGGCTTTCTTCCTATAGAGCATGGCTAAAGAGAATAGCTTTTGAAACAACCGTTTATTGCTTTGGGATGAACATTGCGTGGGAGTAGTTGGGTACTTGCTGACTTGCTACTTTTTCTGATCGCCTGGTACATTATTTCAATGGAACATGCCATTCAGTGACGTCATTCAACGAAAATTCTTTCACGCAATAAAAAAAGCAGCATACTCTTGGGGCTATATAAATAATCGCTTTTGGCTGGTTTGGAAAAAATTTTGCATCTCTTGGGGATACCTAAAAATTAGTCGACCCTCTGGAACTTTCTGTTCGCCTGGTACTTGGTTTCTGTAATCCCATACAAAGTTGACAAATTTGGGCCATTATGTTGTTGGAATTTGCTGTAACGGAAATTTGAACTAAGTAAATTTGCGGCCTTTTTTTATGCAATGTACTAGGCTAACAGAATCGTCCAACAAGTTAACAGCGGAAAAATTATGTTACAAAAATCTTTTAAAAATGTAGCATACTTTTGGGGCGCTAGAAAAATTAGGTTTCGGGTAGTTTGGAAAGAAATATTGAATCTTTTGGGGATATTTAAAAATGTGTGGAACTCAAGTTCCCAACTCCCGCTCAATGCGAATTCTCTCATTCTCTCTCATTACCAATGACCAATGTGAGAGAGCACAATGGAGAACAGCGGTTTTCCAAGTCTCAAAAACAGATCGAGGACAGCCTATTGTTATTTCTGTTCGCCTGGTACATTCAGTCTGGAATCCCATACAATGTTAACCGATTGAACGATTATTACATTGTACATTGTGTAGATAACTAAGCCACTGTTCGATCACTTACCGCAAGGTGGCGCTAGCATAGTATGTAAGATTTTTAGTATGTAGAAATCGCGTCGAATTCTCAATTGACAGATTCCTATGACTAACCGCAAGGTGGCGCTAGTATAGGAAGTAAGATTTATAATTTGTAGAAATCGCGTCAAATTCTCAATTGGCATTTTCCTATATTTACACTATTATGTATATTATGTTATTATACGTAATACACTTTACATTAACTTAAACAAATGTAAATGTATACATTATGTGGAAATTGAGTTTCGTAACAACAGGCAGAAGATGGCGCCAAATTAAAATGCTAAGTACAAAAATACCAACAACAAAAAATACAAAAACGAATACAAATTAAATACTATATCAGATACCAAAGATACTGTGAAATATCAACCGCAAACTAATTAAAATAAATCATTTATTTAGAATTAGCTTAATCGAGAACTTAAGCGTAGTTCGCTAGTAGAGAAGCACCGGCTTTAGAAAAATACATTTTGACTGCTTCTGGCCCGCAGCAGTCGCATTATGAGCGAGTTTTTGTCCAGACCATAGATTGATGTCTGGCCACTGGAATCCCCGAGAGAATCATCCGCCGTGTAGTCCACGTTCTGCGTGGTGTTTGGCAACTCGGTGGCAGCCTCCGTGGTGGATGACTCACTTTCCGTGGTTTGGCTGAACGGCTCCTCGGCTTCTGTGGTTGAAACTGCCGGAGTGGAGATGGGAGCTTCCTCTGTGGTTGTTGGATCAGTGGTGGAGTCTTCCATGGTTGCTTCAGTCGATGGTGAGGTGGAAGTGTCTGCTCTAGACGCCAACTCAGTGGTAGCAGCAGTGGTGGTAGGTTGGGTGGTGCTCGGAGGTGGAAGGGTGGTGGTTGAGCTGGTCAACATGAGCACCAGCTGAGCATCCTCATCATTGTAGACGGCTGTCTTGTCATCAATGTCCTGATTCAGCAACTCGTTGGAGGCGAAGCTCAGAAAGACTGGCAGCTGTTGTTGTGGTGGTGGTGGTGGTGGTGGAGCTTCTGTTGTGGTGCTGGTGGTGGTGCTGGAGGTGGTGGTGCTTGTGGAGGTGCTAGTGACTCCCGGATATCTTTGAGAATACTTTTCGCCGTACGCCTTTTTGAAGCTGGCTGGCTTTTTATTAAAGTAACCCTTGACATTATGAAGGGTCTGTTGCACTAGCCAGTTGTCATTGGAGGACCAGGATGCCTCTTCATCGGACTTGGCATAGCTGGAGTAGCTCGATCCACCGAAGCCCGGAAATCCATCCATCTCTATTTTGCGTATCTTGCGATTGTTGACCTCCAGAGATGGTGGCGTGGTTTTGAAAGTTCTCTTCACCTTAGTTGTTGTGGATTTCATCAAGGGTTTCTTAAACAGAGGTTTTACTGTGGTGGAGTCATGTATTCTCTTGGCATAAAGTACACTTGGCAATGGGCGACTCTTTTCTGTGGGGATTCCTATGGGTGCATTATTTCTGGACTTTGGGCATTCTCCCTTATGAGATATCTTCCAAACTGCGGGATAAATAAATATATGTTTTAATTTATTCTTTATAGATATAAGTTTTTAGCTTACTACTTTTGGGATCCTTGCAACGCACTCGCTCCAGGTAGCACTCATTGATGATTGTGTGATTGATGCCATTGCGGGTGGCACAAAGTGGTTGATAGATTGTAGGGCATGGCTTGTTGCAGCTGCGGCAGGCACCATCATGGGAAATAGTCCAGGCTTTGGATGATCAAAAATTAATTTAATTTAATTTAGAATTAATTAATATAACTCACCATTTCCCACTCTTTGACTGTACTCCATCAGCTGGCAGACACTGGAGAAGGTTCGTTTGTGGCCCTGGAAAACCCCGCAGATGGGTTCGCTACCAAAGACACAAGATTTCGGGGTGTATTTTGCAATCCCACTACCGTAAACCCTCCTCTCCTTCGATTTAGGAGGCGTGACCATGTAGGGTTTGCGGGCAGGCAGGGAGTAGCTCTTCTCCATGGCCCCCGTGTTGCTGATGAACTGCGTGTGGAAGGTGGAGGGGGCATAGATCTCAACGGCATCCTCCGGAATCTGGAACTCCTCGGACCTGCTGACCAGATTGTTCCTTCGCTCGTGACTCCGTTTCATACGATCCGCATCCAATTTGGGCTTGGCCTGGGGCTTGTACTTGCGGCTCTGCTTCATCTTGGTGCTGTCCTCGCCACAAAGACCCTCGGAAACGATGCGCCAGTCTTAAAATAGTTTCAAATTATTATATTTAAATTGTTTCATAAATAAAGAATTAAATTTCCTGGCTACCCACTTCTCTGTGTCTTGATGTTCTCCGCATTCACCAGGCACTCATTGGAGAAGGTGGACTTAACACCCGCATACATGGCACAAACCGGACGATAGACTTTGGTGCAGGGCACGGGCTGCGGTGGCTTCTGGTCCAGAGGCAGTGCGTTGGCCTTGGGACACACACCCCAACGCTGGACCAACCAATCCAAGCCGGTCAGGCAGGAGGTGCGCACCATTTCACAGCGACTCCTAAAGGTTTTGCGTTCCCCCGTCCTCGGGTTCTGTCCACAAACTGGTTGGTACCTTCTGCTGCACTCAAACTCGCAGCTGGGAAAGCAGTAGCGAAGAGCCACATCATCTAAGGAGAGTTTAATTTGAGAATCTTTAGGAACTTTTAAGGTGGAAACTTGTTGAGAGTAGTTTCTAAATTAGAATCTCAAACATTTTTATTTTAGAACTGCTTTGAACTACTCACATAGGGGTACATCCATGAGGTTGCCCCGCTGGGCCTTCCTCAAATCACATTCGTTGCCGAAGAGAAAGTACATTCCATTGTCGCGATTCTGGGCACAGGCTGGAACATCATCCTCGGAGCACAGCATTTCAAGTCTATCCCTTACACCGGATGCAGCCAGTTGATAATGAAATAATCCAAAACAGAGACCCAGAAGAAGCACTCTTAGCCCGGCCATGTTCTTGCAGTTCTCGAGAGAAACCCAAAACTCAATGCAACCCGAGATGCGTCTGGGTCTTTTATATGCCAGCCGAGGCACGCGCTGCCATCCGACATAGTCATAGTTCTCTAGATGATGATGATGATGGTATTATCGGTGCCGAAATTCAGCAGACATCACATTGCGCGATAAACACGCCTGGCATCGGCATTCTGCGAAAATTGTCACTGCCCGATAGATGCTTCGATTGTTCGGATGCGCTCTATTGATAGATGCATCTCAGATACGTGATATTCAGTCGATTTCGGTTAACCCGCTCTAGATAAGTCCGGTCACAGAATTTGCATCTCGTGGTTAGTATCTTGTCTTGTCATGTTGATAATGTGCTCATCCTCCTATCTAACTCTGCACTAAAAATAATCCAAATTAATGGTTATACAAAGCAGACATTTAAGTTGCTTTAATGAATGAATTTTAATGAGTAATGGAGAAGTTATGGTATCGGTATAGGAAATTGTTTTTGTTCAATCAAAAACTCATTCAATAAAAAATTCCGAAAATTCTCACGAACCTCGTTTTGAGATATTGCAAAATAATCTTTGGATATAATATCTTGCTGATATAATCTTTAAGTTCGATAAAGTTTGGTGTATTTAAATTATCTGATTGTGTTGTAAGATATTTTTCTTATATTTTAATATATATAAAATTGTAAAACTTATTTTTGGTAGTCCAAGATTAAATATAATCACAATTTAATATTGTTGGTATATCAGTTATTAAACTAAGCGCCAGCAAAAAGTATCTTCATATCATTTTAAAGCTTCTTTTCAGATCAGAACATTATACAATGAAAGAAACACAATGATGTGACAAAAAATATTTGTTTATTATTTGTTTTATTACTTTTCATATTTGATTATTATTTAAAGCGATGCTTGAAGCTACAAAAACACCTTTTGTGCCATCTAAATGAATTGAAGAACATATTATTATTTATATTTATTTCTTTTCATATGTTATTATTATTTAAAGCATTGCTAGAAGCATTTTGGAAATACCTTTTGTGCCATCTTACAGAGAACCCCCAAAAATAGCAACCCAATCATTAGTCAAGAAACCGCTATTCACAGATGCTTGTGGGCCAAGTTCCAGCAAATTGAAGAATATTATTTAATTATTACAGAGGGGTCTCTGCTAATTCCAGTTCTTACGGTTCTCTGGAATGGATAATCTTCTGGTCGAGCGATCGGGAAATGGAATTGGCATCACGTCACAGTCACGCGCAGGCTTCATGCCAACTTTGGTAGCAAATGGAACTGAGGCAGCTCCCAATTGCTAATTTCGCGAGGCGGCCAGAAAGTTCTCCTCTCTCTCTGCCATTATTCCCGGCTAATGACAAACAATTTGCGAGGAGCAACGGGTGCTAAAATTACAAAATCTAAGTTGCAATCTTAGGCCAGAAAGAAAGAAAGCCTCCTAGTTGCTGAATCCACCGAACTGAGAGCTGAATGAGTTGGCCAAAAGAGAGAAGAAACCCAGTGAGAGAGAGAGAGAGCGGTCGCTCCACGATCTTGGCCTGGCTTGGAGCTGAAGACAGAAAGCGACGGGCCAGTCGAACGACGAGAGCTGAAGCATAAAGACATGCCACTTCCCGGGTGCAACGGCCGTCAGAGTCATTGAACGCTTGCATTTTCCTAGACCACAATACAAAAAAAAACCCAGCTCATAAGCATAACACACAAACAGTTAATAAACTCTCTCAGTGCATTAATAAGCCAAGTTAAGTCCGAACCGATCATGGTGCTGGCCACGCCCCCTTCGAACAAGGGCAGCAATGCTGCGGGCAACTGCTTCTTGGACCAGTATCAACAGTACTCCGTCCACTGCGAAACCGCGGACAGTGGCAATGGCAGCGATCTGGAGAGCAACGGTCCTCCGGCCAAGCCGGATGATAGTGAGGAGAGCGGTCCCTCTTCCCTGGGCAGCGACTCCACGGAGTATGTGCGTCAGTCCGCCTCCCAGCCCAGCGGGCAAAGGCAGCGGCAGAAGCCATCGCTGAGGGTTCTGGGCTCCCTCCTGCCGGACAGCCTGCTCCGGGATATACGCGACCGGCGGAACGGGTCGGGCTATGTGGTTCAGTTCACCCCGGAGACCGAGGAGCGGGAAAAACTCAAGGAGAACCCACAGACCAACGCCAAGCCCAAGCCCAAGGCAGACCCCTTCCGACTGACCCGCGAGTCGCTGAGCGAGGAGAAAATCGAGGAGCTGCGGGCGGCCGTGGAGCGGGCCAATTTCGTGCAAACCGGTGAGGAGACACTGGACAGCATCGAGGCCAGTGCACAATCTCTGCCAGCGAGCAGTTCCACCATCAACTACAAGTATGCAGACGACCAATACTACAGCTTTCACATTAACGAGCACGAGAACTTTGGCGGCTTCCCGCGAAACGGATCCGATCCAGATGCGGAGCGGAGGGGCGGGGATTCCGCGGACGGAATGGGTTGCCTAACGGAGCAGTCCGATCTCTTCGCCGGCTACCGGGATGTACGATGCGGTCCGAGCTCCACACAGTCCACCATCCGATCCGCCAAGGGAACGGTGCGGGGCGTCAAGAATCGTGTGCGCAATGGAATAGCCACGTTCTTGCAGCTCCACCAGCAGCCCAATGCCAAGGTGAGTGTTTAGCATCCAGTTTGGATTCAAGTTTCCAAGGATCAAGTTCCGTTCGGGTTCAAGTTCGGGGTGGATGTCTCTTCACAGAGAGAGAGAGACAGTTCAGTGGGGGGCAAGGCGAAATCAGGTTCCTCTGGCAGCGGGTTTTATGGATTACTATGATGCAATTGTCAATAGTATTTTTAATTGGAGTTTAATTATTATTGAGTTTTTTGTATAATATTAATTAAATATTTTTATGGGATATTTCTTTAAAATTCTTTTGATTTATTTTACTGCATATTTCCATTATTAATTTGAACTTTATTTTGAATATAACTTGAAGTTTATTCATTTAGAAATATCTGTAACTAGTAATTTTTTTTGTATGAAAACCAGGGTAAACTATGGAACATTTTTTTAAATTTAAAATATATTTCTGGGTATTAAAAAAATGTTTTTATTTTAAATAACAAAGAAGCTTTGTTCTCTATAGAAATTCATAGTGCAGATTATTATTATTGCAATTAATAAATTGATTTCTGGGTACTTAACAAAAGTTATTATTTAAACTATTCAAAGTCTCTGAATAGTTCTCTCCAGAAATTCATAATGCAGATAGTATTTATTTAGAAATAAGAGTATTCAGAAAATATTTAGAAAATATTTAAAAATATGTAAGACTTTAAAATATATATATTTATATATATTGTATCTAAAACTCGTTAGCTCCGGCTTAAATCTCCAACTTGACTCAAGAAAACCAGTAGACTCTGTGGCGCCTCAGTGTTTTTTGTAGGCTGCTGTAATTATTCATTCCGATATGAATATTCAGTTATTGATGGAAATTCGGTTCCCACGCTGCTGGGCGTCGCCATCCGTTGGTGGCGTTGAGTCACCTGGGCCACAACCTGGCCTTCCCAATTATGCAACTCCCTTTGGCGCGAGCGAGCGAGCATCTTGGCAATGCCAATTGTCTGCATCCCAGTAACATGGCCGGAGAAAGTGCTGGCCAACAATTGACGGAGGCCCGATATGTGTGGCTGATGGTGGCGGCGGCATTTCAATATATATCTTTCACGTTTCGAATCGGAGTCTGGCCATTGAGTTTGCCCGTAATCTAATGAACAGCTCGCAGTTGGACACTGCTCCCCTCGATCTCCTGATTCCCCTCCCAGACCAGCTTTCAGCGGCAGCGTCACTCTTCGCGCGGTTTCTTCTTCAATTATAATGGAAACCGTTAAGTGGCTTATTTTGTCTCCGCCGATGTCGTTGTTTGTATGCGCTTTTCGCCCGTTTACAACTTGTCCAGATAGCGCGCGGATGGCTAATGCCCGATATCGTCTTAGCCGAATTGGATTTCTCGTTTTATTTTCGTTAGCTGCACCTCATGTTCCCAGAGTTTTGGGGTTCGGTATGGGGGATTGGGGATTGGGGATTGGATTGACTCAACTAATCGCAGTTAATGTCGGCCAGTTGGGGAGCTCTGTAGGAAAGTAACATAAACATAAAACAATAGTAAAAAGAAAGACACAGCTAATTCCGTTTGGGATTGTCATCGTAAAAGCGCTGTTCGTAATAGTTTCTTTTCTCTTCCGAGGCGTGTTCTTGGAACTAGTTTTAAATAAAGCGATCTCTGATTGTGTGGCTAATTAATTCATTCGATCAAACGAATATCTCTTGATTTATCTCTATTATCTGCTTGAAGAGCTTTCTAGACTTTAATCGGATATATTTTTTGTAAACATTTGATAAATCGTTAAAATACACGCCATGAGTTATCTCACAGAACTTTCCTTTACACGTTTTATTTTTGAAAATAAATTAGCGAATCAAAATAAAATTAGATACAAGACAGTTTTGCAATGAATGATTTATCACTGAAATGGATACCAAATGCTTTATTTACGACTATCGACTTTCTAGTTTTTCGTTGTAACATACATATATCAATAAATACAGCAATGAATGCACATAATATAAATGTTTAATTACTATTTTGATTTGCTAAATTATCTTCAACGTCTCGATACAACCAACATTAGTTAAATTTCGCAGTATAATGTCACAAATTATGGGAATTGCTGCCATTAGGAATTCCCCATTCCAAAAATAATTGCCTTTATTAGGGTTTCCAAATAGTTGTGATCGATTTTAGGGGTCTTACCACATTTAACACCAATTATGATTTTGAAAACCAGTCATTAAATGGATTATCTTTGGAACGTGTTTTTTGTCCGCCCAAGTTTTTAGTTTTACCTTTATCAACCCGTGACTATATAGTAGAAATCGTATTGTTTTTTTATGCTTTTTAATTTTTATTGGCTGCCCTGGTCTACTTATGTATAAATTTCCCTTTATCTAATTTAACGAGCAGACTTAAGATCACTTTAATTGTTTCGTTTTGCTCGGCTTCTGCGTATCTGCGTATCTGAATCTCTGGCTTTTCACTTTCTGAGCCACAGACTGATGAATTGATGGAATGATAGCTGCTTTTGGCCTGCCTTAAGTGGTTCGGATGCTAACTGAATAGAAATGTTTTTTATGGCCATATAGCGGCTCGCATGCAAATTAGAGATTCGAGCTCGAGCAGAAGGAAGCCCATACATTCAGCAGATACAATGAGGAAAGTGAGATGCTGCTAATTATAATGCAGCTCGAGCACTAAAAATCGAAAGTGAAAATGCGGGGCCTGCCTTTTGTTTTGTTTTGTTTTGTTTGGTTTTTTGTTTTCCTTACCCTTTGAGCTGGAGTTCAGCGGATTGCTGGAAGCCATAATTAGAGCATTCACCAAAAATATTTTTGATGGCTGGCCACCAAATTGGTGGTGTCGTCGTCGTCGATTTGTGAGCCGATCAGAAAACACACAACTCACAACTCACTTTGTCACCTTCGAGAAGCGTCAGCAGGTTCGAGTTGGTCTGCGAGTATTAGCCTCCATCTCGATGGCTGTTGCCCAACTCTTCGATTGGCAATCACTCCACCGCTGGCTCTTGGCCATACAAGTGACCTGCTTTCTCTTTTGTCCGCTTATATGTAGCAGTTGTTGTTGCTGTTGGAGTTGTTGCTGCTGCGATGTTGCTGCTGTGCTGCAGATGTTGCTGCTGTTGTTGTTGCTGCTGCTGCTGCTGCCGTGACAAAAGTCGCGCTGAGGTCAACCGTGCAAATCACGTGTGGTAATTGTTAATTGCCGGTGTGTTTATGTTTTTTGGCAATGCAAATTATCAGCCAGAGTTGACATTGAACCACTGACAGATGAAGTGTTTTATTGGCCTCGCTCCGCAGGGGGATTTTCTTTTCTATTTTTTGTCTCCGAATGGAATTGAATTGGAAAAACAGCTCCTCGGCAACGTTCACTTGGAGATGGAGTCGGACTTGGAGATGGAGTTGGAGCTGGAGTTGGTGCTAAAGCTGGAGTTGGAGCTGAAGCTGAAGCTGGAGTTGACTTTCCATTTGACCGCAGCTCGTTTGCTGTTTGTTTGTTTGTTCGCCAGCTTGTTTATTGTCGATTTGGTTCGTGCTGCGTGGCTTTGAACTTTTTCTTTAGTTTTGTCGTGGAATATTTATCCCGCTTTTGTCGCTTGTCGATTATCCATGACAACGGCACCAGCAACAGCACCAGCACCGCCACCAGCAGCTGCATCTCCTCCGGAATGTCAGTCTTTGTCTCTGTTTACCCCTCTTCATACCTCATTTCTTTGGCCCGGCTAGATTATTAATTTTCAGTCTTTCTATTGCAATGCAAATTCTAGTCACACCGGTTGCCAAGACAGCCAGTGCACTGGAAAAAATTAATATCTTGAACCCTATTTTATAACATTTTCAACTTCTGAAAGCCACATAAATTGTTCGATAGAAAAATAAATATCTTGCCGTAAATTTACGTATTTAAATTTTTAACTTTGTCTGTAAACTAAAAAATATAGCACCAAAAAAAATAATATATAATATTGTTAATTAATCTCTAAACAAGAATAGGGTTTGAAAATTGTAAGTATTTTAAAATATATACAAATTAATACTTAAACTCAATAATTTATGTTGGGGTATTCTATTATGGAACTAGTTAATAAAAATAAAATTTTTGATTGACAAAAGAATCGCATTAAATTGATTGAAAAACTTGTTTTTGGCATTAAGATTTAATTGTTCTGTAATCACAATTTTTTTAGTTTCTGTTACGACTTTAATCATCTTATGACTTATCACATAATCAATTTTTCGAGTGTATAAAATGCATTTACGGTTCATTGATACTTGTGAGCTATAGCAGGTGGAGAGAGGGGGGAGGGGACAGAGGGGATCGCATCTCAACGGATCGGCCGACTTGGTTCATTAGCCAAAGCAGACGCCACCAAAGTTGGCCAACTAACGGAAATGTTAATTGTCAAATGAAATGAGCGAACCCCCCGATTAACCGGTCCGCTCTTACAAAATAAGCCATCATAAATTGTCGGGAAAACATTCCTGGGTTTCCATTGTCCATTGTCCGGCTGTCTCATTTCTCTCTGGTTGTTGGCGCTGTCGATTGCCGATTGTCGATTGTGGATAGCAGTTTTCCTATTATTGCTTAATTGTATTGATTAATAGGATTTTGAGTGACATGCAGAGTTGCCCGGAGTTACGTGACTCCAAGCTAACGAACCTGCCCGAAGATTTGCTGTGGCTTTCCACCAGCCGCAGATCGACATAAAGTTTCCAACCAGTTTTCGGACACCCAAATTCCATTCCCCACCAGTTTGGTTTTTATATCTTTTTGGCCAAGACCTGATTCTAGATGGGAGAACTGAGACTACAAACTCGGGGGAACAACTAACTTTATTTTTGAATGAGAAATTTGTTCAAACTTTGATTTTTAAACCCAACATGCACTTGAAATTAGCAATTTGATTGTGTATATATTTTTGGCTATAAATATAATGCATTCGATTTGATGCGTGACCCATTGTTGTCGCCAAAATAAAAGATCTTAATATACAGCAAGACCTGTTGCATATTAGCTTCCGCCTTGGCTTTTGTCTGCTGTTGGCCTTCATCCTCTGCTGGCGGAGACTCGACTTGGCCATTGCCATTCTGGCCAAAACCATGACAAACTCTGAAATCTGAAATCCGCGCTCTGTGGCGAATGTTGTGCCAATTTCCAGTTTTCGGTGGCCTGCTTTCCGGCCAGTCAGCCAAAACCAGAACTCGAACTAATCTCTAGTTTTTCCTCCTCCTCCTCCCCCCTCTCCTCTACACCCACAGAACTTCAAGGAGAAAGACCTGGGCAAGGTGGTGCTGTACACCACCAGCATGGGCATCATCCGGGACACCTACACGAAATGTGCCAACGTGAAGCAGATCCTACGCACCCTGCTGGTGAAGTTCGAGGAGCGGGATGTGTTCATGAGTGTGGAGTATCAGGCGGAGATGCGCCAACGGATGCAGACGACCCAGGTGCGGGTGCCGCAGTTGTATGTGGAGGGTCAGCACATCGGCGATGCCGATACGGTGGAGCGGCTAAACGAATCCGGGGAGCTGAGGCAGCTCCTCAAGCCGTACAAGTCCATCTCGAGCACACTAACCTGCCAGACCTGCGGAGGCTATCGCCTCCTGCCCTGCCCCTCCTGCAAAGGATCCAAGAAGTCCGTGCATCGCAACCATTTCACCGCCGAGTTCGTGGCCCTCAAGTGCATGAACTGCGACGAGGTGGGCCTGGTCAAGTGCCACAACTGCTGATCCTCTGTAGAACCCTCTGTAATCGTAAGCCCAGTTAATATTAGTCACCATTAAACCCTAAAAACGGAATTTTCTTAGGTCTAAGTAGTAAATAGCTAAAATGTAAAAAGGTGTCTTCTTATTTTTGGGTGGCAAATTAGGATTGGGGGGAAAGATGGTAAGTTTTAATTTTAAGTGTTCATTAACAACTGATCTTAGATATTAAATAAATATTTAAAAAGGGAAGCTTCTGGCATTTTTATTAGTAATTATTAATATGGAAATTTTAGGGGATATCTTACTACTTTTTATTAAGTGTGAATTAAATACTTTATTTTAAAATGCAAAATACAAGAATTTCCCACATCCCGAAGTTAGATGAAAAATAGATAGAATAACCTTAAAATAATAAATAAATCAAATAATTGAAAAAGTGTATATACCATATATTGGTAAAAGCTTTAAACACCATTCATTCTAGTTGGCTAAAATTTCTAACTGGAATTGATGAAATATTTCACCGAAAATCCATTGCCAATAAATATTTAGTGTGAAGTGCAAAACATATATTTTCGATGCAATTAAGCCAGTTTAGCGTTTTAATTTTGTCATTAATTCGCAATCGAACCGCAAAGTATGCAAAGCTATATACCGATTTTCGGATCAATTAAATAATGCAGGCCCCTTGAATACTTTGCGGGGCTTAATATTAATTTAGATATTTGTTGATTGCGTTGCATACTTTTTGGCTAACCATGGATTACGGTTGCCCATGGCCATCAAACGGGGCTATAATGGTGGGTTGAAGTGGTCGAAAGGCCCGAATTCAACCTCAGATCATGATTCCGTGTTGCCTGTTATGATGGCTACCCCGAAAACGACCTTTTATTACAAAATTACAACATCACGCCGCACCATTGAGCATCTGCATTTGCCTCTGCCTTTGGCCCCGCCTGGGGAAGTGACTTACGGCCCAACTAAAGCAAAGGAGCAACCAAAACTATGCCACCGCAAAGTTGGCCAAGACAAAGAGTATATATTTCAGGAAATAGTTAAATGTTATAGGGGGGGCCCCCTGTACAAACTGTCCGTGTGTCTGTGATTGTGTGTGTGAGCAGGCAATGATTGCTTTCCACTCGGCCCTGCTTCGGGCTCATGGATCTATTCTGTTGAATCTGCACTGGAAAGAAAACTTGACATGCTTCAGAGTATTCAGGGTGAAGCTCCAAAAAATTAGGGGTATATTTCGGTTTTTCTTATGGGGAATTTAATACAGTGGCTTTCTAACAATATAAGCTGCATTTTTGGCTCCTTTAAACTAATAAGTTTTAATATATATTTTAGTCTTTTAGAAAATATATGGTTTCATATTTCTAAGCAATATTTAAATTTCTTTTGGGAAATTTAAAATAATATTACATTACTACATTTTTACTATAGTTAGGTATTTATTTTGTTTATGCTCCATTTAAGTACTATTTTTACATATATATCAAACTTTGAACTTAGTAATCAAAATACAGGAAATCTATTGTTTCATATTTACAAACGATTTATTGTTTAACTAAAATCTAACCAGAATTCCCCAAAAGGTTGAATAATTAATTTTAAAAATACCATTAAGAAAACCACTTAATTTACATCAAATATGCAATTAATAACATATACTTTTGCGATTATTTGTATTTATTTCCCGACTAATCCCAGAAATCTTCGCCTAAAACTGACTCCCGGATTTTGTTCCCGATTTTAGCCCCATATTTGTATTGCCAGTGTGACTTCTGGTGCTCGGGGCAATTATGTAAACCGGCTTTTCTCTCTCTTTGCACCACACCGACCATGCAATTTTCTCGCGCCATTTAATTTTTGCCGGCCTGCTCCTGCTGGAGAGTGAGGAAAAGCGGAAAAGCGGAAAATACGGGAAAAGGGGTAAAGGACGGGGGGGTGGGGCCTCCAGGCTGGCCTTTCTGCCAGTTAGCCAGCCATTCGGCATTGCCATTTGCTTTTGGTGTCTTTGTTAGTTATTGTTATGGCCGCTTTTAATGTTATTTTCCACTTGGCTCACACTTTTGTTAACATGCCGCCCCGCACGCATAGCGAACAACCGGTATCCGGTAACAACAACAACAGCAACAACCAACAACTGACTGACCAGCCAAACTGACCAAAGGAAAACCCTTTCCTTGGGGTGCTGAAATCGTTTTCATCCCAGCCCCAGATCGTTAAATTCACAGGCGGCTACATTGTAATTACCGAACAGAGCCACCAGCTCCGCCACCGAGCAACCCGTCGAGCTGCTGGCCCAAATCCTCGACCAAGGCGGCCTGATTTATGGCCCAACAGCGGCGTCGTCATACGCAATTTTTCATAAACAATTTGGCACAGTTACACACACACACACACACACAATATTCAGGGACTGTGGCGGGTGAGACGGGGCTCCCGAAAATATTAAAATATATATATATATTGTAAATGCCGGTAATGCTGACAAACGGTGGCGGTCTCATATGAGTGCCGACTGGCAGCCAAAAAAAATAAAAATAATAAATAAATAAAAAAGCAAACAGCGGGATGCAGGACTTCATTGGAGGCGGTGCTCAGTGGTTGGTATCGGGATCCGTTGCTCCACTTAATGGCAGCTGGTCGCCTGGTAGTTAAGCTGAAGCCTCAACTGAATCGAACGGTGCACTTCAAAAATGTTTCTTAACAAAAAATATTAAGAGAGTGCAAATAAAAAAAAACATTTTCCATTTACAAAATCGTTTTGCCACTCAATTTAATTAATTTCTTAACCACAATATATTTTTTTAGTAATTTATTTATAAATCCAAAGCCTTGAAATGATTCTGCTTAAAAAAT
>JAJJHY010008598.1:18392227-18418171 GCA_021224005.1 Drosophila setifemur | reverse complement strand
GGGGGATCCGGGGGATTTGGGGGGCACGGCAGGGGGCAATCGACAGATACAAAGGGCGCGACCGCAGAGCGAGTGGAGGGGGAGAGGGGGGCGTGGCCAGGAACTCGGACAAGGGCCGTGGCCAGTTCATGTTGCATTTTATTTTAATAAAGACTTTTAATTGAATTTTCAATTGTTGCACTGTTGCGTGGAGAGAGCGGGGCGAGCGGGGAGCGGGGAAAAGTGCAGTTGTTGTTGGCCTTTTGTAATTGTTGTAATTATTGTTATCATCATTACAATGTTATGTAGTATCGGCCGCGCTTTTGTTTTTGTCGTTCCCCGTTCAACAACGTGCAACATGCAGCGTGCAGCAAAAAGCGCAAGTGTGCGGTTAAACAATTACAAGGGGGGTGGCGGCTGCTGCCGGTTCGAAGGGGTGGTGGCAAGAGGGGGCGCACAGATAAGGGCTGATCACCGCCCATCACGAATGGCGTTCGCCACTTCCGCTTCCGCTTTTCCTCGCGCGGATGTCGCTGTCGCTGCTTAGCATGCAACACCATAAAAATTAATAAAAGGATTCTGCCCGGTGGCTGACGCTCGGCTTTTCTTTTTTATTTTTGTTGTGTTTCTTTTTTTTTGCCATTTTCCGCATGCACCGCGTTAAATCAATGAACGTGGCAACAATTAAAATATTCTGCTTGTTTCCGTTTAACCAGCGACAAAATTTGCTGGCCACAGAGCAGAGCCACCCAATGCGGGTATATCTGACCAAGGATTTAATTTCATTTAATTATAAGTTAACTACTAGGTTAATAATAATAATAACCTGGGCGTGATTGTATAAATTTAAATTATGGATATTTCAAAGATTTTCGATGATTAAAGTATAGAAAAGTGCAAACATTTTATGAAAATATAAAAAAGGTTTTATTAAATAAAAACTTTTATACCGTAAATATGAGGAATATACTTATCTTGATTAAAGTTATTAACTAATAGTATATCAACAAAAATATATACTGAACAAAATTCAGTTATTAATTGCCCGTATCTATAAATCTAAAAAACCTTTTCCATTTCCATTGATTTGTTTTAGTAACTGATATTTCTTAATATCCTTCATTTTCATTATTATTATTACCATTTCCTATATTCCAGGGTACCCTTCAGTCGCATCCCCCACTCACACATCCTATTTGCTTTATCTTGTATAATTGCGGAATTTCAATAATTTATTTATTATGTGTAAATAAAACGCAGAGCCAAGTTATTAATTTTTAATTTTCTCCTCAATGTTGCTTTTGTGAATGCGCTTATTCATTGTTTGATGGTCCAGATATACATATACATATATATATACGTATATTTTTTCCAATTTATTTTTGCCCTTTTATTGCACTTAAAGAGTGCAATGCATGGAGTTCTTCGCACCCACATTCCACATGCCGCATGCCACATTCAACCAGTCAGCAGCCACTCGGTTCCGATGCGTTGAAATGTAATTGTTGGTGGTAATGCATTTGAACAACCATTTATTGGCCGGCTTTGTATGGGCCGCGAATTTTGTTTTACAACATTTTCAATTAGTTAGCGGTGCAGTTTATTGGCTATTGTTTCCACGCCGAGTACGGAGAGTACATAGAGTGCGAGGAGAACAAATAGGGGAACCCATGGGGCCCAGACGTTCTCCATTTGTATTTTCAATTTGCGATAATAAACAAATACAAATATTTACAGGCTCGGCCGGCGTTAAGTGTTGGGTTTCCATTCGGATTCAAATGTGTATATATAAACTTTTATTGCCGGTCAGTTTCTGGATTTAATGGAAACGTACGATATCGAAGGCCTGAGTTGATTTGAAAGGCTTAAGCCTTATTGAATGGCCATAGTTTCCTTTAAATGCTGCCTAAGATTCTGAACAAAAAAGGGGATTTGGTTGCATTGAATTAATTGTGTGCAATGGAGGAACTCTACAGTTTTAAATTGAGTTTGCCACTGAGCTGCCTTTGTAAACTGTTCAAATTAGTACCATCGCACTCACATACACAACCAGCCAGTCAGCCACATTTGCATCCGCATCCGCATCTGTAGGTGCAGCTGCAGCTGCACAAATGAGATAAATCAGTCGCCTTTTTGGGGGCAGGGGAAACCGTAATTACCTTGCCAAAGTGTACGAGCCAACTTTGCTCATTTCCGGAGGGAAAACGTGGAGGGCGAAAATTAAAAAAGATGAAGTGAAAAAAGCCCTGCGTCTACAGTTTGTCCATTTTGTTTTCTTTTCTCCTATTTTTTTTTTTTTTTGTTCGCCTGAGCGAAACAAAATTTGAAAACCGCAGACCAAGGGCGCCAGAACATAAGAATCTCGTTTGGGGTCAGAGCATGTGAAAATCGAATTTCCCCACCCCGAGAGAGAACCTTCAGCAGTTGTGCAACACCACAGCTGCAGGCCAAAGGCGAGTGAAACAAAAAGATACAAAAAAAAAAAAATGCTGAAGGGGATGCAAAGTAGGAAAGCTGCATTAATTAAAATTTCGAATGCCAGCTCAAAGGAAAAGCGCAAATCCGACAAATTTTTCATAGGCTAATAAACTTGAATGCCACTCGGAAAAACGGAGCAGTCCCTGGCTGACACCTGCCATCGGAAAAGCAACAGAAACAGCATCAGCACCAGAAACTGCAGAAGGGTCGGAGGAATAGAAGCTGAGCTGGGCAAAACAGTGTGTTTTTCGGTATTTCTGGTTTTCGCCTCCCATTTTTCGTTTCGTTTTCAGTTGCTTATTTATTTATTTTTTATTCTGCCGCACTGTCACCCAATTATGTCACACAGTGTACAACAAATTAATGCCTCGTTGCGTTGATTGCGTCGCCGTCGCGTCGCCTCGCTCCGAGAGTGCACGCAAAAGTATGCTACGAATTGCGAAATGCGAAATGCGCACTGAACGCACAAGTAAAATCACTAAAAACAATTCGGGGCCGAGACCACGGAATTCAGATACAGATACAGATACAGCCTACTGCCTGCCAGTTGTCTGTCTCTGTTTGCATCCGCATCTGTGAGTGAGTGTATCTGTGTGTGTGTGTGCTCATCTGTACCTCCGTCTGTGATGATGTCTGCCTGTCTGCCCCCGGTGAGTGTGTGTGCGAGTGTGTGAGTGTGCGAGTGTGTGTGTTGATGTGATTGCGTGACAATTTCAAACAGATTTAACCGCCAATTTAAAATGAAGTCAATACACGCGAGAGCAGTTCGGCCGAGAATGCAGTATTTCGGTGACAACAGGGCATTCTACAGTACAACAGATACTTAGCAATTCGAGGTTCTTTGTCATTATGCGGAAGTTATATTTTTATATATCTATATAGATAGATGATTAATTATTTTGAAACATCCATTTGCTATTTTCAATAGATATTTTAATATGAATATTTAAATCAAACAAAGCCAAGGAAACAATTAATATAGGTAGATTTATTTATTTATTTATTTTAGGTATGCATAAACTGGAATTATTACTATTGATAATATAATTAATATTATTTATAATTATTGTTGATTTGACACTATTTGGTTTCATTTTCTTTGGACTTTGTAATTCACATATTGTCAGAAAATAGTTATCTTCAATCGAATTTAGATGAGTTCCTTTTAAGCCTTTAAGTTTTGTATAAAATCAAAAACTTAATTTAAAACCTTTGTTAATATATTTCATAATGTAAATAATTACTATTGATTTAATAACATTTTGTTCCATTTTCGAGTACTAGAATTTTCAAAGTACTAGATTTAATACTATTGATTATATAATTCATATTATAAATAATTATTATTGATTTAACAATTTTATGTTCCATTTTCTGTGGATTTAGAGTTCTATATATTTTTAGAAGATTGTTATCTTCGATTGAATAATTATAAGTTAAATTAAATAATATGAATTTTATATAAAATTATTAAAACATATTATTTAATTTTCCTTGGATTTTTTTCCGTTGCCGTTCGATACAATTTCGCATCACGCATACGCCCCGTAGTACACCTCACGTCCACTGGCGGCTAGAGGTAAACAGATCAACGGTCCATCGGTGGTGAAGTTGACGTCGAATGTATCCTGGTTGTTTTCGCTTTCCAGCGTTTAAATGTCGACGTGGGGCTGACTGGGGCTGGGTGATGCTGATGTTGCTGCTGTTTCGGTGAGATCTGCCGTGGACTAGCTGCTGCCCTCCGGCGGGCAACGGTGCGTATGCGTGTCCATCCCATTGGCAGTGGCGGTGGCAGTGTAAAAATGCATTGTTAAATTCAGGAGTTTTTGCGGGTTTGCTCGGTTGGCTGGCAGTGTGGATTTTTCTTTATTGTTTTTTAACGCTTTTTGTTTTTATTTTTGTTGTTGTTGTTTTTGCCTTACTGCACTGAGCTGGCGTCAAACAAACGATTTAAATGAAATAAATTACGATGAATCACTCAATCGGTTTAAATAAAAATGTTACGCTTGTAATGAGATATCCGACTGCAAATGCCTTTATTTTCGAATAACCCCCGAAATAACACCGATAAATTCTTGCTAATTCCCAGCGTCTGCCATTTAGGGGGGCGAAGAACTCTTTAACAGTAATCCCTGTGGTATCCATTGTCCCACCTGGACTAAGCTCTCTCCATGGTCGTAAGGATCCAATCGATGATGTGGATATTGCCCTGGTAAAAGCCGCCTAAATACATTTGCCAGCACACTGAACCATAAACCAATTGACAGGGCAATCATTTGATACAAAACTCAAATGTTTGAATCAAAGTGAAGTCTCTTACCTCTCTAGTATGGTACATCGCCCCCCTGTCCTCCTGCTCCTCCGTATAGTTTTGGCTTAGTGGCAATCAGCAGTGCATGTAAATGCCATGACAATGCAGGGGGAGATCGGATCCGGGGGGGACTGGAGCCCTTGAGAGCATTTCCACCTCAAAAGGGAGAGACAGACGCACACAAACACACTGGAAGCGTTTTGTCCACCTGAGTTGTCAACAAACCGTGAAATTATCAACACAAATTGGACGATGATGTTGAGAACGAGGAGCAGATTCGTTTCTGCTTGTTTTTTCATCTATTTTTTGTATCCCCCCTCTCTCCTCTCTAGAATCCTTAACGCATATGTAAAGCTCCTTCGCCTACGAAAACCTTTTAATACAAATTGAAAATACTCGGAGCACAAAAAGGCCAAACATCCAGAACTTGTGATAAGTGGAAAGGTAGCTCGGGGAACTGGAACTGGCCAGCACACTTGAAGAAAATGTAGTTCTTAGCATTTAATTTATTTCTAAGTATTTTTTGGATTCCTTGTATCAACTTAATTCATTTAACTTTAATGATATAAGTATCTGTCTGACTGATTCCAACTTAAGTTCAGGAATTCTTGGATATTTAACCAAAATAAAGCATTACTATTGTTACCAATTTACCAAGTAAGACATAAAATTTGTATGCTTCCCATTAAATAAATATTTAGAATATACAAATACATATTTTATTTCAAATTACCATATTTATTTATGCACTTCTTTGAGTGCATATGAATACACAGATGAGTGGCGAAATGAGTGGACTCCACGATTGTCCGGTTGAATGGAAAAGAAGATTGTTGCTGCCGCTTTTTCTTGTGCAGCAGGATCCGCACCCTTGACTAAGATAAGCCAATCACATTGCCAAGGCGATGCTGAGTCTCGCTTAGTCCTTGCTTAAGTCCTTCGCCCTTCGCCCACTTCTATTCCCACTCCCTCTCCTATGCTTTCCTTTCCCATTTCCCTTTGCCTTTCCCCTGCCTTTCCCCTGCCTTTCCCCTTTCACTTTCTCCGTCTCCCCCGAGTCCATGCATAAATGTCAGGCGAGGGAAAAAAAATTTGCATGAGATTTACGGCGACTGCAGCTATTTATCTTGCAACCGCAAAGGCAGATGCAAGGATCGAGATAAGGACACAGAGACACCCAGCCGGAAATGCCCTTTATGCAGCATTTAAATGCCCTCGTTTCCGGCGGTGGGCCCGACCTTCACTCGCCGTCGGCTCAATTAGTTCATTAAGCTAAACGTTTGCATTTCACCTAATTTTCGAATGGAGTTCGGTCTGGTCTGGTCGGGTCTGGTCTGGGCTTTTGGCCACATCCGCTGCACGCAAGCCAATTGCAGGGCCGATTTTTCGGGGGCTAGGCCGCCCAAACGAAACGGTACGAAAACGGAATTTATTTCTCAATTCCCACTTCAATTTTGTAAATTGAATGAAAAAGCGCTTAAAAATATACAAAAGCAGACCGAGCAGCCAGACCAAGCATAACCCAAATAGTGGAACAAAAGCGCACGAATCCCGGGAAAAAGGATAGCACCGTCGCACAATGGGTGGGATTCTAGATATTTTTGTTTGCAACCTATCTACCACCTGCAATGAGCCATATGAATGGGAAATATTTCATTGCATTTTAAAACTTTATTTTACAAATATTTAAACATAAACAAAGACTATCTTTGTGTGTGGATTTCTTTTCATTAGAAAAAAACTCAAATTTCATTGCAGTATCTTTAAATTATATTTTAATGTTATCATGGAAATTCATGAATAATTATTAAACCCCAAGATATCTTTTATTAAAAAAGATACAATTTTCTGAGGTACCGATCCACCTTTACCATAGTACCCCCCTCGCTCAAGTGGGCGTGGCAGCGGGGTCCTGGGCAAGGACAGCCACCAAAAAAGGCAAACGACGACCGACGAGCAAAGCGAAAGGAAATCTTACAAATAAAACGGAAGTTAATTTACTACGTAAACCGAAAAGCATGGCGCAGCCACATCCGGGCCAAAAGAGCGAGTGAGAGGGGGGGGAATATGTGTGTGAGCGAGCGGGATAGCAAGCGAAAATGTTACACTGCAAGGAATTGCAGCTGGCCATTTAATTGGGCAGCGTTTTTGCAGCACAGCGCCTCGCTTAAGGTGGCCAAATATTTGCTCTGCCAACAGAAGCCAGACGAAACCCGAGAGCACAACCAAGAGAAGGTACCATATATATATCCTGACAGGACGACGACGACGACGAGGTGGAAGAAGAAGAAGTAGAAGAAGCAGCAGCCAGAGCAGGGCAGGTGCAGTTCGCACTTAAAACCGCTTATTACGTTAACAATTGCAAATATCGGCGCGGATTTCGCTGGCGGGCGAGACAGGATTACTTTGCATAATTTTAGGGCCATACAAATAACAGCCAAGGGATTGACTATCACCCCTAGACACCCCCAAAAAACACCCTTAAGCACCCCCAAACATACACACACACACAGAGAAAGTTGCTGGCATGCCAATGAAAGCATTTCGCGTCCTGGCCAAAACGGAAGGAAATTTCACTAGCTGACTGCAGCAGCCGCAGTTTCAGCCGCCTGCGAATTGTTAGAATTTACAATCAGGCCTAAAATAATAGCATTAAGAAATGGGAATATAAAATTAATTTTCATTTAATTTTTATTACATTTAATTTGTACATAGTTAAATGGAAAGGATGCGGATGCTGCATAGAAAAATATATTAAAGAAACTTTTGAAACTTTTTTCACTCAAAAAATTTGAACTAAATTAAAACCCAATATTATGTATTAATTTTTAATAAAATAACTAAATTATTCGCATTTACAAAGTTAAATAAAAATTATTTTGATAATATCTTCACTTACAAATCGCTTTAAATAAATATAAATAATAATACTGATACTTGAGAAACCTGATAAATTCTATAAATTCCCCCTCCGGTGTTTATGTGGGTGTAAGTAGTTAAGTGTGTGTGTGTGTGTGTGTAGGTGGAAAGTGGGCGTGGCTTGGCCACATTAGAGCAGAATGTAGGTGGCCGGAGGGGCAACAAAAGTATTTGTTATGCGGTAAAAATGCATAAAAATCCTGAGACCGGCATTTATTTAAATTTATGCCGTTATAACGTAATTTTGCATTACCCCAAAATAATGGTGAACCACCGAAAAAAGAACAGCCACCTCCACCCACCAGTCAGCGGCTCGCTGGTATTTTATTGTTGCACTTGCCCGGGGTTTGGGTGTTTGTTGAGAGTGGTATATGTGGCACACATTTTGCTCCGGCATTTTTATACAAATTTTTGCAGATTTTGCGGCCGCCGCCAACGACAAAGGCAGAAAGCCAGAAAGCCAGAAAGAGAGAAGGCCAGAATTCCAGAAAGCCAAAAAGTTGCGCTGCGCCGCCTTTTATTTTGGTTTAAATAAGTATTTGGCAATTGTTATTTGAATAAACCATACTTTTGCGCCTTTTTATCCTGTGTATTCATTTGCCATTATTATTTTTCGTTTTCGTTTATTTTTATTTTTGGTTGGATTTGGTTTTCACCATTGCAATTGTTTATCCGTGTGTTTTTGCTGGTTCTCGGTTGCGATAATACAAAAGTTATTCATTTGTTATGCATATGAAGTGGATGCCGAAAAATGTGTGTGTGTCCTGTGGTTTATTGCACGCGGTTTGTTTGGTTATTATTTCTGGTTTGGGCCGATGACAACAAAAGAATAGTTCCGCCAGTTAGAAATGGAGTCCCAAATTAGTGCGGTTTCCGAATCCCCAGCACAATGGCAAATTAATAGCGAATTGCGGGGCACTTGAATTATTCGGCAAATGCTTTAAAGTTCGAAGACTGTGACGCAAAGGCCAGCTTCCATTTGTCACTTCCAATTAGTTGCAGTCAAAGCCAGGTGAACTCTGGCCCCGGTGGCTAATCTCCCGACATCCCGACATCTGTGCTCCAAAACTCCAGACGGTCCTCGGTCCTCGGTCCAGGAGCCACCATGGCGGGTCCGAGCAGACTCATTCAATCAATTGAAACACTGACATTGCTTTCTGTGTTTTGAATACAAATTAGCCAAAGTGATGGCCGCCCCCCAACAACATGCAGCTGCCACGCCTCCAATCAAGCGAGTTAGCACTGGAAAAAAACAGAAAAGTAATTTCAAATTAAAGTGATTCTGAAAGAGGAGTAATATTGAAGTAGCCACTTTAATATATTTATAGATATATGATTTACTTAACATAACTAAAATTAAAACAAACACAAATTTATCCAGTTCTGTAAATATATTTATTAATATTTTCAAAACCATTTATTACCAATTAACTCATGGTTTTTTTCAGTGCTCGTTGCCAGCTTGTGACACTGCCGCAATGAAAATGGGAGTTAATTTAAATGCAAAGTAATTAATTAGACACTTGGCTGGCAAATCAAGTAATCCAATCTGGAATCCCGGGCAAGGACGACGACAAGGGCCAAGTGGCCACCGGCCATATGTATTTCTGTATGGAATATACCCATATATATATATATGCATATAGATATATATGGACATATGCGCAATATATCAGTGAGTACTTATCCACTCGATGCCCAGACAATGGCAATTTCAATGATTTTGTTTAGCTCAGTGATTCGGAGAATTGAGTTCGACTGTTCGCACACACACTCGCAGATACAGATACATATTATCCATGCGCTACGTGCCACAAGCAAATTGAGAACGCACACCACACACACACACACAAACAGTGGGGCACGATTTGAATGCCTTTCAATGAATTGCTGCCAATTTCCAATGGTTAATGAAACGCTTTGTGCCGTGTCAATTTCATTGGTCGGGGGCGGGAACGGGGGCGTGGCTCGGAGTCTAACTAACTGATAAAGCAAGTACTATGTAGTATAGTGACCGATTCCCCTGCAGCTAATCTCTGGCCAAAAGCTGCTGCACTTCAATCTGCTGCTCCTCCTCGCCGCCTGTTTTGCGGGCATCACTTTCCATGTTTTTCTTTGACATTCGAATTGTATTTTTGGTCAAGTTTCATCGATTTCTGTGGTTCAGTTTCTAGTGCCTAGTGGGCATGCACTGGGAGAAAAAGGTATTACATAGTATAAACTAAGATGATATATACTGGAAAAATTAATATTAAAATTGTATAATATTATTTAAGTATAAGTATCTTCAATTTTAATCTTTAAAATAGAATTTTTATTTGGAGTAAAAGGTCTCTATTTTTGTTTGTTGTACCTTTTGAAATATATACAGGTTTTTTAAATTATATTAAATATATTTCATATTTTATATATTTAACAATTTACTAATGATTTGCATCTATTTTTGAGTGAAATCCTTTAGTGGTGTTCAAAGTTCCAAGTGTACATCTGCTAATTTCAATTTTGTAATTGAGATTATCTCTTTGGGAATAATGGAGATCAGATCGTTTAATTAACTTTGTTTTCGAGCACGTCGTCGTCGTCGTCCCCTCCCCCCTGAAGAGTGTCAAGTGCTGAGCTGGGGAATGTGGCCCTCTCCAGGACATATATATATCTTCCTCCGACAGTGTGTCCTCCCCTGTCCTGCTGATTGAAGTAACTACCAGTCGAACGCAATATTTTGGGAGTGGTTTTCGGCCGAGAACCATCAGTTGTCTGTTAATTTGCCGAGCAACAATTCCATTTGTTAATTCCGGCCCGGCATCTTTTGCTCAATTTGGCAAACAGATGGACCCTGTCCGGTCCTGTCCTGTCCTGGAGGCTCGGATGCCCAGTGCCCATGTGTCTCCGTTTCATTTCCTAAATTGAATTGCCCAAAATCTTGCATCAGTTTCAGGACTCTCTCTAGACTGGCTTTCAGATTGCAGATGCTGATGCCCCAGTTCTCAGCTCTTGATTCTGGGGAAACCCAGTTCCAATTATAATTATAGTCAGTCAGTCTTTGGACTGTGCGTATTTCGGGACTATGGGACATTTCTATGAGGAAGTTGCGGTAGTCGAGGATATCCCATTCTTTTGTCTATCTGCCGGATGCGGACTCCATCTCCGACTCCTCCTCCATCTCCTCCTCCGGCTCCTCCCATTTTCGTCATCGTCTGCCTCCATTTGAGTTTCACTTTTATTTCTCGCATGGCTTAGAATCAGCCAAATTGCATTCAGCTGTTTGTTTTTATGCGCTGTCACGAGAATTGCAAACTACTTTTGAATAATTTCATTTATTTATGTTCCCCCTTTTTGCCTGGCGCAAAAGTTTCGCTGCAGTTCCTCCACTTTTCTCCATTGCTCCTCTTGTCTTCCGTCAGTCAGTTAGTCGCTTATTTATTTAGTTTTTTTTTTTTTTTTCTTCCTTCTGCCTCAACTGCGAAAAAGGCGCAAAACTTGTCGCTGTGTGTCAAAAGTTCTGCTTCCGACTTGAAGAGGTCTCCGCTGGTCTAATTTCTGAAATTTCCTCTCTGTCAATTGATGCAATATTGTGCACTTCGAATGAGCACAGCACAGCGTCTATTTTAATTGGGGAATTAATTAATTTAATCTTAAAAAACTGGTGAAGAATTTTGTACATTTTGTACAAACAAAATTCCTTCGATCTCCAGAGCTCTGTTCATAATTCGTTACTTAAGCCTGATGATCTGAACACACCCATGTCCTTTGAGGTCCTGGAATCTAGATGCCTCCGGTCTGCCTTCTGCTGAGTGCTCCTGCTTTTGGCAGGTGACAGCTGAGCTGCTGAGCTTCTGCAAAGTGAGCTTGCCAGACTCAATGTAATGCAATTACGCATACGCCGCGTGCACCCGTCCATTGTCCATTGGCCAGCCGGACTGTTGGCCTGTGCAGCTAATTAGGCCTAAATGCTCCACGCCATTTCGTTGTCAAAACCTGCCTGCCAGCGTATATAGAAGGGTGCCAAATAATACGTGTCCAAACGGATGCCAGATATCTGACAGCCAGGCCAGAACGGTGCTTCCCCCAAAAAGTCACGGCTCATTAATTCTGAATGCGTTATCAGTTTATTAATACGCGATTATCAAGTTGCCGGTGCTTCGGCTTTTGGCTTGTCAAAATTCGGTGGGCCAAAAAGGTGTCTCTAATTAGCGGATTTTGGGAAACGATTCCCGGTGGTTAAAGATTCCCGGAAAATTCAAAATTTAGACTAAGCCTTTTATGCTGGGAAAAATTGAGATTTAAAAATAATAAATGAGAAGACTTTACTGACAAAAAAAACAACACTCCATCTAACAAATTGGTAATGGTAAATTACCGACTTTCAAACCTTTACAAATATATTTTAAAATTTAATTGATGATTTGTTGAAATATAATTGATTTAGCGAAAAAGAAAATAAATACTACTAGCTTTTAAAGAGTAAATAAAAGACTCCAAAAAATCATAATCTATCTTAAAGAAAGTATTGCTACCAATGAAATCAGTCTAATTTAAATTAACTACATCGGAAAGAATTAAAAGAAATATCTTGAACACTGTTTTTAATTGAACCCACAATCACATGAAATTAAATGAATTTATTGATTTCTAAACCAGATTTTGTATCTTTTTCCATTGCTCAGTTTTGGGGCTGAAGGAAAAATTCCAAACCGTTGGACATCCGGAAAGTTGCCTACTTATAGGCTGCGCTCTTGTGGAGCAAGCAGGGCTGCAGATACAACTACAACTACAACTACAACGCTGCATCTGCGGATAGAAACTCCTCCCTTTTTTTGGGCGAAAACTTGTCACTGGAGCAGAACTTTCTGAATGCATTCTCTCCGCTAACTTCTTGGTGCGAAAAGTTGGTGCAAAATACTTTTGCTCGAATATTGTTTTCGCATGCTTTTGTTGCGCTAAGCAGCCCATAAGAAGACGCTCTTCCCCCTCAGTCCAGTCCCTCCCTGGCCACCAGAAGAAAGAAAGATCCATCCAGACAACGTAAATTGTGCTGTCTTTTTAAGAGTTTTTATTTTGTTAGGTTTTTCGTTTTGGGTCCTTTTTTTTGTTGTTTTTATTCACTTATATTTTGTTTCGCCGGCTGCGTTTATTTGGTTTTATTCGGTTTGCTTCTTGCATTTTGGCCATGTATTGGCACTTCGGCGCTTATTTGTATCGCTTTCGTTCACATTGTTTTGGCCCCGTTTGTTTCTGTTGGCTTTGTGTGGTTGCTGTTTTCAATTTTGTTGCAAGAGCAACGCATTTCTGTTGTCTTGTATTTTTTTTGGCTCCTTCCAGATTGTTGCCGCTGCAGTTTTTTGGCAATTTCCTTAAAACGCCAAAGCTGAAAAGTTGCTATATGTAGGAGCTTTATTTTCTCAGTTCTATATATATTTTTGTTTTATACTTTGTATCATTTGGTGTGCACTTGCAGCTATGCAAATCTTTCATTAAATTCTCTCTCTTCGATCCCTGAAAATGATTGCCAAAGTTGAGCCGCTAGTAGCGCCTCTCGGGCGGTTTAATGATACCCTGGGGGATGTGGACTTTAAATGGAGAAAACAGGAGGAACACACACCCAAACTCACATTGGCCCGCTTCAGGATCGAGTCCTTGGAGGCATCGTAGGGCTGCTGCTTCGATGGTATCTCCAGCACAGTGGGCAATGGCAGCACATGACCATCCACAGTGCGTCGGATCATGTCCGCATAAATCTGATTAATCAGGATGATGCCTATATCGGGGCGATGCAGAAACTTCTTAAAGCAGGCCTCAATCTGGTCGGCTGTGGTTTCTGGGAGGATCAGAAATATAACCAGAGTTGGACTTATTTTATTAATAAAATATTCTTTAATATTTGTATAATTTATTTTTAATTCCAATTTACCCTTCTCAACCACCATAAAGTTGGCCTCGCGGTTCTCGTTGACTTCTCCAATCCCGCCCAGAAGGAATCCCACGCAGGTGTCCTGCTGGGGAAGGATGCGGTAGATACTTTTGTATTTATGTATTTCTGAGAGGAAACCCACCTCGTCGCCAATCACGGCCAGCAGTTTGCCAAACTCCTCAGAATCGAGAGACATATTTCATTTGGGTTTTTAATTTCCTGAACTCAAAAGTGGCATTAACAGAAGTGAAGGCAAACTCCGAGACCAACTGATGTTAAATATTTGCAATTGGAGATTTAAGTGTGCATTTATGAAAGGCTTTCAGCAATAAGTGGATTACTGTTCTAAACAATAATAAATCGCATTTGTTTTGGCCAAAAAGCATAACATATATACTTGTATGTGTGTGCATCAGCTCCACCGATGACAAAATAGTTTTTTGAGGGAAATGGATTTGGGGATGGGGATGGGGGTAGAGATGGGGAAAAGCGAGGTGGAAAAGCGGGGAAAAGCGGGGAAAACTGCACTTGACAGCTACGCCGCATTTGATGCTCTGTTTGTAGTGTTGTCGAGCGTAAAACAAGTTTTATAATTGTTTCAAAAATGTTTGCTTTGCCGCAGTTTCTGTTTCTGTCCAATGCAGTTCAGTTTTTATAACGAATTTGTTGTCAGTTGCCGCTCAAAACTTAATCGAAAACAAAGGCCAGTCTTTAACTCCAACAATCTCACACTCGTGATTTAATTTACGTAATGCCAAACCATGCTGCGACAGCTCCTAATTGGATTAGATAACTTACCAAAGGGCTTAGCCAAACGAAACCGAAACCTAAATACAACAAAAAAACCCAACTGCTCCGCCCACGAACTTGACGCACAGATCACCTTTTTGCCGGGCATTGTCTTCTTGCTCTCAAGTGAATCGCTCCCTTTTCGTATCTGTATCTGTATCTGCGACTGTATCTGTATCTGTTTGCGAGTCCCTGGCTAAAACCGAAAAGCCGGTTATGTGCACCATGTCAACTCATTTGCGTTACGTACAAAGTTGCATGGCAACGGGCAATCCCTAAATGCGGCTAATTGCCAAGCACGACTTTCGACACAGCCAACACTCAACTCCAGTTAACATTTTTCAAATCAGCTCTAATTGTTTACAGTTTACAGTTTACATATCAATAGCTTTAATGTTGTTGCTGTTGCTGGTTTTTTTTGTTTTGTTTTTGCTGTTGTTGTTGCTGTTACCGGCGTGTGGCATAACTAATTATGATTAATGCTTCAAAGCCAGCCCCTGACATTTGCCATTAATTGACAGTTGGTTCAGCAGCAGTAATACACACTTGTGCACTGTGAAAAAATAGGGGAAAATTACCAGTTAAATTTGATTAAAAGATAGTTTGAATACCGAATTTATTGCAGACCAAAGAAGTATGATTTTCCATTTAAACAAATTAAATCATAATCTCCTCAAGCTGATTAAATTCATTGATGCTTGCAATTCAAAGAGATTTATCTAAAGACAATTTTGCTCAAATATATTTCGCTTTCATTCGATTGCCTTAAAACAATACAAATAAACACAACAAAAGAGGGCTTATCAAATATGCTAAATCAAACTTAAATGGATTTTCAGATTAATTCAAAAGATGATGAAACTTATTTCAGTGCATGCAATCTATGTTCGGGTGCATTGAACTACGAGTATTCCAAATTGGAGACTGCAACTGCAGCCCCTCTAATGCAATCCCAAACGAATTGGAACTCCGTATCCAAAAGCCATAACCCAAAACCCAAAACCCATCCCATCCCAGCCAAGCAATCGATGCTTTTGGCCCGCTGACCTTTTTCCACACATATCGAGATTGCTAATGCCGGAGCCATTGTGGTGGAATCCAGTGAGTTTAGCCAGTCTCGAACTCATGGCTTCGGCCACAACCGGCATTTTATGCTACCGGTTTAAGTTTATTGACTACTGCCAACATCAGATACAACAACAACAACAACAAACAGGAACGGGACCGGCAACAAAGTTTCAAATGACTTTTGCTGGCTTCTTAAATATGGTCATGGCGGCATTTAGCCAGAAATTTTCACTCATGCCCGGCACGTTTTGCCTATTTTCCCGCATTTGGTTGGCTGGAAATTTTAATTTTGATTTCAAGTGCCCCCCGGTTCTATGCTCTCCATGGATGGGGTTCTTATTTTCTCTTTTTGCCTACTTTATGTGACATGCATGGGTCGTCTAGAATTCCATTTCTCAAATGTCCCCGAAAAGTTGAATTGTGGCATAATAATTTTTTTTTGGTTTACGGGAGGTGTTTCACATTTAATGCAAATTTAGAATTTATTTTTTATATTTTGTTTAGCATTTCTCGAAAGCTTATTTTTTATTTCAATCTTGATAAAAATCAGTGAATTAAATACAAATTAGTTCCTCTAATTTATTGATTTATTATTTAGATTTCAATAGTTATAATTATAATATATTACAAACTTGGGAGCTTTGAGCAATTTACAATTAAATTGGGAGCTGTGAAAAATATAATGAAACTTTACTATTATATTATATAAGTTAATATATTTTTCATTTCAATATTTTCTTCAGTGAATTAATTTCAAGGTAGTCCCCCTAATTCATACATTTAGATTTCAATAGTTGTAATAAAAATGTTTTATAAATATTCGTGTAGTGAACAATTAAGTAATTCTAATAGTATTAATGGTATTTAAAAAAGGTTACCTATTTTAAATTTCAATATTTTCTTCAGCGAATTAATTACAAGTTAGTTCTTCTATTTTATTAATATATTATTTGCATTTTAATAGTTATAAAAAATATATATTATAAATTCAGGAGCTGTGAAAAATTAAATAACTCTACTAGTATTTCTGGCATTTACCAAAGCATCATATATTTTTATATTTAATTTTTTTTTCCAGTGATTTAAGGACTTCACAGCTTACTCATTCACCGGCATTCATAAGCCATTCATTCAGCAGATGTCGGTGGGATTGTCAGGTATTTGCTGGTTTTGTGCAATATCAGATATACCTCAGGCAAATTCTTTTTCTTTTTCACGACGGTCTGCAGCTTTGTTTTTCGGATTCTCCCTGGATTTTAGTTTTCTGTGTGCCATTCGCCCTTCCATTTTCCATGGTATTTTTTTTTTTGGCTGGGCCTGAACTTTTGCAAAAAAGAGGCATTTCAAAAGCATGGTTAAGTGCAAGCACGCCTGTTATTTATTTAGTGCTTAAAATACCATAACATTTGCGGGATTATATAATATGCTGCGGATGATGATGATGATGATGATGATGTTGCTGGTTTTCGCATGCACATCACGCAAATCAAGGCAATACGCTTTCTTCTGCTCGAACGGAGTGAAATGAATTGAAATTAAATGAAATGAACTGCGATGCGATGCTCTCTCTGCCACTGTTGTTGCTGATTATTCAACAACTTTTAATGAAAGGTACGCAGAAGAAATCGCAACGAAAGTCATGTGCAAAATGTCAAATGCAGGCGAACCTATCCAATCCCATTCAATCCGACCCGATCCCATCGAATCCGATCCGATGTACATGACAGCGACATTAGCGTCACCGCACAACCATCACACGATATATATATATCTCCATCCGTATATCTGCTGAATAGTGAACGTTCAGCGTACATACTACGTATGTACTATATGCACTCTCTTTTCGCGGCTCCCAATCAATTGGGCTGCAAAATAAAATTAGCATAATGACAATATAATAAACAAAGGCGAAAGGCAGCAGCAGCAGCAGCGTCAGCATTGGGGACCGCAAATGATCGCTTGGCAGGCACAATTTCCACAATTTCCAGAATGACAGGATGGAGCCGGAAGGCAGCAGGAAGCGTTGCATTCAACATCTCACTCTATGCCTAATTGGTGAAGGTTCTCTGACCGCAGGCCCAAAACGCAGGCACT
This sequence comes from Drosophila setifemur, assembly GCA_021224005.1. Lineage (NCBI taxonomy): Eukaryota > Metazoa > Arthropoda > Insecta > Diptera > Drosophilidae > Drosophila > Drosophila setifemur. The sequence continues at coordinate 18,400,625 of JAJJHY010008598.1, read as the reverse complement.
GGGAAAAAACAGTGTATTATAATGTAATATTACTCAAATTTTGTTAAATGGTGATCGGGGATCAAAGGTATTTTTTGAGACCTAGGAAAAATTTAATTTATAAAACAGGCTCATAAAAAATAAAGGAAACTATATATATTTAGCTTGTACCTTAAATATCTCTCTATTCTTAAAGATTATTTCATAAAAGTATTTTTTCAAATTAAAAAAAATCATTGTAAAAGAAAGACTTTAAATTTAGGCTTGTTACCAACTAAACATTACATGATTAGATAGTGTATATGTCTTTTTTTTGCCGTGTATTTGGGAGTGCGCGGGTGTTAACTGTTAATGCAGTTGGTTATTATGCAGGGCCGAAGCCAAAAATCGTGTCAATGCATTGAACGCGACTCTTTGGGTTGATAACCTCCGCCGTACGCTCCCCTCCGCGTCTGTCGTATTTGTCGATTCCAGTGACGAACTGGGTCACCATGTGGCCGGAGCTGAACCCAACCAAACCAAACCGAACCCAACCGAACCGAACTGAACTGAACTGAGTTGAATTGGCGGCATTTTCGGTCTTACACCAAGCGTTGCGGGCGAAACCGTTAATAGAAATGCATTAAAATCAAACCGTTTTGGCGTTTGTTCCAATTCTGAGAGCATGCCACACATTAGTCTCAAGTAATGGCCGTCTGCAAATCACGCCACGAATCACAATTTATCAAACAAAAAAAAAAATACGTCACGTAATTACCAGGCAGGCAGTCAGCGCCAACAACAACAAGATACATTGACAGTTGGAAGATACACAGCCAGCTAAAGATACAGATACACACAGAGCCAGCCTCGACTTCTTTCCGAATTCCCAGCAGCTGTCTGACGGCTGCAGATGCGTTTGATTTGTGTTGTGTTTGGCTCTGTATTCCCTCCCGTCTTCCACAGATTCATTCGTACGCTCATTGTGTTGTATCTTATTTTGTATTCCAATCACAAAAGGCGTTGTCAAAGCGGCGACAACGGCGACGCCAAAGATGTTGCCTGTTGCCAGTCCTCAGAGCCAGCAATTTCTGACACACGCAGCGTAGGAGCCCAAAAGGGGCAAAAGAAGCTAAGAACCGATCGACACGTCACTCTTCACTCTCGGAGCTTGGCTTGGAGTAGTGTGAAGACAGCCAGGAGGAGGTGGAGCAGGCGGAGGAGACCAGGAAGCCCAGAGGAGGAGCTCCATCTCTTCCATCTATGAACATTTAGCAGGGAGTGCTGGCATTAGAAATCGTTTACACTTTAGAAAAATTATGGGAAATTAAATAAATCATTGATTTAAAAATCTGCATTCAAGTAAACTACATTTTCTTAAGTTCATAATATTACATTTTATTTATTTAAAATTTTCTACAATTAAATTCCCCACTAAGACCACTTCATATGACAATTTTTCTGCATGCATCTGTATCTGTATGCCTTCAGATACAAATCAGCAGGCGTGTATAAAAACCTTAATGAATCGGCTTTCCTTAAAAGCCGCCTCTATAAATAGTTCCCATGATGAACATGCCGAAGATACAAAACTGATTGTTGCCCAGATAAAAGCCAAGTACCCAAAGGTTGTTCCCAGAATTTTACTTACTTTGTACTATCCGCGTCTGTAATTCCCTTCAAGATAAATACCCCTAAAAAAAGCATAAAAAACAATTTCACTTGCGCAACATTTCGCATTTTCATTGACTTTCGATGGCATGACAGGGCAGAAATCGGTGGCTCGCTTTTAATAGCTCCACCATACAAAATGCGAAGTGTGTTTGTCGGCAGCGATTTCGGGGGTATTATGAGAGCTTACGCTAAACCTTTTCAAATATCTGCCGCTTAATTGCCCATTTAAATTAATATAAATTTCAATTTATGCGCACACACATGCTGCCTGCCACATGCCGCCTGCTGTTGCTGCTGGGGCGAAATGCAAAATATAATGCGTATACCACATGTGGGCCCGCCCCCTGAACAGCATTCAGCATTCAGCATTTACAGCACGCGAACCGTGAAAGAAACGCTCGAAGAAAGGAAGAAACGGGCCACCAGAAAGAAAGAAAATGAAATTCACAGACACACACACACACATCAGATCAACGCTTATAATACGCATCAAAACGAAATAAAATCGCATTTTTCGTGATTGATTGAGGCATGAGTAATGAAAAATTGAACGTGCAACCGAGGCAGACACTCGGTGGAAAAGGTGAGCTGGGGCTGGAGTTAGAGCGATATGTGTTTCATGTCTGTATGACTCTGATTTTGTGCGCTACATTACCTTTTGATTTCGATTCATAACAAATCAGGTAGCAATTTACAACAACAAAAAAAACATAATAAATGGGAAAATGGAAATGAATGCGAGCAGCGTGAAAAATATTTAATAAAATTGAATTAGCCTGTGCATATCGCATCGTATCCGATCCCATTCCCAGAATCATCGCTTCGGAAGGAAATCTCTGTACAAATTGCGATGAGTTCAGCAGTCACAAGTCTCAGACTAAACAAAAGTTACAGGCCATATTAAAATGTCATCGTGTCATTGGTTCACTCATGGACAATCTGAGGACATTTGAGGGACAGGACGGGGACAGGGCCAGGACAGGGCCCGGAGAAGGACAAAAGTCCAGAGCAACTAACGACGACATGATGAAGCGTAAACAAACATGTTCAGCTGGCGGACAGACGGACACACGGACAACCGGACAGATGGACAGACAGAGTCGGCGGACAAACTGAAACGCTGCCGAAAAGTAAAACAACAAAATGAAATTTTATTTTGCATTGAAAATGATTTCGGTGACCGTCTCCCCAGAATCCACACTGTGGCACACATCCTTCGGATTTTTATTTGTATTTGTATTTGAAATGTTTTGCGAAAGTGCCAGCAGCATTTTTAGCAAGAGTCCATTTGCTAAACGGGGCTGCCCGTCCAGCTTCGTCCCTTTTGTTATTTCGCTAGCCAACTAGGAGTAGTTTTTTCCCCTTGTTTTTGTGTGATTTTTGCCCTGGAAAAGTTGCAGCACAGAAACTAGACCCGAAAAAAACAACACACAAAAAATATACAAAAAATATATTTGGGGAGCTGGAAAAATCTCCAGGGGCACAGACACACACGTAGCAGCCTGACTTTCAAACGTTCGAGCTGCAGTCGAAACCGGAGCCGAAGTTTGAGTTTGGTAGTAGGGAGTTGGTAGTAGGGAGTTGGGAGTTGGTAGCTACGAGTAGATGACCCGCATGAAAATGCTGGCCCTGGCATATTTTTATGCCGCAAGCATGCAGGACAAATGGCTGAAATTTTTGCTTCTCTTGATGATGACGAGGAGGAGGTGGAGTTGGAAAGGAAGGTAGAGGAAGGGCCAGGAGCAAGGACAGCGGCGGCTGCAGTTAGTTTTCGACATGTGTACGTGGCCCGCCATCAGCAGAACTCCTAGTCTCAACCGGGCACATAAAAAGTCCTGCTCCTCCGCAGCCATTCCCTTACATATTTTCTAACAATCACAGAGAAAAAAAATATTAAGATTAATGATTTATAATAGCCAAAACTCTTCCGGTTTTTTTGTTTTTAAGTTTTTGGATACTTTGCATAAAAATCCTTATTTTATTTATTATTACTTGAATTCAAAACTGCAGTTTCTCTGAGTGTTTTCCTGCTCCTTCCGTGTCTGGTTTGCAAAAAGAGACAAACACTGTATGGGGATATATACATATATATATATACGTATATATGTGGGGAGAAATTGAACAAGTCGTTTGTCGGCCGCCCTAGGAATTTATGTGAGCAGCGAGCGCGCGCTGCTCGAGTTGAAAATTAAACATTGCGTATACGCCTAGGTGCATAATAATTCATGCCCGGAGTAGAAGCTGTGCCATTGCTCACCCGGCGACTGCAGGCGAAATTGTGTGTAAAATGTTTTAATATGAGCTCATAATATACGAGGTGCCCCCTCTCCTCCCCAGACGGTCAACTCGGAAGCCAAAGTGAGTGGACACCGCAGCTCAATTTGTGATTTATGGGATGGAATTTTGCGGGGCGCAGGGATTTTGGAACCGGGAAACCTGGCCCGGTTATTGAAAGAGCATTTCGGCCACTGTTGGCAAAGTGTTGTTCTTTCTGCTGCTGCTTCTGCTTCTGTTTCGGGCCAAAGACCATGAAATTTTATTGTTTAGTTTGCCGGCAAGGCTGGCTAGCTGGCTAGCTGGTCAAGGCGTGCGATATGCCTAAAAATGGCTGCCAGCCGGATATCCTGTGGCACACTGTCTGCAACATGCACTCGCCCAGCAATAGAATTTACATTCGCTTGTAAAAAAAACCTTGTGACTTTTTGGCATTTGCTTTCTATGTTTCTTTGTTGTGTGTGTATTTTTTTTTGGTCTTCGCATTTTTTAATTGAGCCGGAGCCGGAGTTGGAGCTGTGTTTTTTTGGGAGTACTCTCCCAGGAATAGCAATAATAAAATTCTATGATATTTGTTCGTGTATCTCCTGAATGCTTTAAAGCGCATCTCCCATCGCTTCCTTCCGATCGAACGGGCCAAATTCAATCAGGAACTGACCTAATTATAATCTGCGTAAATCCTACACACAAAACACACCGCAACTCTGATTTTGTTTGCCATGGTTTAATCTTGTTTTTTGTTGTATTTTTGTTATTTGTGCTGTGTAAGCTGCACATTTAGTAGTTGGTTTCCATTACCGAACTGCCCTGTGGTTGTCGTTTTTTTTTTTTGCATCGTTCGAAGCGTTGCTGAATGCTGAAAAATCAATTATGCCCAGCCCGGTATTTAATTAAATATTGCTGGCATTTTTTTTTTGTTGACTGCATATTAACGCAATTATTGAAAAGGGGCATGAACGGGCTTAGGCGTTTATTATATATGTATATTCAATATTTTTTAAAAGTCCCACCCCGTCCACATAAATGTCAGGGGTTAACAAAAAAAAAAAATACGGCAGATGGGCAGATCGGTCTCTGGTCCTGTTCGAAATGCAATTGTGAAGCGTTTTGCAAATATTTTAGCACTTTTAAATAAATACATTCCGGCGGGCAGCTGCACTTTGGTTCAATTTATGGCAGCAAAAGTTAAAACGAAAGCCATGCCAAAAATGGCATTCACGTTAGATGTTTCTGGGGAGGGGGGGAAACCGGTGACTGGGAATGTCATGCCCCAACCTCAGCCCCAACATGCAACATGCAACCGCCGTGAGTCTGCGTTTCAAAAAATTCAAATATTTATTTTCCATTTTTTTGCATTTCCACCTATGTTTTTTCTTTATTTTTCATTTTTTCAATCCTTCAGGGAATATAGTTCTGGCTTTTGTCAGCCTTTATTGTGGTAACTGGCTATGTGAGCGGGAGTTAAGCTTAAATAATGGTGTTAATACAAATTGAATTCACCAGTTTGCATTCTAATTCGGAATTTTATTACATCAGAAAACCTTTAGTTTATAATCCTTGTCAGTGTTGAAACTCTGTTTTTTGTTGTCTGTTAACAAGATTTAAATTTAATTTCAACATTTAATTCGATTCAATTATCTTCGGGCTACCATCAACTGAAATCTGTCCAATTATTGGACTTAGTCGTCAGATTGCTTTCACATGTTGAAGTATCAGTTTACACTTGCGATTATCCAAAGGAAATACGTGGGCCAAGGTTAAGCCCTAAAGGGACCTCTTACTTTTGATTTAGCTTGAACAGAGAAACAAAAATTAAAGAGCCTATAATTTAAATGGAAACTAGAAATTAAATATTTTAAAAATGGTTGGGTTATTCTATCAGCAAATAATGGATATTCAAATGGCAATGTAATAAGGAATTTTACCCATTACCTCAAAAGTGTAGGGCGGTTTTTTTAAGTGCATTTCATATGGGTTCAAGAACCCATGCCAATGTTATTGACATGCCGCGAAAGTAAAAGCCAAACAGAACGGACGATGCCCGAGGGCACATGGATCCCTCGATAGGGCCAGGATGTCTGGTCGAGTGGGCAGCTGGAACTGGCTACCAAAAAAAATTGCGACCTGGCCAAAAAGGCCCTACGCTATATATGTGGGCAATATTCCACAATATTCCACAAACTGCCGTTAATTACACAAATGCAAAAGTCTGTTGAGCGGGCCAAATTGGTCGGTAATAAATAAATTCAATTGAATAATTTATTTAATTTATTTTCGGGGTCTGCTGGCGCGTGACACCAAAAAGTAGTAAACAAACAAAGTGCTTTATTTTAACTATATATTTTTTTTTCTATTCCACGAACGTGTTTGTGGCAGGTGAGCAAATAACGGTGTGAACAGAAAAATTTGTCCGGGATGCGGAAGCTGGCATCGAGGTGTTAGAATTTGGTGCAACGCCAAATGCCAAACCAAAATAAAAACAAGACGACGACGAGGTAAACAAAACAGCAAATGGGGCAAGTGTGTGTGTGGTGTGTGTGTGGTGTGGTGTGGCACAGGCCAAGTGAATTTGTGGAACGAAAACAAATCGTTTAATTGGCTTAAGCAAAACGTAACCATTATACGGCCGCGCCAGTTGCCGATTATATAACCATCCATCCAGGCCCCAACTTGGCCCAACAACAACCATGCTGAAAGCCAACTTCGACTCCGACTTCAGATAAACCAGTTTCCACTGCTTTACTGCTTCACTTTGCTTTGCCGATTTGTTTGTTTCGCTTTTTTCGAGAGCAAACCACTGACGCAAGGGTGCCGCACCACCAAGTCACCAAGTCACCACACCGAACCACACCACAAGACCCAGCCCAACCCGCCTGGCGGTACCAACGCACCTCCGCACCACCTGGCTGACTTTTGTCAGCAACGGGTTTGGCTTGTTATCACAGTGAAATCTGGCTAAGACAAACACCCGAAATAAAGGGCTCTTTGGGAGTATTTTTTACCATAGAAAATACTTATTTAAATTCCGTTTCCCAATCTAAATTAACTTATATTGAAAAAGATCTTTACATATTAAAATTTTCTATAGGGGAGACTATTATCGATTAAAAAACACCAAAACAATAATATAATAAAAATAATTCATGTTTTAAATATATATTTTACGAATTACATATTTACCAATATAAAATCCCTTATTACTTTTTTATTACATTATTATAAAATACTGGAAAAGAGCATTAAAATTTTGTTTAAGGGGACTATTACTGATTAAGAAACATAAGACAATAAAATAAATCAAAAACAAATAATATTTCAATCACTAATTTTATCAAACAATTATTTATAATTTTACATTTATATATATTATTTGTTTTGCCATTTTAAATTTATTCTTTAGCACAATCCATATCATTTAAAATGTAATGCCCATTAAAATCAAGGAAATGATAACCAAAAAACTAAGTTACTTCCACTTGGTGACTCCTAAACGAATATCCACTGTAGCAGCTCCGGTCCACGATCAGGTCTGATGTGAGATATTTGTGTGGGCCTGCCGGCGAGAGCATATAAGATAATGGAAAATCTTGGCCCGACTTAGTCGCCGACCCGACCCGTTGCCACATTCGTACCAGAGCCCTCGTCCGAGCCAGAAATGCAGTCCCACTCGCTCCTCCTGACCGTTGCCGCCGTCGCCGCCACATTGCTGGTGGTCCAGGTTAGTGGCTAGTGGTTGCCCTTGCCGATGTATGGATGGTGACAACATAACATCTATATACTTGTCTTATTTTTCCAGACGGTAGCCAAGTTCCAGGTGCGTACCCGCGATGATGCCGAGAGAGCTTTCGAGGAGTGCCGCGAGGACTTCCCGGTGCCCGATGACATCTTCGAGAAGTTCCTGAACTACGAGTTCCCCGCCCACCGGCAGACGAACTGCTTCGTGAAGTGCTTCGTGGAGAAACTGGGTCTCTTCACCGACAGCAGGGGCTACAACGAGAAGTTCATGATCGCCCAGTTCACCTCGAAGAGTCACAAGGACCTGGAGACGGTGAGGCATGGACTGGAGAAGTGCATCGACCACAACGAGGCCGAGTCCACCACCTGCACCTGGGCCAATCGGGTCTTCTCCTGCTGGCTGGCCATCAACCGTCCCGTGGTGCGGAAGGTCTTCGCCTAAGTCAATGTGATATAGTTTCTCGATTATCAAATACAACCTAACATATAGTAAATAAATCCCTTGATATGAATTGAATTTTATTTTTGTTACTAATAAAATTGATTTTCGTTAAAATAGAAGCAATTTCTTTTATTTCTTGCGATATATTTTTTAATTTAAATATAAAATCAATGAAATATGAATTTAATTTTGAAGGAAATATATGCAAATTAACACACATATATATTAATTTATTTATGATGGAAATATATTCAAATTAATTCAATGGCATTGGCATTGAATAAATTAAAAAAAATTTGTATTATTGGGAGAAAA
>JAJJHY010008598.1:18368704-18392163 GCA_021224005.1 Drosophila setifemur | reverse complement strand
TAAATAAAAATGCAACATTAAAATGTTCGGAGCATGAGAGTTCTGAAACAAAAGAGATATTTATTTTCAAAAACCTTATTTCTAAGGTTCCCTAAAAATATTTATTAAAATTTGTAATACATTTTGGTTCTTAATTTATTGTAAACTAGACCCCAAATTCATTGAATTAAATATAATTGAACCAGATTGCTTTCGAAAAACCTATTTCTGGCACCTTCAAATCTACACTGAGTGTAAAACTGACCTAGTCCAAGGCGATCGAGTCACGCGCCAGTGATTCTATATATTCTATACTATATATTCTATACTCTTGATTCTATTCAATTTCAACCATTGCATCCACTCCCCGTCACTTGAACTGGCATTCGTTGAACCCGCCGGCTCCTATCTCGGTCTGCCGATAACCTCCACCTCCACCTCCAGCTCCATCTCCGCCTCCATCTCCGTCTCCGCTGCATCGTCGGGAGCTGATCGTTGACTCTGCCGGGCGGATGTTTTCGCCTCCAGTTCGGTTTGTGCATTGCCCTCAGTTAGATGACTTTTCCGTGGACAATTGTTCTCTGTACGGGGTTCCTCCTTCTCAGCAGTCTGGTGAGGAAATAGCTTACAGAGGGGAGATATTATATAGAGATTTAGGGATATAACTTCCTAGCCTTGGCAGTCTTAAAAAGTTGTAAAATGGTGATAGGGGTGGTCTAAATTAATTCTTCTGTTTCCTAGTAAAGGAAAATATTAGAATTTGAAAGATGATTAAGTAAAAAATTAATATTACAACTTTTTTTAGAACTTCATTACACAATTTTCAAACAATTTTCATTTGTTTTTAAAGTCAATTGAAAGATCTAATTTTTCAATTGCCCAGGAGTTATTAAATTAATGTTATTAAATAATTTAAAATAATGTGATAATAATAAATTCCCGCTTTTAAAGCGAGAAGATCCATAAACTTAGCTTTGCTCCCTTTTTTAAATCAACTGAGAATCAGGAATAATTAATATAATTTTTTTATATATTAAATTAATATTTAACATCGTGGTATTCCCATTTATTTCCCCAGGTTCTCGCTGATCTGGCCGGCGATGCCAAGACGCTGGAGAAGTGCATGCAGGAGCTGAGCACTCCGGAGCGGATAGCCAGTGATCTGCAGAAGCTGGAACAGTATCCCAACTGGACGCGCGAGGAGCTGCCCTGCCTGATGCGGTGCCTGGCCAGCGAGAAGGGCTGGTTCGACATCGTGGCTAATAAGTGGAGGCTGGAGGAGCTAACCGAGGACCTGGGGGCGGATGTCTACAACTACTGCCGGTTTGAGCTGCTCCGAAAGTCCCGGGATGGCTGCAGTTATGCCTACCGGGGATTGAGGTGCCTCAAGCAGGCGGAACTCCATGCCGGCACCAGTTTGAGTACCCTGCTGCAGTGCAGCCGCCAGCTGAATGCCACTAATGTGGAGCTGCTGCAGTATAGCAAACTGAAGGCCAAGGAACCGATTCCCTGCCTCTTCCAGTGCTTTGCCGATGCCATGGCCTTCTATGATTCGGAAGGTAACTGGCGGTTGTCCAATTGGCAGCAGGCCTTTGGGCCAAGTCGACACGAAAATTCCTCGCAGGAGGAGAAGCCAACGAAGCAGGACTACAGTGGGTGCCGGCTTAGTGGAATGGAGCGGGAGGAGGCGAAGGACAAGTGCACGTGGATGTACCAGGAGTACAAGTGCTGGGAACGAACGAATGGAAATTATTTTGAGCCGGAGAGCAAGGAGACCACATAGAATTATACTTTTAAAATGATTAACAAATATATAGAAACTTATTTTTAAAGAGGTTATGCCAAAAATCTATTCCTATTCATAACAAAAGAAAAATATTTGAGATATTTTTATTTGAGGATTTTTTAGAAAGAACCTAAAACTGCTTTAAAACCTATTACAAATTTTTTAGGCCAAATACCACAAAAAAGTTAAAGTTCAAAGAAAGAAATATACTTCATTTTAAAGTCATTATTAATATTAATGATATTTAAATATATTAAATATCTCAAAAATGTATTTTCCTGTCATTTTCTAAATATGTATTTACTGAAATTCTGAAACTTTGTTTATTTAGAACAAATCCTCAAATCAACAAAGTTATATTTAGATATTTTTCTATAAGTTCATATCAAAATGTCCAGGTTCTAGACAGCCATGACGTAGCAGGTGAACTGCTTATAGTAGTTGGCGCAAGGATTGGCTCCAATCTGCCGGTGGCAGGTTCCATACTTGGCGCCTTTGGCCGGAACACCCAGTTTCTGTTGCATTCCCGGCAAGCGCCAGCGGCGGGTCCTGTGGTCAAAGAGGTTCAGCTTGTCGAGGAAACACTGGGTGAAGCAGGGAATGGGCTCCACCACTGGGAAGTTACCAAAGGCCTGGAAGCGACTCCATTCGACCTCATCAAACTGTTGGAGACAGTCCTTCATGGCGTTCTTGGCCGCCGGCGAGAGATTCGTCATGCCCTCGATAACCATAAATGGGTGGCTCTCCATCTTTGGAATATTAAGATATATATTACACTTATATATAATATTTTTCCTTATCTGTGTTTCACTGTACTTACCAGTGTGAGACAGTGGAACCCCTCGTAGGCATGAGTACAGCTACTTTGACTGGCTCCATAGGGCAACTCCAATTTCTTGTGACACGCATTGTAGACGGGGCTTCCAAAGGCCTTCTCCACTCCCTCGCTATCGAAACCCGTCCGATTGTTGTAGAAGTCGAACATCTCACCCAGGTAACACTGTGTAAAACAGGGAATCTCCTCATAGCCCTCCGACCATTCCTTGAAACGCTCCAGACGCTCCGCGGTATCGGAATTGAGTCCACCATAACGCTCAACGCACTTTTTGATGGCTTCACCCTCGTGGTCGAGTAGAGCCTGGCTACCAATCTATTAAAAATATATATAATTTAAAATTGGAAATTTTCTGGAGAGGTAGAATCTATCCCACCACAAAAAGGCTTAAGCCGAGGATCGCTAGAAATCCTTGCATGGCTTTTAAATTATTTATTTTCCAGTAGTTTCCTTCACGTTCTGAGCTTGATTCAATACTAAATCTTTAGCGAAAATATTACAGAACATTCCGCAATCACTCAAGAATTGTACACTGAGGGAAATAATTTAATATTAATAATTTTCAAAACTCTTATGGTCAGAAAGGTATTATTTTATTTTTCAATATTTTGCTATATGTATTGTTTATATAAATTCGTAGTAATTAGTTTTGTATCTTAAATATCTTATTAAATTTTGTATATTTTGGAAACAAACATTTGTATATACATTTTTACCATTTTTACATATTTATTTTGTAATAATTATGGTTTATATAAAAATCGTAGTAATCGTAGTTTTGTATCTTAAATATCTCATTAAATTATCAATCTTTTTAATTGGAAACAAACATTTGTATTTATTGTATATTTATTTTGGCAATAACATCATTTAATTAACAATAAAAATTTCATGAGCCATTTAGAACGTAATTGTTTTATGGCCTCATAAATGTAAAAGAAATAAATTAAATTCCCTTGAATGATTTTTATATTGGCAATATACATTTTTGGTTGAATATATATTTCTCAGTGATCTGTCTGCCATGTCCAACCCGCAGATAACCCAATTTTCGACTACCTCAAGTTCAAACCGAGGCTTCCGAGTAGTTCGATGATAAGGTGGAGCCCTAATCAAGGCGACTTGGTTCAAGTTTTTGGGATCGCTTGCGCAAAGAACCTCCAGCGGGATTATGTAACCAACGCTGATCGGAGATCGCAGATCGCAAGTGATGGGCCTGCTGCCCAGTTGCAGTATTTTTCTGTAAATTATTTTTATTGATCAACACCTGGCAACGGAGCAACAGAGCCGCAATAACAACAACATCACTCCACGGAATTGTGCTATTGAATGCTGTTAATTGATTTGGCGTTTTTTGTTTTGGCATTTTGCCCGGCCACTTGTCGGGCTTTTAATAATGTGATTTCTGCTTTGAGTTTGAGTTTGGCTTTGGCTCACTGCCTGCTAAAGGAGCGACATCGTCCCACTTTACGCATTTTTGAGCAACCGGATTCGGTTTCGGACTCGGACTTGGACTCGGACTCGGGTATCGGGCATGGAGCATCAAAAGTGAGCAAAACATGTTTAACAAAACACGTCGCATCATCCCAGACCATTCCATTCCATCCGTTGAAGAGATCTTCATTGCCGCAATTGCAAGTGGCTAAAAAAAAACAGCAAAACAGCTAAATAACTCCAAAGTGGTTCTGCCAGATCGGCCCAAACAGTAAACAAAAACAACTGTCGATGCTGAGATGCTTCCACTTCCACGAATCCCAGTTACACAGGAACAAATAAGTCTCTTTCACTATCAAAACTTTGTTTTTAAAATATTAAAAAAAAACTTTTTCAGCAGACAGGAAAAATAATAACGTATAATAAAATAAGCAAAAATAAGTAGCTTTAACTTCTGACAAAATAAAATATGTAAAGAAAATGATATTGAACTCATTTAATTGTGGGAAAATCTTGAAAATATATTGACCTTTAAATCTGTAAGCATTTATTTTCTGTGCATGTTTCCCTAACAATTTCTTCGCAATGACCTTGGCTTGTTTTCTTGCGTGTTTGGACGTTAAATTATAAATCCAGTTTCCAGTTTCCAGATTTCAGTTTTCGATTTCCTCTCTTCTTTCACTCTCGCACAGTCACAAATTGAACAAATTTTCGTTATATAGTTAATTGTTTCTTACCCCAGACAGTTGGCCAGTTAGCCAGTTAGCCACTCCGACCAAGAGTGGTTGCCAAACGGCTTTCGGTGGTGGTGGTGGTGGGGCAACTGTGATGACAACGATGACGACACAGCAGAAGAAGAAGCCTCATCGGAGTGGCAATAAACTGGACTCTGTCCGGCAATGGAAGATGCATTTGGGCCTGACCTTTGGCAATTTGAAATGCAATCGCCGCCTGCAGCTTTGGCAACACACACTCGACGGATGTCGTTGGATCTTGCATTTTTCTGGCTTCTGCGATTTCACAAACGCTTTTTGTGATCCAATCCCAGAGGCAGAGGCTGGGTTTAGCATTTGCATTGAGCTCAGAGCTTAGATTTGAATAAATTTCGAAGCTGTCGCATTAATTTGGCTTTCTTTCAGTCGGTTGAATTTATGGAGGAGCTGGAATATTTAAGCGTGGCTTTTGTTTGTGCGGGATTTCAAGGTTATAACCCAGTTTCTGCCAGGGTGCGTTCATTCGATTTGCGCTGTCTCCTCGTCTCAGTGTTTTACGGTGAGAAACTGAGACTAAACTTGAATTCGATCCGATTCGATACGATTCGATTCGTGTTCAATACATTATTACCGGCCAGGCCAGCCAGCCGCCGCCTTTTGATAAAAGAGCCGGGAGATGTTCGGCGGCGATAACAATGGGTATTGTGGTGTCCTTGGCTCCATTGGAACCCGAACCACTAAATGCAGGCCAGCTGCGTTTAATGACATTTACAAATTGGGCCTGGGCGAATATAATTAAAAATACATCAACTTATTGCGGCGAGGGTTGTGCAATTTTTGGCACATTTCGCATGCAAATCAAAGCTCCACTTAACGGGGTTGCTTCTGCTTTTCGGGTTTATTTGGGGTTTCCGAGGAGGGTGCGACCAAAAATGATTATAATTAAAAATACATCTAGGCGGCATGTGGATTTTATGTGTGTACCCAACAGCAGTTGGCCTGCCCTGGCCTGGCCTGGCCAAAAACTGAAAGTGAGCTGGGAAACATTGAGGAGACACGAAGAAGTCAACAACCTGTGCGTGTTTGTTGCCTTCAATTCGGTGTACAGCATCCCAACTCATTAACTCGGCATCTTTTGTTAGGTGGGAATTAATTATGCAGATTTATTCATTGTGTCTTGCGATTTCAAGTGTGGTAAAATGCAGCCCGCCTAATGAAGGTGTGTGCTGCCAACTGCCAACTACCAACTGCCAATGATGATGATGTTTTTCGAATTAAGGCGGCTGTGCCCAATTGTGGAACACCCAAAAAAAAGCACCTAAGCTCTTCAGCTACCCAAAATGTTTGATCTTACAAATGAATCTCACCGGCTTCCGCCCCAGAGAGATGGCGAGATACAATATTTAGCTCTGGCAGTAAGCACTTTTCAACGGATTTTGGATTTTGAAAGTAAATTTCACTGATCATTGACCTCGGCTGCTGTGGTTGCGTGTAATCGGTTGAGAGACCGAGGCCTGCTACTTTGGGGATTACATAAATCCGAAATTAGTTAATAAATGAAAACAGTGGACTGTGAAATGAGAAATTATATTGTTCGATATATAAGTATATTGAAATCATGCCGTTACGTTTGAATAAAACGCTTGGACGCTGCACTTTCAGCTGCAGTTTTCCACTGACCCCCCGAGGCCTAAAAAGCTTATTGGCTTATATAAAGATATAGCCAACAGATGCCGCAAAGTGTCATCAAGTTAACGGAAGACAAGGTGAGCAAACACTCAAGGCAATTGCCAATTTGAGTGGTTTTAAACAATTATCTTGTTGCTAAAAATGAAGAGCAGGATGGAAGGTAGTTAAGGTCACCAATTAACACTGATTAACATAGATGGTGACATATTTAATGTCCTCTCTTATAGATACATTATTGAAAATTAAATTGTTCAAAGTATCTCCATAGCCATTGAACAATAGTTATAAAAAACATTTTGGAAGGTAATGAAAATTTAGTTTTTTACTTATATTATTTGTTTGGTATTTTCGAATTGAAGGTTTCTTATTTAATATTTGACACTCCCAAAATTGGATTTTGTGCATTTATAACTCTTGCAAGGTCACCATTTATTTCGCTATGCAAAGAATCCATGAAAATAATAGCTAAAAACATAGAAACAATTAATTTGATATGGTTTCACAATAAAGACTTTGGTCGACTAAAAAGTGTTTTCAATATTCTTCAATAGCATTTATTAATTAATGTAGAAAAGCAAGCCGGCTTTTATTTATTCCCATAAGCTTCCCACTTAAATCGCAACAAATCACTAGAGTTTTCCTAGGTCAAGTCGGACTTGGACCTTGCAACTAGTCTAGTATCTAGTATCTCGTTCATTTGCATGTAACCTCAACGATCAATGTTGCTTTTCAAAAATTCACTCCACCTTCGCAGGTGACAAGTTAAAGCAATTAACAATCGAACTTCCAACACACCCACCGTACTAACTGGGTCGTAGTAGTGAATCAAAAAAACAAGTAGCATTGCATATAAAAATAGGCATAATTAAATGGAAACCGTTCTAACGGATTGACGGCGGTGCGTGGATGATTTGAAAGATTCCAGTCACGAATCCGAGTCGACGACAAATTACCGTTCCACAAAATGCACTTGCCAAATAGTCGGTCGTCAAGCGGGTTCTTGGCCAAATAAGCCGGACTAAAGTAAAAACGCAGCTCACTCAAAATCACTCATGAGCTGTGTGTGAGTTTGTATCTGTGAGATAGCATACAAATGGCATGCATTTGCCACGTGTAGAGAGTGGTTGCATTTAGTGGGGTGATGGAGGGAAGGGTTGAGGTGGGGAAGGGGGGTAAGGGAGTGAGGAATGGCTTTGCAGACCAAACAACTTTTCTTCCGCGTTGCACATGCGATGGCGATGGCGATGGCGAAGGCGTTGGTGACTGAAATGCCGCACCCACCCACAAAATGGCCAGCTAAAATCAACAATTAAAACCGCTCACAATCTCCCAGCCAATCTGATGCAATTTTTGCATTTTTCACATATTTTTAAAATTTAGCATTCACTAAATTACTATGTTAGTTGTATGTCTGGCATAATTTGATGGCAACACCGAAAATCAAATAGAATTCGCAAAAATCCGCGGATACAGCTGCGTGGCAAACAAGTTTCTCGACCCTAAAAAGAACCCGAAATCCGAGGTTTTCGGCTCCTGTGAAACAAAGCAAAACAAATTGCAAGCAGAAAGCAAGAAATCAACTATGAGTAACTGCTCAGCAAATGGAGCTAAGCTATTGAAAGCGAAAGCATAACTGACAAGGTGGCTCAGTTTGTTGGTTGTATCTGTAAATGCATCGGTATCTGTATCGGTATCTGTATCTGTAGCTGCTGCAGTTGTTGTGGCTGCTGGTTGCATTGTGGTGCTGCTGTTGCTTTTGCACTTCTAAAACTGGTTCCCCGTCTGGACATGTAGGCAGTCTACAGTCCCAAGTCTTCTAGCCTCCACTTCAATAACGCAGCCACCTCAACTCAGCAAAACTCTGGCGAACTCAACTGAACTCGACTCACAACACGGAAAGAAAAATGTAACTACAAAAACTTCCTCATTTACATGGCCTAAAATTAATTATTAAGTTGCTGTTACAAGAATTTGTGAGATTACGGTAGAAAAAAGAGATCTTCGATATACATTTCTAAGCTTAATTTGGAATTTTCCATTCTTAAACAACAAATACAAAAATTGTCTAAAACCAAAAATTCAATTAATAATAATAATACGTAATTTTAAGAAATAAGTTCAATAGAATTTGTTCAAAAAATAGTTTCATTAAAGTAATTTAAGTCCTTGTATACTAGACTGAAATATTTCAAATATTTTCTGATATATTTCAATGACAGATTCTTTTTTTCACAGTGCATCGACTTCAATCTTCGACCAGAGTCAGCTGTAATTGTTCTGCAGCCGTGGCCGACTGTAATTTCATATTCTTCCTGCATTCCGAAACCTTGAATCACATTTCTTGCATTTAATTGCACACATTTTTGCCGATGTTGTTTTGTGCGATTTTAGCCTCTTGCCACTCGAAGGCGCCGCTGAGTGGCTGCTGCCGTTGACCGCCGAGCTGGGTCACTTTTAATCGTAGTTACAGAAAATAAAAAGAAAAAATACAAATAAAAACATAAATAAAAAAAAAAACCAAATAAAAGCTACTGCAACTGGCTGGCCTACCTTTTACCGCATTCAAGATGACGGCCTGTTTTAAATGCCACTCCACTCCACTCTATCCCGCTGATTGTTTGTTTATTTATTTTCCCGGGGATAGTGAGTGCCCGATTGGAAATGCATTGCATTGCATCGGCCACCGGTTGACCGTCGACGTCGTTAAGAAATCATGTTAATGGCGTTGATTAACTTTTTCAGCCCATGCGGCGTATGCGCAATGCCCCCGGATCGGTTCGCTTGGAAAATGCCAAACTCATGACTCATGGCGCAGGAAAAGGTGAAGTTCAGTTTTTATTGAATCCAACTATCTTTTGGGGACTGCTAGATGCCGTGCTCTCAAAGATACAAATTGCTTACCAACCACTCGCATTGCACTGAACTTTCAGCCAAAAATTCCATTTGCAGCTCCCCCACCTTAAAATAAAGCTAGCTACACTCGTAAAAAATAATAAAGAAAACCGAAAAAAAACGAAAAATGCAAAGGCAGGAGCAGCAGCAGAAGCAGCGACTGCGGCAGAGGCAGCAACAGATCAATTGACAAATGGCTGGGGCCACAACAATAGACGTCGACTGAGGCAGAGGCATAGGCAGCGACAGCGACAGAGCCAAACCGAAAAAACCAAAAAAACCAAGAGAGAGTGAAAGAGTACGAAAAGCTGACTGCTACGAAAATACCGTTGCAATGTCGCTGCCGCGGCCGGCGCTGGCGTCGCTGCCTCCGTCGGATTGTTCGCGACGTCGCGCATGCGCAGCGGTATAAAAAGCTCCCGCGCCAGCAGGCAGACACACATATTCCACAAGTCGTCGGTGCCAGCGGTCGAGTTTTTTCAAGTGCGGTTCCGTCTCTCACAAAAACCCAGAAACAAAAACAATCTCTTAACCAAACACAAATCGCTCGCAAAATGAAGAAGTTTCTCGTCGTGTTTGTGGCATTATTCGGAGCCGGTATGTATCTTTTAGTTATAGCTAAGTGAAACTTGCCACCACCACCAAAAAAAAAAATGGAGTAGAAAACAGAAAAAAAAGAAAAGAAAAGCAAACCACTTTTCCGCTTGCGCAACATGAAGGACACTTGAGTGTTGTGTGTTTGAAAAGTTAGTGTGCAAAAATCGAGAGTGTGCTTGTGCAACGACGGGTAAATCAACTATCACTGCTCCACTTTTACCTGGCAGGTAGGCAGGCCACCACCACAAATCGAATTCCAAATCGAATCGAAGTTGGAGCCACAGCCAGAGCCGAAGCCAGAGCTAGAGGGAAATGTAATTGAGCAAGTCGGCCCAGCCCGGGCGCGTTAGCTTGCATTTTCCAAACTCACTTTGAGGTACACACTGTATCCGCATCTCCAGATGTATCTATGCGATGCGATTCGATGCGATTCGATTCGATTTGATTTCATTACCTCATCGCCGCCGCCTTAAAAAGCTGGGAGAAGTTACAACAGCGACGATCGTCTGGCTCCGCTGCAGCCAGCTCGATTTTGCAACCGATCTCTGGCTTTTGGTGTTGTAAGCGATATTTAGATTTGAGAGCTGCAGAGCTGTTGAGCTGTTGAGCTGCAGGTTATCTAATCCCCCGGCAGTGTTACGAAACTGGAGCGCCGTCTCTACTCCGTTTCGCATTTCTGTGCCCCTGTCCAACTCAGTTTTAATAGCCTCGTCGAGGTGTGGCTGGCACTTGCGATTTTAATAACGCACAAATTGGCAAGAAATTGCTGGCCAGCCTCAAGTTCTGACATTGACATTGAAATGCTTTTTAGATTACCATAACAAAGATGCTTAATGGCTAAGATACGGTGCGGAGATGGCCATTAAAACCGTCCACTGGGCTAGGCTCGGGAATTTCAACTACGCAACAATCTGCCTTAGAGCCGCTCCCCAAAAAAAAACCCGTTCGCTTAATTTTTGAGTTCTTTTTTTTTTTTGGTTATTCAACTTAAAAAATATTTTGCAAATTGCGTGCCATGCATTTCGGCTGGCAAGTCGTGCATGGCAAAAAAAAAAAATCCAAACAGCAATTTGCTGCTCAATATTTAATTACGAGCAATTTCAGGAGTTATTAAATTTAACAACAGGCCAACAGCATTATTGGTTTTAATGGGGGCCTAAAAACGATGGAAAGCCTCCGCAGAGCATTGTCAAGTTCAAGTTGGCTTTAATTATGCAACGGCACTTGCGCACTTGCTCACTTTTTCGGCTCGAATGCCCGAATTTAATGTTAGCCAAAAATGTTCGAATGTACAACAAGCATGCTAATCACGGCTATAAACAAATTTAAGCGGTCCAAAGATTTCCGAAAATCGAGCGGGCCGCACACAATAAATTTCCGCATTTGATTTGTTTTTCTTTTCGCGCTCCTTGTGGTTTTCGTATCGAAAACTAACACCAACCGCAGCTGCAAAAAAAAAACAAAGAATATGCCAAGAGACATACAAAATAAATTTTGCTATTTTTCTATTGCCAAACAGCAGGCACACACAAAATACCAACAGCAGCAACAACAGCAACAGCAAGTCACGCTTGCAAAGTTTTTATTTTGTGGCAACCAAATCAAATGAAAAAGGCCGCAGCCGACATGCAACAAAAGGGGGCAAAAAAGGATCCAGGGGGTAGGAGGAGGGGTATTTGGCATTGTATAGGTTGCATTAGGGCCAGCTATCTGCGCTGATTTATGGGCAGCAACGGGGAAAGCCAACACAACGCTTTTAAAACTCAATTTGCATGCCACTTTTGGCGGAGCACGCCAACGCATGGTAAATCAATTTCCCTGCAACAGCAGCGATGCGTTAAATTTGAAAAAATCATATCTATTCAATGGTAAATATATGTAGAGCGGCTAAGTCGCATTCTTGGTCTAAAAGGATTTATGGCTCAATCTGTGACAAGTCGAAACTATTGGAGATACCGATTGAAGAAGGGATGACGCACAGAACCTTAAAATCTAGCACGGGGAAAAACTTAAAGATACATTTGGAGAAGTCTTAAAGTAATGAATAATTGTTAAATCAAGTTTGCATGACTGATTTCAAATTTAAAATAAATCCATTTGCCATAACTTCCACCTATTAATAGGTTTATTTGTACTGAGTAATTCCCCCGATTCGATCGCCAAAAAAGTACATAATACATATTTCCTCTGCCCACTTTCCACTAAACAACTATCGAGATATAGACAAACAATGGGCAAAAACAATTCAAATGCAGATTAACCCACATACGGAGCTCGCCGGCAACAATGTAGGTAAATATTTAAATATCATTACGATGTTGTCGGCCCGCCGTATGCTAAAAGAGTGTTTTTTTTTTGTATTTGTGTTTTTTTTGGGAAGAAGACAACAGCAACATTTAGCGGAAATGCTCGAGTGCTGTTGTTGCTGGGTAAATAGCAAACAAGCCAAAAGGCTCCACAACGAAACGTGCTTAAATGTCAGCAATTTTCTTGATTTATACACGGCGGCAATGTCTTGGCAGACAACAATGCAAACAACGATAAAAATAACACCACCACCAGAGAGCCCAGAGCCCAGAGCCCAGAAA
The DNA here is from genome assembly GCA_021224005.1 of Drosophila setifemur. Taxonomy (NCBI): domain Eukaryota; kingdom Metazoa; phylum Arthropoda; class Insecta; order Diptera; family Drosophilidae; genus Drosophila; species Drosophila setifemur. Next base: position 18,379,650 of record JAJJHY010008598.1, on the reverse strand, counting down.
ATTTGCCACGCCAAATGATAGATACATACTTGTACTTCACCCCACAAAAAAAAAAAAACCGAGAACCAGTCTGAGATTGCAACCGCAGGAGCTGGCAGCGATTATGAGTCCTTATGGGAGGTCCTTCGAAGGGTCTCTTTCTGAGTTTGTTTGCTAGCATGCCGAATGCTAATGCCTCACTCCACACCCTCCTCTCTGCCTTCGAGTTCAATGCTCCTTCTATTTGATAGCCGTATTTATGAGCTGACAGGTGAATTGAAATTTGTCATCATTTGTCAGGGCACGAGTTAGATACGATTGCAGTAGAGAGTGATAGATAGCGAATGCAGATAGAAGATTCTTTTCTATACCCTATTGCTTCGCATCTAATTACAAAACATGGCAATGAATTATTGAAAAACGCTTTCGCATTATGATAATTGTAAATTGTGAATTTATTTGCATTACCATATTTGCATCTTGACAGGCTCTGTCATTTAAGTGAAACATAAATTAATATTGTTGTGTTGTGTGTGTGCGTTCGCTTTTGGTTAATTAAATGATTATGTTAATGGACGAGCGGATGTACAAATGATAAACAGGGAAGGGGTCAGCCAATGGTGTGCAATCAACCAACAAGACCAATACAAATGTCGGTTGAACTGTTAAAATGTCAATAAAAATATATTATTTAAATGCGCATAAACACACACTCTCTCTCTCTCTCTCTTACAACAAAAAAAAAATGTAATTAAGCGCACAGAGCCGATAGATAAAACAATTATGGCCAAACAGTAAATTAAATAACATGCAACACCGGGCAATCACTCTAACTAGCTTATAAATAATTCCCCCGATCACGTGGTGACTGCAGAGTCCATATATATATATATATATACCATATAGTGTCCATACATTGCACTGGCACGCCGGTCAGACTATTTAATTCCAAGGTGTGCCGGAGAACAAAAGAACACCCAACGGATTGCCGGGCTCCGGAGCACACACAGATTTCAGACTTTAGAGTGGGTTAGTAGTTGGTCTAGAATCTGGTTGCCCAACCGGTTTCCATTCCGAGAATGTGGGCTAGTCTGGGTTTTGCTTTCATTTTCGTTCGACAAGCGGTTTCTGGCTGGTTCTTCTGGCGGTTCCCTCCAAAGCTAATTTAGTTGTTATGTCATGTCAACAGAATCTCAGCGCTTGTTAGATAATGGTAAGAGTAGCGCGTGATTTAATCAAACGATTAGGTTTCGCAGAAATCGAATTCAGTCGAATTTAAACCGAATCATAAACCCCCAAATAAACATTCTATTTTCAACTGAATCTAGTTTATTAATCAGAGGATGGCTGATTTTAACTATGCTAATTTTAATTGAAATTAAAGTATCTTAATGAAATCAAAAAATCACCAATATATCTGCAATCCCATCGCATAATGGCTTCCTTGTTTACTTGCCGCAACATTAGGCTTGGCAAAATATTGCGCATACGCACGGTGCGCCAGCTGCCTAAGTAATTGCTCAGAAAACATGTGGCGACAAAGCACACACACACACATACGTAACAACTATAAGTGTAAGTGCACAATCATCACCGGGGGCATGTGTAAATGTAATTGTGTGTGTGTGTGTGTGTGCGAAGGCATTAGGGCTGCGGTCCATTCCTGCGGCTGCAACAATGCCAGATTGCACTTTTTCCGCCCAGTTGCAGGTGCAGGGTGCAGGTGCAGGTGCTGGTGCAAAACAAAGTTATCACAGTCCACTGAATGCTGGCTGCCCGGCTAAGTGCTCGTGAATGGCTGTCCTCGAACCGTAAAGTGCCCAGATAATTGATGCCGCAGTCTGCCCCCTCAAGATACACATTCGTAAATTAAAATTCAGCGGAATTATAATTTGCATCAAATTCGAATTGAAGCTGCGATCGAAATACGAACAAACTGCGTAATTAACAAATTTACAATGGCCAAAAATTCAAAGCGCAAAACGTAAAACGAATAAACAATATTGGTTTCTATATTTTTTGTTGTTGTTGTTGTTGTTGATATATTATTTTTCCAATTCAGAACTGGCTAAATGACTGACTAAGCCAACCGACAGATACGCCGTTCGGTGGGGGTAAAAATAAATACGCAGCAAAAATAACAGAGTTTTTAATTAAAGTCCGCATATAATTTTATCGATGGCATAGTTTTGATTTATTCGCGGCCCCACTGCCAGTAAATGTATGTGGAAATTTTATATTTGATTAGTTTACTCACACACACACACACACATGCAGGCAGTTGATTTTTCTCTGTATCCCTTATTTCATTCAATTGTTGCATTCATGCGGTTGCCCAGGCTCCTTTTCGTCCTCCTCCCGGCTTAGGCAATTGATGCGCATTTCTGATTGAAGTGCACTGAACATTGGAAATGAAACGTGACCGCAACTCTGCGGCTTTGCAATTAGATTATCACACATGGAGTGGGGAGAGGGGAGGGGGGGAGGGGCGTACCTCCACCTGTCCCCAGGTGATCGAAAATTCTGCTCATTTTGCGCGAAATTCTTTCGCCAATGCCAGCCTACACACACGTGGGTAATTATTTTTTGACTGCTGCCATTTGATTTTCGGTACCTGTAAATATATATGTACCATATATGAGAGAGTGCATCTCGGTGCCGGCAAATACCGCATTAGTTAGTTGTATAAATGCAATTTAGTTCGTTACGCTCTGCGGTTGCACTGAGCTCCGAGCATTCGGTTGGGAGGATGAGCGGGGATAAGTCCTTGGTGGCAGGTTTCAGGTGCTTCAACTCTCTGTGTCTGTGGCAGGGTTCGGTGTAATTTCATACCCAAAAAAGAGCAGAGGGAGAAAAATAACACACAGAGCGCACGAAACAAAAGTAAATGCAGTTGGCCCTGAGCTGTCAGCGATCCGAGAGTGTGTATATGTGTGTGTGTATCTGCGAGTGCTGAAAGTTGCCTTCGAGATTTATTGGCAAGCGTCTTCGCTATGTCAGGCATCAGACTTTTTAAAGTGAATGTCTTTTCGGGCCAGATGACAAATGGCCATGTCCATGCCCAACGTCATCATCGCGTCGTCCGTTCCGTCATAATGATAATAAGCAGCCCCTTGGATACGTGTGTATCTGTATCTGTATCTGCATCTGCTTGGGTTGAGCAATTGTCGGGATTCCTTCTTCTCTTTTTTTTTTGTCTATGATTTTTTCTGTGACTTTTTTGGTTGGGTTCTTTCACATTCAGTCTGGCCAATAATAAATGTGTGGAAACAGCTGGGGGTAGTCTGAATCTCACACGATTCAGCATTATTACACTTTTTGGGATTTTTATTAAAAGTTTTTAGCTATTGTTAAATAAATTCTTAAAGGGGAATATTTAACTTATACACTTCGAAATATATGTTAATGATTTCTTTCTTATTTTTTGCAGCTGTGGCCCAAAGTAGCTTTAAGTGCCCGGATGACTTTGGCTTCTATCCACATGACACATCTTGTGACAAATACTGGAAGTGCGATAATGGCGTCTCCGAGCTGAAGACCTGCGGCAATGGTCTGGCCTTCGATGCCACAGACAGCAAATACCTCACCGAGAACTGCGACTATCTGCACAATGTCGATTGCGGCGATCGCACAGAGTTGGGTGAGTCTAAAAGATATTTTCTAAATAAATAATACATAAATAAAATATAGTGAAAAATCATTAAAAGAATTTATTTCAAATTTCTGAATAAAACTAAATGGTTTTCTATTTTCCTCCACAGAGCCCCCAATCACCACTCCCCACTGCTCCCGCCTGTATGGCATTTTCCCCGATGAGAACAAATGCGATGTGTTCTGGAACTGCTGGAACGGTGAGCCATCGAGGTACCAGTGCTCCCCCGGATTGGCCTACGATCGCGATGCCCGCGTCTGCATGTGGGCCGACCAGGTGCCCGAGTGCAAGAACGAAGGTGGGTCTCGCAAAGTTCCTCCGAATTCCTGGAACTAGTTACTAAATCCGGTTATTTAATTTTCGCAGAGGTGGCCAATGGATTCTCCTGCCCAGCGGCCGGTGAGCTGGCCAATACTGGATCCTTCTCGCGTCATGCCCATCCGGAGGACTGCCGCAAGTACTACATCTGCCTGGAGGGTGTGGCCCGCGAATATGGTTGCCCCATTGGCACAGTGTTCAAGATCGGTGATGGCGAGGGCACTGGCAACTGCGAGGACCCCGAGGATGTTCCCGGATGGTGAGTTTGAAACTACTTTCTTTTTGTATTTCCTGGTTTGATTTGTCTTGCTTTTTGCACTCAAAAGAATACATTGCCGAAAATGCTTAAAAGTTTTAAGAAAATTCTTACAACACTAGAAATAAATATTTATTCGCGTTCCAAGCAAATCGAAATTGTTTGGGATTATTTGGGATTTACTATATAAGCATTCTTTTAAGTTACTAAAATTCAGCATGTGTTTCCCAATAGTATTATTGAAATTTTGAGTCCCAATTATTGAGGAATCACTTCAACATTTAATGTATACTTTGAAAAATTTCGTTTGCCTCCTATGAATTAAAGTTGAGTTCACTTTACAAAACTTCTGGGCCAAGATATGTGTTCTGAATTTATTTAGGGTTTATTGCCACGCTTGCACCACCACTCAGCACCAACCACCAACCACCAACTACCAACCACCACATTCCTCACTCTCTCTCCACTGTCACTGTCTACTACCGTCCACTACTGTCCACTACTGTTCCACCTAATACAAAAGCAGATTTCACCACTCACCTCTTACATATCCATATCTCTGGCCTTTTCTGACATATCTCTTTACCTTGGTCCCATTTACAATTGCAGCGAGGACTACTATGGCGATCTGGATTTGAAGAGCATCCGCAAGAGCGAGCTTCTAGCTGGATTGAACAGTGAAGGCCGCAATAAGGCGCCCAAAACCAAAGCTGCCTCCTCCTCCTAAACATTATAATTACAACTACAACAACAACAACAACAACCTACAACTTTAACAACAATAACTAAAACAACAGCAACTACAACAACTACAACAACCATACAACAAGATCTATAAAATCTACTCAGATCCCTACTTCCCATCCTGCCAAAATCCTTTCACATCACAAACGAAAAAAAAATCGTGAGCCAGATTCAAAGCCTAATTTTCAAATCGCATCTACTATTTTCTTTGCCATTTTCGTTCTACTCAGTTGGCTTCCACTACTGTGTTTCTAATTTATAAATCTCAACCTGTTGCTATATCTTCTCTCTTCATGTTTCTGTTTTCATTTAATGTTGAACAACAACAAATTCTAAGACATATCGAAATTGCCACCCAAATTTTAGGCACACAGAAATTTTGTTAACAAAAAAAAATATAGAGAAGAACATCGAAGAATGAAAAAAAACAACAACAAAACAAAAAATCGTTCAAAATGAAGCGTAAATTTTAGAGATTTGTACATTTAAGTGATCCTTGTTTATAAGCATATAATTTTATTTTATACATAAAAATGAAAAACAAAAAATATACACAAAAAAAAACAAACAACAACAAGTCTCTTTAAATCATTTGACAACTTTAAGTATATTTAAAGTTCTTAAAGACTGAGCCAGGGGAAAATAGAATTTTCCGTAAATTATTTACAATTTGCGGTATGTTGAGCGTTCTTAGAGATGTTTTTTTTTTTTTTTTGCTTCCGCTGACTTGTTGTTAGAGTCTGTAAATAATAAGTAAACAGGAAAGTTTCCACCAACGCCAGCCATATTTGCCGCAAATGAAAAGTTGGCTGGCATTTCGGGGCGACCAGGAAGTCTTTGCCATCGTTGACGTCTTTTCAAATGCACAAGAACTTTGTTAATTATTCATTAGATTCTATAAACAAAAACGCGATACAAAAACTTTAAATGAATTTTCAAATTATCAACACAATTGCAGGCAGAACCAGAAATACACACACATACACACACCACATAGAGAGGGCTCCGGAAAAAAGGGAAAATATGGGAAAATGGGAAAACGTGGGCAGTGGCACCTCGATAAAGGCGAAAGCCAGGGAACTTGTGGGGTTTGAAATTGGGTAGGGCTTCGCCTTTTGCCTCCACTAACTCATAAAAGCTGACTTTAACTTTTCCACAGTGCACAAAGCAAAATGTTCATAGTTTTCGAAAGAAACTTTCGTTATTTATCATCAGTTGGAAATTATGTTTTAATAAGTTTAAACTATATTTTTTGTACATAAAATATAAAATCCAACAAATACTCCTCCTTTGAATACTTAAGTTACTATTGGTAAAAATTAAATTTTAACAGGCATTTTTAGAGCCACTTACTAAAGTACATTTTCACCTTCTTAACAATAATTTTCTTTGTGTGTGTTTCTTATGTATTTTTCTCTGTGTACGTGAGTACTTTTGATTGTATGAGGCTGTGTGCATTTATGGCTGGTACTCACACAAACACAGCACACAGCAAAAAAGTTTTAAAACTAATTAAATAAAAATTATAAAACTATACAAACTCAAGGCACAAGTTGGGCGGCTAAAGGACATTTCTCCTCCTGCGCGTGTATGTGTGTGTGAGTGTGTGTGTGTGTGTGGGTCGTGTATAGAATGTAGGGCTTTGTGTATGTCGCATAAGCTCTTTTTGGCATAGAAAAGCCGCGTAAAGAGCTCTCGGAATTTTGGAGCAAATGCGAGCATAAAGTCGCCTGCATCTATTCGGTTTGATGTTGTTCTTGGCTCAGCTCTTAATGCCATCATCTCCCCTGTTGGCCCGGTTTGGACCGGCTTGGCCCTGTGGTACCGCACAGTAACCACTGGAAGTCATCTTTTACTTTAAAATATTTTTGGTAACGCTACGGACTGTGGCAGTTAAGTGCAGCAAGTAAGCAATCTTTAATTAAAAGTTGCTGCCATCGCAGCTTGCCCCTTTCCTATTTCAGCCATTAGAATCATTGGGCCCTTTGTGTGTGTCCTGCTTATGCTTTGTGGTCCACAGAGGTTAGCTGGGTAAACTACAAAATCGCCATATAGCACAGGGCACAACCCGCACATGGTTTCCCCGGGTTGTATAAACAAAAATGATTTAAATCAACAAAGTTACGCAGCTTTCCAGGAGTAAAAGAAAACCAAAAGATACTCTGAGAAAATATGTTTGATTTAAATTAGCTTTATTAAGGATTTAAGTAGTTCTTTTATTTTAATAAATTTTATTAGAATACTTTAATATATTTGCAATTTAATAAATATTTTTCCCTTATGACGGGTCTTGATAAAATGTATTTTTGAATATGGTATCTGAATCTTCTGCAGAAAAGAATATCATTTGCGGCAATGAAATTTTTATTAGCCAAACCTTTTATATTTTATTTTCCAACTAAAAGCCATGCTTTTTATTCGCTGTGCACTTACAGTGACTTATCAACAGACACTTGCCCACCGCAGTGAAAATGCGATAGAATGGCAGTCTGACAGACGGACCGAATCCGGGTTGAGTAACGAAAAGTAACTCTTGCTCGGTGCTTCTGTCTGTCCTGTCCTGTCTGTCCTGGCAATGAAATCCTTTTAACATTTGACTCTAATTAATTTTAATGATGATATAAACGCACAGGGAGAACATGAAACTAGACTGCGGTAAAAGTTATGAACCAGCTACAGCTTGTCAATTTATTTGCGATGAGATGGAGGGCATTAGTGGAGAGCTCCTAGGTTTTGCCAATGAGCTGCCCCGCAAATAAAGAAGAAAACAATTTTGGCCCACTAAACAAGAGCCATATTTTGCAGATTACCCCCACAGCATCCAATGTCCTTTACCCCTCCCCCTCGTTGATTCGCATCTTCATCAGAGCGGGGAATAAGCCGCAACATTTATGGTGCTGACTTCTCAACAAGGACCCAGTGCTGTCCTTGGTTTTTGGTCAATTCCATTTAATTTAATTTAATAGCCTTGCGCTTTTTGTCATTCGCTGCCCAGAGCCGCACACACAGCGCGCATTTTATATGAAGCAAAGTTGCCATGCACTGGCAGAAACGGGGGGTGCACAAAAAGTTTATAAGGTTTATAAAATAAATATGGGAATAATTTTGGGAGTCATTTCAAATATAGTTCATACTAAAAGGGGGAAACAATTTTGTAACAAAGGAAATATTTTCACAAATTAATTATTAATTTATTATAATGAACAGTGGTAAATAATAATTTTTTTAAAAGGTATTTAAAATTTAGTTCATAATAAAAAAGGGGAAACTATTTATTAACAAAAGAAACATTTTCAACGGCAATGGTTTTGTTTTTACAATTTTAATTATTAATTAAGTTTAATAAGTATTTTTTTTTGGTTGTTTACTTTCTTGTCTTTCTCTACAAACTTATACAATTTATTTTAAAAAGGGTTTTTTTCCCCCAGTGTTATGTTGGGAGGAGGTTGTTACAGGACATGCATGTCCTGGCAGCAAGAGGCGTGCCTTGCCTGCTCATCGCCATCGCCATCGCACTTGTCCTTGTTGCCTGCGCTTTAAAGGCAATTTGTTGTTCGCTGATAATGTTGTTATTGCGGCCAGAAGGCAGCAGGAGCAGCTAGCGTCTTTTAATCCTTGACGTCCTGTTGCTTTGCACTGCCTTCATCTCCCATTCTGCCCTTCTTCCTCTGCCATTTTATCTGACCAGGACACAAATCCTTGTGCGCGGGGCACCGAGCTCTTAACAAGATTTTAACAATATTATTTTTAATTACGGTTTTAATAAATATTTCCTTTGTCAAGTTGAGGCACACAAAAAAAAAAAAAAGAAAACGAAAGAAATGCCATGATACAGAAGTTAGTCGGAGAAAGATAAAATTCTTTGGCTGCCACCTAATCAAATTCTGTTGACTGTTGTTAACCATATCCTTAGAAACTGGCAGGCAGCATACATGGCACATGGCAGAGATTCCTCGGAGCGTGACTGCCGAGAGAGAGACAAAACAATTTAATTAAACAAATCAGAACCGGGCCAGGAAAAACCCCTAAAAACGGAAATTTCCTCCTTTTGAATGTTATTTAGCAAGGAATTTCGTATTTATTTAATGCTTCCCGTTTCTCCTTCTTTTTTTTACAGCGAGGATTACTATGGCGATGTAGACCTGAAGGCTTTGAAAAAATTGGGCTTTTAAAAATAAGCACACGCACACACATGCACACGCACACACACACACACAGGCATACACTGAAACACAATATTGAAGTCACGGCAGTTTGAGGGCTGAAAGTCAATGCAAGAGGGCAAAAAGGAGAGGCGACAAAGGAGCCAAAGGATGTGGATGGATCAGGAGGAAACCACAATAACAGTGGGCTTAAAATGCTTGCCACACACACACACAGATACACACAGACACATACAGGCGTAAAGTATGCACACAGAATACATAAGCATCGTACAGTTGACTTTAAAGACTGAGCACAGAATATAACCCAAAAAAAAGAAAGAAAAACCGAAATAACCCAATGATGGAAAATACTCGAAAGTGGACCCCTGCATCTTTAAGTTGAAGAACTCCGGACTCGGGAGTTAATTACATTTACTCCGGTTCAAATCGATGGAATGCTATGGCAGCCTTATGCTTCGTCGGATTTCCCAGGAAACCTTTGATGAGACACCGCGGATTTTCGCGGAATTCTATGGTTACCACAATGGCCGCAAAAGTCAAATTTAACTTATTTAACTAAATACTCAAGAAACCACACTTCTCCCCCCCACCCCCAAGAAAAACACACAGTCTCTCTCGTTCTTGAATAACTTGAATAACTTCAATGTACATACAGTTTAAGTTTTAAGTTAACAGATATGTAAATGCGAAAAATAAAACGAAATATTTTAAAATAATTGATTTCAATTTCTGTTGCTAATCCGGCAAACAATTTTGTTATTTATTGGGCAAACATTTTCATACACATATATATTTTAATCAGTTGAGTAGGGGTTGGATTTTTCATTTGGCCGATGGCCAAAAGCTTTTGCTGGCCACAATTTACTGGGCATCTTGTAGATACGGCCGACCGCAAAGCACACAACACGCATACGCACTGTTGGCCAAGCAAAGGGCAGCAAAATGCCTTAAACCAAAAAACAAGTAAATAAACAAACGGCCAGGCAACAAAATTGATAATTATTGAGGACTCCACTACGAGGAGGAGCAGCCACCAGCTGCGGGAAGGGGGCGTGGCACGGGGGCGGGCTCTAACGACGCACTAGTGTAACATTAGCCTATGAAAAGATTGAAAAGCGGCAGCAACACAAAAGGGGGGTGTGTGGGGCTTCGAATGTTGCATGCTGCAACGGGGAGACATGCTGTTGCATGTTAATTGAAATCAATAAGTGGAACACAGCAACCAACCCACCGCCCTCTGACCCCCAGTCCGGCCATCAATAAGTATCTGTGTGTGTGTGTGTGCCCTTTGTGTGGCTGTGTGCGTGTCTGTGTGGTCACAATGGCGGCCAGGCGCCAGAACCACCAACAACAACAACAGCAGCAACGTTGCACGAGGGCAGCGGCAGCAACAACACAATGGTTAGTTATCGAAGTAAATGTGGTAAAGTAAATTATTTGCCCAACGGCTAATGACAATGGCATTGGAAGCTACAGCAACAGCAACTAAGCAAAATATACATAGTATCTACAACAACAACAACAAGAAGAACAACTGCAACATTGGCAGGACCTCACATATCCTTTTTTTATTTATTATTTAGGCAGATGGCAGTTGCATTTTTCCCATTGCCAGCTGCTGCTACATTAGTTGTGGACTCGGCCACACGTAAATTATGCATTGTTATTTTTACAATATTTTCAAATACTGAAAGAAAATCGCACTTAATTTTTGGGGTTTTAAATAAATTAATTAAAGGATATTCAAATTGAATTTAAGAAGAATATAAATAGATATTCTTGCTTTAGACTAACGGAAGAAAAACGTTTTATATATTTTATAAATATATTT
>JAJJHY010008598.1:18352229-18362502 GCA_021224005.1 Drosophila setifemur | reverse complement strand
GGCGGTTTATTTTCGCCATGTGACATGGCAGATATATATATATATATATAGATATATATTTTTGGAATCCATATTTGGACCCACTGCTTTGTCCTTCTTATTTTTGCATACTTAGCGTCTGGGCGCGGCATTTGTGTCAGGGGATGACAAGTGCCCGAATGTCCCCCGGACAAAGGACTGGCAATGCCAGGACAATGCCACTGTGGGCTGTGAGCAGGCATTGAGAAAAAGTTATGACACACCTACAGCATTTAATCTGACGTCCTTGTAGTGGCTCTTCCCGGCCATCCAGTGAGTGATAACCATCAATCAAGCTGCTGTTGCCGGTTAGATGGTAGGCGTTGCGCCTGGCTTTTCCAGCTCCAAATACCAGAGAAAGGAGCAAGGAGCAGGGAGAAAGGAGACCGGCTACCATGCCGGAGTTCATTTCAATCATTAGCGTGCCAAGTCAGCCAGCTCCTGTTGATGCTGTCAAATTAATAAAGAGCCCGGCCTGACCAAGGGTTGGCCATCGGGGGAAGGAACAGAAAACAGACAACAGCCCACAATTCTATGTTCACACTGGGGGAAATTGTGTATAGTATTAGAATAATTATGGGTTGACTTTGAAGAGATGGAATACATTATTCCCAAGTTCAATATTGAGTTAATGCATTGATTTATTCTGCAAGTTGAATAGAAATAATCTGTTTAAAATATAAACTAGTCTATTTTTTTTTGTCAAGCAAAAACAACTAAATAAATATTTTTCTGATCATTTTTAGGGAATTTTATGGGTACAATATTTAGAATTAATATATGACACATTTTAGTACTTCCATTTTATAAGTTGCACTAATTTCTCCCAGTGCATTTGGTCAGTCCCACACGCTTTAAGTCACTGCCGCTCATAATGCCCATAAAAAATTTGTCATCATTAGCCGGAGCGAATGACGCTGACGTACTGAAGCCCGCCCATCTATCAATGTGTGTATCTGTGCCGGTATCCTGGTTGTGTGTGTGTGTGTATTTGTGCCAGCGTCGGACCAAAGGACACTTTAAAAGATTGCCCCGGACTGGGTGCCTTTTTTGGAGCATATTAGTCAGAAGCTTAAAGCGTTCGATTGATTGATTATGCATTACGGTGGGGGGCAGTGGGACATCGGTCAAAGGTTGCGACGGTTCGCTTTAAGGCTTTAAGCCGCCCATTAAGGTTATTAAATCTGCTCCTAAGGTCGTATGTTCGTGTGTGTGTGTATCTGCTCGTATGAGAGCTATTAGAAACGATAATGGATTGCGAATATTAATTTCTTTGCATGACGAAAAGAATCAAGGAAGAACAATGCGTTTAATCTTTATAGACACGCAGCCGCAGGAGAGGGACGGACAATGCCTTGTGCCAATAATGATAACCGGAAGCCATTAAAGGAAGTTTCAATACAAGAAACACTCTTCACGCACACAAACATTCGCACACTTCCACCCACACACACTCGCACATACACAAACGTACACACACGCATGCATGAATGCCTTAGTAGGCAGCTTGAGACTCGCAGTTTTCCTTTGTGTGTATGTGCACTGTAAGGAAAATTTATATTTTCTTTCGGTTGTATTTTCAAATTAAGAATTAAGTGTAATTTAAATTGATTTTTGTTAAGATGTATTGTACACAATTTGTGTTCTTATGAAAATAATAAAATTCAGAACGAAATTTCTCTTATCATTTTTTCATTACTCGGAAATATTTATGGAATAATAATTATTTGTTTCTAAATGTTTTTCTTCAGAAATATATATTTTTAATGAAATAGGAATGTGACTTTTTATACCGAATTAAAATTATGAAAATTAATAATAAGGCTAATAGTGGTTGAAATATTTAAATAAAATTAAATTGTACTGAAATCATATATAATAAAATATAAATTAAATTCAGAACGAAGTTTTCTTTTATAATTTGGTATTACTAGAAATATTCATTCTGTGGAATAAAATTAAATATTTTTTTCCTAACAAATATTTTAAATGGAATATTTCTTACACTAACACGTGACATATTTATTCATAATTAATATACGAATTATTGCTAATAGTAAATATTATATGTGAAAACAATAAAATTCTACTGAAATCATGAATACTAAAATAGCAATAAAATAAAATTCCGAACGAAATCTCTCTTATTTTTTGTCCAGTGTCTGTGCGTGTGGTTGTAGTTGTGCCTGTTGTTTGCCTTCCATTTCCATTGCATCGTCGGTGATATTGTAATTTTTATTCCCCCTTTGCGCCATTCAGGCGGCAAGCGGCAAAGGCGAAAAAGGATCCAAAAAGGAAGCCGAGCTGCAAGCCGGAGCGTTCAATTCCCTTTCAATAAGGTGGCGGCTGTTGCAGCCAGGACACTGCCACACACTGCTCCACACCGCACACGCACCTTGCAATCTTGCTAATGTTTTTCCTTGAGACTGCAGTTTGTGCTCGGCAAACAGCCGTCGGAGAGATGCGGAAGTCGGCTTGGAAATCCGACCCTGGCCCGGGTCACATAGGTGGAGGCCTGGGAGTATTGTGTATCCTCTTCCTTCCTGGAGGAGGAGGAGGAAGGGAGCAAAGTTTGACGATGGAACTGCCATCAATGGCACACACTCGCATTTTCAATTGATTAAACATCAAACGCACGGCCATAGAACGATGATGGTGGGGCATGCATTTTTTACGTGCCGCAACGGCAAAAATGCCGGGGAATATTATCCGAGAGCATTATGTTGATGCCGATACATACTCGCACAATATGAAATTCCATTGCATTTTATAGGCAGGCAGCCAGCCCGGGAGCCAAGAAAGGAAAAACGAGAAGAAAATCAAGCTCACACAATGCCTGGCTGGCAGTAAAATCCTGCGGCAGGCCATTGTGAGGCATAAACAAAAGATGCAGCAGATGGAAGGCGGAGCTGTTGGATCGGCCAGAATAACAAAATACCGCAGACAAAAACCGAAAGCTGTTCGAGCGTGCCAAAGGTGAGGCCTCCTCCCATTCCCAATCCCAATCCCATTCGGAATCCCATTCCCATACCCAAACCCCGAGCATTCCCCAATCTTCCTTGGAGCCGAAGCACAAGCGAGTAGTTTTAGTCGGGGATTGGCCTTTAGAAATGTGGCAAAGTAAAATTTATAGCTTGGAAATTAATAACAAAAAGAACACAATGGGAGCCGAATGGAGATGGCCACCACCACCACCACCTTCCAGGGGCTGACTAATAACGTTCCGTAACGTTCTGAAGTGTATTAGACAACAGTGCGTATGATGAATGCCATCGAAGGGCTTCCGAGACAAAGGCCCCCATAATTGTATGCGCAATTTCCCGGAAGGGCTGCAACCCACAGATAAAAGGGGGAAAACAAAGGGGCCAAGGGAAACTATATTGTGTTAATAAAGCTGTTGCATAGCCCGAAGCTGAGAAGAATTAGTTAAAGTGCTACTCAAAATCTCCCCTTTGTCCAAAATGGGATTATTCTAAAAAATCATTTTTAATTATGCTTTGGAAAATGGGTTCGGATATGGTTTCTATTGAGTGGGGCATGGCCTTGGTTTTATTTTGGATTTGCTTGGAAAAGTTGACTAATAAAATATATAACCATAAGGTTTATTTAAAACAAGAACTAAAGAATTTTAAATTGGATTTTTTAAAGACATTGAAAGTCAAATTGCTGCAATTAAAAAGTAGTTATAACTTGTCTTTAATAGAAGCCCTGTAATTAGTTACTAATTAAAATAATTGCAACCATGGCCTGACCAAAACAAACATTTCCATATATAAAAAGGAAAGGACCTGCACCCTTGAATCAGTTAACTCACCATGAGCCATCCTGCGACAGTAAATCCTGCCAATCGCTTTCGCGATCTTACCAAGTATATTAACACTTGGACCAATCTCCTGGGCGTGGATGTTCTAGCTGATAAGTTGAAGTTCAACTATCGCACTTGGACCACAATCTTTGCGATTGCCAACTACACAGCATTTTCGTTCTTCTCCATATTCAATAATGGAGGCGACTGGCAAGTGAGTTTGAAGACCAGCCTAATGATGGGAGGATTGTTCCATGGACTCGGGAAATTTCTGACCTGTTTGCTGAAGCAGCAGGCCATGAGGCGTCTGACATTCTTCTCGCGGAATATCTACGACGATTACGAGCATCGAGGGGCAGCTTATATACTCACATTAAATTCAAGTATCGATCGATTGCTGGGCATTATGAGAGGAATCCGACATGGATATATAGCTACATTCTTCATGATAACCATCCTGCCGCTGGCCATGCTCATGTACGATGGAACCCGGGTTACGGTAATGCAGTACGAGATTCCTGGACTGCCGCTGGATAATAATTTGGCCTATTGGATTACCTACTTGATACAACTGGTTTGTGGGCTACTATTAAATTCTTTGAGTTTGGTTTAAGAACAATAGTCATTCACATCACTTCCCTGTATTTAGTTAAATATGATATCAATCACACATAAATACTGCCTTTGGAAATAATAATAATTGAAATATTAGGTTCATCTTTTCTAAACTTTCACCTTTATTCATTTACATTCATATCAAACCAGACAATTATTATTATTTCCCTATACAAAACCATTGTAATCATTGTAATTACAGGTGACAATTGGTGTTGCTGGCTTCGGTTTCTATGCGGGTGACTTGTTTGTCCTTCTAGGATTAACCCAGATTTTAACATTTGCGGATATGCTGCAGCTCAAGATAGATATGCTAAATGAGGAGCTGGAACAGAAGGGGGAGAAGAGAGCTCTTAAGGAGGTGGGTCAGCGGATTGAAGGAGAAGAAAAGCGTCACAAGCTGCTCATCGATGTGATAAAATGGCATCAACTATTCACAGAGTATTAACTAAAATTGTACTCTGAAACTAATAATTAAATATAGATTTTTCCAGCTACTGTCGTACGGTTAATGATCTATATCACGATTTGATAGCCACCCAAGTCCTGTCCATGGCTGCGGCAGTAATGTTGAGTTTCTGCATTGTCCTGATCAGTTTCCATTTGCCATCGGCTATATATTTTGTGGTTTCCGCCTACAGCATGTCCGTCTATTGCATTCTGGGCACCAAAATTGACTATGCTGTAAGATACAGATTAAAACCCATTTTAATTTTAGTTAATTTTTATTTATTTTGACAGTACGACCAGGTCTACGAGAGCATCTGCAATCTATCTTGGTATGAATTGAGCGGTGATCAGAGAAAATTATTCGGTTTGATGTTGCGAGAATCCCAGAATCCACAAAATATAAAATTACTAGGAATTATGCCGCTTTCCGTAACTACAGCTCTACAGGTGAATCAATATCTTTAGAATGTATATAATATTTATCAATTCTTGACTTTCAGATTATAAAATTAATTTATAGCCTATCAATGATGATGTTAAATCGCACTTAGAAAGTAAGAAGTTTTCAATCTAATCAATATTACCTATATTATTCGATATTTTATAAACACTTATTTGTTTTGTGATATCAGTAGAAAAGTTTATTCTAAAGCTAACAAAAGAAAACATTTTAATCAACCTAAAATTATGTATTTAATTGCACAAAATAAAAAAGAATTTTTTTTTTAAATATTCAAAAGGTTTTTTAAATTGACAAAGGAAGGAAAAGAGTGCTTAAATGAAGGAATTAAGAACTCTAATTTAAATTAAATTCGAAAAATTAGAAAAAATATTATTGTTATAACACAAATAAAAAAATCAGCTCACCTTAATAAATTCGTATTAAAAAAACCAATAAAAATTACAACATTACTACAACTAAGCTAATATTTTTTTTAAAATTGAAAACCTTTACAAAGTTTCCTTAATAATCTAAGGGGCAGTCAATTAATCGTAGTTTTCAGTCCACCCAAAATCGGTATTCAACATTTTTTTTTTTGACAAAGTTTTGAAATGGATTTCTGCCGCGCTCCTTGCTCCTTGCTCCTCCTGATGAACTCGTTGTCCTGCAGCTGGCCATTAACCTTGGCCACTAATTACCAGCGCGAAGAGCTGAATTTATGGCCTCGGTTTTATGGAGCCCCCCTCCTCCCCCACCACCCCTCGAACTCGAATGCATTATTATTGTGCGTCGCTCATTAAGGGGCAGTTTCTTATGCACAAAACATTTAATTCATTCCATTTCGCATGTACGCGTAAAAATTTAATTTATTTTGAAATGGTTTGTCCGTTTGCTGGTCCATTCGTTCGCTTCCCTGATATTTGGCTAGCAGACATTAATAGCCCGTGACCAGGCCATGAATAATGGGCATTTTATAAATGTGGTCGGAACGGAATGGTGCGGATGCTCGGGTGGATAAAAAATAATAACAATAATTGTAACGTTATTATAATGCAGTTGTAATTAAGTGCACCGTTGTTGTTGTTGTTGTTGTTGTTGTTGCTGTACCATAACTGCCTCCGTCCAATGAGCATAAAAACGAAATGATTTTAATAAAATCAACAGTCGAAAGGTCAGCGGCAGGAGCAACAGTTTGGTCAACGGACTCAACGAACTCTTGGCGGTGGAAAATGTAAAATAAAAAAAAAAACCAACATAACAACAAGCGGAAAATTTACGAGCGTTTCACATTCCACAATTTACTTATTTTCCATGCGCAATTTAATTACGCTAAATAATGGCCACAAGGGGTTGAGCTCTTATTTGTTTATTTATGCCCGATGATCATAAGCCCAAAAGCCGTTCAAAACCGAGGAGAAACATATTTAATATATTTTGGCCAAAGATTATTCTTAACCCCCATAAATTGAAATACATATTTTCGGCTGGGAAATTTTGGCTAGATAGAGCAAAAACACTGTTTGTTTTAATTCTCTCAACCAAATTGCTTCAATTAAAAAATCAATTTTCCGGGAAATTAACATTGCCAATGACAATTAGCAGCTAATGATTATAATTGCTTTCTATATTTCTTTTGCCATTCGCATTTATTCCACTATATGGCTGGATAAAGAGAAGCAATAGTAGAATAATTACGAAAGTTATTGATTTAAATGTGACATTGTTTGGATTTAATAATAATCACAAGAAATATTAGTAAAACACAGATTCGGTTGCAGTTTCAAATTATTATTATTTGCTAGAAAATTTTAAGAAAATATATAAAATTTAAATATTTTAATCAGTTCTTATGTAGTGAATACGAAAAACAAAAATTTGGTTTGCAGCTTCAAATTATTATTTTCTGGAAATATTGAGAAAAGTAAAACAATTTTAATATATTTATCGGTTTATATGTAGTACAATATACATACCTAAGATATACTTTTTGTATTCCAATTATCAGTTTTGTGTACCAATATTTGCCTTAAAATATCTGATACTTCGTAGCTCTCCAAAATGTATTAAAAACATTTTTCAATTTGATTAGAGAATGCAATAGAGGAGGCCATCCAAATCGGACGATATCAAAGCGACCAGAAATTTGTTCCGGCAGGACCCGTATCCCAGTGCTGCTCCTGGTCCTGGTCCTGGTCCATTCTATTCCGCTGAAAGTTGTCGAGCGCTGGACTAATGCAATTTGTTTGTTCGCTGGCTCGCAGATAACAAAACTCATTTACAGGCTGTCCGGGCCGGGAAAAGCAGGCACTCAACTCAACTCGCAGCTCTTAACGTCAAGACACTTTGTATCAAATGCAGCGGACTGGCCCTGGGCCATGCAATACATTTTCTAATGCTTGTTTTGAATCATATTTAGAGGGGGCGTGGCAGGTGCGACAGGAGCGGGGGCGGAGGGCGGGAGGAGACGCCAGCTGGCAAATAAAATAAATTAGTTGCAGTTGAAAGGTGGCTCAGACACAAAAGTCAACACGCAAAGCGCGATGGAACCGCAAACAAACGCCAGCTGCTGGGCCCAGATAAAGTGGCAGGCAAACAAGTCGAGGGGGGGGGGGAAAGGACCCTGGAGATGGCAAAAAGGAGAACGGAGAAAGGCGAACGGAGAATGGCGAAAGGATCGCAAAGAAGCAGTAGACGAGCGGAAGGACCTATGGCAAATCAGCTGCCAACGCAGCGCAGCTTACTGGCAAATATTAAAATGCGAATTTTTATGCTCGCTGACATTCGAGCCTCCTCCTGCTCCTCCTTTTCCTTCCCCCGGATTCCCCCAATTGTGCTCGGAACCATAATTTTCACTATACGAAAAATGAGGGAATGTTCCCAATTTTCCCCCTTTTCGCTGCACGGAAAATAAGGAAAACATTTTTGGTGGAATATAATAAAAGTATTGCATACCAAATAATAATAATAATATAATAATATAAAACGAAAATTCCAGGATTAAACGGATGGCTGTTAAATGTTAAAACTCTGATAAAGTATTAATTAATATTTGAGAAATAAAAAACTATAAGCTGAGTTGATATTTTTATATTTTTAATTAATTTAAAACCAGCATAATTACTCCGAAACCTTTAAATATTATCTATTAAATTTGGTTACAGATTCGTAAAAAATTCTCAAAGAAAAATTGGGAAACTCTCAAATTTCCTATGGCATTTATTAGAAATTCAAATTTTATCACCATGAAGAGGCTAGTAAATATTTTTTAACTAAAATCAATTGATATTTATATATTTTAGACTAATTTAAAACCAGAAAAATCATACCGAAATATCTAAATATTTTTTTATTAAATTCGGTTACAGATTCGAAATATTCTCTTTAAGGATGTCTTGGAAATCTGTCGAGTTTCCTGGGGCATTTATTATAAAATCCAATTTAAAGATCGATTATAAGATTTATATATTTTCTTTGCATGTAAAAATCAAAATTATTTTCCGTGTCCTGGCACTTTTCGCCCGTTGGCTCCTGGCCGTATCCTTTCGCCAGCATTTTCTTGCCGCGTGCGCACATAAATTAGCTGCCAGGCTAAGAAATGGCGGCGGGCAGCAAAGGTTGTCCCAACTCCCCCGCTGTGGTTTGTTGCGCTCTGTTTATGCGGGTGGTGCGAGGGTGGAGCTGGGTGCTGGGTGGTGCTGGTGGTGCATTAAACCAATAAATCAGCGAGCCACCAGCGAGAACAGGAACTAAAAAAAACCCGCTCGGCAGGCAAACTGTTGTCAGGCACTCTTTGAGGCCCCAGCAGCGCGTTGCTCTGCATATTTAATCAATATGGAGAGCACAAAACATGAATTAATCTTGACGCCCTTTAAAGCGCACCGCATTTTTGCGAAAACCCGCCCCCACACACACACACCAACACACACACACACAGATAGCCAGATAGCCGAAAAGGGCACTTTTTAATTTAGAGAAATTCTTGCGGCCATAAAAAGCTTGTCGGGCAAATCAATTAAATTTAAATTGTATCCCATTAGAGCCACATTAAATGAGTTAAGTCATTTGGGTGACCGCGTGCCGCGTCTTAGCCTTCTTTTATGCGGCTTTGAAAAGGGTACAAATGAATTCATTTTATTTTTTGACGCATATAACTGCTTCCCCGACCTTCAACCCTTCCATTTCCCCAGGAACCAGGATCCTGGGACGCAATCCGCCGCTGGACGCAATTAAAATGCCCACGAGCTACTAATTTGCCATGAAACGACGGCGGGTGGCTCACAACAGCAATAACAGCAACAACAACCAAAAAAAAAAAAGGCCTAAACGCCCGATTTAAAAATGCTGCCGAAATTTAAGAGTTGATGGCTATTAATTTATATTATGCATGATTTGTGTAGCACTTTTCTGATGGGACAATCGCTTTTAGGCCCGGCCCGGCTGTCGGTTCCCAGAATTGCCTCCTGCATTCTGCGGCACATACAAAGTGTGTGTGTTAGAGTGTTCCAGAGATGTTTATGCAAATGAGCGAAATATTTTGGTAATGCCAGTGAAAGCCCCACCCACAACCGGCCAAAACTATTCCTTAAACGTTTAAATAATTGGAATAATTAGGCAAGAATAAATGATAGCGAAATAAATCTATGGACCCTTTGAACAAAGCTGGAATTTTATATGCTACTGAACTCGACAAAAGTAATATGAATTAATATATGTTTCGAAAATATAACTTAATAAAAATTGAAAATGTGTAAATTAATGTCACATATAATTGGGTAGGCTTTTTGTTTTTCCTTTAATTCGTATATTTAAATGATATTTTCAATGGGCTTATATATTTGTTTCGTCAGTATTTTAGAAAAGAAGCTTAAAAAATCGAAATAAATATACTGAAATCGAATCAAATTTACATAAATTAAATGAATTAAACAAAAATTTTATTTTTC
>JAJJHY010008598.1:18319028-18345203 GCA_021224005.1 Drosophila setifemur | reverse complement strand
GGGGCAGGCCGGAGTTGCCTGTCCACGTTAACAAAAAAGCTTTTAACAATTAAAATTAAAAAGTTCAGCATTTGTAGAACTCACAAAAAATGAGTGCCGTGCAAATGCCAAGCGTGGCATAATCAAATTCTATGTGAGCATGCATAAAAGTTCAACCGCACCACATGCCAACTCCTGCACCACCCAGAGCACCACCCAGAGCCCACTCCACCCACGCACTGTCTGTCTGTCTGTCTGGTGAATTGTGTGCACTCATTTGTGGTCATAAAGCATAAAACGCATAAAGTGGCCTCACAATTTTACGGTGCACCAAAGTCACAGTCGAGCCGCTCGCACAAAAAAAAAATAGTGGCTGCCACTAAGGGGAAGGAATCGAATGTGGTTTACCTTGGTTAACTAAGACTAACAAATTTAAATTAATATAATAGCAATGAGAACTTATTTAAACACACTCCAAAATAATACAACATTTTTTGAGCTAAACCAAATTCATGAAAATAAATTTCCGAATTAAGAGTTCAGAAATCCATAATTAAATCAAGTTTCTAAATAAATACAACCCCCTAAAAAATAAAGTAATAAAGGTAAACAATTCATGATTATCAACAAATTTAAATTTAGAAACTTTCAAGACCATATTTCCAAGTGAGATGCAACATTCTGTGAGATGGCAAGCTCAAATGTCTGCCAAAAGCAAAAGCAACCCTTTTGCCACATCTAAAGGAAACCCCTGCGGTGGGCAATGATGATGATGTCTGTCTCGGTTTCTGGTCCATGGGGTTCTGAGGAGCAAAGTGGAAAAGGAATGGCAGTGGAGTTTGGACTGCCCGACCATCAAGCGACAATGTAAATTTTGTGTTGAGCTTTTTAATTGTGAATATTGCAGTTGGGTTGGGTTGGGTTGGGTAAGTACTGGAACTGAACTCGCTCATACGCGAAATGAATGCGGACCGCGCGTCTCCGACCGACGGCGATGGGTGCCGGACAAAGTTGTAAATAATAAAAATAATAAAAATAATAAAAAACAACACACACACACACACAGACGGCCAATTCGAAAGGCAGCGGGCCAAGTGCGAAGTAGACGGCAAATAAATTGCACGGGAAACCGCGGTAAAAGCGGTACGATGTCGTCAAGGGTTCTGAGCCGCTTTTAATGCAAATGCAGCACAAAACGACACCGGCCAAAAGTGCAAAATTGTGCATTTTAATTAAGGTGACCGTTCTCCAGGAGTCCAGGATGTTTTTCGTTCTCTCCCCATTTAACGTTTGCATTTGCATTTAGTTTAGTTTTAGTTTAGACGCACACCCAGCACAAAGTCGCGTAATTTACAGCTCTTTTAATTAGCTGCATGCCAAGTTTTTATGAGAATTTACGCGTGCTCTTAAAGCGGCATATTATACACTCGAAGGAATTTTGCTTATTTTGTGGAGTTTTAAGAAAAAAGCTTAATTTGATAAAGAAATGTTAATATAGTTCTTGAATTTTTGTGTGTTAATATCTCTCTTCACTTTTATGACACCGTTCAGTTAGCTCAAAATATCGAAAAACATTTTATTTATATTTTTAACAACAAACAAATAATAAAATAATATAACAAAAATATTGCGTTAGATAATCTTTAATAATTAAAACTAAAATAGCGACAAAAATATGGGTGCTTGATAATTTTAATTTTAATACATTTATTAATAATTAATTATGCAAAGTTTAGTTTGGTATCTGTATAAAAATTTATCATTTTGGGAATTTATTTATAGTAATATTCATATATATATATATTGATCGAATTAAGTCCTATTTAAATACCTGGAGTTATGGGGAATGTTTTTGAAGAATTTTATTGGGGTTCCATATTTTAAAATAAATCTTATTTTATAATAAATGTTATTTTTTTATTCTCATTCTACCTTTAAATTAAATATAATTTCTTTTACATTTTTATGACATTATTCATATTTCTATTGTTTCGAATAGGCCCAAATAAAATCTCTAAAACCATGAGGAATATTTGTTGAATATATTTTTGTGGGCACTTTTTTAAGTTTTTTCTCTGCGTGTAACTGAAGCGAGCAGCAAAACGCTTCGGGGCATTCGCATGTGCATGTGCACAAAGAAGGAAATAACAATTGCAAATGGAAATGTGCATAAGTGCCAGCGAGAAGGCAGTGGGAGTGGGGATAAAGTGGGTGTGGATGTGGGTGTGGGTGCGAGGAAGATAGAGACAAAGGCCGGGAAAGGGACAGCAATAAGGCGGAGACTGACTGACAGGCGGACAGACTGACGGACATACGGACAGACGGACAGAAGGGCAGCTGCAGCTGCAGTTGAAGCTGAAGCTTCAGTGGCTTTGAGCTCTTTGAACGCAACATTCGCCATCGTCAGCCAAAAGTGCAAGTGACTAAAATGCAAATGGAGGAATTCGGATGTGTGGGTGTGTAGTATCTGTGTGAGCGAGTGTGTGTTTGTGGGTGTGTCCGGGTCCGTTTCAGTGTGTGTGCGCATGCTAAAATGCAAAGCGATGCTGTTAGAGCTGCTGCGGGGCTGCGCGCATGCAATAAAATGTTTTACATCCTGTTTATTTTAGTTAAATACTCGAAATTATGTGTTTGCCTAAGTGTATTTGTTAACACAATGCCAGAAAGCTCCTCTTTCATTCGAGTGTGTGTGTGTGTGTGTGTGTGTGTGTGCATGCAAGCGTGACAATGAAATTTTCAACATTTTAAACACGATCTCAGTTGGCCAGCCGTTTTTTTGTTCATTCTAACGAAGTTTCTTCCGACACTTCAGTTGGTAAATATATAGTTAACAGTTGCTAACAGTTAAATGGCCTCGAATATTGCCAACTCCTCTGATGTGTGAATTTAACAAGATTACAATTAAATGAAGTATTATAATGGACCTGAGGGAGTCGCAACTATTAATTTATTCTTTTTATCTCAGTACATCTTTCAATTTAATTTTAATACTACAATTTTAATATTCTAAGTTCCACCTGAAAATAGAATAAAATGGGAAAATATGATTCGTTTTATATTAAAACTTCAATAATTGTGTTCAATATAGCCAACTCTTCCCAATGATGAATTAAAATAATCATTTAAATTAAACACAAGATAAGTCTAGTTTTATAAAATCATCTGAGAATAAATAAACGATTTTATATTGCAACTTTTACCTAAACATTTAATATATAATGTATATTATTTAATATAAATTTCATATATAATGTATATTATATCTAAGCCATTTTATTTCAACCATTAACAATGCTATAATTGCTTTTAAATCGCTTAACAAAAAAACTAGGTGAAGTAGAACTTTCAACCAGTTTCAATTAAAGTAACTTTACTAATGCAACGCAGCGTTTTTTATAAATGTCTGTAACAACTGAAATTCGATTGCAATGGATTTCTGTGACACCCCTTAATAGGATTAAAAAAAAGAGTTGAATTTGAAGCGTCTTCAACTGGATGCTGGCACGGATGAAAACTACAACATCCACTGTGCCATAAGCTACTCCGTGTTGGCAAAAAGAGTTTTCCCCGGATGTTCGTGGGAAAAAGTGCCACAAACCGTTCGAAGCCACTTGCCCCATCCGACTGTTCAAAGGCGGACATCAAATGCAAATTTCCGGAACCGTTTTCCGGCGCACTCGTACGCACTTTACCTTTGTCTACGACAGAAGCACACGGACTCCACCCACTCCGCACACAGGGGCCACAAACAAACAACTTCCGTAAAAAGAGAGAAACGGAGTCAGTGAAGACGGTGCCGATTCTCTGTTTTGGACATGTGCAAAACGGGCATTTAATGTCCTGGGCGCGGCCGTTCTCCTTTTTCTCAAAGGCCTTTGTCAGGAAATACACAGGCTCGGTGCGGACGCGTTGAAGCCTTTCCTTTCCTTTCCTTTCCAATCCTTTCCTTTCCTCCATCCTGCAACCGGGCCTAACCCATTTGTTAAATGTAGCGTAAGGCTTTGTTTCGAGTTCAGTTTAGTTAAGTTTTCTAGTTTTTATTTAGTTTTTAGTTTTCGGACAACATTTGCACTAATGACTGCACAGAACATAACATAGACTCGCATTAACTACAATAAAAATACAGTGACACTGCTTTGAATATTACTAAATGTATAAAAAATAAATTTAAAAATATAATTTACTATGGTCTTGAAAAGGTTTTATTTTACTAACTAATTTTGTAACAATATTTTTATTTATTTTTCTTAAACTACTTTTAATACCATTAAAATTGAATGATAGAAATATATAAATATTTGCGTCAAAAGGTTTCTGAACCAAAAAATTATTCCCAACCCGCCGGATTATCCCAGTTAGCCAAATTCAACTGTGGCAAAATTCCCAAGGCTTCAATGGAAATGGTGAAAAGGGAAACGTCTGAAGGCAACACACCCACACACATATATTTTTCCGCTTTTCCGCTGTGTGCGGGGGGGGAAATGCACGAAATACATTTTCCATGCAAATGCGCGTGTGAGGGGTTGTGTGTGAACGTAAAATATACATAAAGGAATAAAATAAATTCGCACGCAACTGTCAATGGTTGCGTATGGTTGCCAGGACCCTTGTGGGCCACGCCCCCTTTCGAACTTCGCCCCGTCCCCGGCCGAAGGTTGCCCCATCCCCAGTCCCAGCCCCCACCCACATTTCCTCCTTGAGGACGGATGCTTGACTGTTGGGTCTTGGGTAATATTTTATGCAAATTGCAAGTTAAGTGTGAAAATAGTAGTGATTGGTTTAATTCAGCAATGTCAACCAAATGGACCGATTGCCGGGCCATTGGGCGTTGGGTGCTCAATGTTTGTGTGTTGGCATCGGAAAAATCGAAAAAAAAAAAACAGATAGAAAAAAATCTAGTAAAACGAAGCGGGGAAATACGATGCCGGGAAAGTGCAGAAACAGCAGAAAATCAGCTGAACGGGGGAATACCGAACACAGAATACTAAAATGACAATTTCCGAAACGAAGTACCGAAAAACCAAGAAAAACAAGGCCATGAAATCGAATCATTGTATTGGCCATATGGCAAATGCACTTACTAGCTTCAAACGAAAAATGTTAGTTAGCTGGTTTCAAACGTCCCAGAAACACCAGTAATTCAAAAAACGTCTAATAAACATTTTATAACTTGCAAAGAGAGAAGAGATCTCAACCCGTTTATTAGTTTGCACAGCTCTTAATTTACTTAGACTGGCGAATTTTTACTGTGGCTAGTAAAAGCTTTATTTTCTCTTAGAGATTAAGATATTTCGTCAATTTTACTTAACTTTTTATTACCTGCTAATATACAAGAAATAAATCCAAGCGCTCGATAATGTTTTAAAGTAAAATATTTCATGTTTTATGTTTTCAGATTTTTTAAAAATTGAAAATATTATTTTCCTTAGATTTAACCTTTGTAATTAAATAACTTCAATATACAATTTAATTTTATTTAATTCATTGACAAAACGTATGTAATTTCTCCGTGAAGAGCATTTGAAACCGTCAACCAAATAAAAGCAATGCAGATTTTCATTGTCATGTAGCAAAGTCATTCGGCCCACAGAGAGCGATGTGAGTAGAGTGAAAAAAAGAGGCCACAGCGAAAGCAAAAACCAACAGCAATTTCAGGAGCATTTAGAGCAGGTCCTTTTTGTTTTTTTTTATAAAAATTTCCAACAGTCTTTTTTGGCCACTCCGACGACTTCGACTAGTGCGCTTAACCATTTAGCTGATGTAACAACCCAGGCGAGCAGCCAACCACTCAGCCGGCCAACCACCAACCGACCCACCGACAGAAAAAAAAAAAACCACCCAAACTATCCGCCTCTTCGGAATGTCCTTGTCAGCATTTTGCGCAGTGAAATTTTCGGTAAAATCTATTTTTCATCTTGGATTATGTGAATACATGAATAGGAAGCGAGAAGAATGGCAAGTTTTATTGTGACAGTTGAAGCTCGTGTTCCTGGGGGGCAGACCATCACTGCCACCACTGCCACCACTCGTTCCTTATTGTATTATTTCCCCTTTTGAACCCACGGCCACTGCCCAATGTGTTGGCCATGGCAACCACATTAATCAAATATCCACATAATTAATAGTCGCTGATAGTGCCGACTGCAAAATGCACTCAGAAAAGTGCATAAAGTGCAGTCATGAAAATTCAAAGATATTCCCATAAAATTGGTAAGAAAAATTATGATGGTTAGTTTATGGCTGATTTTCTTAATTCCTTTTTATTCAATTTGCTATTAAAATTCGAGGGAATTGATAAATTTTATATATAAATTTTATGGTTTGAATCGCTGACCAATAATTTTGAGAGGTGTTAAAAATATTCCCATAAAAGTGGTAAGAAATATATTTAAGATAAGTTTGCGGATGATTTTCTTATTTCGTTTTTATTCAATTTACTATTAATTTTCTGCCCATGCAGTTGATTTTCTTATTTCCATTTAAAGTATATTTTCTAAATTTAATTCCAACTGCTGATAACTTTTTCCAAGTGATAACTATTTTCTATAAATTAAATAGCAGAGCCCATAATTTTCAAAAGCTGCAAAACGTAAGCGGTTTAAAAATTTGTTGCAGTGCCCTTGTTGCGCTTTTGCCTGCTTTTGAAAAGCAGAGCCATTGTGCCAATAGGATTCGGGCTTCATTAGAGTCATGTTCTACAAATGCCAGCCCGTATGGCATGCCTATGTCATCTGCTCGGCGCTTAAAAGTATGCCATAAAGTATGCAATGCCGCTGGACGCACTTTTGTGCGCGAGTGTGTGTGTGTGCGTCTGTGTGTGTGTGTCTGCGTATATATACCTATCTCTGTCCCACCCATAATCGCTATCCCTTTCCATTTCTCCTCCCGTTTCTCACCTTTTCCGTCAGTGAGTGCGCACCTGCCTGCAATCGTAATTTCAATAAAAGTTGTTACGTGCACGTTGAAATTTTAATTGAAAGCTCCAACCACACTCACTCACACACACACTATCATATACTCATACACCCACAGACTTACAGTAATGGTCAGAATAATAGTAATCATTGATTTATATTTTTAAAAACTTAGGATGGTAAATAAATTCGAAATTATATAATAAAATACATATGTTTTCAATCATTTAATCATTAAAAGATTTTCCAAAACGAGATTTATAAATAAATAATTTATGAAACATATACTTTCAAATATTTTTTCATTTAAAAAGATTTTCCATAATGATATGTATATAATTAAATATTTGTTGGGAATACAATTTTCAATAAAATTCAAATTTAAAAAATAAATAAATAACGTATATTATTTTCATTTACCAAAATACTATTTTATGAAATCACGTTTCTTACTTTAAATGCAAAAAATACAATAAAGGTTAGAAAGAATTATATCCATCATATTTTTTCATTTTTTTAGTCTATCATTTAACCCCAAAAATGAATTCCTAATAACCAAGTTGTTGTTTAATTCGCAATACTATTTTCTTGACCCGCAACGTACGCATTCAGAGGATCCGTCTGTGTCCGCGTCCTCGTTGTGCGTCAGCTGGCATCCTGCGACCCTCATCAGTGGGATTCCGAACAAAACAGCAATGGGAACACCGAGCACGACATTTCAAATGCGTTGTGGCTAAGGAGATTATATTGCATCAGGTTTGATGATGAAAAAAAGATGCGACAGATGTGACTCTGTTTGCATATGTACGAGAGTATGCACCTCCTGGTGGAGCGCCTGAAATGAACTACAACATTGCAACATTTCCTAGCAACCGCAAAACCTGTTTAAGCAGAACATGTTCGCTCATTAGCCCCCACCTGGGCAGGTGTTCGATTTTTTACATCAAAAAACGAACGTGGGCGGGCGGCTCATTTTGGCCACAAGTAACGAACTCCATTTGAGTGTGGTTAAAAGTAACCAATTTACCTTGGCCCAATTCCAATAAGCGTTCTTAGACATTCAGCTTTAAAGTAATAAGAATTTGGATAGGCTAAAAATAAGAATGTATTAATGTTATATTTTAACATAAAAAGAAGGAAATCTTAACAAAAGGTTTGCCATTTCCAAAAAATATAACTGGTAAATTTTATTAGAAAATTGATTTTCAAATAATTTTGTATGCCAATTTTGTTGGTTTTCTAATATTTAATGCCAAAAATAATTTAGAAAATCAAATAAAAACATCTTGGTGAAATGTTTGCCATTAAAAACTAGAACAATTTTATTAGAAAATGTATTTTCCAGTAATTTGTTAATGAATTTTTTTTGGATTTTCTATGTGCTAAATTATTTATAAAGTCAAATAAAATGGTAAAGGGTTTGCCTTTAAAAATAAAATAAACAGAACAGGAATAATATTAATATATTTTTGTTTGCAAATATAATTGGTTTGTATAAAAATAAATAGCTTAAATTGATACAATCCAATAACAAAAAACATATGTGATATTTTTGCAAACCATCATAAAGTCAAGAAAACACTTTCATGCTAGAGAAGGAGGGGGAAGCTTTTCTCCGATTATCAAGGTGAAATATTTATTATTGCAGCAATCGGGCTTACCTTTCAATTGTCCTTATGGGGAACATTTTTCCGGAGTACTCATCGTCCTTGGACATCGACATCGGATTTGAAATGACAAGTGAGAAGCGGTGGAGCGATGAAACTTTCGCCAGCTCAGGCGACCGACCGCAAACTAAGTCGTTAAAACAAAGAATCCTATCGGCTTAGGGAAACTTTGTTGCAGGAGCTGCAAAATCAGGAGCATGAGCCCCAGCAGGAGCAGGAGCACCAGAATCAAAGGCATCAGGAGCAGAGTCGCAGAGTGAAAAACATGTTCGCTTTTGGCCACTGCCAATTGCAAGTTTTGCATGTAAAGCGCCAAAAGTTTATGCTAAACTTTTGCCATTTTCCATAGATTCTTTTCGTTGGTCCCTTTGTTACCCTTTTTTTTTTGTTTTTTTGGCTGAATTTTAATTCCTCGCCAAAGTATGTAAATGCTGCCGACAGCCACTATCGAGCGTTGGCACCAATGTCGTTAGATTTTATGTGAGGGGTTCGAACTTCGAACTTCCGAATATCGGAGGGAGGAGGGACCCCCTCCCTCTCCGGAGCAATCTGCATAGAAAGCTAGTTAAACACACAGCAAAATATGGCCGAAAATGAAGAGTTTCGGGCCGACAAGGAGCTGCGTAAACAAGGCATCGCTTACAACGCAGGACATGCGAGATGCCGGCCCAGGACAACACGAGGCTGTTGAGCTATTTATCGAGCACTCGACTCAATGCAGCATTAAACCAACATCATCATCATCATCATCACTCGATGGAGCAGCAGCAGCAGCAGCACTAAGCCATCTCAAATATTTGAGGCTCACGTCCGTGGACACAATGGTCCGTGCACAAGCGGAAGGAGGAGTTGTTGTTGCTGTTCTTGTTTTTGCATTGCAAAATCAATGAAACTTTTGCCCTTATAATTGATGAGTTAATAAACATGCAACGAAAACCAACAACTACAACAACTACAAAAAAAAAACAATACAGAAAACAAAGTAAGAAACTTGACCAATATGCATGGAAACTTTGTAAATTATGCAAATGCACTTGACTTGGCTGGGTCTGGTCTCCTCTTCCCCTTCCTGATCCTTGAGATCCTGTGTGTGTGTGTGTGTGCTTAATGACGCAGCACGCGCTGCTCAATGGGCCGAGTACATCATTTTCGCACTTGCCGATGCAGTTGGCCCAAAAGTTGGAACAGGACCAAATGCACTGTCACTTTTTGTGGGGATAGAAAATCATGAAATTAATTAGGTGATGGAAAAAGAACCTCAAAAAACAAAGGAAATATTTAAAATTAATATAGATTTTAGTTTTATTTGTACTAAATTCTTACGAAGTAAGTTGCATATATATTGCAAGTATTTTTCCCCCAGTGCACCTTGCCCATCTGGCCTAGTTCATCAAAGTTGGTTCGAACACAAATGAAAGTTTCGTGCCGCAACCATGAAAGATGCATAGTGTCTGGCCGTCTCCGACCTGGTTGCCTCGTTGCCTGGCATCCAATCCCTGGCCCACCTTTGCCCACCTGCCCAGTCTGGCCCAGACAAGCGTTTTTGGCAACGGCTTTGTAAAGTCAGCAAACCAAAAATCCTTAGGAAAAAAAAAACCCGGGGCGTAGAGAGCAAAGTTTCGCCTAAACTGTTTTTGTGGCATCCATAGTATCCAGTGGATACTAGACGTATCGCGACTGAAAGTTCCTATCTTTTTTTTCTTCTCTTCTTTTTTTTTTAAAACTGCCTTAATTTTCTATTTGCGGCATCCCTTGTGCAAATGTTGCAAACATGTCTGTTAAGCAATTGCGCCAACTTTGTGGCAACTGGACGGAGAACTTTCGTGCGAGACGAACGGCTAGTCGTAAATTTTACCAAAAAATTTAAAAAAACAACAACAACAATAGCATTTAGAAATATTTTCAGCGCTCTGCTGACCGAAATTATTTTAAATCACCTGCTGCCCGGCATTTATCATTAGAGCCAGAGAGAGAAAGAGAGAGAGAGTCCTCCCTAACGACCGGCGAAAGTCTTCAGCTCAACTCCCTCGGCGGCTTCAACGAGAGCAAGATTTGGCGAAAGAGCACTTTATTTTGGCCAAGCCATTGCCACGCCCCCTGCCGCCAGTACCGCCCCCCAAAGAGCTACCAGCCACCCATCCTCTCATAATGTTCGCTGCTTGTGATGTTATTTTGCCATTTGGGTTTTGGGTGGGGGAAGGGGGGGAAACTGTTTTGTTATCACAGTGATAAATGGAAAATTATTTTGAATCGAGCAACTACTTAAAAGAATTCCCAAAGGTTGTAATAAATTTTGGCACACACACACACACTCACACACACACAAGCACACATGCGAGGAAGGACATGGAATCCGAGTTGAGCTAGCTTGGTAATGTCCTTCCAGATAAAAAGGTGATTGACGAAGCGAAAGCAAAAGTCATGGTCGAAGTTCCACTTAGCAATGCAGTTGTCGTTTGCGGAACGAAAGACGAAGGTCCTGCGAATCCTGGGTGGAGAATCGGATCCTTCCGTGGCATGCACTTAATTTGTATTGGGAGTTGGGGACGAGGATTCGAGCTTCGAGCTTCCGTCTCCTCAAAAGACAATCAACCTTGAACCGACTCGCAGAGCCGAAGAAAGGAGCACATGGAGAAGAAATATATATATATATATCAAGGACTCAAAAGGTTTTTATTAAAATCCTTCCAGGGATGATGCATAAAATAATGAAGATGATTTTAAATGTAGAAATATTATAATGCTTCACATTTATTTTATACTTTTATGTATTATTTATGGTATTGAATTTTATTTAAAATATGTTAATTTAAATATGGTCTTGAGCATTCGAGAGTATTATTTGAAATTATTATTAAAAATTTTTAAATTAAACTATGCAGTATTTTATGTGATGCTTTTTAAATGTACAATTTAAATAAAGTATTATGCTCAATAATTATTTTATACTTTTATGTACTATTTATGGTATTTTATTTTCTTTAAGTTGTTACTTAAAATATGGTCTTGAGATATTATTTATATACTATTTTTATCTCCTATTAAAAATTAATAAATTTAACGATGCAGTAATTTTAAAGTTAAGCTAACGCATTTCAAATGTAGTATTATGTTCAACAATTATTTTATACTTTTATGTACTATTAATAGTATTGAAGACGTTATTTAAAATACGGTCTGGAGCATTTTAAATACTTTTTGAAATTACAATTAAAAATTGATAAACTAAACTATTAAGTAATTTAAAAATTTGATACCACTGCTTCCTGAACCCACTGCAAAAAAGCTGATGCTGTGGAGGAACCTCTTCTCTGCACTTGAGGGGCAATCACCGATCTGAACACAAAAGTACACGACGGGCAGGAGGAATCTACTCAACTCAACTCAACTGAAGGAGCACTCCAAACTACATCTATTTTTATTTCATTAGGTAGAAAAATAGCCGGCAAGGTGAAACCCCGGGCATCTTGGCCATCAAAACAAAGCGCAACACCCCGGATGAGGTGGGCGGAGGGGGCGTGGTCTTGCCACAAAAGGTAACTGCTCCCCGCTTCTCAATTAGGTTTGCTTAATTTAAATTTGCTTCGAGTGCTTGTGGCAAGTGCTTGTGAGACATTAACAGCAAATATTAGCAAATGTTTAAAGTGCGCCCTAAGTGGGAGATCTGCCATTCGAAATTTGGCTCAAAATTAGCCAACTTTAATTCTGGTTAGTGGCGGAATTTTAAAAGCTAGAGGAATCCGAAATAATAATATTAGATTACTTATTTTAAATTCCTTTGGGCTAATTTTTAACATCTAAAAAAAAAAGAACTAAAGATGTTGAAGAGAAAACCATTTTTTTCAGATTGCACTATGTTGACATTTTCGTATATTACTTTTCTCAACCACCTTTTCTTGCCACCTTTAATACTTTTCAGTAGGGAAATTTATACTTATGACATTATATTAATTATTATAAATTCCTTTGGCTTACTTTTAAATATCTGAAAAAGAGAGGATTATAGATGTTAAAAAGAAAACCTTTTTTGTAGATTACACTAGAACTTATTTGTATAATACTTTTCTTAAATTAACCACGTTTAATTCTTGGTAATAGGCAAAATTTAAAGCTAAAGGATTCCGATATTACAAAAGTAGATAAATTACTAAAAAAATTTATTTTGTTTATTTATTAACAATGACGGGACTAAAGATGTTTCAAAGAAACCATTTTTTTAGATTGCACAATAATTTATATTCATTTTTATTTAACTTTTATTATATTAATTTTTTCATATTATAATTATGGTCCAAAGATAGTTCTCTATAAATGCATAATTACATAAATAAACTATTTTCGTTATTCCAGTTATTTAAGAACTAAAATATATAGTATATATAATATTCTAAAACTCCTTCCTTCAGCACTCTCAGAAATAAACTTCAAGGCAACACACTTTCGCTTAAATTCCATTTACTAAGTACCCGGACAAAAAACAATCGCAAAAAATGGACTTCGACGAAGATGAGGAAGTGGTTATACCGCACTACGCCCGAAAGTTTCGGATGCCCAGCGATCCCATCCTTTTGGCCGAATACGAGCTGTTTAAGCCATCTTCGGCCACCTTGAATCTGCGTAGTGAGCACAATCGGGAGATTTTTGCAGAGGCCTTCATTGAGGGGGATCTGGATAGCCTGGAGAATCTGTGCGTGAAGAGTCTGGCCAAGATGGGCATACGGGGAATGGTGCCACAGCTGCGGGATAGTCCGGAGCTGATGAGGATCTTCTACGATGCACTCGATGTGGAGCTGCCACTGAGGTGGAGTTAAGTTAATAGGGAAGTATATATATAACAATTACTGACTCTTCCAGGGATTGCTATATGATCGAGGATCAGCGGTTTTGGCGCCGCGTGGTCTTAGCCAAAACGCTGGACAAGACGCTGCACCTGAAGCGCTGGAACGAGTTCGACTGGAAGTCGGAGGGAGTGAGCCGAAAGTTCGTAGAGCTGGTGGAGTCATGTCCGGTGTTTGTCCAGCCGCAGGAGCAGTTGGTGGAGCTGGCGGGAAAGGTGGCCGAGTTCGTGAACTCAATGCATGTGCGGAAGCTGCAGGCGATGCCCGACTACAAGTTCACCAAGTATCTGGAGAGCGATCCCGAGTTCGACATTACCTCCGAGGAGGAGGACGAGGAGAGTGTCTCCAGCGATGAACCGGACACGGAAGAGATTGACGGCGAGGAGGGCGGTGAGGAGCAGTCCAGCCAGGAAACCCAGGCCATTCAATTCTGGCGGCTGGGCTCCGAAGTGGCGGAAAACTCTCAGAAGGCGGAGCGCCTCAAGCGGAACGCTGCTCGCCAGGAAGCCCGTCGACAGATCGAAAGGCGTCGGGCGGATCGGGAGTTGCGCCACCAGAAGCTTCTAGCGGCGCGGTATGCTTTGGAAAACCCGGAGGTTGCTTCCAAGAAAAAGAAGAAAAAGAAGAAGGAACCGCCCATTCGGGATGTGTTCAATATCAATATCGCTCCGGAGCCGCCGGATGATGAGGACATCAAGCCGGACCATCGCAACAAGATGCTGCTTCTGTCCAGGATCAAGCGGTACAACTATCCGGATGAGCACTGCCACCACATCGATCTGGGATTTGTGCGTCATTTCGAGAATATGGTATCGCTTACCCTGGAGTTTTTGGGTCCTCCCGATGTGAAGGACTATCACAGGTAATTATGGAAACCCTTTTGATTTATTGAGGTATAGGTTGTTAAGTATATATTATTGGTATTATTCTTTGACCCTATTCAGTCGCTATATGAAATTCTCATACGGGGACATGGTTCGCCTGGGCAGAGGAGTCCGCTGCTTGACCAATTTGACGACCTTCAGGCTCCGCAACTCGATGCTGAATCAGCGCAAGCTCAGCATCCTGGCACGCAGCCTGCGATCTATGGAATTGCTGGAGGAGGTGGACTTTGGCTACGATCAGATGGCCGACGACTGCTCCGAGGCGCTGGGAATTCTCTTGAATCGGATGCGTATGTATCGAATCCTCCAGCTGGAGTACAACCGACTGGGCAACAATACGGCGATGGTGCTGAACAAGGCTTTGTCGGAGGCGCATGACGGAGTGCTGGAGTATTTGGGTCTGGCTCACAATTCCTTGACTGAGCTGGCCCTGCACAATGTCCTGAGGGGAATCTCGGGAACTCATCATGTCCTGGCCCTTAATATATCGGGAATTGACACCGTCAAAGGATCGGTGGGACGGGAGATAGGAAATCTTCTGCGAAATCACACGCCGCTGAGGAGCCTGGAAATGGCATCGGTCAATATTGGTCCCGTTCAGGGACTTCAACTCGTAAGGAGTCTGGAGAAGAACGACAGGGTGGGGGAGGGTGAAGGGTTAAAATTTACAAATTAATAATTGGAAACCTCTTTCCCACATATATACAACCAAGATCTTGTACATGGACTGCCGGGAGTGCGACTTGGACCCGGATCAGGAGTTCGAGGTGGATATTATAGTGCGGCGGAACAACTACATTTACGAGAACATGCACCATGGTGAGAATTTGTGTGAGGTGGTCAAGGAGCGCCGTCATCCGATTGTCAAGCAGATCGAGGAGGATTATGAGCTCCGCAAGGACTGCCTGCGGATGCGACCACCGTTCTCCAGCTCCAGCGAATCGGAGGTGTTGGAGGTGGTCGAGGAGAAGCCGGAGGTGGAGGAGGAGCAGGACATCTGGGCCATACTGGGCATCAACACCAAGGCGACAATTGCGTCGGAGAGGGAGCCATCGATTTATATGCGTAGGAGCACTGCCCGGGTCTCGGCCTTGAATCCGACCCTCTTCTTCTACAATCCCAACCTCTATGACATCGAACAGTTTCGCCAGGGTGTTCACTTGCCGGGACCGGGCAATCGATTCTTCTACCTGCAGCAGCACAAGATGCCCTAGTTTAACCTAGTTTTTTTCTGAGTGTACCCATATTTATGTGAGCATTAAAGCAAGTTCCTATCTTTTGAGGGAATTGGGAGAGTCGTTTCGTCTAATGGTCACTTTAAACCCTTGCCATAAACTCAAATCTAATTAAGTCCCTGGCCACGCCCACAGTCCTCGCCTCATTTGAAGGTCATTTTGGAGAGGGCCCGAGCCCTGGAAGTGCAACAAAGTTGAGCAGTTTGCATTAAGGAGCGCAGATTTGGGCAACAGTGTCGCCAATTTAGTGCTGCTCCCTAGCCGGTGGCCCATTTCGGATCCCTGGGAGGTCATAAAAAAGCCAAGGACACTCGGAAAAATTAAGGTAATCAATGCATTATGTTCACTATAATTCTATATAGTATATAGTTTTTATAAATATTTTTTTAAATTTTGAATTTAAGAAGGGAAAAGAATTGATGCTTGATCTTGGTTTGGTTTATATTTCTTCTAATTTATTAAACAATTTAAATAATAAATTACCCAAAATAAATACAAATAATACTAATACATATTTCCCATTGAAATTTTACAACTCTTCATTTTTTTAATATTTTTTAAACAATAAAAATAAACATATAATTGCAGTGTAGCGGACCAGAAAATCAGTTTGACTGGCGCGTACAGAAGTTCGTCGTCTTGTTAACAAAGCCAAAGCTTGGCAAGAATAAACAAATTAATGCATATGCCTGGCTGGTCCTGGGTAATATGTGTCTATCCAATGGGGAGACGTCTTTCCAAGGAGGGGAGTAAGGGATTTCATGGCTCCATCTCGTCAGGAGTGCCATGAAAGAAATATGCGCGCATGTAATTCAACTTATCAACGCGCCGAGCCCAAACTTTTCTCATCTACTTAACGCAGATAAGCGGCTGCCTTTTTTTTCTAGCCCTGTTTACTGGCTTCTAATTTGCCCGGCCACAAATACAGATACCCCAGTTAGGCGCACATAGACCAAAACTGAGGAACTGGCGTTAACTTAATTTTCAGCCAGCACTCCTGCAAAAAATACTTGCCAACATTCCGGACTCGTTGGCTCTTTTCCGACTCCTCTTGTGTGAAATAAAATTAACTAAATACGCTCACGAGTAACATTCATAATAAACATTAAGAAGCAAAGGCGAAAAAAGTCGAATAAATATAAAAAATAATATTTACCAGACTCCAGACTCCGGTTTTTGCGATTACGCCGCTCCGGCGGTGTGTGTGGCCAGCGTTTTTGGGTGAGCGGGTGAAATTATGGCATAAGTTACTTAGGAGTAAAGCTCACTTCCTGCCCCCAGTCGCATCCCGATCCGAATCCCTCTCTTTGCCACCCACTTTTCCACTTTTCCACTTTGCCAGCCCCCTAACAGCATCAACTTGGCTACACTTTACTTTTATGTGGCGCTCTCGGAATGTACTCGCCGGCGAAATAAAGATACAGATACAGAGATACGCAGCGAGCGCCCAGATACAAGCACATTTGTAACGATAAGCGTCATAAAGTTAACGTAAGTAAGCTCCAAAAAAAATTGTTCAGAAATAGATGCGACAAGGAGAGAGAATGAAATTCAAGGACCTTAACATTAAATACTCTTTCAATCCGATTAACTGGAATATTTAAATTAATTATTAAAGCAAAACTTTCATAAATTGTAGGGAATGATATATTTTTGAATTTTTGTAGAAGAAAAATCTTTTAAGTAACTATACAAAACCGTTTTAATATGCATTAAAAAATATTTAAAATTAAATATTACATTACATTAAATAAGCAATTATATATTTATAAAAAGTACATAATATATTTAAATAAATTTGTCATTATATTAAAATAAATTGAGATAATGCAATTATGGTTTTACCTTCGATTTAATTAAAAGCGTTTAAAAAAGTATGCAACAGGAACTCCGGATTATCTTTATACAAACTTTTTGTTTTGTTATTAAATTTTATAATTGCAATACATTCAATGTTCCACTGCTTGAACTGGTTATAAACAATTTATTAAAAATAATTGAATTGTTTTAGTTCAAGCTTCCTAGCATTATGGTAGAACCCTCCCAAGGGGCATGAAAACTGCGGAAAAGACGGCAGCGAAGCCACAAGTTGAAGGCATCTTCCGACTTCAGAGGGGCGCACACAAATAAAACTATGACAAGGACGTAACTTTCAGCTCTCCCATCCGTTTCCCGAAGGATCGGGATTCCAGGGTCCAGCAGCAAGTCAATTACGCAATGCCAGAGCCAAGTTTCGCGTTTTGGTGCCCCCTCCGCTGTCAGTTTAATGAAAGCTTTGCAGCCAGTGCCACGATGTATCTGCGAAATGAATGAGGGTGAATCCGTGAGATTTATTTGCCCTGACAGTCAAGGGCTTGTAGTTTACGTGTTGAATATTTTAATGACCTTTCATTTTGAATTTAAAGTACTACTTTTTTGTGTAAATATATTAATAAATTAAATACTTAGCCGCCCCTTCTATTTGTCAGATATGCGATTATAATTAGCAAAAGATACATGTAATTTTTCTAATTTTTGAAATGGGTGAATTATAACATTCTTTACCTAAGGCAAATTCACCCGCTAATTTTTAATTTCTAATTAGTATTCTTATATTAATAATTCAAAAAAAAAATACCGATGTCAGTTTATTTAAAGCAACAATGTATCTACCGAATGAGTGAGGGTGAATCCTTGAGTTTTGTATACTACGTATTGAATATTTTAATGGCCTTTCATTTTAAATTAAAGCACATATATTAAGTACTTATATTAATAGATTAAATACTTAGCTACCCCTTCTGTTGGTCAAATATCCAATTTTAATTAGCAATAGATACACGTAATTTCTCTAATTTAGGAATGGGTAAATAATAACATTCTTCACCTAAGGCAAATTAACCCAGCAATGGTTATCAATTATATTCTTACTATTTTTCTATAAATTAATAATATTTACATATTTTTAATAATATTTAATCCTCAATTGTAGTATTAATTATTTATTATTTGGAGTCAGATTTGTGTTTTTTCAATATCTGCTCAATTTAAAAAGGCTTCAAAAGGTTGCCTTTATCCTTTGCTTTCAAAGCTGATTGTATTATTTCACTCAAAGGACATGGGTTAAGGATTGAAATTGAATATGTGAGTCACATGAATTCGCACTTATGCGCTGCTCACATTGCATTCCAAGGATGCCACGATGACTGGCGACTTATTTGCATTGTCTTGGTACATCGTTAATTTGTTGTACACATTAAATCGGTGTAATGGCGATAATCTGGTGGGGGAATTAATTGAAATCGCTGCAATGAATGCAATGAGGGCTGGGAAATATCAAAAAATCAAAAGAGACGCGTCCTTGGAAAGGAGCACATTGAATGCGAGCGAAATCCTTACAATTTAATTCACTGGCTGAGGCCAGATTGAGCCTTCTTCTGCCTGCTGCCTTCTGCCCCAATGCCAAACTGCCAGTCGTTAATAAAACAACTCGCAGTCGTACATTAAAGCAATATACGTGGATATATATTTATATATATAATATATACACATATGTGCAGCTGAGAGTCAAGCTGTGCTTAAATGACAAGCGGACATGGGTAAGTGACAGTGAAATGTTGCATTTGGTTGGCTCTGGTTCTCCGGCTGGGAGTCGTGTAATCGCTGGTCATCCATTCAGGTAAATAAATATATGCGCTCGGCTACGTTCGCATATGTGGCCAAGAACTTTTGAAATGATTACAGAAATGCACAAATATTTCAGTCAATTAAGTCAATTTAAATTTTATTTGCTTGACGACACCTTTTTGGAGAAAACTCTGCCGAAGGCAACAATTGAGTAACAGTGCGTGAATAATTGGTAAATATTGTATTCAACAAAATTTTAAACCAAAAATGTTCCGAAACAAATGAAAACATTTCGGAAAGAAAGCAATTAATGTGTGTCAAAATCTGGGATGTCCATCGGGATTTAAGATTCAGAATCTGTGATGTACGGGGGTTCAACTGTTGCTTCAATGGTTCAATTTTCCCATTTACTCATATCCGTGCATTAAAGGCGGGACTCGGATTTTATTCCGGGCCCCACAGCGCACCATCATATATGGCATATATATACATACTATATATATGCCATATATCAAAACGAGAGTGCTCCATCGACGGAGTGCGCACACGGGAAATGCATCGCACTTCCGTCATCAAATAGCAATTTTGCAAACATTTGCAATTACTTTTCCGACTCGAACCCAATATTGTATTGATTCCATGCAAATAGCCCACGGGAATGCAATTTGCCATCACCACCTTGGCCAAAGAATGCTCATCATATTAACACCGGAATGCCATAAGATGATGGTTCTGGCTTTTTTTTTTTTTGCAAACTTTTCCAAACTGAGGCGAAATTAAAAGCCTTAAACTATGCAAAACTTGGGTTCCGAAACCCAAAAGGAAGAAACTCTTTTTATGGGTGGTCGGTCAGAGAAAGGGAAAAGGAGTCTCGGGGGGAACAGAGCAAACTAAAAGCCAAATCAACCCGACGGGTCCGGCGTCCAAACAACAAATGGCGGTTGGAGCCATTTCGGGGGTCAAACGATACAGGCAAAAAAAATAACACAAAAAAATAGAAAACACCAACTGGAACCTTAGTTTTTGACATCCGGTCCATTTAGCCAACACGACAACAACCTGGCAGCAATCAGGCGCATTTTCCGGTCCGACTACTACCACTATACGACTATAGTACCAATCCCTGCCCCCCGACTCCTGCTCCTACCCCCCTCCTGTGGTTGTCATGCATTTTAAAGCACCCTCGACAAAAGTTGATTTCTCTTTTGACCCATTATGAAATTGCTCTGGCGATTTTGCATAAACAAATTACAAAGCAAACACAAACAAACACAGGCGCTGGCTGACCTTTCGGACTCCAACTCGGAGGAGCTGAGGAACTGGCCAAGGAACTCACAATCAGAGCCAGACAACCTGCTTTTGTCAGTCGCTCCCAAAAAACTGGGTAACTTTTATCTGGCTGTTTGCATAGGATCAAACATGGCGAGGACCCGAGGATAGCGCTTTGCATCCCAGGGCAATTTTATTGAGTCCTTTAAGTTTTTAGTAAATAACAACTCAAAGGCGACAACAAATTGCCAGTGAATGTGGGGCGATGCGTAACATTTGGATGATCAATGGGGACACATACACGAGAGATGGGTCCGGAGGACTTCTGAGGAATTTGCGAACAAGTTTGCTTTAATTTTCAACTGAATTGATTTCCATTAATGCCCCCCGGGGCCCTGAGGGTAGGGTTATATATATATAGTATAGTATAGTAAAGCGTCGAGCAGTTTGCCATGCAAATGATGCATAAACTTTTCACCCTCCCCCCGGAGTGGTTGACCTTTGATTGGGAGAGCTCAGCTCCGTCCGGCAATGCATGTGGACAAAGTTTTTTTTTCGGAACGCAAATTAAAACCTCAAAGCGGTCGAACAAAGTTGGCTCCGATGTGTGTGCCGGACAGTTAATCTGTTCCAGGGAGTACTCATCGATGGATACAGCAATTGATGTTGGGATCGAATAATGGAGTAGTTTCCATTGAAACGCCACTCAAGCGAAAGGAGAATGGAGAGGTCTTCGTAGTAAATGGTTTTTTCGATAACAACAATTTATAAAGTAGAACAAATTAAATCTGTACTGTACCTACAAAAATATTTATTAAACAATAAAAATGGAACATATTATTTATAATATAAGAAAAAAGAAATAATGATTCTATATTAATTTAACAAAACTCAGAATGAAAATCCTCAATGGCCAAGATACACTTTGTCCAATTGAAAATGCCAATTACCATGGCTTTGAAAATTTTCCTGGCAAATTCAAATCAAGGCAGAAAAATCAGCTTAACCCGCATTGGCAGCAGATCAATTATGGATTTTTGGATTGCATCCGATTTGTATCTGAAATATGCAGTTCATATCTATCCACAGCTATAGCCACAACCGAATGCAAGGCAAATGGAGAACGTGTGCATAATTCAGTTCAACTGTCTGCACTTATCTTGGCCAAAAAGCAGAAAAGTGATGATTTTAAAGTATGCCACTTCTTAATCTGACTTCAAATGGGAAAGTTATGAGCCGAAAAAGTGAAAATAAAACAAATTAGTACAGGAAAATTATTATTTGCAATAGTATGAAATTTCAAATAAGAAAGATATAGGCCAAAATATAAAATAAAAATCAGTCTTCAAATAAGAAAGTTATGAGCAAAAAAATAAATATGGTAAAACTAATTTTAGCCTCAGAAAAATTATGATGATGCTTTCTTAATCAGATTTTAAATAGGATGTTATGGGCCAAAAAGTAAAAAATAATAAAAAATAGTAAACATAATTTGTACATCATATATATTATGTTTTTTTAATTATTACAATATAGAAGGTATAAATAATACACCAGAAAAACATTGATTTTTATGGTATGTAATTTCTTATTGAGATTCAAAAAAATTAATCAGCCGAAGGTATAGCCCAGTTTGTTCCATTTCATTCGATGTTTTAAGGCTAAAACTGAAACCACATGTTACAATAACAACTGAGACGGCAATCAGACTGGACTGTAAAAAATGTGGCAGTCGAAGGGATTTTGGCCCTGTGTGTTCTATGCCAATCGATGCATTGAGGCCAAAACTGAAACCGCATTTTACAATAACAACTGGGACAGCACGGAGAAAACCTATCACAAATTGATGGATATCCATCCATGAAATGGAAAATACATTCAATAAGTTTTAGACAAGTTTTATCCATTACATCAAATGAGAGCACAGAGCACGGCACGGACACTCGGCAAAGAAAGCTGCAAATTTCTGAAAATGGCTGAAAATAGAATCGCAGAAGGGGTTTGGCCCGGGTTTCGAA
The DNA here is from genome assembly GCA_021224005.1 of Drosophila setifemur. Taxonomy (NCBI): domain Eukaryota; kingdom Metazoa; phylum Arthropoda; class Insecta; order Diptera; family Drosophilidae; genus Drosophila; species Drosophila setifemur. Next base: position 18,322,793 of record JAJJHY010008598.1, on the reverse strand, counting down.
GCGTTTGGTATGCTAATCCACTGTACGGACACACACGGACATTGGAGCCAAAGACAGAGGACCAGGCAGCAGCAGGAGGAGGACCAGGTAAACACTGGGGCCAAGAGCCCCTCGATACCGAAGCCGAAGCCCAATCTGAACCTGAAGCTTCAGGTCCTGCGGCGAGGCCCAAAGCGAGGTGTAAGCCCGTTTTTATGTTGTTAGCCCATTCAAAAAACTAGAGGAGAGCCCGATGAGAGGGCTAGCTAAAAGCATTTGGAGGTACACGTAAAAAAAACTTAAGGTACAGAATAAAATGACAATAAATCAGTTAATAAAAAATTTTCAAAGAATTACATAATCTATTATTTTAAAGCAATATTCTTTAATATTTACAATCCAATAAAATAATTTTAAAAAAATGTTGGACTCAAAAACTGGTTTCAGTAGATTAAATAAAATAAAATAAAAATATAATATTCAGTTTTAAGTAAACTTTTCCTTAATTTCTTTATTTTACTTTAAATTGTAAATAGTTTGCATACACAAAGAATATGGAATAAAGCAAAAGCTAAAGCTCTTAGATATATCTAGAGCTCACAAATAATGAAATGAACATTAAAAACAATATTTTAATTCTGCCTAAAATGTTGCACAACAAAATTAAAAAAAAAAAAACATAAAAATATACTTTATTATACAAGACATTTTTATTTTGATGAGTAGTTTTTTGCTTGAATTTTTTTGCGTGTACTTATGCGGCACATACGACATCTGCATATGCAGGCAGTTTCTAGGATCGAGAGACAGGACACGCAAAAGCGCAGGCCAAATATTGACCAAACTGCTAGAGCATTCAGAAACGGGGAAACAACAATGTCCGTGGCAGAAGGCAGAAGGAGCTGGGCTAAATCTGCCCAGCATCAGCTGCTGGAAGGAAGGATAGTCAAGGATATTCCCACCTTGCATCCCATTCGCGTGCACCTGTTTGTTTGATTTGCCATTCTCGCCTGCCATTCGCCTGCACTTAACCATATTAATTTTCGAATGGATGCTTCGATTTATTACTCGAACTGGCACTCGAACTGGCACTGGAACTGGTACTGTCGGTGGCACGACAATGAGCTGTGGCAAGGATTCCGTTGCCTGGCGTTGGATCAAAGCAATACCGGAAACCGGAAACTGCCAGCGGAAATGTACTTTGTCTTTTTGGCGGCAACGGCGTAGTTGGAAAATACTTGGGGCAAAGTATGTCGAGCACAGGCAGCTCCGCCACCGCCACTGCCACCGAAGCCACCGATTGCACCACCCACTAAGGCAACAAAAATAGCACCTCCCCAATCCCAAACCCAAACCCTTCAACCGAGGCGATAGCATTGCCAGGAGGCTTTCCCGGCGCCGAAGGCCCATTTGGATAGACGCCAAGACGAAGTCGAGCAAAGGCAAGCCAAGGCAAGGAAATGCCTTTCGAGCGGACTGATTGCACTGAAAAAAGAGTTCTACACAATCAATAATTAACTCAGAATTATTGTAATTCCTAAAATGTATTTAAAAATGCAGAAAAAACTAATCATTTGGTTAAAAACTTTTGCCATTAAAAATATTTTCGATTGTAAGATAGTCTGCAAAAAATGTTAAATAAATAATAATTAAACATTTATTTATATTATAAATTTAATCTTTTGAAAGAAATAATCAATGGAAGTTATTGAATCTGTTTCTGAAATGTTTATTTATTTTAATGAACCAAAATATTCACTACATTTAATGAATAAACATTTGATGAATATGTTTGACTTCGTTTTTAAATAAGTAAATCATTTATTTGTATACTTTTCAGAAATATTTATTGAATGAATAATTTGCTTATCCAAACATTTTTATATGTGAATTATTCTTATTAAAATTATAAAAATTTTTCACAGTGTTTCCCGGCCTTTTCCCCGCCACTTCCTTTGCTGCATTTATGCCTCTTAACAAGAATATTTGTCATTTGCTGTTAGCATTTTGGCTAAATGCGAAATTAAATGAAGTGGATTTACATATTTCGTAGCTGGCTCTACTTTTAAGTACACATGGCGGAGATCCTCCCCAGAACCCAGAGCACCCGGAGCCCTTACCCCCCCATCCGAAAACTAGGAGGACATCCTCCTTCCTTGTGTTTGGGATGGCATGTGTAGGAAAAGTCCTTGTGCCTTTCCCCGATGGCTTCGTGTGTTTGCAGCTGCTGCGGAAAATAACTTTTTAATGAGATAAACTCGTTGATTTCTAGATCCTGGGCGCTGTGGTTTCTTGGGTGGACCTTCGTCTCGCCTCCTGCCCCCCCGCGGATTACACAAAGTTGCGAAAATTTCTGTGACAAATTTATTTGTGTGCCGCATTATATTGCTCAGACTCTTCCTTTATGTCCTGCCAGTGTGTGTGTGTGTGTGTGTATGTGTGTGTGTGTGGGAACTTAATGAGCTAGCAGACTGTTAAAGTAGCTCAACAGCTGCTGTCGCCATCCTGCAGTCGTTCCAACAATTTCTTGACTCCCGCGGAATTTAATTCAAATATTCCGGCTCCGTCTTATAATTTGGCAAAAACTTTTGCCATTTCGGCAGCTCTACAATTTGAGAATCTGGCATAAGAAATGGCCCAAAAATGTTTTGGTCGCATTTAAAAATGAATGAATACGAGTATGTGTGCATTTGTGCCGGGGCAACATTTCTCCCAAGATTCTCGAAAGACAATTGCAGGCATACGAGTTCTAGATATTAGATATTTAGCACCCTGGTTGAGCGACTTCGCAACAACTTTTCAGATGCAACTTGCGGATGCAACTGAACTTTTGCAGGGAGAAATTAGTTCGGGGAACACTCTGAATAATTATTTATAGTTCAGAGACTCAAAATACATTTTTGTGATCTAAAAAAATAGGAATTATTAGTAAGATTACTTAAATCTAGAAAACTAAAACCATTTTCCAATTCATTTCCCTTTGTTGTATATACAAGTATTTAAAAAGAAAAAAAATACCTTGGAAATTATTTTATGCCGAAATTTATAATAATTTTAAAAAGACTCAATTCTACCATATTATTTTGTAATATTTGTTAATTAATTAAATCATTAAGCACTCTGCCTTATTTGAAGTTCCCAAAGAATCGCATTTCTATTGCAAGACCAACAAAGTGTTTTCCCATTAATTTAAGCAATTTCGTATTAAGTAAATATCAATATGGCTAGTGCCAAATGTGCATAAAGTAAACTCAAAAATACCATGACGATGTCATTGTCCAATATCCATAGCAAATATTGACAATCGAGCTGAGTTGGTTGGTTGGTTGGAGTGCTTTACTACGTCCTTTACCACGGCGAGTGCAGCTTGATTTAATCAAATTACGAAGGATGTCGCCGCTGCCTTTGGATATATATTAAAAATCTATTTAAATATTCACACTGCCGGCGTGTCCAGGACCGTTCATCCCATGGCGTAATAAACTTTGATAACAAAATTTACTTGGCAACATTTCGTTAATAAAGCTCCTCCTCCACCCCTCCAATCCTGCTCCTCCGCCGAAAAGTCCGCAGAGATTCTTCACGTTGTGCGTTATACTTTTAATAAGTTGCGACGAGCTGACGACAAAAAAGTTATCATTTATTAAAATTTTTGTCTTTCCAACGTAATTATAATAGTTTGATAAAACATCCTGCGCGACATCCAATAGCCCAACATCCCCTCCTCCCCCTCCCCCTCCAACTCCGCCCTTTGTGCGTTGCTCCACGACGGGTTCACTTCCCTAC
>JAJJHY010008598.1:18299186-18319000 GCA_021224005.1 Drosophila setifemur | reverse complement strand
TTGGGTACAAAGTTTCGCCTTTAATTTCCCTTTATCATGTTTCAAATTATTAAAAATTTATGCTTTCAACTGAAAGTAATTGAAAATGTTCAATAACTGCTGAGCGGGACAAAGAGTTATGGTCGCTACTATAGAGTGGCAATAGGTATGGGCTTGGGTTTGGGTTCCTGGATCGGGAATGGGGGATCGGAGATTGGGGAATGGCTATTGGTCGACGCTTTTTTGATGCCAGACAAAGTTGCAGCCAAGTGGCAGAGCGAAGTCATCGACAATGACGTTGGCCATGGCCAGAACGATGGCTCTTTGAGCTGAGTTGTGTAGTAAAAATTGCAGGCTCCACTAAAAGTTAAGTGCGTCATCGTTGTCGTTGACATCGTTGCTCCAGCTCCAAACTGCTGCTCCATCATCTTCTCTATATATATATATATTTTTTTTTTTGTGTTCTTGGTTCTGCTTCTGTTGGCTGCCATAGTTTTTAGCAATTTCCGCTGCCAATGTTTTATATAATTATGCGCACAGCGAAAATTATTAATGAGTCTCGGACGTGCCTTTGTTTCGCCATCGCCATTGATAGTCCTGTCCCACCGGGGATATCCTTTGAAGTCCTCTCACAGAGGGAATTCGTTGGGTGTCCTCAAATTCTAGAGTAGTAATCAAATATGGTGCCAGCGACAAAAAAATGACACATTCAATTACTGAACATTCAAAATAAAATAATAACAGCTTTTGAATTGAATTACAATCGATTAAACTCGTTTTTGATATTAATTCATTTGAAAAATGGTTTCTTCTCTTTTTTTGTTTGTATTTAAATAATGATTATGAACATAATTAAAATATATTGCAAGGAATCACATGCCAAATAAATAAGAAAAATGGATATAAATATATTTAAATAATATTGCAATGAATTTATGGAAAATATATATTAAACATCTAGATAATTACGTTTAAATAATATTGCAAGGAATGTAATTCAAAACAAAGTATACAAAATGTATATAAATATATTTAAACAATAGTGCAAGGAATGTTAGGCAAATAAATACACAAAATATAAATAAATATTTTAAAATAATATTCCAAAAAAATGTATTCCAAATAAATATACAAAATGTGGTATTGTAGGTATTGTCAACAAATTTAAACCATTTAAAAGACGGTTTGTTTTAAATTCCGATTATATAATTATATTCATAATAAATAAATTCAAAATGTATCTTGTGGTCTATGAATTCATCTCTTACCTTCCCTTTTTCGTTAGCTGACATCTTGATCTTTACGTCTTGTATGAATATCAATTAACAAACAGCAGACCAAAAGTCACAAATCCCTCTCCCCGAAAACCAAAAAAAAAAAAAAATAGAAACAATTGACAGGGTCCCCTGACATTGGGGATAGCACCTGTCCGGGGGCTTAGGGCCAATCAAACACATTCAGACGAGGGGGGGAGAGGGGAGGGAAACCCGGGGCTGGAACCGCATCTCTCAATAATAAAAGTAAACAAATTAAAACAGACAACAGGCGGGCAACAAAAAAGCGACAGCCACAACCTGGGGAAAACTTTCAGCCGTGAAACGACAAAAGTTCGGCAGGTGCAGGCTGATAGAGTGGTGGGTGGTGGTGGTTGTTGGTGGGTGTCCTGATGTTGGGTGGTGCTCTGATGTTGGGTGGTGCTCCATTGTTTCGCCGGTGGCCGTGAGATTCGCACGCAGTTTAGCTGACGACGCGTAAGTCCATAAAATCCGCACTAATCTTCCCGAGCGCGTTTCAACAAAACGCCAAACACTTTTTGTCAAATCATCCAAACACCTGATGTCTTGCTCGGGCCAAGAGGCCCAACAAGTGTGGGGCGGAGTGGGTGGTGGGTTGGCCAGGTGGGTGGAGCGCATAAAAGCGCTTTGTCACCGGGCAATTTCCGTGCGGAAATAAACGAGCTGGTCCTTTGGCCTCGTGGCGAGTGTAATAATAGATTTTTGGCCAAGTTGTTAAAATTTACCTACACCTCCCTTTCGGCACCCACGCTCCAGATCCAAGAGCCAGAAGGGCCTCAAAGTAAATAAGTCGAAAGAAAAACAATTAAGGCAGATAATAATAATATGAAGAACCAGAGCCGGCAAAAAAAACAAAAACGAAAAAAACTTTCACTTTGGCTCATTTTCACATTCAGAACTTTGCATTTAACTTTTGGCTGCTCGCTTTTTTCGCTTTGCTATCATTTACACTTGATTACGAGGAGATGAGTGTAAAAGTGGTTATTAAAAACACTGAGCATATTTTTTTGACAATACTTAATTATTTAGGAATAATTATAATCGATTAAAATAATTTTTTTTTGAAGAAGTTGAAATTTAATAAGCCTGTTTCATAATCAGTATTTTCTTAATATATTGAAGAATTGTAAAATAAAATTGGAATTGAGAATATTGAAACATTTTTTATTTAAATATTAAAAAAAATCAACATATTAAAGGACTCGCCATATTTTTACAAATATTTTGCTTATATATTGTGGACAATAATAAATTTGCCACCACTACTTATCATACAAATGGTACGTATTAATTTATTAAAATAAGATAAAAATAATATTTTTTAAGATATTTAATATTCCGAAATCTATTGTTAATGATTTTTCCAATTGTTCTGGCCCAATTTCTCCGCACTACTTGATTTCATTTCCCCAACTCGGGCCCCTTTGCAAACGCTTTACGTCGGCGCTAAAAAAAAAAAAACTTTTTCTTAGCCAGAAAATACCTCGCAAGTGAAAAATACAAACTTACGCACAGAGAGAAAGAGAGATATATCCGCATAGCAACCCCCGCCGATTCGGGGTTTTTTTTCCGGGGGATTTTCCTAATTGCTGGAGCTTCTGGGAAATCACCTCCCTTCCCCTCCCCCGTAGTCCGGTAATAGAAATTTAATGGAAATGAACACGTGCGGCACAAAAATTTGGTTGTTGGCTAAGTAGGCTGCTGAAAAATTCATGTTGTTGGCCACTTGACAGGCGACTTGATCGGCAACCGATGAGGCTAACAATATCCTTCGGGCAGGGGCAATAAATATAAACGCCACTTAAAGGATGTGGGATGTCGGAACTTTCACCACATTGGCAGAGAGCATTTATTACGCGGCGCGTTGGCTTTTCCATTATTTAGATGCCGCATCCTTAAAGGATGCTTAATAATGCACTATGAAAATGCATGTACTTCTCCACAAAATAGAAGGAAAAAAGAAAGGAAGGACTGAAGCCCAGCTGACGTGCGTCCAAGAAGCGCGACATTCGCGCCCTTGTTTTGCCAAATGGCAAAGTTTTATTTCCGCGCTGCACTCTCAAATGAAAAATAAATATGACAGGACTCGTCGCACTCGCAGACGGAGAGTCCCAGGACAAAGGCACTTGCATATTAAATGATTTTAAATAGTCAAGACAATGCAGCTGCTGCTCACTGCTGCCTTCTTGTCCCCTGCCCCCCGAACCCCCTTTTCTGAAAGATGCCACCGCCACTGGCATTGCCACCACTGTTGCTGCCTCCGCTGCTGCTGCGTCAGCACCGCATTAGTTTTATAAATTAGAAATGATGGGACCTTGCCCCAAAGGGACCGTCTTCACAGTTCGCTAAGTGCCAAACCCGACTCTGACATACCAATTAGATTTATCCGAAAACTTATTCGCAGAAAAATCACTGCAGTTTGCAAATAAAACACAAGATATATTTCAGGAGATAGTTGAAGTTTCATATGTAGGAGTTTTATTACAAATTTATTACTGCTTAAATTCTATTTATTATTCCATACAAAAATACATTTATTTTGTTCTACTGTTCTGGGTAAGTTCAAAAATTACTTTTACCATAATCCACGAACATTATTAATTGTTTCTTCTATTTTATTTATTAAAAATTTTAGAGTTCCACTTAATAATTTGAAGTGTTTAGGAACTTAAAATTTGAACAGAATAAGCTAAATTCATTTATTTTCATAATAAACTGAAGGTACACGTACTTATGTCATGTCAATCACAATTAATATATTTATTTTTAAAAATATTTATTAGATGGATTAGTATTATTTCGAATTTATCATTACAATAAAATGTTATTTTTTAAAAGAATAAATATATTTTAAATCTGTAAAAAAATACTTCTAGAATAATGCACAATTATCATTTATTATTTCTGCACTTTTACATGATTCGTTTTAGGATTTAACTTAATAATTTGAAGGGATTAAATAGTTAGAGTTTAAACGGAATAAGCCAAGTAAAGTTATTTAAAAATATATTATATACAAATAAATATATTCTTTTAAGATATATTTTATTAATTATTTCTTCGGTCCATTAATCGATCAGAAATATTTTTATTGCTTGATATTTGTTTGCCCCAAAAATGTACTTAATATTTAAATATCTTTTGAATGCATTTTCTTAAACATATAAAAATTTGTTCGAACCAGAGGATGCCATCTAACTCTTCAGCATACCCTGGCAAATGAAAAGCGGGTTTTAAGCTTCGGCGGACGGACTCCGGATAAGTTATGCAAATGCGCTTATGCCGGCGCCAAAAGCCCGGGGAAAGCCGGTCAATGCGGCTAATGATCAGCATCATCAACGCCACCGCCGACTCCAGACTGCAGACTCCAGACTCCCGATTGCAGACTGCTCCGACATCTACAACCATATCTTCATCTATGCATATTAATGGGGCCGTGGAAATGTAATTGGTTTAATTAAGCAATCACAAGTTAATGCCGCACACAATGCAGTATGCATTCGAGCGATGCCATAAAGCCGTAATCCATACCCGCCACTTACTTAACGTAATTATAATGGTAGTTAACTATTCGAGCCACTCACCCGCGATTGAGAGCGAGGAGCGAGGAGGTAACCCTTTAAAATCCACTCAAGCTTCCATCGGGATCAAGGGTTACTTATTGTGTGGGCGCCTCTGCTCGTGTGGATGTGGATTTGGATTTGTGTGGGGGAGGGGGTCAGGGGGGTATGCCTGACAAGCCACATATCTGAGGTTGTTTATATGCATATCTAAATTAACCACAGCGTCGCCGAAAATTCAGCTTAGGCCCCGCTAATACGTCGCGGGGTCATGGGTTACCAATTTAATTTGACCTTGCCGCCGGAAATCAGAAACCCAAGGCATTTCCCTTCGGCCTGTGTGTGCCATTGCATTAGGCCATTTGATTTGGTTAAATAAAACGTTGCCCGGTTTTGGCAAACTAGTCTATATTGACTCGTGTTAATTAATTAGGCCCGCCCTCATTTTCGGCCATGTTAACATGTGTTTGCTGTCTAGAGCTGTGAAATTTAAATTGAATCGAAACATACCACTGAAAATCACTTTAAATCGAGGGAAGTTAACGAATTTTTAAATGAAAATAATGCGAAATATATTCACATTTTAAAACATTCATCAAATTGTTAAGTAAAATCTGGCATAATTGCTATAAGAATATATTTAAATTTAATAAAGGTATAAAGTTGTTAAATTCAAACATGGCAGTTAATATGTTCTTGTGAATTCAATCTGTTGGTCTGTTGGTCTTAGAATATATATATTTTTTATACACCTAATTATAAACATTTATTTTTGAATAGTTTTATTAATCATTTAATAATTTTTAGCTAATTTCTTTTTGTAATTTTATTACTAAATATATGATGCAATCTGATCCCTCAGGGTGAAACTAAAATATTAAAAAAAAAAGTTTTGTTATTTTTATATTTATTGACATTGTTCATAGATCCTCTGGAAGTATTTCTTGCCGAATCAGCTAGATATATATAACAATTTTATATTATATTCATTTTGTTTAAGATTAAAACATGTTTTAAAGCACTATATTATTTGCTTCACATTTTTAAAATGCTATTCCAAATCAAGAAACCGTAATCCCCCCTAAACTCCCATTAAGCAGAAGAAGAAAACACTTCCCGAATCACTGAACTAAAATCCATGGCATTTCTAATTATAATTAATTCATAGAACTCCATCTTTGCATGGACAGCACGCAACCGAGGGATTCCAATTCCAGATATTAAGAGCGGAGAGCAGAGGAGGAGGGACAGGAAAAAAAAGTGGAGGAAATGCGGGAGCCATTTATAAGCGTTATGGCGACGACAAGCATAAATGGCCAACGATAATCACAGCTAAAAGTCATCAACATAATAAACCCAAGTTTTTCCTTTCACATGCACTCGCACCCGAGTCCCGGACAATGGCAATCAAAGGGGGGTCCTCCGGCGGGGATGAGCTGGGACAAAGGCTAGCAGCAACATTTAAACATTTATGGCAACATATTTGATCACGTTTTCTCAATCATTGCCCTTACGACCCTAATCAAATTTCACCTGATGGCAGCCAGAAATTTACCAAAAACCATGAACACACTGTGCACTGATTGCCGATGTTTGTTGTTGCCCCCGGGTCCGGGTCCAAGTCCAGGGTAAAAGGAAAAGGGGGCGTGGCAACGATCCGGTCGTGCGGACAGTTTGGGGCATCCCGAAACCAAATGGGAATGGGAATGGGGCGGGGAATATTTTGTTTTGATTACAACTTGACGGTGGCTCCTTTATTTTATTATGAATCTAATTCCTTATAATTCGTAGCATATGTTCCGGCCAAAAAGCAACAGCAGCCTCCGCCTCAGCCAGCTGGCTTTGAATTACAAATCAGGGCAAGAAGGTCGAAAGTGCCTTGGTTTTTGGCCAGAGAAATTTTACTTAAGACATCGCTGATGACGTTTCCCTTTCGGAGGGCCAAAAAAAAATAGTATAGGAAGCAGCAGAACGCCAGTTGGGCTGCCCATTAGACTAATGCCAAGTGATTTGAGTTTTGCATTTGCGTCCTCCCTGAGGGTCCAAAAACTCTCGAAACTTGGTGACACTTTAAAGACCTTTCCGGCTGCGTGTGCCTCGCCCACACGCTTTTGCAAAAACCGGGGCAAACAGGGAAAACTCTATCCGACTATCCGACTATCCGCCCATATGAATATTTCATGTCAAACACACGTCATTAGAGGGGGACAGAAGCACACAAAGAGGGAGAGAGGACGAACGCTTCCATTCAACTGGGTTCGGTGGGATTTCAATATTTTTCGGCGCCCTCGAACCAAACAATTCGAGGCAACAGCAGTCAAACGAAGGGGGGAAATCTGATCTCCACAGCTGCAAAAAAGTTGGAAAAGTTCTATAGATATAGAATATCTGAAGTTGATATTTTGAACTAAGGTAAAGAGAGGTGCTAGTCCTTAACTCGAACTTTCAGCTTCCAAAAATAGATAACTACAATTTATTTCCTGATTTTCATTGTTTGTTTAATTAACAAAAATTATAATATAAATTTGAAAAGAAAATAATAATTGTGATTTTTAAAAAATAACCAATTCTAAGAATTTCACAGATACGCATTTAAGACATAATTTTTAAATCATATTCTAGTCCGAAATTGTCTTTAATAAATTCATCTCTACTCGGGTTAAAATTGTAAGTTACCTATTGCAACATTAAATATTCTTTTAATGTACATATATAAATAACCAAATAATTTGGCAGTAATTAAAGAAAAATTAGTCTTTACTTTTGATTTTGTTAATGTGAAAAATAAGAATCAATGCGATAGCTAAACAATATTCAGATAATTTTGAACATTAAAAAATGCACAATTTAAATACCATAGTTCAATGAATCTAATTTTTTAATAATAAATATTGCAAAAGTATGAACATATTGTAATGTATATTGTTATTATATTAATACTTATAAATATTCATAGTATACTAATATAAATTCCATACATAAATACATAGTTTTTCTTATTTTCAAACAAAATTTAAACCTTCTGCATATGTACATAAGTATACTAAAACCCCGTACATTTTTCTGCCAGTGCATTCGTGTTGCGTGGGTGTCTGTCTGGGGCGTGGCATATGTGTTCAGCTTTGCTGTGGCATGTGCACGAGCCTGTGCATGTAATTTACCTAAAGCTCGATGCGCCGGTAGCCTCCGAGCTCCGCAACTCCAATTGCCGATGTTGCAGGTGAGTTGCTCGGTAGTTGCAGGTAGCTGCCGTAGTTGCCGTAGTTGCTGTGGCAGCTCTCCGAGTAAATGCGGCAGCTGACCTATTCTAGCAGTCAACCATAAATCCACACTGATGATGTACTTCATGCTATTGTGCTTTGGAATTATATCGCATATTTTTGGTTTCTATTGCACATTCCTTTCTGCCAGGCTACACTATCACCCATGCACATGGGGGGCGGTGTGCCAAGGTGGGCGTGGCTGGGGCATAGTATCTGCTGGCACGCCATTTCATCATCATCAAACGGCAGCCACAGCGGCTCCAACTGGCGTCCTGGCAAGACGCATCCGTTTAAGCCACCCAAAAACTCCCATTCCACATCCCACAAATTTCGTTGTCTGATGATATGCAGGATATATCTGAAAGGAGCCAGGGAAGAGGGGTGAGAGTTGAGGGGTGAGAGGTAAGGGATGAGGATGAAAGGAGAGCGACAGCCTTCCGTGCTAACTTTGCAACGCACGCCAAGGAATTTTGCCCCTGCAACCGGTTTGAAGGCATCATCATCCCAAACATCGAAAACGGAAAGTAGAACTTCATTCTTCCTGAATTTTGACCGCCTTGAACACTCGAAGGATAATTAGAGGCATTCTTTAAAACGGGGTGGAAGGAATAAATTTTAAGAGATTTTATTGATGGAACTACAAAAATATCATATACCATAGATATTTAGTTCTAATGTAACAAATTAAGCAAAACTTTAATAGGAAATATTTCGAACTTTAATTGCCAAATTCTGCAAATTGGAATCATAGAAAATCTATTAATTTAACTTACAAGTGTGTTTTTGAATATAAATTTTTTTGTTTTTTATGCCATCGGAATATTTTAATTGCTTTAGTTTTCCAAGGAGCAAAGGAAATGGTGAAAAACAAAACAATTATAAGCGTGAGAATTAGATTAAATTTGTCAATAAAAAATCCACAGTTTAAAGACTATGGTTTAGTAAATCTAGTTTCGCAATAATATATTGTAAAAGTGTGAACATATTTAAGCCCCAAACATAATAACAATATACATGTTAAGGAATATTCAGAGACAAGTTAAGTTCCAACAAAAATGGTCAAACAAAAATTGATTAATAGCGAAATTGAAAATATTTTCGTTTGAGACAAATTAAATCCTATAGTTAACTTATACTTAAAAAAATCATCAATCAATAAATTTCGTTAAAATATCGTTTTAAATATATTCCTTACTGTGCTTGCAATATAAAGCAAATGTTTTAAATTAATAGACAACCATTAAACCGTCTTTAAGTCCTGTTTTTATGTATTTGTCCAACCCTCCAAAGGTGAGCACCAATCCTTGCAGCGTCACCCATTAGAGCAATAAAAACCAATTGTCAGACATTTGCAATTATATTCCTTCCCATTGAGAGGAACAAAAGGACCTCCGATCCAAGCCAATCCCCGCACTTTTCGCTTTTTGTACTTTTTTGTCCTTTTTTGTGCAATTTGGTCCGTTCGGTTGCAGCGATTTGTGTTTTATTTCCGCTGTGTAAATCGCAGTTACAAATGCAAATGTAACTAAACCAATAATATTTCCAACTGGAAAGGGATGCAAACTGGCCAACTAACAGAGCTGGCCAGCAGCTGCGCCAATGCACTGTAACAAATTTAGGTATTCTATTTAAAATTAAATATAAATCGAATATAAACATATATTACAAATATTTGAATTTAAAATAGAAACAAAAATAGTAAATTTGATTTTATATATTTTATAAATATTATATTATCAGTATTTAAATTTTTCTCACTGCTCTCCACGGGTTTTTCTATTTGTGCAACATGACTGGACCCCTGTGAGTAGGGGAAGGGGCACAAAAATAGAAAGAGTCGGGGGGGCATGGCTATATTCTATATATGACCAGTTGCCCAGTTGGTTGCATTTTTTATCAACGCGAGTAGATTGGTGCGAAAAACAGGAAAAGAATCCCCCATCAGCCCCATTCCCCATTTTCCCCCCATCAATACATCCGAACCCTCGGAAAAGTTAATTGCCGTGCAATTTTTGTATGCATAAATAACGTTAAATTTGTTATACACATCATTTTGATTGCACTCGCTAAATCATCAGAGCCACCAGATGACGAAAAACATTCGTTCGTTCGTTCGGTGAAAACTCAACCCCAAAACGCATTTCCACGGACCAAGTGCGCGGAAAAACGCTCCAAATGACTGCAAATTTGAGCGCTGCACAAGAGCAACAACAAAGGCGGCCGAAATAATAGGGGCAGGGGTAATATTTATTTGTATAGCGAAAATATGCCTGCAATATGCGAATTTTGATTTAAATCAAATAAAATATTTAAACACCAGAATGTTAGGCTTGCCCGAATGAATGATGGCAAAATATTTTCACAACTATTTGCCATCTTCCCTGCGGGCGGGCGTTCTGAAATGTTGGCACAAGCTTCCAAATAATTGTTGGCAAATTTTATGTTGTATTTTTAAATGCTGGATGCTGTTAACAGCTGGCAGTCATTCCAGCTAAACAAATAAGAATTAAAGTCGCACCTGGTTAATTTAAAAATAGCTATGGGTTAGTATTTTAATGCAAGTTTAATCTAGTTTTATATATTCAAATAATTGTGTAAGAGAAATTTATTTTTTGGCATTATAAAACCCAAAAAGCTGCACTGATTTTTTATATCTATTTAAATGGCTCGTTAAATATTCACCGGAGAATTATAAGTTATTTATAAAATTTATTAGGTACAGGCAAAAGAGCTGAACTATTCAGTACTTTAATGCCAGTGTATTCTAATTTTATACTTAAAATACTAATGATAAAGGCAATTTATTTATATTCAGCAGGAATTCCCTATTTCCTAAATTTGTATATAAGTTAATTAATAAATTTATAAAATACAGGACAGAGAACAGAAATATTAAGTACTCTATTTCAAGTGCAATCTAATTCTAACTTAAAATACTTATGATAAAGGAAATATATTTTTAGTCATCAGTAATTCCCTGATTCCTAGAAAGCCCGAAAAGCTGCATCGATTTTCAGATTTATCATCGTTAAATATTCACCGGCAAATGATAACTTATTTATACAATTTTTTGAAGACATCAAATACAGGAGGGCAGAGAACTGAAGCTATGGTGACATTTAATCTTATTGATTGATGACAGACTGTCAGACTAAAGCCCCCAGGAAGACCCCAAACCGAATAGCGAACCTGCCCCTGCCTTCAATCTTTAGTCGCGGCATCTTGAGGCATAGCAATCGCACTTGGAAATGTTTGCAATACCGAAAAGCAACGACGAAGTGCAACATACAAGCGGATAAAGAAGCCGCAGTGGCAGTGGCAAGTCGAGAAACTCAAAACATACCACAAGCATAGAACCTTAATGCACAGGAAAAAATTTAGAAAGCTGAAGTTTTAGGGGATTTAGGGGAGTTTAATCACATTAATTAAGTAAAAATTGTTTCAAAGAGTTTATCAATTCAGAAACATTTTTTTGGCGTACGAAATATATAAACCTTTCAAATAAACTCTTTAATAAATAAAGAAAAAATTAATAAACAAATGCTCAAATTTTAGATTAATTCATAAACCTTTTTGAGACAAGTATACAAATGTATCTTTGAGTGTGCGGGCGCCCAACGTTCTGACAGTTTGGTAGAATTCATCTGTCATCGCGTGTGTAGCGCGAAAGCTTATGACGTTAATCCTTTAAATGCGCCAAATGCATGCAAAACTTTTCCAACTGCAGCTGTAGGAGTGTCGGAATGTGTACTCTATATATGTATATATATAGTAGTACTTCAGGTTCAGATACAGCTACAGCATCAGCAATCGTTGCCGTGGAGCCTCAGAATATTCTGTGTATGCTGTGGAAAAGGTGTCAACTTGTGTGCGGAGGTTTTGTATCTGCACGACCAAATCAACCAACCGAAAGCGTTCAATCATCGTTAGTTACCATATTCCGTTGCAAGCTGTGCCTTCCAGTCTCTTACCACTCGCAAATCCCAGGTATTTCGAGCCGTAAATTAATACGCCCGAAATAGAAGGGGGGAACCCGAACGGAGAAAACAGAGAAAACCGTCAGGAGAAGAAAAAAGACAGGAGCTGGAGCTAGGAGTTTCCAAACGCTGCCAAAGGGAAACTGCATATTTTAGCGTTCGGTGGCATAAACTGGGTTAGATCGCGCCCTTAATACAAATTCATGAATATTTTATAGACGTTCGTGCCGCGTTGGATTGGTGGCAAATTCATTGGAACCGGCTGAGGAGCAAAGAAGGGTTTTTTTTTCTGTTTCCTGTTTCGGTTAACAATTTAATGTAATTAAGCGATGCTTAGAGGTTTTCGTGTAATAAAATTCAAATTACCAAATGCCAAAAAAGCAGTCGACATCGAGAATTTTTTGATTTAACCAAGTGCATGATCTATGACAGCAAATGTGTCCCGCACAAAGACAGCCATTCCGGCCATCCAGTTGCAGCTCAAGCTTAATGCTGGGACACAGGACCCCCCCAAAAAAGGATGGAGACTTGGAGCACTGAGAAAAAAACTTACAACTCTGCAAACAAAAAAGCAGGGAAAAGTGGGGAAAAATAAACTTAATGTTGTTTACTTTACAAAAATGCATTTTAATTCCATTTTTCGAACTTATTTTTCTCCTTGCTGAAATTGATATTTCTAGTTTCTGGTTGTACTTTTCTCTCAGTGTCGGATGACTGGAGCTCGCATTTGCTTGGCTTGCTCGTCTATTGCCAGTCAAGAGTTAACACGAATCAATTACGCAGACCCCACACACAGATGCGACTACTTTCGCAGCCAGCTCGGAGGATAGATCATCGAGGGATGGCCAGAATGGGGTGACACAAAGAGACAGGAGACCAGGACCAGGACGAGGACCCGGGCCAGAGCTACGTACTAAGGAGTGTGCAGTGTGGATTGTGGAGTACGGATACTGAATGACTCCCTGACTGACTGACTGACTGAATGACTGACGGACGGACGAACGGACTGGCACTTCAATGCGAAGAACCTTGCGGGCTGCTCTGCTGGTTCTGCTGTCAAATGACATTTGACTTGGCCAAGGATTTACAATTTAAAGCAAGTGGCCAATAAACCAGATGAACGGCTACCGACAGCGCCAGCAAACAGCACCGTACCTGGGTTTTCCTTTCCTTTTTTTTTTTTCTCCCAAAAAGGTCCAGATCGAGAATATTTGACTGGCATAAGTGTATCCTAAGTGTGTGGAACGGTTGTGGTAACGAAAATAGCTATGAGTTGGAAATTATTCTGAAGTCGAGGGTTATATTTAAAGGTTTTTAAAGTATTTATTTATAGTATTGGATATAGAAGTTTTGCATTGAAAATGTTTTAAAATTTCCAAAGAAATATCACCTTGAGAATTGTATAAGTCAATTATTTAAAATACATTTTAATTGGAACTAATTGAAAGTATTTATTTGTAGCATTGGTAGTAGTATTTATTAATAGCATTAAAAATGTTTTTAAATTGCCAATAAATATTACATTTAGAATTGTATAAGTCAATAATTTTAAATACATTTTCATTAGTCCACGAAATTAAAGAGAAATTTACTGAAATTTATCGCATTTTCGTATGAGGAGTTTTACATTTTTTGTGTGTTTTCAGAAATGTTTTAGACTACATTAAAATATATATATATTTTTAAAAATATCTACTAAAATTGCGACGTCAGGTGTTATTTTAGGGGCAGTGACCAAATGCTGAAAAAGCGCTCAATGCCAATACCAATTTAGTTTATGGCCCACTGCCTCGCTGCTGACAGGGACAGTTGGCCATGTGTGAGTGAGTGGCTAAGTTGTGGGGAAAACGGTAAACGATGGCCGAAGGGTAATAAAAACCATAATTACAACATAAATGACAGATGTTACACCATCATCGGTATATATGTATGTATGATGGTTAGAGGCACAGATAACCGGCTGAAAAGGATGGGCAGTACACATATTAACGGCTATTAACAAACTATAAAGCTCAAATGGCTGGCTTGTGTTTCAGGTGATTAAACGAAAGCTAATTGATGGCCAGGAAAGTAATAATGATTAGTAAAATATCTATAAAAAAAATCAGGGAGTACCTAGCACAGGAAAATGTGATAAATAAATAATGTTAAGCAGAGTTTCAATTATTTAAACTAGGTTTTCAAGTTCTCTAACTATTTGTGTACTTGTACTTTACTTTATGTAGGAATTTTCTTAATTATTTATGCAAATTAAATTCAAGTATACAATTATTCTTCCCTTCCTTTCTAAATTAAAAGTTTGTTCCCTATAAATTATAGAAATAAACAGCGTTTTGTTTAAGTCCTCTAACTATTTATGTACTTGCTATGCAAATTAAGTTTGTATTATTAACTCTTAGTTATTGTTTCCCTTTCTAAACTCAAAGTTTTTCCTTTCTAAATTATAGATATAAATTCTTAAAAATAACCCCTGATTTTCCCGAGTGCAAGACCCGCCCTAAGCCCAGTTTAAATCCAGTTTACCTCAACCGCAACTAACGGCCAAGCAGGAGCGATTTCAATTAGGACACGTCGATGGTCGAGTGTACCAAAGATAACTGCACGATTTTGGATTGCATGTAATCAATGCAAATACCCGACAATGGCCAATAGAGCCACGATAGTAGCATTTCCCCATCGACATCGCCATCGAAAAACAAAAAAAAAATCGGAGGAGGAAAACCCCTTCCACCACCGCAGAGCCATACAAAATGGATGCACAACTCGCGGAGGACCAACTGCATTTTGGGGGACGACCGGATTGAAAAGGAGCGACGGGCTGGTGCATTTTGCGTAACTCATTACGGCTCTACCTCATTTGGCGATGGATGAGTGGGCGGACCAGTCAATAGCAAACACCCCGCAGCGGAACTGGGACCAGAACTGGGAACTGGGAACTCGGAGCTCGGAGAATGGAAATCGGCTGGGGACTGGGTGCAGTTCGAGGTTCGGCCGGACGGATCCGGAGCGCTCCAAAAGGGCGTAACTAGAGGTGGCAGTCCACACAGAAAATAGTCTCTAAATTATGAGATGGATTTTTTTTTAAATTAAAAATTTATGGTACAAAAAAATACATTAAAAGACATTAAATAACTTTTAACAAAATAGTAAAAATGTAAATGATTTTGTTTTTCAAGCACAACAAAATATTTGGTATTCAAGAAAGTAAATAAAAATATAATATTTATATATTCTATATATATAAATTAAAGCAAAATATTCTTCTTAATATTTTCTGTAACTATTAAAAACATAATTAATTAATTACAATAATTAGAATTACCCTTTTGAGGTACTTCATTTTATATCTTTTTTCGACTCCGTTTTTGTCCAAGTATAGAGCTTGAATTTAAGAGATACTTAAAGAGTGGCATAACACCTTTTAATGACCTTCACTTTGAACAATTCTAATTCGAATTAGTACCCATTTTTTTGAGTGTTCCATGGCAAGGCCATCGCTGCCATGGTTGCAGATGCATTCAGAACAAAATTTGCACATCGTCAGCGCGAACGTCGATGCCTTGCATTGTGAATTTTTGCGCCCGCTAAATTGTGGTAGCGAAGGCTCAGTTGGCCACATCCACCCACCCATCCATCCGCCTATCCGTCCACCCCTCCATATACCCATCAATCCACCCATCGATCCACCCACATCCTGCCCTCCGGCATTGGCATGTGTGTATGTCACGTTTTCCACTAGCATGACCACTTCCGCGGCATGGTTTTTGATTTTGCTTCCATAAAGATTATCTTCCAAATTAAATATCCGCAAGTTTAAGAATATTCTATGTGTATCTTTTGGCAACTCGATCCCCTGGGGAGACGACGGCTAAAGTGTTGCTTGCAAATCTTAGCCTGGATCAAATATGTACACACTAGCGTCGTCGATTAATTAGCACGTTGTCCGCATGTATTCCACACCGGATAGCCAAAAGTTTTCGTCACATTTCGTGATTAATTTTAATGGCCCACAATACAGAGGATAGAGGATCCCCGAGGAGTCCCGAATGGCCACAGATACGGAACCTGGCCAGGAGCGGTGGTCAACGTTGATTAGCCACAATCACTTTGGACTCCGCTGGGACGAGTCGTTAACTGTCGAGAGTGCTCCGTCGTCTAGTCGATGGTCATGCATTTTCCATGAGCCTAGCACACGCACATCCTCGCCAAAACCTGAACTAACAGTCGTTTAGTGGACCCTACTTCAGATTCGAGAGTGTTGCACTGAGAAAAAAAGTGCCCTAAGCATCCCTATAAATATTTTTAGTTTCTGATAATTTATTAGATTTTATTAAGTTTGAAAATCGATGAATATCAGGTTGTTAGTGGACTTTACTTCAGAATGGAGAGTGTTGCACTGAAAAAAAGTATCCTAAGCATCCTAATAAATATTCTTAAATTCTGGTAATTTTATTCAAAATTATTGAGTTTAAAAATCAATGAATAACAGCTGCTTAGTGGACTCTACTTCAGATTCGAGAGTGTTTCACAGGAAAACACATATTCAAAAATTCTAAATATTCTATAATTTATTTAAAATTATTAGCTTTATAAATCGATGACTTATTTTATATTGAATATAACTTTTCTAGAAGAAAATCCCTGTCAAAGCTTAGAGCTAGAATTTTAGATGTAGTAAAACAACTTTCAATTACCTTCCCTTTCAACAATTTTAGTTCGAATTTGTACCAATTTTTTTAAATTACTACAATCATTGTTTAATGACAAATCCATTCAAGACAATAACATTATTTTCCGTGTAAGGGAAAAAGCTCTCACACGCATTGCCGCAAAAACAAATGCAATCGGAGGAGCACACAGGAGCACCCAAAATTCCACACCCTGGCCAATCCCAGCCTGACTTCTCTCCTCTCGAATACATATTTAATAGAAAGAGCTTAGACGTGATGGGGCAGCCGGGGCAGAAATGAGCTGATGGAGAGGCAAGAGGAGGCACGTGGGTATTTAAGCTGATTTTGGTACCTTTGTCTGCAATGCCGTCAAAGCTAATTAGGAGAACATGAATCTTTAAACGATCGAAATAGGCAAAATAAGTTAAAAAGGGGATTCCACAAAAAAAAAGTCCAATAAAATCTAGAAGAGATTATGTGGGCGTACTCCTACTCGTACCCTAGGTAGATAAAAATATATATTTTAATTTCAGTCAATCTCTCGTTGGTAAAAGGAAAATAAACGACTGACTTAGTCTGGGATTAATTGTGTATTGCCTGTCAGAAAGTTTTCAGAACTTACTAAAATTGAAAACTAAACTCAATGGAAATGTATTCAAAATAAATCGCAAATGCCTTGTTTAAACTGTTCAAATAGAATGCATGGGAAATCCTTAAGAGTTACTTTATTTCTAATCTCACACTCGCTCAATTGAATTCTGCTTAATTTATACAATTGCATATATATATATATATATATATACTTGTGTGTTTGTGCATTTTTGTTTGCCTCTCCATAAATCTTAACAAGGCCAACGGCACAGTGCCAACAACAAATGCTGCTAACCATTTGTCAATTTTAAATACATTTATTGTATTTGTATTTGCATGCCTGTCTAGTCCCTCACAGCAGCAACAAATGAAAGAAAAAGCAACAATAATTTAATAACCCACAAAGCAACAGACACACGCTCCTGCACACACACACACACACACACACACAGAAAGACATTCGAGCCAAGTTGCCTTGTTGGCCAAGAGTTCTGCTGTGTCTGTATTATTCAAATTCAATTATAAAAAAAACGCAATAAATAAGAAATGTTTATATGAAAAGGAAGATAAGAGAGATAAACCACGAAATGGCAAGGGGCATTTGTTTGGAATGTAAATTATCTAAAGGCTTAAAAAATAAATATGAATAAATTCTTTAAAATTATTTAATTCTTTTGGTTTAACAAGTTAAAAAGCATTTAATCCATTAAAGCTTAATTTTTCGTTAGTTAATTTTTTTAGATTTGCTATTTTTTTCCATTTTTGTTGTACGTATACGTAATTTATATATATTTCTTAAATGTAATTTGATATTAATCTCTTGATTCCTAGTATAAAAATGACTTCATTGTATCGTTATACGTAATATTTTGCATACATATTTCCCGATTGAATATTCCGGGTTTTACATTTTGTTTACATTCGCAGAATTATTTCAGCATACCCTTTTTTTTTTGCGCAAACCCAACAAAAAACGTGCAGAAAATAGCAAGAGCAGCAAACCCGCAATAGGAATATTTATTATTTGAAAAATACCTTGAGGCCGTGGCAAATGTTGGGAGTTCATAAATAACAGGCGGACCGCAAATGGACAAAATCAAGCGAAAAGTGCAGAGGGCAGCAGACAGGAATTTGATAAGCGATAAGGAGGCGGACCCCCAGGGGGGAGCTCCACCCCCCCCCCTCCCTCGGGCCGACCATACAAATAATAATATTAGCAATAATAGTAATCAATGTGTAGTGTAAATAATAAATAACATTGAGACGCCGCCGCTGGGCCACCACGAAAATGCCAATAAATTGATAAAAGATGATGAGACGACGGTTGGGAGATATTGGAAGAGTCCCGGATCCTTGGATGGGCCATGAGCGATTAGACCCGGCACGCAACAGCCGTGAAGAGTGCTTACAAAGGTCAAAAGGAAGGAAGGAAGGAAGGCCCCCGAAAAGCACAAACACACTCTGAGAGATAGAAAGCATAAACAACATAAATTTATTTGCTGTTAGCCTAATGTTATTTATACCTTTCAATTACAATAACAGCGGGATTGGGCTGGAGCGGGGGCCAAGTAAATAATAAACCATGACCCATCAGCAATCAGCCAGAAAAGAGGGGCAGCCCCTCACCCTGCCCCTGCCCCTGCCCCTCACCCTGTCTCATCACTATCAAAATGTAATGCGTGCGCATAAATAACTTGTCCATTGCCCCTCATCCCGCCCCTTTTTCTTTTTTTTTGGTAACAATCCCACCCAGCGAAAGGTGTGAATATTAAGCCAGCGGAGGAGCCACCGCCACCGCCAGCTACCAAAAATTTACGGTTGCCCGTAAAAGTTTCGCTCCCATCATAACTCAAATTCATGCCTCCCAGGGGAAAGGGCTGCCGACGCCAACTCATTTGATTTTGCCTCCCGCCCTTGTCACTCCTCCGGCTCCAGTTCCAGCTACAGCTCCAACTCCAGCATTTGTATCTCCCAAAGAACACCCGACAAATGAGGCAGCCAACCGCAGCCATATAATTCGGCAAATCTAGGGATGCAAAATGACATTAACGCGGCGCTAAACAGCCAACCGCCGAGTCTCAACCCCGAAGATGTGGCAGATCAATCATCTGGGGTGACCCTTTTCTGAGACACTCTCCACCTGGCCTAAGCCCCTTAATCTCTAACTCAAACGCTAAAGATAGCTGGGAATTAATCTGGGAATTCCACTTAACGGAATGGCTTTAAAAGTTTTAATGTGATTATAAATTGCTAGAAATTAAAAGCAGAGAGATAGCGTTTTATTTTACTTGTTGGTTATAATTAAAATATTTTAAATGGAAAATTTAAACATGAAATGTTATAATAAAAAAATGTTGTATTCAAATAATACCTCCATATTTGACATTTAAAAATTGAGATACTTTATTTAAGGAGTACATATGAATTTCCAAAAATTCTATGTTTTATATTCGGGAATATTTTTCTGTTGCCTGCTACA
>JAJJHY010008598.1:18238309-18293480 GCA_021224005.1 Drosophila setifemur | reverse complement strand
ATATATAAATATAAAAATTATAAAAATAGATAACTATTTAAATGGTAAAATATCCAAGATAGATAATAAAATTAGTTAGTAATCAAAAAATAAATATGTGGATATTAACTAAACTATTTTACGTAATAAAAGAAGTAAGTAATTTAAAGATAAATATTTGACTTGTAAATATTTCAATAATTTGTCAATTAAAAATCACTGAATCAGTTTTATATCATACTCTTTTATAATCAAGCAATAAATAATCTTAGCTGATGTACCCTGAATGAAAATAAATTTCAACCACTAGCCGGGCTTTAAATTACGAGAGCGCAGAGTCAAGTTTAAGCCGAGTTTGATCAGAGAGTTCAGGCCGGGTGTGATCGGAGAGATTAAGTCGTGTTTGATCGGAGAGATTAGTCTATTATGGAGTGGCAGCTGGGGAGGTGGTGAGGGGTAATGTGTGCATTCAATAGATTTGGGATTTATTTACCCGCGGCCCGCGATTGCGTGGTGTCGACTGCCCAACATTCGGTATTATTAAGTTTTTATTTTTTCGCACATTGTGCATAAATTAAAGAGCCGCCCGTTGCTGTTCGGGCTCTTGGGATGTTGGGCGTTCGGGCCAGGTTCAGTTACCAATTTCGTGTGCAACCGTTCGGTTTGGATGCGGCATGGGTGCGTGGTTACTGTGAGCAAACAGCGATCGCTTGGAACTATCGTTACATAGTCGCAGTCGAATCTCTATAATGTGTGCACAGTTGAGTGGATCGCCGGCGGTGGTGCTGGTGGCGGTGGCTGTGGTGATGATAGTGATGCTATCCGCACCACCGGCCAGTGAAAGCGCCAAGCTGCCGGCCCGAAAGCATCCCGCTGGAGTGGATTTCTTCGAGCACGAGTTCACCAGCATCGCAGCAGGTGGGTTTCAACATCCTCATCAGGGATTATGTTTTTTTAATTTAGTTTTGGAGTCCTGGTGTTTCTGAAAGAGATAATATATTTAGATACTTAGAAGCTAGAGCTTGAAACACCAAAACAAACTCCTTTTCTAATCTGTTAAAAACCAATTTTTTTTAAAGTGACTAAACAATTAAATTCATAATTCCAAATACTACAAAAATAATTATCACAAGTCCATTACGAATGATAAAATTAGATAAAGCATAAAATATTTCAGTATGAATTTTGGTTTTAAAATTTTAATATAAATTGCAACATTTATAAATATATTTTGATTATTTCCACAAAAACGTTTCTAGTTTTTGTTTTATGAAAAATAATTATGTTAGTATATATTTACAATTATTAATTTAGGAGCATATAAACACTGAATTTTGGCTAAAACAATTTATATTTTTGGAATTAAAACTATTTTATAGCAAATTAAATGTAATTTCTATAACACATATATTCATCCAACATTTTACAAAAAGATTCTCGAATACAACATTTTCCATTAAAATCGAATATATTATCCTTGCAGATGAATACGATCCCTTTGGACCCGATATTGGTGATGATGATTTGGGAATCGACGACCCGGAGACGATTCCCCGCCTGTTCCAGGGGGATATAGCCATCGATCCGTATACCTACATCACCCTCCGATTGGGAGTGAATCCAATGAGACATCCCAAGCGCCTGTGGCCAAACGGGACGATTCCCTTTGAGATCAGTCCGAGGTACGAGAACCAGGAGAGGCAGGCCATAATCCAGGCCCTGAGGACATTCAACTCCCTGACCTGTGTGAGATTTGAGCCCTACGACGGGGAGGAGGAGGATTATCTGCTGATTGAGCCACCCGAAGAGGGGCCACAGGGCTGTTGGTCCTATGTGGGACGAAGGGGCGGGGAGCAGGTGGTGTCCTTGCAGAGGCCGGACGAGACGAGTGCCCATTGCTTCAGCAGCGAGGGCAGAATAATGCACGAGCTGATGCACGCCATCGGGATATATCACGAACAGTCGCGGGCCGATCGCGACAACTTCGTGAAGATCCACTGGGACAACATAGTGCCGCGATTCCGGAAGAACTTCAAGCTGGTGTCCAAGAAGAAGGGGAAGTACGCCTTCGACTACGACTACAACTCGGTGATGCACTACGGCGAGTTCTACTTTAGCAAGCGGAAGGGCGAGAAGCCCACCATGACGCCTCTTCAGCCAGGGATCAGGATCGGTCAGAGGAAGACCATCAGCAAGATTGACTGCCTCAAGATCAACGAACTCTATGGATGCCTGGAGGGCAGGAGGGCCAAGATGTACCGAAGTTTCTGTCATCTACTCGGTTTGTGAATCTCCCAGGCTGATCAGTTGCTATGAATCACATTGATTTGTTATTTGATAAATTAGTTTGTTGA
Organism: Drosophila setifemur; assembly: GCA_021224005.1. Lineage (NCBI taxonomy): Eukaryota > Metazoa > Arthropoda > Insecta > Diptera > Drosophilidae > Drosophila > Drosophila setifemur. Next base: position 18,291,147 of record JAJJHY010008598.1, on the reverse strand, counting down.
GTTAAAATATTTAAATAAATTAAAACATATGTTTAAAAATAAATTCAAACATATTCGGGATCCCTAAGCTTAGAATATCGCTGCAGACCAGTTGCCTTGATTGTTATCCCATATATTGGAAAAATTATTTTTTAAATCGACTTCAATGTTTTTGAAATATAAAATTTTTGGTCTTGAAAAACACTGTAAACCATTTTTACCCATTAATCCTATGGCACCTGTAGGATATAGAGTTTCGAATTCATTGGGAATTTCCGAATAGGAGCAACAGAAAAAAATGTATTAGTGAATTATTAGCCCGATAGCTTAAAAACTAAAAAAATATGTGGTCAAAAACAAAAATTCAAATAAAAATTAATTATACATATTACATATGTATTCTACATGACCAAAAGTAGTTTCTACATTAGTAATTTACATAAAAGAAGTACCTCGCCTAAAGTACAAGTATCGAAAATGGAATGATTCGAATTTGAAAGTGTTTTTCGAATATGTTTTATAAATACTAATTAAATTCATACTTTCATGAGCAAACATACAAAAATATTTTATTTTACGAATTACGAATTATGCTCGTGTGTTTATCAGTGTTACCCTTTAACAGTGATAGAAAAAACAAGTTTGGTTTCCGTTGCCAGCTGTTCCCCAGTTATCGTTATCGTTTTGTTTTGCTGTTACCGACCGCTGTTAACAGCTCTGTTATGTTAGCAAAATGTCTGCTTTTAACAGAAGCCAACAAATTATCGAGCGCGAAAAATGCCTGTGAAAAAGAAGAAGAAATGCTTAAGCAAACAAATGAAAAACTAAAAAAATACATAAGAACCAATTAAAAATACCCTTGAATCCATATTTGTGCTCTTGTATTTACCAATTTTCTTTCTCTCCGTTGCTGTTGCTGTTAACAGAGAGCGGGTAACAGACCCACGAAAACGGTTAATTGCGATGCTAAAACAAAGACGATAGCATATCGCTGTTAAAACCGATAACGATACAAGTCGAAAAACAAGCAACAAATCGCCTCTCTCTAATCGCTCATTCTCTTTTGCACTTTGGACGAGGTTAGGTAAGCAAGTCGTCTGCCGCGTGAGGATAGAGCTATCCCACAGATTTCCTAGCTGTAGTTAGATAAATATATATATCTGATAAATATGCTGAAGCTAGTGCAGTATATAGCGCAACCGAAATCGTCGGCCTGCAGTTGGAGGAATCTGCTATTGATTTCCCCGCAGCCGACTTCAGCGTTCGAGAAATGTGTAACTAAACGTCGCCATTTTCTTTTCTCCAGCGGCAATAGCGCTTCTTCTTCATCGCTAACGCTCTGCAACGAACACCGACAACAGTTCCACGGGTGCCCTACGAATCGGACGATATATCCACTATATCCCCCAGTAGTACTACGAGCCCCATCGCAGCGTGCCTTTCGAATCAGTTCGAAAGTATCGGCGGACATAGATTCGAGTCTAGATTCTCTCCCGAAAGCAGAGCCGAGGACGAGAAGAAAACCATCGCTTTTCACCGATCCAGACGATAAAGAGGAAATCAAAATTGCAGGAATAATGTGAGTAACTGTAAAGCTAAAGTCCCCCCTGCAATTCCAGGAAATTGCGCGAGAAAAACGCTTATGAAACGCGCGAGTGTGTGTGTGGTTTTTTCCGTCGTCGCCATTTTCTCACCCTCCGTTCGCATTAGTTTTTTTTTTTTTTTTTCTCTACACCTACGAAGTCGAATGAAAAGTGATGAGTAATTAGCGGAAGCAGAGCAGAAAACGGAGAGAGCGAGGAGGGCCAGAGAGAAGTGAAAAAAAAACACATGGTCGGCTAAATTTTGACATTTCGACTTTTTCATTTTGTCGTAGTTGTGTTTTTTGTTTTCGTTTCGCTTAGCTCTAAAGTAAAAGCAACAAGAACACGACAGAGCACGTCATAAAAGGAATTTGCTTGATTTGTGAAACGTGTCTTTGCTTCGTTTGCTTTTTTATAGCATTTTAATTTGTCTGTATGCCCCAAACACGAACACGCGCACACATACATACCAACCCCACCATATAGATATACGTATGTATGGATATGTCTGTTTGTATGTATGTTTTGCCTGTTGACGGCGGCTTTTTCGCGTGCTTCGACCGCATGTATAACAGTTTCGACGGAATATAGCACAGTCTCGGCGGTAGCTGTCACTGGCTAGCGCCATCCCGCTCGCTCACCAGCATGCAATTGTCTCGTGTTTTTTGGTCTCGCTCACACGCGGTTCATACCGAAACATCGCGATGTTGCTGGCAATTCTCATGAAATTAACTTTATTACGATGTTCATAAACAAATTTTAGAGGTTATGTAGGAATTGTGATTAACATTTGCAGCGACCCTTTATTTATTGGGAGTTGTTTACATTGATTAAACATTGCCAATGAATGAATATAGAGCATGAATATAGAGAAATTAGAAGTAGATAGATAATTATTTGCACTGAAAAAAATAAAATAAAGATTTGTTTCAGAAATTGTCAGATTTTTAGTTTGGATAGATTCTTTCTGTGTTGCGATTAATGAGATAAATAGTAATTAAATTAAAAACTAAATATTTGCATTGCAGCTATGTTGATAATATATCTTTTATCAAATTATTAGATTTTAGGAACTAGATTGCATCTTGAATTTCATGAATTATCGTATCACATAAACGCCCTATTAGTTTAAAATGTCAAATGACGCCAATTGATTATGATGAGCCGAAGTTGTGTTGTTCCCCCCTCGGCGAGCTCACGATTCGTCTTTTCGCATGTCAAAAAAGCGACAGGTAGACACACACAGCCAGTCAGAGGTGCCCCTTGGTTTGCATTGAATTCCCTGCACCTGGGCTCCTCTCAGGTGATTTTCCCCCCTCGGAGCTCGAAACCCGACATTTGGCTGTCTCATAAACGTTCAGAGCGTTCCGTTTCCGCTCCGCTAGTTGGGCACCAGAAAAGTTAGCGTGCTACCGGGCCTACAAATAAACAGACAAACATTTCTTTTAGTTTCTCGGGAAAGAGGGGGGGTTCCTAAATTGACAGAGCAATAGACAAGCCAAAGGGATTCGTTGGGGGGGTTTACAAACTGCACCCCCGATAGTGATGTCAACCAAAAATAGCCACTTCAAGATTTGGAATTCCATTAAAATAGCTAAAAATTGAGTATTATTTATTAATGATTTTTATAATTCCTATAGTGATTAATAGGTATAACCGTATTCTTAAATTTTGCCTAAAATAACACCATATATTTATAATAACTCAGCTTCTTTAACTCAAAATAAGATATTCTCTTGTAAGAACTCTGACCATTCCTCTAGCTATTGTAAATCCATATTGATTTCTTAATCACTATTCAATATTTCCAAACTATGTCAATATTTACAAAAATTAACTATTAATTTCGACCTTAAAAGGGCCAAACTTGGCTAGAAACTAGCCAAATTGTCACTTCATCCACCGCATTGATTAATGCCAGAGCCATAAACACCGAGCTTTGTACGCGGGGTTGTTTAGTTGAGCAGTTTAGGGCTTGGTAAATTGGGGCGGAGAATAGTTAGAAGAGGAGGGATGTGTGGTGTCGGGGGTGTGCGGGGGTGTGGGGAAACAGAAGTTACCCGGCTCGAATTGCATGTTGTTGTCAATCAAATTTGTTCTACTGTTTGTATTATTCGAAATTTATTTAATTTCCCTAACACGCAATTAGTTTTATTTAAGTTTATTGCGGTTGTAGCACAACTCCATGTCAGCTGTTTAGCAGCGTCGAAAGTAAGCGAAAGAGCGAAGAGAGTTGCTACCTTCCGAGTCAACCAGTCACACAGTCACCCAGTCAGTTGAAATCTAAGTCCCAACTAGCAGACGTCTATCAGTCTAAACGCGGCAGCATGCGACCAAAGTAAGCCAAGAAGCCAATTTTCTTTCTTCCCCACTTTTTCTCCGCCAAAGAAATACTTAAGAAAAGAAAATGCAGCTTTCGAGGCCGAGTCGAAAAGTACAAAAGAGAAAAACCAACTCTAGTTAAATGCTGTTTAACTGTTGAAGGTTTTGTTGGCCAAGAAAACAAACGAGAGCAGAAAAGAAAAAACCTTGTATTGTTGAATTGATACCAAAAGTTTTTTTATTTTTTCATTTTGTGGGTAGCAAGCAATTTCATAAAGTGCGCAGCCAAAACAAATCGAGATGCAAGATAAGAATTGATTAAACAAATGCACAGGAGCGGATATAGTTTGCAGATAACACACGACACTATGTAGACTAAACCTTTTCGTACTTCACAAACAAAAACATTCCGTTTTTACTTAAAAACAATAAATCCTTTTAATGCACAGCTGTAGAACTTTGCAAATAAATATAATACGTATTCCTAAATTTACAAAATCAAGACGAAATAAATATTTTATACAAATTAAGTAAAAGAACACGATTCTTGAGCAATTTAGGCATGGAAATTCCAAGTTTCAAATTCCAACAAATTCTTTTTTCTTTTCTATTAATTTCCTAAGCAAATACCGGTAGTTATTTTTTGTATATTACACATTTCGCTAAGGACTAAAGAAATAAACAAAATGTAAGTAATCTAGACAAAAGGCAAACCTTTCACCAAATTAAAACTCGGAAAGAAATTGGAATTGAAATTAGAAACTGGAGATGAAACAAATTCCTATCAAAATTTAATTGTACAGCTGCAAGCAAAATAGAAAAATTCTTTTCTTGAGCCTTCCTTTCACACTGCAAGTTGAATTTAATTTGTAGCCTTCTTTCTTCTAATCGAATGCTTTTCCCAATACTTTGCATTACAGGGCACCCCACGATCGCGACTTTGGTCAAAACTCGCGAGGAGGTCGCGGAGATCGCGGCGGCGATGACCGACGCGGAGGAGGAGGCGGCGGCGGAGGAGGTGGAGGCAATCGCTTCGGAGCCGGCGGCGGAGGTGGTGACTATCACGGAGTTCGCAACGGACGGATCGAGAAGCGTCGCGATGATCGCGGAGGCGGCGGCGGTGGTGGAGGAGGACGCTTTGGCGGCGGCGGTGGTGGAGGATTCGGAGGCGGTCGCGGTGGCGGCAGCCAGGACCTGCCCATGCGCCCGGTGGACTTCACCAATCTGGCCCCCTTCAAGAAGAACTTCTACCAGGAGCATCCCGATGTGGCCGCCCGCACCCCCTATGAAGTGCAGCGGTATCGCGATGAGCACGAAATCACTGTACGCGGACAGGCGCAGAATCCTATCCAAGATTTCTCCGAGGTCTATCTGCCCGACTACGTCATGAAGGAGATCCGTCGTCAGGGTTACAAGGAACCCACTCCCATCCAGGCACAGGGCTGGCCCATCGCCATGAGCGGCTCGAATTTCGTGGGCATTGCCAAGACGGGATCGGGCAAGACGCTCGGCTACATTCTCCCGGCAATCGTGCACATCAACAACCAGCAGCCGCTGCAGCGCGGAGATGGTCCCATCGCCCTGGTCCTGGCCCCCACTCGTGAGCTGGCCCAGCAGATCCAGCAGGTGGCCACCGAGTTCGGTTCGTCGTCGTATGTGCGAAACACCTGCGTCTTTGGTGGCGCCCCGAAGGGAGGCCAAATGCGGGATCTGCAGCGCGGCTGCGAGATCGTGATTGCCACTCCCGGACGATTAATTGATTTCCTCTCCGCTGGATCCACGAACCTTAAGCGCTGCACCTACCTGGTGCTGGATGAGGCGGATCGCATGTTGGACATGGGCTTCGAGCCCCAGATCAGGAAGATCGTCTCACAGATCCGGCCGGACAGACAGACGCTCATGTGGAGCGCCACCTGGCCCAAGGAGGTCAAGCAGCTGGCCGAGGACTTCCTCGGCAACTACATCCAGATCAACATTGGATCCCTGGAGCTGTCGGCCAATCACAACATCCGCCAGGTGGTGGAGGTGTGTGATGAATTCAGCAAGGAGGAGAAGTGAGTAAAGGTTCCATTTTGGGAATTCTAAATGCAATCCTCTAAAAGTCAGATTTATTTCAAATTTAAACTTGAAGATTAATCGGAAAATTTTGGATTTGTTTAAATTTCTAGCTGTTTATGTTGAACTTAAACTTATAAATTTTTTTGTTTTTTAATTTCTCCTCCAGATTGAAGAGCCTGTTGTCCGATATCTATGACACCAGCGAGAATCCCGGCAAGATCATTATTTTCGTAGAGACAAAGCGGCGCGTGGACAATCTGGTCCGCTTCATCCGCAGCTTCGGCGTTCGTTGTGGCGCAATCCACGGCGACAAGTCGCAATCGGAGCGAGACTTCGTGCTCCGCGAGTTCCGCTCGGGCAAGTCCAACATCCTGGTGGCCACCGATGTGGCAGCCCGTGGACTGGGTAAGTTTCCGACGTAAATTTGTAGTGAAATCAATCGGCAGTAGCGCTTAGTTTTGCGGCCAGATGAGAGAGAATGTTTTGGAGGGGCCTTCTAGCTAGTGATAAGTTCAGAACACATACACATCCCAGGGCTAATTGCTTACATGCCACCAACCTCAACAACAACAACAACCAATAACTGCACCTAACCGATCACCCCATCATCATTATGAACACCCACAATCACCCTGCCATGCTATATAGAGACTTCCAATCCGACAACCCACCCGTACACCCCAGAACCCAGAAATAATAATCCCCCAACCGCACCTAGAGATTTACCCAAACATTTAAGCGAGCGCGCCAAACAGTTTGTTTTTCTTTTAGATCTAAGTCGAAATGCCAAACTTCAATAATTAACTTGAACTTTTACCCCACCCCTGACCTGACCTGACCCGACCCGACCCTCCACCACCCACCCACCTCACCGCCACCCCCTCTCACCCAAAACCCACCCGGCCCAACCCCTGCAAAAATATGTAACTTAATGGAAAATGTATATATGATGTACTTCATATGTATGTTCTATATATTGTGTATCTGTACACTTTGGTCTTTGTGTGCGTGTCTCTCTCTTTCTCTGTCTCTCCCCTATCTCTCTCTCTCTCTCTCTCTCTCTTTGTTTCTTTCTCGTTTACAGAGGCCGTTTTTGGTAGTATGATGGGGAGGATAATGATTGAGCAGCGACCATTGCGAACACTCGTGACTTGAGCGACTTTTGCCAACATCAGATATCTGATCAGAGTATGATGACATATGCAACATATGTTTGTTGTATATTATACAGAATTTTGTGCAAAAGGACCGATGAAAGTTTCCGATTCAGACGGTCGTAGCGAGCGAGCGTCGTCGAACGAATATCCCCAACATCATGCATCCTAATATGTGGCCTCTGCAGTCCCCCGATTTTGTTGAGAAAGAAAAGTACGTTTTGCGACCGACCAAAGATTCAACCAACCACACCTGCAACCAACCAAAACAAATAAATAAACAAACAACCAGCCAACCAACAAAGAAAAACAACAACAACTGAACCCCGAGCCAGCTTCTCTCAGCAGTGGAAGGCGCGAGGCGGCGTGCTTCAAAAAGCCAGGCAATTGAATGGAATAATGGTGGCCCAACAAGAGATAGCACAAGCAAATTGGACATGCACCACCCAACAGCTAAACAATAGCAGCAAAAGCAAGCAACACCCGCAAGTTGCACGTTTTTTACACCCCACCAAACACCACACATTTTTACACACTCCAAACAAGAACACCACAAAAAAAAAAAGAAAACAATGCTTGAAATGATGAGGATGATCAGCGGGAATTGCACCACCGATCGTCGTTGTGTGGTGTTTAAGGATCAAGATGAAGAAGCTCTCCTGCTCCTGCAACATGCAACATGCAACCTGCAACTGCTACTGCTGCTGAGTGCGTCCTAGCGCTTCTGAACAAAAAGAAAAGAAAGAAAAAAAAATTACCCTGTGAGCCACCAAAACCACTGCCTGCGTTTGCGCCGCCGCAATGTAAAGCCCACTGCTCCTGGACAAAAAGGCGGCCCGCTTGTTGTTGTTAATCCCTGAAAAATACAAAAAATTTAAAAATGGTATACTGGTCGCTTCCCGGGTCTCTCCTCTCGGTGTGGTCATCTCCAAAATGGTGGTCCAAGTGAGAAGAGAGCTTAGTCAGTGGCGCACGCGGCTCAATGCAACAAACTCTCCGCTTCGCCGTGCGATCGAGTTCGAGATCAGATCGCAATAGCTCTCTATATTGCTAATTTCTCGTTGTTTCTGAGGAGAGTTTGGACCACGAGCTGCGCGACGCCAATCAGAGATTTTGATTGAGAGAAAAATTGAGTGAAACAATTTTATAGCACCAAGAAGGTAACGTACATTTTGAAACATTTTCTTTTTTCTCTAAAAAAAATAAAATAAAAACAAAACAAAAAATAATACAACCCACACAAAAATACCTACCTAGACTCGAAAAAAGTATGCTAACGTAAATTTAAAAAAAAAAATAATAATATATATATGAAAAAGACAAGTGTGTTCAAAGTGTTCAAGACATCTCGGAAAAACGCTAAAAATTGTTGCAAGCGCAGAGCGGATAAATCATTTGGCAATTTGAAAACTGTTTTTTTTTTTAATTATAACGGATTCCCCAATTAATTAGTGAGATTTGGAAGCCTAGAACCCAGAAACTAATATGTGTGCCTTCTCTTTTCCCTGGGACATCTCTACAGATGTGGACGGCATCAAGTATGTCATCAACTTTGACTACCCGCAGAACAGCGAGGACTATATCCATCGCATCGGACGTACTGGACGATCCAACACCAAGGGCACCTCCTTCGCCTTCTTCACAAAGAACAATGCCAAGCAGGCCAAGGCGCTGGTCGATGTGCTCAGAGAGGCTAATCAGGTGAGTTGATGGGGGGAGATTTACTATTTTTATTGGCATTAAAAAAGGTTTTAATTCCAAAGCTAAAATCCATTTTTATTGCCCTAAAAAATAGGTAGCTACCCTTGAACCAATGTAGAATTTAATAATTAACCTGGTTTTGCTTTTCTCCTAGGAAATCAATCCTGCCCTGGAGAACCTGGCCCGCAACTCGCGCTACGACGGTGGCGGCGGACGCTCCCGTTATGGAGGCGGCGGCGGCGGTGGCGGTCGGTTCGGAGGCGGCGGTGGTGGCGGTCGCTTCGGCGGCGGCGGCTTCAAGAAGGGCACCCTGAGCAATGGCGGCGGCGGCGGTGGCGGCGAAGGCAGACACTCGCGCTTCGACTAAATCGGAGCCCGGAGAGCAGCAGTAATAGAAGCTATACAGAACAGGAGATTCAGTAGCTAAACTAAACCGCGCTAGGCCCTAAGTTAAATTAAGTTATTAGCCTAAGTTTAAGTTCTCGTACAACTTTCACCGAACCCGCTCTGACGGTTATTCTCAGATTTGAATTCAGACTTTTAGCCCCAGAAAAGAGAACAACACAAACCAGAACCAGAAAACAGAAAACAGAATCCAAGCTATTTGAACATAGCTCTTTTATGTTTAAATGATTTGTGAATTGTAAGTTATTTGACGCCGGACCGCAAGGTTGGCAGATTTTCCAACTAAAACACTCTTTACTTGAACGCAAAAACCATTTTCAAATATGATGTGATAATTTCTTAATTTAATACAACGTATCACTAAAGTAAAACAAAAAAAAATGACGTAGCGCGAGGAGTATAATGAAGATATTGTGAAGGAGGAGGAGGAAGAGGAGAAGGAGGAGAGAGTAAGGAAGTAAGGATCATTCCCGTCTGTCCCGTCTTGATGACAATGAACAAAGGCTGACGAGCGACCTTTGTTTGATAAATAAATAAAATTCTTCAAATTACTTTTGGAAAATTAACTTTTTGGATAACTTTTACGGCTCAAAAATGTGAAGAGAAGTGAAAAGTGAAAAGGAAGCAAAAAAAAAAAACAGGAAAGAACAGAACACATTAACACTAAAAACACTAAATACAAAAAAAAAACAAACAAAAGATGAAAAACTGTATGTACAAGGAGAGAATGTGAATGTCTCGCTTTCAATTTAATTTTTCGGAAAAAATAATAAATGTGTGTGTATACCTACTACAACCTAAAACCAACTACAAAGCCCGCTGTGTTTTATGTCTTAAATTCAATTAAATTTTAAACGAGTGGAGGCGACCTCGTCGCAACAAAGGAATTCCTTTTCCATCGCCACCTCCATCGAAGATTGCGGGTGCGAAATAATCGTGATTGCAGAAATATTTTTGCAGACATCATTAAGTGCGAGATTGGGCCGCTTTGGCTTGGCAGAGTGTCAATAGCTCCGGCTCCTCCACCTTCGCCCCCTGGGGAAGGCGTCAGATAAGAAAGCGCCGGTTGCCGAGGGTGAAAATGGGGAGCAGAGTTGCTAACTTGGCTATTTTGTAGCCGGATACTGGGAGGTTGGAAGCCCAAATAGTTTGCAATATAATATAGTAAAACATTTCTAGTACCAAAAAAAACAACTTTATTTTAACATTTTTGTTAATTTAACATTGAATTCAGAAGTCATGAAGTCACTTTTAATTTAATTTATAAGCAGTAAATACAGCTTTTCATTTTTTTTATTAGAATAACCTGATGTTTGTCAGGGGCTTTGTCTAGGGATTATTATATCATTTAATATTATTATTTTAATATCAAATATCATTTTAATATTATTAAACTGAGCAGACTTTATTTTTTTATTAATTGGTTAAAGTTTCTTGCAGTTTAAAAAAAATCAATATAAAATAATTCAAAATTCAACTTCAGAGATACATTTTCTTGTACAAGTTTTTCCCCTATTTTTCCCTAGAATTATTCGTGACAATTTAGAGAAGTCATAACTTTCTGGATCGATTTGGGTTTATTTTTTTTATTTTAATATTTATTATTTGTCTGCTCTGCTGGAATGTGCCAAAAACGGACGGACATTCGCCGTATCCGTGTCTTCTGACACCACATTTAGACGCAATGAAGCCAATTTTGCTTTTGGCCAGCTCCGTGCCTTCTATTGCGTTCCTTTCAAACAGGAGTGCTCTGCCTTGTGACAAGTTAGTTTGCTCCTCCACTTACCCCATTTGCAGGATGATGATGGTCGATGCTCCGGGCCCGATAATGACGCTTCTGGGGACGTGAATGCGGTTGGATTGGTGGCGAGGCCAGCAGCGATTTCCAGGGTGATGGGGACGACGTCGCGTTCTTGCGGTGCGGTTGCGGTGGAGCTGCGAAGGAAGTCATTTGTTAAATTGCTTGAATTGGGCACTCCGCTGCTTCTCCTCCTCGGAGGAGGAGGAGGAGGAGTGGAGCTGTGATTGGGGGATATGGAAAACCGTAGCAACTTGCTGGAAATTTGTTATCAAGTTTTGAGGCAAAAGTTTGTTCTGGTCAGTTTTCCAGGAAAAGTTATCTAGCCTTGATGCGAGTCATCAAATATTCTGTGGCGACCTTCAAACTCTAATTTGGCCTTCAATATTTGATTGCAAAAAAAAGGGTTAGCAATGGATGAATATTGGTAGCTTTAGGGAATTCTATTTGTTAAAAATAATTTTCTTCAGTTAATTATTTTTCGATTTTGATTACGAATTTAGACAAGTACCAGGCGAACAGAAAAAAAACAGCAGGCTGATCTCCATCATTTATTAATTCTCATCTATGGAGACTTGGGAAACCGTTGTTTTCCATTGTTTTTTTTCCCCCATTTAAAAAATCCTTTGATTTCAAAATTAACTTTTATATTTGGGTACTTGCTGCGGTTTCTGTTCGCCTGGTACATTAAAACATAAAAGCTACCTCAGTTTACATTTCCGTACAACAAATTACAACCACGTTATGGTTAAAATATGTTCATTTCTATGGGATTTCAGAAAGCGAGTACCAGGCGAACAGAAAAAACAGCAGGTTACTCTCCATCATTTATTGTTTCTCATTTATGGAGACTTGGGAACCGTTGTTCTAATCTATGGAGACTTGGGCAATCGTTGTTCTCCATGCGGCTCTCTCTTCATATTCGTAATGGGTGAAGAGAAGTGATTTTGAAAAAACCGTTGATCTATTGATACTCATTTATGGAGACTTGGGAAACCGTTGTTCTCAATGGTTTTTTTCCCCATTTAAAAAATCCGTTGATTTCAAATTTAACTTTTGTCGTTGGACACTTCCTTTGGTTTCTGTTCGCCTGGTACCTTCAAGTAATGGAATATCCAATTCAGTGGCTCAGTTTAAATGTCCGTACAACAAATTACAACAATTAATTGTTAGCAATGAATGAAATTTCCGGAAGCAAGTTCCAGGCGACCAGAAATCTCCAGAAGGTCAACTATTCGCAATTTCTCCACTCATTTTAAAGTATCCCCAAAAGATGCAACAATATCCCTTAAAGTATGCAATATTTTTGGGGATGTTTGAATTTGACTTTTACATTAAATCAAAGAAACATCCATTTAATTAATTTCCGTTTAAAATTACAAAATCATGATGTCTCAAGAATGAATTAATTTTTTTGAAAAGACAAGACAGAGTTATGCTCAATAACCCATTTTCTCCCATCGTTCCTATGGCAGCTATAGGATATAGAGGTCCATAATCGTTACCATTTTAACAGGAAGTCCACTTACAGGTAATAACATTCACAAAGCAAACGGAAAATTCCTATAAACCTGAAAGAATACTCGCTCTTCGTTATCTTTTGGTATTATTTAAGGCTAGGACTAATCCCATCCTTCTCCCCCCTTTGTGATGATGGCCCCCAGAGGGGCATTAAGCTGCTCCACAACATTTACTCCACGCACTCATCGCATTCACAACTGCCGGCAAATTGCCTCCAGTCCGCACACCTCGTTGCATCCACATCCACTTTTATATCCACATATCCACACAGGCCACATTCCCTACTCCACATCATGTGATGTGGGCAACTCTTGCGCTTGGTTCCCACTCTGGCTAATTTTCATTCTTATCCCCTAGCTTACACTAGTATTTTTTGTCAGTTTCATTATACATTTTTCATGTGAGTTTTCCACATTTCCGCATTTAGAAGTTTCTACTTGTATATATTTTCCTTTTTATCTTTTAGTTGAACATAAACATTAGCGAATCTGGGCTTGATTTTGGATATTGTTATTGTTTATTATGTATTTTATTAATTATAAAACCTGTAGCTTGACCATTTTTCTTGTAGGTATAAAACCATTTAGTAAGTTAATTAATAATGATAAAAATTATTAAATAAAAAGCAAATGCATTTAAAATTAATATGAATGAGTGCGAATAATTTAAATCATTATAAATAATAGTGATTTCCAAATCCTTACAATTTTAATCATTCATTTACTTTAACATATACTAAACTTGTAACCATTCTTCCATATTTTTTGCATTAGATATTTTTGCGAGTGTTTTGCCGCCCGCCCCCCTCCGAAAAAGCACTGCGAAGCCGCTGGAGCAAGGCCACTTAACCGAGAACGAAGCAGGTCACTTACTTTGCTTTGCGCGCTCTCGGATTCTCGGATTACAAAGGGGATGCCACCAGCATAAATTCATTAAATTTGCCTAATTTCGTTTTTGTGCCAGACGAACTCGCACACAGACGCGGGGTCCTGGTACCCATATAGGAACGTCTATAGCTATACATTTATATATATCTGCTATATGGCAGACACACACGCATCCACTTTTGGGGGGAGATTGAAGGGGGATCCGACAATTGCCGGCGAAAGCTATGGAAATTAATGGAGACGAGGGCCGGGGGACGAGTCAAGACAACCAGTTGAAATTCATTGATTGTATTTACAACACCCCCGACACTGGGTACTCTCCTGCCCCCTCATGGAACCACCCACCCACACATGCTCTGCTTTTGGTAATTTGACGCGTTATCACTTGTGTTGAGTTTGTTATCATTAAACTGGCGGCGCCGGCTGATGTACTTAAGCCAAATCAAAACTCAAGCCGCTCCCAGCCGAGTTTTTGGGTAGCTGGGGTATCTGGGTTATCTGGGAATCTGAGAAACCGAAAGCCGAACGGAGATGCGAGGCTCAGGTTCATAAAATCCCCCAGCCCCAGTCCCTCCTCCTTGATCCGCGCGCACGCACATTAAGGAGGCCTTAACTAACAGCCAGGCAGGCAGGGTCGCTTGTTTTTGACAACTTGGGCATAATAAGACATTAACTTCATGCACATCAAATACTTTATTTATGGTCGTCTGGGGCGAGTGCTTGCACTGGAAGAAAAAGGTTGAGCCTAATGCTTAGATACCTTAAGAAAAAAATATTTAATAAATAATATGGTCAAGAGAACTACACAAATATCGTTGAGAAAATACAAATCTAAATTAAAAGCATATATTTTATTCGATTAATACCAAACATATATTCTAAAATTATTTACAGGTTTTCAGTTTTAATATGAATTTTAACCCATTTTAATATATTTTAATTATTATAAAAAGGATCAAAATGTTATTTTTTCAATGATTTGAAAAGGTTTGGTTTTCATATATTTATTTACAACTGTAACTAAAAATTGTACATTTAAACTCAGAGGAATATTAACTTGGGTTAAATATTAATTTAGGTTTTTTAAAAAACAATATATACAAAATAATGATTTGATTATATTCATTCAATTCCAAGCATTAAACAAAATCTAAAGAATTTATCCTTTTCCTGAAAATACGGCATAACTTTGAAGTTTATTTTTGCTTAAACTTAGAAATATCATTATCTTCGAATACTGAAACCCCAAATATAAGTAAAATATCGTTTATTTTCTCAGTGCAAGCACGTGTGGCTGTGTGAGTGGGCACTTGGGCACTTCAAAAGAAGGCGCCGGCGAGCACCACGCCCATGAAAAGAGCCAAGGAGAAGCGAAGGCGCCAAGACTTTGATTTCTTTGGCGTGCTCATAATTTCAGCCCAGTTCCCGCATTTCGTTGCCACATCTCACCCGAAATCTCCCCCAGCCTCTGCCCTTGCCTTTGCTTGCTTGATTTTTAATTTCGGTTTGTCCCCACCCCAACCACCCCAACCCAAAATCGGTCCCTTCCATCATCGGTTGCCCTGGCCCACGCTGTCTGTTTATTTACTATAGCTGCCTGTTCGGCAAATTAAGTGCAATTGCTTGAATTTAATTTCATGCAAATAAAAGTTTTGATTAGACGCCACGTTGTGCCACGTCTCCCTCTGGATCCCTCTGGATCAGATCCACCGACACATGTTCGTAATTAGGCACTTGGGTATGCATGTGTTCGGGCTCCCGTTTTGGCGCAGCCTACGTGTTCGTCCAAGTGGCGTATGCGTAATATAAAACGAAGCGCATGAAATCCCTCCTCCCCCGAAAAATAAAGGAAATGTATATGTACATGCGGGTAATATAAACTATACGACCTGGGGGCTGTAATAAAATATGGAAAATGCTATACACATGATTTAATTTTGGCGAATTTTTCAAGCCGACCCCCACAAACAAGAACTCGTAAATAAATCTGGGAGATTACTCCTTAAAATTGTTAAATTTGCTGGTATTTTGCATGGGAGTATAGAAAGATTTTCACATAAACAATAGATTGACCTTTTTCTTGATCAATATATTTTAAAGGTTTCTAAAAACTCTACCTTACACAAGAGAAAAATGTAATAAAAAAAGGCACTTTACTTTTAATTACTAAATTAATTGCTTTATGTTATTTGGGGAAATGGTGTTCCCAGGGGAATTAATGTTCAGAAAATACGTCCCAAAAATAAACACACCACCAATGGCATATGACAAATTATATTTGCCGCTCAGCAGACCAGAAACGGAATGGGTAGGAGGATGCCTTTCGATGGAGGAGGATGGGATGGCATGGGAGTTCATTCTATGCCATTTAGTTTTGGCCCGAACTTGCAGCAATTTGTGTCATATTTCTGGGCCGCCACTCTCTCTCGTCCCGGCACGGCACATAATTCAATAAAGTGCGGGCGGGCCACATGCCGGTTCCAACTCCCAGTTCCCAGCTCCCAGCTCCCTTGTCTATGGAGCATGGCCGATGCCTGCATAATGATGTCGCAGCACATTACATATTATGTAAATATAAAATTCAATTGTTTAAGCATTTAGCAGGCTGCATAATTTATTAAAATGGCACACCTGACGCACGCCGGTTGCTGCTGCCAGAAACAAAGGCTCAAGCTGCTTTGGGCTACACAACAAAAATCGGATTACCAAGAATTTTCGCCACAATAGCTCCATAAACTCTTTTCATAAATGTTCGAATTTTATTATAAATTTTTTTGAAAGCTAAAATAAACCCACATTACAATATGCAGCTGACAAAGCGATATTTAAAGCATTAATTTTTTTTGGGGGGGGGGGCTTTGGCTCACATTTCTATAGCACAATTCTTAATATTATAAATTTAGCTACGTTTTCTATCTATTATTTAATTGTTAATGTTGTGGGATATTAAAAAAGTTTGTTTTTAACTGGAAACATAATTAAAACAAAAATCTTATACAAAAATTTGAAAAATTCTTAAGTGCTATTTAGTCTTCTGAACTCTTTGTTCATTAAATAAAATATTGTATTATTATTCAGTATTTATTATTTTAATAGCTATGACTTGAGTATTTATTATTTTATTACCTAAGTATTTTAAAATCTTTTCAGTTTTTAATTTATTTATTTATATAAAGCTAGTTAGAGAATTGGTCTACTTTTCAGTTCTTTTACCTAGCATCGCCCACAAATATATTTCAAGTGTATGACAAAGGCTGATGGGCATTAGGGATTGGGGAATAGAGAACGGGGAATGGGGGCCAAAGGACTATGTGCGATGATGCTGCGTGATGGCTGCTGAAGCTTGTTCCCATCACACTGACGTCTATTGGCTTTTGCCGTGTGCACACGGGGCGTATGAGGCGTTGGCGTTGGCGTTGGCTTTGCTGTTGCCGTTGTCGTTGTCCTTGTCGCTGCCTGACAGGAATATAAACAGAAGGCAGGAGAAGGCAGGAGAAGGCCGATCCTGGCTGCTGCTGCTGCCTCCAAGGTGGAGCAGCTGAAGCAAAGGCCACAGTCTGCAGGGACTGCATGCAGCGATGAAATTGATTTTTAAACAGCCAGCGCCCAGGACAGGCGCAGCTTATGTCGTTAGCAAATCATAAAAGTGCGACCGCTGCTGTTGCTGCTGCCGCTGCCGCTTAATAGTTGTTGTTTTGTCATCGCATAATGAGGAAAGTGCCGAGGTTCCTGCTCCTGCTCCTTCTCCGGTTCCCGCTCCTTCTCCAGCTCCTGCTTCTTCTCCAGCTCCAGCTTCTGTTCCTGCTCCTGCTCCTTCTCCTGCTCCCGCTCCCACTCCTTCTCCCGCTCCTGTTTCCACTTCAGCTTCCGAGGATGCGGCTGTGGATGCGGATGCTGTGAAGCTGCTGGGTGGCACTGCAGCTGACATTAAGTAAGATGGATGGCGCTGACGGTGCGTGCAGCATTTAGCGCTGATCCCTTTGAGTCAATATTGAACCCCGACGCCTTTGGGGGCGAAATTCAATTTGACTCCGCCGATGACTTTGGTCAACTTCATTTTCGCTCCAAGTTTTAATGGGGCGCGCCCTATGACTTGATGACCCGTTTAATGTCATTAGCGCTACGCTAAAAAAATATATATATGAATATAAAGTTTCAGATCACTAAATTTAATGGAACAGAAAAGGGGTTTTAAGTTGACAAACAAGTTATTATAATAGAAGTAATGCAGATATATCAAGAAAAAAAGTAATGTAAATAGCTGTTTATTTTATGTGGAATTCATAGCTAAATTTTATATTTTGTGATTCACTTTCATTTAAATTAATAACTTGATTTAATATTATTAAATAAAATACATTTTATTTTTGAATTTCATCCTCGATTTTTCTTAAGTGCAAAAAACCACCCAACTTGCCGCTAAATTAGCTTTGCAAATATCCTCGCAAAATCCTCGCTATGTCCGCATTGTCGTTAGCCAACTGATTTTGCATATTAAAGATGCAGTCAAGTGGTCTGTCCTTCAGAGCTCTCCATTGTTGTTGGACGCGTGCTTTTATGCAAGATTTATTGCTATTTAAACGACGCATAATATGTCCTGACTGATGCTGTTACTCCTGTTCCTTCTCCTTCTCCTGCTCCAGCTCCGGCTTCAGGTTTTGGCAGACACACCCACACTGGAGCTCTCCTCAGATATATACAAACAGAGGCGTAAGGATGTGCAGGATGTGTATGCAGATAGCAAGCCACACTTCTTGACAACGTGTTCAAGTGGTTCTCTGTTCCTCTGTGCCTTCCTTTGCCCCACTTCACATCCCATCACATCACCCCAAAAAACACATCCACATCCACACATCACCCACCAACCGTGCAATATTTTATTTACATTTTTCACTCGTCGTCTGCCTTGGCACATCCTGTTGTTGCCCCGTTACTTCTGTGGTTGGTGCACTTAAAAAAAATTATACAAACCTATAAATTGAAGAGATTAATCGGATTTTTGAAAGAGGGAAAGAGATTTGTTAATATAAATAAATAAACTATATAAACTATTGGATATTTCCTATATTATAAATCATAATTATTTGTTACCAATGAAAATTAAAGCCAGGGAACAAAATTAAATTCTTTTTTAGGAATACTAATTTTTAAGGACCTTTTTGTTGAGTGAGTCTTGGCTGCTCCTTCCTTGGGTGAATCCTTTTTTTTGTTGCCCTCCTACTGTTTGCTTTTACTGCTCTTCTCGCCTTTTTCCCTATCCCTTTGCTCTGCATTCTTTTTTATTTGCATTTTTGTTTCACTTTTCTAATGAGCTGTAATTTCTTCTTTTATTTGCAGGCGTTATGCGTGCGTACACAAACAATAAAAAGCAAAGAGAAAGGCTTTCTCTTGCGGGGTTGCGAATGAGAGGGTGTGTTCCTGAGGTGTGAAAAACACTTCTAATATGCAAATGGCTTTTTTCCCAACCCTCCCACTCGGATGTCTGTCAGCGCTCGTGTTCGGGCCAAGGCCAAGTCGGTAAGAATTGTAATTACAATTGTAATTGCATTCCAATCAACGGACAGACATCCACGAGATACTTGTGTGCCCACGTGCTCAACTTATGTGAGATACGAGATACCCGCGTTGGGGCACGACACAGATTCCCAGCTAATTAGCTCCCTGCATGTGGCTTGCATTTCAGTGCCACTGTTTTTCCAAGAAATTATTTATGCCACTTTAATTAGAGACTTTCGTTTACTTAACATTTCAAATATTTTTAGATTTTTAAATATGGATTTATTTACTTATTTTTGTATTATTTTTCTCACTGAATTATGATTATTCTCTGAATAATTTAATGAGAACCTATAAATGGTTTATTTCAATGTAAAAGTGGAAATATAAAAACGGTATAAAATATCAGCTTTAATATGATTATTAATATTATTTTTGGTTCTCATTTACCAATTTAAACTATAATATATTTTTTTTTAATATCGCATCTTCTTATAAATTTCTTTTAGCTATCAGAGAAATTTTTAATGCTAATTTTTAGAGGAGTTCCTAAAATATATCCAACTATTTCTTGCACTCATCGGTCTTACCTAATTATTTAGCCCCACCAAAAAGCGAGTTATTTAATTTGAAGCCTTGGAGATTTGGCTCCGGATTGGAATACTTTGAATCCTCGGCCACAAGGTCAGTGCCTAAGATTGCATTATTTAATCTGTTTGATTCGCCTTGCTTTCTGTGGCCTTGCTTGGGATTTTCTTTGTTATCTAACACAAATTATCTGCATTGCAATTTGTTATGCAGAAATTCAATTTGCTTAACATTTCATTGGCAGCCCCGTTTCGGCGGTGCTTTCTGCCCCGGAGCGGTGGCTTTGCCGTGCCGTTTTGCTTTGTGGTGCTCGAGATTCCGCCCGCTCCAGCTCGATGGAGCACCAGAGATCCCAGTTCCCAGCTCGCCGCTCTTGGCTCTCGGTTTAGAGAATGGCCTCCAGTTAGCGGGCCGAAACCACTGGATCTGCTTGACTGGCTCTTGGCTGGTTGGGTGTTGGATGGTTGGTTGCCTGGGTGGCTGGATGGCCTCGCCTCGCCTCAGTTAGGCAGGCAACCAGCCAGTCAGCCAGTCAGTCGACTCGGTCGACTACTCCATTAGCCTTTGGAGTGTAAAATTGTGCAAACAATTTCAATTATCCCCGAAGACGCGTTGCAGACTGCTGTCTGGGTGCACTCAAGGAAAAAACGTGATGATTCCATTTTTTGAAGACCCAATATTTGGGCTGAAACAGTTTCACATTGCGAAAAAATAATGTGAATAAATTTAAATAAATTATATAATAAAAGGAAGTTTTAAATGAATATTTAAATCAGAAATATAATAGGGACAAAGTTCGTTAGATTTTTTAAAATAATTATTGGTCTGGTAATTTAATCTCACTTTAAGAATATTGTATATTAAGAGGATAATTCTTTTATTTTTAAATAAAATTCTTTAAATTACTGGCAAGAATAAACCATACTTCAATTCCGTAGAATAAATTTACTCAACTCTCGGAAAGAAGTTTTCCATATTGAATTTTCCGGAAACCCTTCTCCTGTGATTTTTGAGAAATTTGAATGTACGGGAATTTTGCAAAATAAGTTTTTCTCAGTATTGTGAAGAAAATAGGGCTATGAAACGAGATGACAGGGAGCAGAAAAGGAAATATGTATGTAATAATAAGGCCAGCGAGCAAAAAAAAAGCATTTTAAGGGCCGCGACGGACTCTGGGTTGTCTCTTTTTTTTTCTGCAACTCGGATTCCGCGAAATTGGAGCAGCTAAAATTTAGCGTGGCAATTGACTTCAAGTCTGGGCTCGGACATCGGACTCGGACTCAAATTCGGACTCAGATGCGGATGCGGGCCAAGCTGGGGCTTCGGCCAGAATTTAATAAACCAGCTTCAACTGGATTTGGACCAGAAGGAGCGGCCGCCAAATTGGGCCAGCCAAGTTTTCGAGGGAAGAAGCTTTAAGAAGCTGCTCACAAATTGAGAGCTTATGGATGCAACGAATGCAGGACGTTGCATCAGACTGCGGGAAAAAAAAGTAAGGAAAACAGGACGAGTACAAGATGCAGGACGAAAAGTAACTGAGGACGCCGGAAATTGGCGGCCGCCATTGGCTTTAAAGACTCCGATGACTTGGACTTTTTTTGCTGGCCACTTTTTGTTCTCATTCGTACATATACTCGTATATATATATATATATAGAATATACGAATATCTGGAGTTTTTGCTCTTGCCAGCTGGCGGGCTTTTCATTCAATCATCCATTTATTTTTTGACCATTTTCCAAGACAACTTGGTGGTCACGATGCTGTGTGAGAGCAACTTGGTGTGCTAAGAATATTCTTTCAGCCGGAAGCTGCGAGATAACATTGAGTGTGTGTGTGTGTGTATGAGTATCTGTGTGTGCCAGCAGTCTGACGCTTTGTATATAAATGCAAGTAATGCGGAAAATATGAAAAATGTTTGGCATGTAATAAAGGAAAGAAGAAAAAAAATACAACAACAACAACAACAGCAGCAACAACAGCGGAAGCAGGAAGAAAAGCCCTCCGACAAATATAAGAAAATATTCAGTGCAAATAATAAAAGACCATTACAAAGTGGCATGCGTTGTAATTGAAAATAAATATGACAATGGAAAGTGTTTCTGGGGAATGGGGAATGGGGAAAGCGGAGAAAGAAGAAAGCGCTGAGGCAGAGTTTAAGAGGAAAACAAATAGCCATGTAACTAATTGATGACTGGCCGATCGTAGTTTTTTCTGCTCCTTTTTTCTACTAGAGAGCAATGCTATAGATTAACTTATCTGGATTCGCCTGGTCATTTCAGTCGGGGAGTAATCATCAGCTAAAGCTACTGATTTCAAACTAGATATTTGAAGATTGATTTTGATAAGGGATTTATTTCTAACATTTCTAAATATTTATTTAAGCCAGTTAAAAAACTTGGTTCCCTTTCGGTGGGATAAAAAAGATACATTTTTCATTTTGGATAAACTCATCTAAAAGCGTTGAATATAATAATATTTCAATAATGTACATTTTTACTTAAATTAAATTACTTTTGGTTGTTAAATGATTTTTTTTAGTGCCTAATAGTCATAAGCTTTGATTATATACTAGTCATTTTTAATTCTAAAACAATTTCGAAGGCTCTTCTTTACCACAATGGTTTAATGAATACAAAATGTTTAAAGATTATTAAATAAACTTATTAAAGTTATTATTGCCAGCTTGTTGTTTGCTTATTGTTCCAAGATATACCTCAACAGTTTACTTTTCGAATATCCATGCAATTTATACAATTTAATGAGCCCCAAGTGAGAGAGAGCTTTGAGAGGAGCCGAAAGCCTGGAGGTGTATTAAACTCATACCGGGTTTGAGTTACCGTCTATTATCTAAGCCAAATACACGTGAGCCCCTTCGGTTGTGGGAGCTCAATTTACGCCCCTTTGGCCAACAAATACGGGGGGGCGGCTCAAGTATAACCAATTAATTCCCGGCAGCTGTTGACGGAGTGCCAACAATACTCCGCCGCTGCTGCTGCTGTTGCTGCTGCTGTTGCTTACCTAAGCCAACTTACATAACAAACAAATTATACTGGCGTCCAGGGCGACCCCACATAATTATGGACCCCGAGCACAGTCCTCGATACAAAGAAATGGCAGCAGCAGCAGGAATCCGGGAGAACCCAAACGTCCAATTTCTGGCACATAATTTACGGTGCAAAGGAGGAAAAAAAAAAAGAAAAATCGCTTTTCAATGGTGTGTTTGAATTGCGATTGCGATTGCGATTCCCATTCCGATTGGTATTGGAGGGGGCAGGACCAAGGACTATATTTCCTTCGGTCCACCGTCGGAGAGCAACATCTGTGCTGTGTTTTCGGAGGCGCACTGGCAAATGAAAATTCGAAAATTATTGCAGCAGCGGCACCAAAAGGAGCTGAAGAGAGAGTCGCAGCATCATTGAAATGTTTTTGGCACTTTGGGCGTGAAGTTGCCTCCTGACTCTGCCTCTCCCTTTGCTCCAGCTTCTTCGTTATGATTATTATTATTATTGGCAGAACACCTCAGCTCCTCCCTTCGTCGGAATCCCCTCCGGTAAACAACAATGCATGGATGAATTTTGGGAGTAATTTTCCGGGACGACAAACGGCAAAAACGGCAACGACACAATTTTCTTGCCTCGGCTCTTTCCACACGGTTTTGTTGGCCCCCATTTGTTGTTGTTGCTGCATTTGAAATTTATGACTTTTTGACTATTGGCAACAGATTGCGGAGCGGCTCCATTATTTGGCTTGGCAAACTTTTGAATTTTAATTTGAAAATTATGCCCATTCATGCCCACATTTTAATGAACTGTTTCAGTGCGCCCGAAATTTCAATGCCTTTTTATGGCCTCGCTGGCGTATGAGTAACGTTTTGGCTAATTAACTCGTATATAAATTATACATTACCCTGCTCGATGCTGGTCCTCGTTCCTTTTGGGCGTTAATTGAGCCAAAGCCAACACTCGTTCACAGGACCCGCCGCCGTCTCCAGAAGTCAAAACATGTAAAATGAAACACCAGTGTTTGTCTGGGGCATAGAAAACCGGACCTGGCCAACTCCCCCAAAGGCGTTAAGTGTGTGCTCTGCAATGCGTGCTGTGATTTGCCAAAAACTGAAAAGAATTATTCAAAACCAGCGGTGGAGAATGAATGCTCTACCAATAAAAAGGGAAAACTTAAGTTTAAAATATTATAAACATAAAATAATTAATAGAATTTTATTTGGTTAATATAATCGACCTAAAGATGACATCATTTAAGTTCTTGAATTGGAATCTTGAAACACGAATATAAAAATAGGGAAAGGTTGGGTTTAGATTTTATAACTTTCTGAAATTTAATTATTTATTTTATAATATTTATAAATTCTTCTTCAATAACAAGTTCAAGAACTTGACAAACTCCAGTAAAAGAACGGAGTTCCCGAATTTTCCCAGAGCATTCCTTGCCACGTCCCACAATGTTGCTGCCATATTTTACAGCAGCAACAGTGGCGTGGGTGAAAAAAATCGAGTTAGTTGCCAACATTTATGCTCGTTTCCGGTTGCAATTGTCACGGGACACGACGACAACCCAAAAGGCCATGGCAGAGATTGAGGGCGAAGGAAAGGGGGATCGAGGACGGGAGCAGGAGCAGGAGCTGGAGCTGGGAGCCGGAGCCGGAGAGTCCTGGTGCAGGGCAGGCGACTTTGGGCCCCCCACATAAAATATCAAATTTTATGCATTTAGCCGGCGAACAGTGCACACACACACAAACTTTTAATTTTATTTCTGGCTCTGCGCGACTCTGAAATACGAAGCTGATGCGCTGCAGTTGGACTTGGCCAAGTCCAGACTTTCTGTACGTCGGGGCATTTTATGGCTTTCAGCCACCTGGCCCAATTATATCGACCTAAAGCAGAAAGCGTTTGGCAGCTTTAATCTGTATTATACAACCGGAAACAATTTTTAATGCAAATTTCCAGGGATACCATCAATTATATTATTATTATTATACAACACATTTTTCAGGTTTGCGTCGAAATATTAATTTATTGTGTTTACAATTATATGTTTCATTTTAATTATTATATTGCTAAGGGATTTCGCCTTTATTTGTACTTGTTCAAAAATTATTGTTATTGTATATAATTTCAATGTTTTAATGCAGCTAATAATGTATATTTATAATTTTTGGCAACTCTATTACTTTACAATTTTGTTCAGCACTCTTTTTATGAAATTTATTTCTTAGACCAATATTTTCTAAATATAGAATATATAAATATAGAACAGAAACAAATAGATAAATCTGTGACTTTAAAACATTTTTTTTTGGTTATAACAATAATTAATTGATTATTGCAAACTGTTTTGGTATGCTAGAAAAATGTATCTTAGGTAAAGAAACGGTTTTTCGAAATAGAAAAATTTGTTTACTTAATGAAAATGATTGTCAAAATAGTCTTGAAAACTTTGAAGGTTTTTAACACATTTTTTTTATTTTAAAAATATTTGTAAATATTAAATATAATGAGTTATTTTTCTTTGAGTATGCTCACAGCAACTTTGTGCCACAATTATGCTTGGCAATTAATTTCGATTCGCGGGATGCATTAGAGCGAAACGGAGACGATCTGCTGCACTTGCTGCACCTGCTGCACCTGCTGCTTCTGCTGCGTGTGCTTCTGCTGCTACTCCCCCTACTGCATTGTAAATGACGCAAAATGATGCTGGCAGCAGCTTATCTTACAGCGAACACAAAGCGTCCTCCACTGTTGGCCAACACTCGCTTATCGCTGCGGTGGGCCAAAAATACTTAATGCCCGGCTCAGTGGCGATTAAATTGCAATAACAGAGCCACCAAATCGCCGGATACTCAATAACCAGAAATTGTTTGTTCAGAAAAATGTTACATGGCCGCAAATGTGTTTTTCAATTATCACCGGGATTATGTTAATTTCCCCCTATTTTTTCCGCCTCGAATTTTCATTTAACACTCTTGCAATGGCAACAAATCGCCGATTTATGTGCATTTAGTAAGTAGATTGTTCAGATTTTACACATGTTACGGCATTAATTTATGGTCAATCGAGTGAGTGAGAATGGGAATTTTGTGTTGGTTGTAATGGTCGTGATAAGAGCGTTACTTGATATAGAAATGTCCTGGTAATTGTTCGTTTTAATTGAGATCTGAATTAACAATGTTCGATTCAATGTTTATTTACCTATTATTTAAATTGCCAATAAACAATGTAGAATCTGATTTTGAAATCAAATTAGCTCCAAGAGTCAATAATTAAAGTTTGAAATTAAAGTAATCAGCGCTTTTAAATAATATATGAGATGTGCGATGTAATAATGAAAAAAAGTTATTGTATTTTTGCTTTTTTATTCTCGATTTATTATGTAGTTTATTTTAGTTTTAAATAAATAATTTTGGCACTGATTTTTAAATTAAACAAACTCCAAGAGCAATGAAAATGTTGCGCAAATTCAAGACAGTTTTTTAGAGACTAGGAAAAAGAGAAGAAAGATATTGAAATAATGGTTTAATCATATTATATTTATAAAAATTAATATTTAGTTTTTAATTTTTACCTATTACCAAGTCAATGCTTTTTTTTAACCAAACACCATTGAATTTTAAAGAGCCTTCAAAGTATTCCGAGAGAACCTTTCATTTTTCGCTGGACCCATTTTTAATCCCCCAGCTGAGGATTAAGTTTTCCATGAGTCCATTATATGTCGAACTTCCTGTCCGAGTAAGGGTCAATATATAACAGTTAATATAGACCAGAACAGATTGCCTGCCGCAAGTTTCAACCATTTTCTTGGGATTTCTGTTATTTTTTTTGTTATTTTTTTTGGTGTGCGGAAGGGCAAGCAGTTAATATTGGTTTGATTCCACTTGTAATGAATCTTTTGAACTATTTCTTTATGCTGCACTCACAAAAGGCAAAAACTTTCGCAGCGACACAGATTTCATTTCTTAGCCGGTTCGTTCCTGGTAATTCGCTCCCTTCCATATCCTGGCATAGTTTTGCTGGGGAATTCGATGCTAGTTTCGCACTCTGGGCATGGAGGAGCCCGTCATTTAATTACAATAGGGGGGATTGGGGCGGGCATAAAAGAGACATTCCATTTGGCCGGCTAACATGAAAGTATCCAAGTTTAGGCAAATTAAATTACATACTTTGGGAGAGGAGAGCAGAGTGGAGCGGAGGCTAGACACCAAATCAAAGATGCGGCAATGTGTTAACCATGGCCAAGTTACGGACAATTCGGATTAGCAAACAGAAAATATCTTAAATTATTTCGCTAGCTAGGTTCGAGTGAATTTGGAACTTTTGCCCTCCTACTGCTGCCACAGTTTGACACATTTTGTTGGTTTGTGTTTTTGGTAGCTTGGTTTTTCTATTGTTTTTGCTGTTGTTGCGTGGGTGACGCCCACGGGGCGCATTAGAAATGGAATGGAAAGACCCGACCGGGCATGTTGGGATTGTTTGATGCTTTTAGCTAAAGGGCCAATATTGATTTCGATCTTAATTAACTTTGGCACATTTGCAGCAGCAGCCTCCACCAACCTACAACCTCCAGTCCAGTCCAGTCACATCGCCAAATAAAAAGAAAAAAAAAGCAACCGAAAAAAAAAACAAACAAAATAGCACCGGAGAAGGTCGGACATTTTGCCCACAAAGGTTTATTTGTGCTTGTTTTCTTTTTTGGGTTGCTCCTTTTGCTAATTTGTTTGTGTGAACGTCTCTCTGGTGCTTAGTCCTACACTCGCAAAAAAACTTGTAGATTAGATTTACTTAATTTTAATTCTATTAACAGAGCCAATGAAAAATGAATTAAAAGAGGCTTTTAAAATAAACGTTCCCTAAAATACTTATTTGTCTGAAATCAAATTTAATGTTTTGGCAAATGCAAAATGTCAATATGCCTAATGCATCATTAAATATTAATTAATAAAATTGTATGAACATATTTCGCACATAATGAATTGGGACTTCCCTCAATATAAATCTATGTATAAATATTTTACCACAGCCCGCAAATCAAGTAAAAATTTTATTTACTGCATTTGTTGTTTGCTTTTAGGCTTGTAATTTATAAAGGATAAAGTATTGAATACTCTTTTTGATATTTTTAGTTAATTTAATATTTTGTAAAACCAAGAAATTAAATTTTAACAAATATATAATATAAATAGACTCCTTACATTATCGGCTATACAATATCCCTCTTTCGCTGATCTATGTGCTCCATTTCGATTGAAAAATCCCGCTTCTACCTCTGAGTTTTCTCTCCGTGCCCTGCACCTGGAACCCACCTATCCGTTCTGGCTCCGGATTGTGTAAGGAATGGAATATTCTAAAGCGCAGCTCAAATGAGTGTCAACCCCTCGGCTGCAGAAAGTATCCAATGTGGGCAGTCCGAGTCTGGTTTCACCTCACAATGCTGGGCTCTCCTATTGCGTGTGCTTTTGTGTGTGTGAATGTCCTGAACTTTTGGCCATTATCAGTGTGGAGTCCGGGTGAAGTCCTCCCATTAAAAAAAAAAAGAATCCACACCATTCCAATCCTGTCTGCACCACACAACCAAGTCCGCTCCTCACTCTCTCCCTCTCTCAGCTCCGGATGGATATGGTATTTTTTGATTGGTTTTACAGAGACTCGACTTCGACTTGAAGTGGCGTTCGCTTTGCGTTTTAATTGCCAACTGAAATTTTGCAACATATCCGAGGGACTGGTGCAAAAACAAATTAAAGCAAATATTTTTCTAGGCTTTTGTTTGCTGGCTGCTCCCAAAACGAGTTGAGAGTGCGGCTCTTTTCGGTGGCAAATCCAATCAAAGGAGCTGCCTCTTATTCTTGTATTGCTCTTTTTTTTTTTGTGGCACATATCGAGTTGTCTCCAGCAGATTGATTGGCTTCCTGTGGATATATATATACTCGTAGCTCACCACTTGCCACTGCGAAACTTTTCAATCTGACCCCATTCAAATAATTCACTGCCACTCAGCTATTTGCTCAACGGCTGCTGCTGCTGCTGCTTCTGGCCCTGTTATTAATTGCTAATTTGTTAATTAAAATCACTTTGGCAGGCGGCGCATTGTTGTGCGCAACATCTTAGCGAAGCGACTTTGATGTGACCTTAAGTAGGCATAATTATAATGCATATTGAAAGCCATATTCCGGTATCGAGCGCTGCGTATTTATTTAATTACAATTGGGGCAACTTTCAACTTGAATGGCTTCTGGCCCTCCTTCGCCCATCGCCCGTCGCCCAGGAGAGCACAAAAGACCAAATGCGGACCAAAACTCAATGAAAAGGCATTTAATAATAATAATATTAGTCAATAGATGACTGAGTTGCCTAGCGTTTAATTAATGAAAACCGGAGGAAATGTTTAAAGTGTTCGAAAAGGAAAGGAAAATGGGAGCGAAAATGTAAATGAAAGCGAGTGAAATATATAAAAAACAAGGCCAACATCTTTCAGCCGTTCCCTATTATTTTCCACTGGCAGGACAAAACTTTTAATTAAACAATTTTTGGCCAGGCAACGCAACGCCAGAAAACAAAAAAAACTTCGCCGGACAAATTGCATAAAAAATAGAAATGGAAACACAACCCCACATTAGATCTGCCCCGCATTTAGATCTAATTAAATGTCGGACTCTCAGACTCTGTTTTTTTTTTGTTGTCTTCTTAAGTTGTTGTCATGCAAAGCGAGATACATTTCGGAGCATACATCTTCCAAGTCCAAGTAGGACGAAAGCATATATACGTGTATAACTATGGCAACAGATGAGCGGAGGGCTTAAAGCCCCCGAAAAGAGCGAAAGCGAGCGCCTTGCAAGTTGACAGAAAGTTTTAATAAGGCAGCTGGAAAAAATACAAAAAACAAGAAAGGAAGGCTAGCTTCGGTACCCGAAGCTAAGAATACCCTTGCAGGCTAGTTGCTTTCAAACCGTTCAATCGTTTGTATGGCAGCTATAGGATATAGTTATCCGATTTTTGGGTTTTTAAATTTCTTTACTGTCTATAAAAACTGTTTTTCTCAAGAATGAATTAATTGTCTTGAAAAACACCAGAGTTATGCTCAATAACAAATGTTTTCCCATAGTTCCTATGGCAGCTATAGGATATAGTGGTCCGATTTAGATGAAACTTTCAGAATATGTTGCGATTGCTATTAAATAGAGTTTACCAAGAAATAAATAAAATATCTTTTACAAATGACGAAGTTTTGTCATTTTTTTCCAATCGTTCCTATGGCAGCTATGTGATGTAGTGTTCCGATTCCGGCCGTTCCGACTTATATACTAACTGCAACAGATTGAAGGGTTGGTGCAAAGTTTCAGCCCGATAGCTTTAAAACTGAGGGACTAGTTTACATAGCAACCGACAGACGGACAGACGGACAGACAGACGGACAGACGGACAGACGGACATGGCTAGATCGACTCGGCTGGTGATGCTGATCAAGAATATATATACTTTATAGGGTCGGAAATGTCTCCTTCACTGCGTTGCAAACTTCTGGTCAAAATTATAATACCCTCTGCAAGGGTATAAAAAAAATGTACAAGTATATATATACAAATAATACGAGTAGTAGAAGTGAGCAAATAGAAAACGCAACGGGGCGAGCAGCAGCAGCAGCAGCAGCAGCAGGCATTCATTAGAAAATTTCTGGCCAGCTATAATTAAAGTTAACTTTACCCTGTCCGTTGCAGCAGCAACTTTTCTTCTATTTATTTTAGTTCTTTATTTTTGGAGGAGCTAGCTGCAAAACTCTGATAAAAAACTTTATAGGTAGGGGGTCGGGTGATGGGGTTTCCATGATTTTCAAAAAGACATTACACATTACGTAGCTTAGAATCGGGGGGCAGCAGCAGCAGCAGCAGCCACAACAGCAACAGCGGCCATTAAATTGACATCGTTTGCATTTATTTGGTTTCATTTCGCCTTTTCCCGTGACATTTTAGCATAGAAATTCGACAGGAGGGCGGACAGAGGATCGCGGAAAAAATTTCCATAGCTGCGGCCATGCGCTTCCAGTGAGTGGGCCAACCCTTTTGATGTAACCACGGTTTTGACTGGCGAAATCAACGCCACAAAATACGGACGAAAAAAAAAAATCCCGCAGCTTTGTGGCATGAAAATTCAGATACACTTACAAAACGAATTTTTTGTAATGGAAGTTTTACTCTTTTTTCAGGTGTTGAGAAAGGTGGAAAAATTACTATGAAATTAGAGACACCTTTTACAAACTTTCTATATTCGGAAAATTAATTGTGTTAATAAATTTTAAATAAAATAAACACGTTGCATTTATTATACCACTAAGAGAACTTCCGATATTTAATATTTCTACTTAATATTTCTATAATTCAACCTTGTGATGTCGTTTATATTTATTTCCTTTTTAAATAACCAGGATTACAAATTCATGGATAAAATTAAGACATCCTTTTCTTAGGGTATAGAAAGAAAAGGGACACCAGCAAGATGGTAACGCTTACGGAAAACAAAAGGCCAACGTTGCTCCAGTTGGCAGGTTCACCCTCCTGCTGTTCGCCTTTTGCTTTTTGTTTGCGGCCGTGTCATTTTTACAGACTAAATTAAAATATCTGCCCAAAAAAATGAAAGAAAAAAAGAAGGATATATAAGGAAAAAACGAAAAAAAAACCAAGAAAAAGCGGCGGTCTAATTTACATTTGTAAAGCAAATGCCAGAAGCCTTTCTCCAGCTGGATGGAGGGCAAAATCTTAATCACTGTCAAGTTCAAACGCCCCGAGCTCATGAATATCAATGACAATCCTGGGCCAGGACACTTTTAAGCGTTTTGCCCAACTCAACTCGGTTCGAGGTTCAGTTTAGCGTATCAAATTTGAGAGTGGCCAAGTGTTAAATGAATTTTTATGCATATTTATGTTTGGATATGGAAAACTGTGATTTCTAACCGATGGACGGTGTGGGGGAAGGGGCTCTCATTGCCATTTGACATTTCATTTAATAAAAATAAATTAAGTTTACTTTGTTTTGGCACACGACACACGGCACATTTGTATATTTTGCTCTTAATTAATTTTTAATGACATACAATTTCGCGTATTTATCAGCAATTTAATGCCCCCAAATGTTGAATGCTAAATTTGCAAACCAAGTGGTCAGGATGAGGTCAGCCGCTCGCCCAGATCCAGTTATTGCTGCTGCTTTTTGAAATTATTTTATTTCTCTGTAAAATTTACCAATGCATTGGAAAAGCACATTTTTGCTGCATTTGAATTTGGCTTCATACTCAATAATTAATAAATTATAAACCAAGCTGGAGGCGATTTCAAACCTTTTAATTAAAGAGCTAAGGGAAATAGAAATATTATATAATAATTTGCAATCAACTGTGAAGCTAAAATAATTAATTATTTATTACAAATATATAACAAATAAAGGAATAGGATATAGTGGTCTGATTTTTGGTTTTTCTAAATGTCATAGTCATTAATATGAAACGTATATTGTGAAGAATGAATTAATTATATTTTTAAATACCAGAGTTATGGTCAATGAACCTTTTCCTTCCATTGTTCCTATAGAATATAGTAATCCGAATTTGTTGAGACTTTCAGAAGGGGTCTAAAAAAGATATAAAAATGTTATTTATTAAAAAACAATTAATCATCTTTAAAAATTTAAAATTTTTGATTAATTTTTTATTCACTTTTGATATTGCTCCTGTCAGGTATGTGATATAGTGTTTTGATTCCGGATAGATGGTCAAGAGTATATGTATATATTTTATAGATTGCTTTGGTAAATTCTAATACATATTATAATACCCTCTTCTATCTTTTAAAAAGTAGAAATCGAACAAAAATTAAAATCTACTCCAATCGATTTATGCGATATTCGCTTTGACAATTGTAAACAAGTAAGAACGTTACAGTCGAGTATCCCGACTGTTACAGACCCTGTACAAAAAAAAATATATATATATATATTCACACCGAGAGTCCGGTCTGGGATTCGAACCCAAGATCTTCGCGTTTTAAATCGAACGTCGTAACCATTCGACAAACCCAAACTTTTTGAACCGACAGCTAATACAGTATAAATATATTGAAGACGCACATTCATACATATGTATATGAAGGTAGTGGCAGCGCAGCTCCAGCGGCACTTCCGAGAAAAATCAACCACCGAACGCAAGCGATTTACCGTTTGTTGGCGCAAATAAACAGATTTTTGTGTTTAGCGCCTGTAAACTTTAGGTATTTATTGTGCGCTTTCTAATTAACCAATCTTGATGAAATTTTCAGGATCGGTAGAAATCTATGCTCCAATTGCATGTGTATTTTTAAAAAAATTTTAGCTTGAAAATTGTGCAGCGCAGGGCAGTGCAAAAATTCAAATACAAATTACGGGGGCGGTGGGCGTGGCACCGACTTAAAAAATAAACTCTAATTTACTCAGTATTAGAAGAATCTACACTGGTAATGCGGTTCCTCTAGCTCTTACAGTTGCTGAGATCCGTGTGTTCATCCGGACGGACGGACGGACGGACGGACAGACGGACAGACGGACAGACGGACATGGCTATATCGACTCAGCTCGTCATGCTGATCAAGAATATATATACTTTGTGGGGTCTGCCACGCCTCCTTCTGCCTGTTACATACATTTGCACAAACTTAATATACCCTTTACCCTTTGGGTACAGGGTCTAAAAACACATTTACTCTGTGAATCAGCATCTTTGATTAGGCCAAAAGTGCCAAAATACAGATTTTTGACTGCATTGACTGCATTTGCATTACGCCAAACGACTGGGAAGAAAAATCTTTGCCGGAAAAGAGACCCAGTTTGAGCAGTTTTCGGACCGAGTTCCGCTCTTGCAGCACCATTTTTCGAAATGTGTGCTTGGCCTGCACTTTGGCTTAATGCTTTCATTCGAGTGGCCAGCATGCTCAACTTGCATTTAAGTGCAAAACTTTCTAATTATGTGCCCAAAGAGCGGACAAACCAACGAGAATGGGCTCCATGTGGATGCTGATGACGACTTGGCGACTTGTGGCTGCCGGGGGGTTGAGGGGGGCGGAAAAGTGCAATAATGGCAACTACTACACGCTCTCGGTAAATTAATAGACTGTGAATATGTTAATGATGCAAGTTGGGGGCAAAGCTTTGACTGCGGCTTTGAGCTAAGGTTGCAAAAGAAACGAGAAACGAGAGGCAAGGCATGCGCCTTGCATTAATAATCATAACGAGTGGCAATAAAAATATTAAATTCCGCACTAAATTCAAAATGGAGCGACGGGAGACCGCTGACCTTGGCCAGTTATTTATTATTGTGTGTATATTTCGCCTTGTGCGCCTAGTGCTAATTTAAATTTATTGGGCCCAAGCAATTCCCAAGTGGCCCCGCTATAAATTTCAAATGCTAAGCCGCCGCCCAAGCCGCAATCATTAATTATAATTCATTGGAGCTGGTTAAACAGGCTCTCTGGAAGTGTTCGCCTCTCATGAACATGGACATGGACCAGGGACATGGACCCTTTGATGAGATGCGTAGAATGGACTCCCGCAGCAACGGCAGTAAACAGTAAATCGATTATGTCCAACAGCCTAAAAAGGGACCATGCAATGCCAACTAACTCGGCCAAAATAGGCACGGGAAAAAATTAAATGGGGGAATATTTTTAAAAAATAAATTAAAATTTTATCATATAAAATAAGATTTTCTAGGTGAGTTTATTTAGTTAAAAATTTTTTATATTTATTTTATTTTTTTATGTAGTTATTTTTCCGGAAACAAAGCATTTTATTATCTCATAAAATGTATCTCCCAAATATTATTTAAAGTTGTTCTAATTAAACCTCAACCATGGTATAAAATATACCACTTTCTGCTATCAAACTTCTTTCTCCCAGTGTAGATTTCAACCGAACTGCAGTTCATTTAACGAAGTTGTCGTCCAGCTGTCATTTGGGCTCTATTCTGCGGTCCCGCAAACTGACGATGAGCGGCAACTCTTCATGCCGGGCCGCTCCCAAAAAATTACGCATGTAAATTGCATGTGCAAACCGCAAAACGAGTGTTGCCTGTGTCACAAAATAAGGTGTCAATAAATTGAGTAGCCACTGTTGCAGGCATAGCTCCTACTCCTGCTCCTGTTTCTGCACCAGCTCCTCCTCCTCCTCCTCCTCCTGATTTCGATACTGATTCAGCTCCTTGTTGTCGAAGTTGCCTGCGAGCGTTTAATTTGCAAGTGTCAAATGCCAATAGATTGCTGTCTGACGCTCGGCGCTGCATTAAAGTGTGTTATTATGGCCCACAGCGGCTGACAGGATGCTGATGGTGTTGGTTTTGTGTTCGCATGAGGCGATGATAGCGACTAAATCCGAGTTGAACAAGTAGCAGTGGAGTGGTGTTGGGACTGTGAGATACCTAAGGTAGGATATCCTCTGGAAAAATCAAAGTAAATAGTTAAATCTTTGATATAAAATAAGAGTTTCCCTTTTGAACCGATTGCAAAAATGTGAAATTTATTGCAGTACTTTATTTATCATAGTAATATTCAGCGAAATTCTAAATTGCTGAATTTTATATATCATGGTAATATTCAACAAAATTCTAATATTCAACAACATTTTTTGAGCAATTTATTTATCATAGTTATACTCATCAAAATTCTAAATTGCTGAATTTTATATATCATAGTAATATTCAGCAAAATTCGAAATAGCAGCATTTTATTTATCATGGTAATATTGAGAAAATTTCTAATTTGCAGCATTTTTATTCCTCATAATAATATTCACCAAAATTCTAAATTAAATAGAGTAGTTTGCTTCTCTTTAACAATTATATATTCTCCACCTAGAAATCCTATCAATAAAGATATAGCTGAACAAACTTGCCTTTCCCCTATTCCCCCATTTTAAGGCATCTGCTCGAATGTAATATCGAACCAAAACCTCGATGGCTATAATGAAAAGGACAAGCAGGATGCTTTGTGGAATCCACACACACATGTCCGGCTTAAATGAGCTGACCTCGTGATGGTAGAATTTGCATTAAATTCGGGGACACCAGATGCCTGAAACTTTAATTACAACGCACTGCCCCCTTGCCCCATCTAAATCTATTATTTGGCAACATTCGGGTGGCACCGATTAAAAATTAATTTGACACTTTGCGTTGCATGTCCAAAGTATGCGAGAGAGGCTCTGTCCAAAAACTTTTGCCGAGCGCTTAGCTTGCATAGTAATTAATGAATGCGATGGTGTGGGTTGGTGTGGGTTTGGGAAAATGGCCGGGAAAGCGGGAAAAACTGCAATGGCCATAATTAACGCGTTTCGTGTGCGACAAATGATGGTGCTCAAGGCTTTCAGAGGAGGAGGAGGAGGAGGAGGAGGAGCAGGAGGAGGGAGTCGTGTGAGCAGCGGTGTTTTGGCTGGCATTATTTTTAATGGCTCTGTGCGTGTTTTATTTGTGCCTCTTGTTGTTATTGCAATTAACTTGTTGCCCAAGTCCGCCGTTTATTTCATGGCTTTTGGCCATTTTCATTTGATTCACTGAGGATAAATGTACGACAAAATATGGAAAGTGTAAAAGGAAAACTATGTATGAAAATAAACAATTTAGTTAAATGAAATATAAAATTAAAAAATTGCCCTTTTTTTTTTAATTATGTTATATAAAATATTGTTTAATTTAGACTTCAAAAACTTGTATTGCTGTGCA
This sequence comes from Drosophila setifemur, assembly GCA_021224005.1. Taxonomy (NCBI): domain Eukaryota; kingdom Metazoa; phylum Arthropoda; class Insecta; order Diptera; family Drosophilidae; genus Drosophila; species Drosophila setifemur. Next base: position 18,254,916 of record JAJJHY010008598.1, on the reverse strand, counting down.
GTTTCCTCCATTTTGACCATCGGCCAACGGGGCGTATGCTTAATACCGGTTGCCTGATGTTTTGCTATGCATTTCGCGCCTCCCAGAGCGATATTTGATTGGGAAGTTAATTTAAGCGGTTCCTGTTATGAGAGCAGCCCGGCAGCAGTAGCGGTCATAAGTCTCGCAATTTCGGTTGGCACGTGATTGCCACTGAGTCACTAAGTCGTCGACATCCCAGCCACTCACGTGCTCCGATAGCCAGCTTACAGCTTCTTAAGCTTGAGCTTTCCCCCTTCTCCGTCCCTCTTGGCGAGGAGGGTCTTCTGCGGATGTCACGTGTGACCTCCGGTTCCACAGTCAGATGTTGTTAACAATCCCTTCGGTTTTTGGACAGTTTGGTTGCTACGGATTCGTGCAACAAATGAGCTTCATCCGATTAAAATACTAAATCGATTTTTAAGAAATGTATCTGAGGAAAGCTATCGAGAATTATGTGGTTTAATATGCTCAAGCTGGATTATTCAGTGTTCTGGAAACTACATATGTTTTCTTATTCATTTATAAGGATGTCAGAGGTAATGCAGTTTCTTATTATTAATTTAAATCAGAGATAAATCTCTGATTTCCCTGCTAAACCCTCAGAAATTTTGCATTACTATTTAAGTAAGGTATTCTGTATCTCAAACTTGAAAAGGAAATTTGGAAAGTTCAGGAGCGGACATTGCAATGCTTTTGTGCACTGATAAATATTAAAATATGTAAATAGTTTTTGAAAGTTTAATATGAAAATAATTGAACAAATATTATTGTTTAGTACCAGAAATAAATGTTGTAATTAAAAACCCTCAAAAAATTGTTGATTGGCATTTCCAGCTTTAAATTACTGACTTCAGTGTAACCCCAAATAGATGAGAGATTCATCAAGAGATGATTTTCAGTTACTCGAAACTAAAACTAAAACCGAGATGGAACACCGCTGTTGCAAGAGATTTTTCGGAGCGGATAATGAATGACGTCGCTGGGAACGAGAGAAAAAGCCAAACCGCAATCCGTCGGGATTTATTTAGGATTTATGGTTTACTACAGTAATAACATTTCGCAAATAGGACTTTGACATGCAAAATACAGAAACAGGGGTTGGAGGTTGAGAAATGGAATAAGTAAAAGGCAATATATATATTTCAGCCAGATGGTGCCATCTGGAATTGCATAATTGTCGCGCCTGATCGATGGCGCTCATAAATCGGCGGACTGGCAATGACCTAAAGCATATTTAATTATTTAATTAGCGCTATCTAAAGGGCGCATCTACTATAATTTTATGCATCGACAAGCATTAATGGCGTCATAATAAAATTAATATGTGGCCGCCAGCCAGCTGCAATCGAGCCGTTTCCCCCATTAATAATTATATATTCCGCATCCGCCCCGTTGGCAACTGCAATTTTCTGGTGCATCTGCATCTGGTGATGCTGCTGTTGCAGTTGCAGTGGCATCGGAAAACGAGGGCTCCACGAATGCGATGCGATGCATTTCCAATTGAGAGCAGTGCATAGAAATTGCTTTGATTTCGATGGCTGATTGATGCACATGGCAATGGGATATGTTTTACCACTGGAATGCTAACAAAAATAGCCAAGTGGATGGCACTGCTGCTCACAAAGCTGCCATCGGGCTCGAAGTATTTCCAATTAGTCTGAAATTACTTTGGCATTTTTGATTGAAGGCTTTGGTATTTGCCACAGCCATTTACTTTTTCATTCCTATGTATTCAACGAATTACATAGATTAATTTTTTGGGAATTAAATAAATCATTTGACAGCTTTAATTGTAAATATTCAAAGGAACGAAATTAATTTTTGGGATTTAAATAAATCATTTGACAGCTTTAATCGCAACTATTCAAAGGATCAAAAGCAACACAATAGCCAACATAGCTTTATATTTAATTAATTTCACTTTAAACTAATAATAAATAGAATTTGCAGCTGGCAAGTGATACTATTTGAATATACAATTATTTCACTCTAAACAAAACTAATCACATGGCAAATAAATACAAAATATGCAGCTAGCAAGGGATGCTATTTAAATATTACCTAAATTATTCTGTATATTAAACCTACGAATTTGATTAACAAAAACAATTTGCCAACTACTATAGATAAATCTTTTCTACATATCTTTAACCAATTGCCGATTTTTCATTACCTGAATTAATTATATTGTTGGTCTTTATATAACATTTCTTTAGATATAATACTTATAAATAGCGGGAAAGGAAATCTATTTTTGGGGTTTGAAGATTTCAATATTTTTGCCGACAAATTGCTTTTAGTTTATTCTTAAAAACCGAAGGTCAAGTCTAGATCTACTAGGCTATTGATGCTGATCAAGAACATAATTTATAGGATCAAAGTTATCTCTTGCATTGCACGAGACTCTTCTAAACAAAACTATAAGGGCCAAGGGCTTAAAACCGAAACAGCATTTAATTTAAAATTTTGTATTAAGTTTAATACAAATTTAAAGTCAAGACTAAAAGATTTTGATATATTTTCGAAATGACTGAAAGTCAGAACTGAGTTCCTCAAGACAATTGATTTAAGCTAAGCATTTGAAATATTTCACAATTGTCTCGACACAAATTTGCTGATGTCGGCATGTCAAACAAAACGCAATTTAAATTGAATTTGACAGAAATGGTTCGTTGAGCGATATATATATATATATATGACTTTCATGACATGTTGCCAACCGCCCACAAAAAAACAGTAGACACAAAGCACAATCGTAATGTGTGCGTGCTGCAACACCCACAAAAATAGGAACAAAATAACATAATACCGAGGAGAGGCTTCTGCGGAGATCGCAATGAACCCATTCAGCGTGTTGGCGATGACACTCTGGAAATTGCAGGTCCGGCCATATGCAATCATTGCTTAATTTGTGTGTTTCCAGTTTTTACAACTCTATTTGGCATTTCGCTATCAATTGCCGCTCAGCCCGGGGCTGTCATTTATTCATTTGCCCCCGCGTTTTGCGTGCTGCCGAAAGCTAAATTCATTCTCAATTCGATTGCAAAATGCCAACCTGCAATTAGTGTGCGTCTGTAATGACTGTCATTCGGGCGGAATTGGTTGAAATGGACCCCTTAACAATCTCATAAAAGCCCCATCTTTAGCCCTCGGAACGTTTATTGTATTTTACAAAAATGATTGAATACCTGGCGGTGGTGATTTTTTTGCTAGGCTCTGCAGCCTCACAGGAGCCCCGGCGCGATGCTGAGGTTTTAAGTGTTACAAAATATTAGTTTTCCGATTAAAATATAACTTTTAAATATTTTTAGTGGCCTCCGCCAGCTATTCTGAAAATGGCCAAGCATTTCCATGATATCTGTGCACCCAAAACTGGAGTAACTGATGGTAAGGGTCTTTTTTTCTGAGCTTACAAAAATCTGTTTATAATTGGAAAATTTCTTACGAATTTTTTCTTTCGAGTTTTGTGAACCTTTTAATTTAAATTTATTAAAATTTAAAACAATTCATTTTACTCAGAGGCCATCAAGGAATTCAGCGATGGCCAAATTCACGAGGACGAGGCTCTTAAATGCTATATGAACTGTCTGTTCCACGAGTTCGATGTCGTCGATGAGAATGGTGATGTTCATATGGAAAAACTATTGGACTCGATTCCGGGAGAGAAGTTGCGAAAGATGATGACCGATGCTTCGAAGAACTGCATTCATCCCGAAGGTGACACCTTGTGCCACAAGGCCTGGTGGTTCCATCAATGCTGGAAGAAGGCCGATCCTGTTCATTATTTCCTGGTCTAAGAAACTGTTCTTATGATACAATCATAAAAGTGTATAACTAATCAACTTTCATGTTAAAAAATAAATGGTTGCAGGATGTTACAAAATATTCAAGTTATATTTATTATCATTTATTCAAAAATAACTTGAAATACATATAAATATTACTTACAAATATTTGTTGACAGAAATTTAATACCTAGATATTTCATTTCATTTATTTGCCTAATTGTGCGGAATTAAATAATCCAATTATGCGTATTCTCCGGTTTTTACTTATAAAGGCAAAAGCCACCCAAAATTCGGATTTCATTTCGTAAATAAGAAAATTCCGAGGCAAGTAAATTGGAGCATTAATTGGCTGGCCTCCCTCCAACTGCGGCTCCTTCAGTTGGCCCAATTCAATTGCATTTACCTGTTGGTTGTTTAGATAATGCAGCTGCTGTAGCCTCTGTAGCTTCTGCATCCATTCGAACAAGTTCAAGTGGATTGCCACTCGAGGAGGGAGAGAGAGAACCCCTTGGAAAATCTGAAAGTCTAGCCTGGATGATGGCCAACAAAAGGTATTGTGAGGATTGCTTTGCCTTGATTACTTTTGCAGGCTGGGAACTTTTCGTACATTTTTGTTGTTGTTTTACTTTTTTATTTGCGTTTCCTTTGCCTCGGATGTGGCTCGGAAGTTGATTTAGCTGCCGGGCTGTGACCCACAAAGCATTTCCATTTCGTAGTGCAGTTGGAATTTTTCCCCAACCTAATGATTAAAGACACGCCAGTGGGCGTGGTCCTCGAAAGTTGGACGTGCACTTATATGGGCGATGCCATTGCCAATATATATAGAGACATTCGCAACGGCAACGGCATGAAGCGTCAATTGGCCCGATAACTACTGGCCAACTGAGGTCGACTGAGGGAGGGGGGAACTTTAGGGGGCAACTTGGCCCCAAATCAATATAAAAGCCAAACGCTGCAAACGGCAATAAAGCAAATTCAATTGTGACTGCGGTTGTCAAACATTTCTTGCGTGGCGCAGCGTGTGTGTGAGTTGCAGTATTGCAGTAGAGCAGTATTGAATTTTTCCCCATAACATAACTACAAAAGGCCAGGACCACTGGCAGGAACAGGACCGCAAGTTGGTAGAGCAAAACAAAAAAAAAAAGGAAAACGGACCAAAAGGTGGGCCAGATGGGATCGAAGGTTGCCCCGGCATAGGCAAACGACGCGTTGCAACACGAAAATTGAAATGGCAATTAAAAAACCATCCATCGTTCATGCCGCACTCGCACTCGCACTCGAACTCGCCCAACAAAAAGATACATTTCAGCCTTTGCTGTAATTTCATTCGCCATTCGTCCTTTATTTTTGTGTTCGAGTCGAGTTGAGTCGAGTTGAGTTGAGGGGCGAATGTCGTTTTGTGGCTTTGTTTCGGTTGTTGCGTTGACATTTGATGAAACAAAAGTGACAGTTGTGCACAAGTTGAAGTCTTTGTTTTGTGTGTATTTCGGTTGTACAATTTCAAAAGAAGCGAGAGCGAATGGGAAATTTTATATTTTGATACCCTAGCATCCTGTCGCCATTCGGGGGGTGTATTTGGAGGGAGTCCTTAAAGATATTGGGTTTCAACTGGAGTTCATTGCAGTACCAGATATATTCTTGAATTAAGGATTGTTTAATTTAATTCTTACTCAATATCGAAACTTAAATATAATCAGGTTTTTGATTATAGAAAATAACTGCAAACTAAATTATGTAGATACCTTAGAAATATATTTAACTCTGCATAAAATTATTCAATGAATTTTCCTTTAACTAGCTTAATTTGTTTTTCTCCTTAATTGAACTTCAGTTGAATTGCGGGAAATTTGAATTGCCATTTATCATACATTAAAGAAAAATCCTTAAATCCTTAGCTAGGCAATATATCATAGTCGACCTGAGCGTTGTGAATTCCAGAGAAATAAGAGGGGCCGGATTTGTAAAGGGACGTGGGCATGGTTGGGGGCTGGCGCTGGGGCATGCCACGTGGGCATGTGTTTGTCAGACGGAACACGACAATTGTAGACTTGTGACGACTCCGCTGACGTCTCGGGCACAGTTCCAGTTCCGTTTCCGTTTTGGAGGGCGCTTTTTGTTCGGCCATCAGCGGTTGGAATTAATTTAGCGTGCGCTGAGCTGGCAAGAAACAAATGATATTTTTTTTTGTTTTTGCTTTCTTCACGGCTTCCAAAAATACAACAACAAAAAAATCCACACAAAAATACATTTTCAGGAAAAGCAAAAATAAAAAAAAACTAGAGCTTAGAAAAACCACGTACATTCATACACTCAAAAGTGAGAGTTTTCAATAATTCGCAAAATAATACTAAAATATTGAATATTCTATAATTAAATATAAATTTATATAGAAAATAGGTTGAAAATATTTGTACAAAAAATTTGTCTAGATAAATTAAATAAATCTGATTCATTTTTATATCCCTCAAAAATATGGAAAGATCAGCCTTGGAAAACTGCAAACCTAAGATTACTTGCATCGCTATGGCTTGTTTTTCTCTCACTGTACTCCGCACACAGCAACATACATTGTCATTGTCCAGCTGTCACACGTGGCACATCGTCGTCAACAGCATCTGCATCCTTATCCGCATCCTTATTCGGATTCTCGTCCTTCCGACGCTTGCCCTCGCCCTGAGCCATACACTCAGTTATGCATCGCCGCTTTTGTTTCACGTTTCTTGTATTTTCCCGGTTTTTACCGAGTTTTTCTTTCTTTTTTTTTTGTTTCATTCAGAACTCACAAACAAGGCCGAGGCAGGGAAAAAATATTTTCGCTGTTCCACAGACGGAGAACGAGCCACATTAAAATGGCTTTGAATGGCTTTGGTCCTGTCCATTTAATCGCCTTGTCGCTGCTCAGCGGAGCGCTGATCCTGCCGCCGGCTGCCGCACAGCGTGACGAGAACGTGGGTTAATGAAGTGACACTCCCCCCGCCCCCCAAGGGCCACGCCCACTTAAGCAGCATTTTTTAATTGCAGTATCCACCGCCGGGCATCGTGAAAATGGCCAAACCCTTCCACGACTCATGTGTGGAGAAGACGGGCGTCACCGAGGGTGAGTAATCGCCTGAAAGTGAGCCCATAATTGCAACCATCGAGTGCGAAATATTTAGCAGTTAAATCCTTTCACTAAGAAGATCATCAAATATTAACAATAAGTGGAGAAAATTTACATTAACTAAAGGAATATACGAGCAACTGGTGTCTTACAGACTTTGAGAGCGTTATTAAATAATAATCTTTGGACATATTTAAATGTGATATTAAATCAAATATTTCTAAATATTTTTTCTTCTTTTGGGTTGTGCTTTATCTATATTTTATTTATGATTTTATGGGGTATGGGTAACAATATAAAAATCACATAATAATCACAAAATAATCACTTGAAATCCCAGCCTCATATTCCCTAAAAGTTATTCTTAGATGACAAATTGTTTAATAAACATGTTTCTTTTAAAATGTTACAATTTAGATCAATTTTAATATTTGGAAAACAAAATATTTGAATAGTAATGCTGACTTTTATTTATATAAAATTAATAAATTCATAAGAATTAAATACAAATTTCTAACACATTTTAATATGATATTTCACCGCAGAGGCGATCAAGGAGTTTAGCGATGGGGAGATCCACGAGGATGAGAATCTCAAGTGCTACATGAACTGCTTGTTCCACGAGATCGGGACAGTGGACGAGAATGGCGATGTGCATCTGGAAAAGCTCTTCGAGACGATTCCCCGCATGATGCGGGACAAGCTGATGGAGATGTCCAAGGACTGCGTCCACCCGGAGGGCGATACGCTGTGTCACAAGGCCTGGTGGTTCCACCAGTGCTGGAAGAAGGCCGATCCCAAGGTGAGTGGCTTTTTTTTAGTTTGGTGCACCCAAAGAGCGCAGAATTAATTCATCCTTTGCAGCACTACTTCTTGCCTTGAAACACCTGGCTGAGCCCTTTCTCCGATTAACCCGTTGCCGACCCGTTGCTGTATATATATATAATATGTATAACTATAGTGTGGTTAACTTTCTCGTAGTTTCTCAATAGCCGGCGAGTAATAAACGTGTGTGCATGCAAGCTAAGCTTTCAATTATTTGTCGACTGCCAAAAGGGAAACGCTCAGTGCGCTGAAAAGTGCGCTACAAAAAAAAACCGGGGCCACAAAAAGCAAGCACACACACACAAACAAACACATACACGCGCATATATCCTTTTGACATAATTTATACGCATTGTGAATGAGTGTACGCTTGTGTGCGTGCCACCGTGTGTAAATAAAATTATGCGTAAACTTCGCCGACAAGCGTGTTATATCGCAACATTTACATGCGAGCTGCTCCTGTTTTTTGTTCGCCTTTTGCTTTCCATTTTCAGTCAAAAGCATTCGAAATAAACGTTTAAACTGTTCGAGCGGCTCAGAGAGTCATTAGTTTGGCTCTGGCAAGGCCACCCAATATGCTACCTTCAAGTGTTAAAAAAAATTAAAATAACTTATTGCACATCAATCACTTTCCATCAGAGAACAGAAAAAAACTTTTTTACAAATGTAAGTCACAATAAATTACAATGAAAATTACTGCGTTCGTTGAAATATATTTTAATTGACTTTATAGATTTAAATAAAAGGCATCGGAAATGCACTTTAAATTATTGAGTAATGTTATTATGTAATTACAAGCAATAAGTGATTTAAACAAATTATGGGATTATCTTTAAGTGGGCTTAGGCAATAATATCATTAATATAAAGGAAACAATTATAATAGGACATTATTTTACATACTTAAATATATAAATACGTTTCCATCTTCAAATGCTGTCATAGAGCAATAGTTAAAAAAAAACGTACATTAACGTAAAGCAAGAATTTTATATTAAACATTTGAATTTTAAATAATCAATACATTTTTTTAAGTAAAAACTATACAACACACAATTTATTACATATATCAAATATACCAACCAATTCATTAGCTATTGCCTGGCTTAAAATCATAAATATTTAATGCACATATCCTTATTTGGCTTATTTACAAAATCCCTTTAAATATTAACTAAGGCACCATCTGTTAAAAACCAAAATTAAATTGAACTGCTACTAAATTTCCGTTTAAACGCCAATACATTATGATGTATTTCCCTCTCTTATTGCTGTGGCTTCAAGTTTCGGTTGCCCAACTCCCCGGAATCCCTTCCGCTGGCTGTTATATTTACAGAGCCATTAATTCTAATTTTTTTTTTTCCAATTTAACATATATTTCATTGCTGTCGGTCAAAAGTGCGCCCTGGCACCTTTGGACCCCTTATACCTCTCCCCCTCCCCTACTCCCATCCCCTTCCTCCGTGTTGGGTTTCCATTTCTGGGCGGGTTTTGCTGGGGTGGAAGTTTACTTTTTTTTTTTTATTGTTTCGACGACTTGTTGCGCAAAGCTTTTCATTTCAGGGAGTCAATGATTTATGTTTTCACTTGCGCCCCCTTTTCCAACCCCGCCCCTTTTAATGCTCTTTTTATTATTTATGCGTATTGGTTTCCATTTTTCTCTGACGCCTGAGTGAAAAGTTTGCTTTAAAAAAAAAAATGCGCTTAGCTGCGCCAATGGATTTTCCGCCCACCCCCATTAAAACTCATCTGTAATTGTCGGAAGGAGCTTAGAAAACGGATTCCTTTGTGCAGCTCATTATTGTCAGCTGGCGATTCTCAGTTGGCGTTGTCATCATTACATTTCACTTAATACTAATTTCTTTTCCTGAATCTTCCTCGAAGGAACACACACATCTGGTCCGGTCCGGTTCGGTCCGATCCGGTCCGTTCCGGAGGTCCCCAACTAATTTGGTAAATTGAAAAATTTTTGACAGCCTTCAATGAAGTGTGGCCGAGGACACTTTAGGTTGTGCGCTCCATTGGAGCCGGGATTTCGAGCCGAGCGGCGGCTCCTCCTCCGCTCAATGGATTTCCACACGAGCAGCTTGAGCCATTTAGGCAGCCAATTAGCTGCCCAAATGTTGGTTAATTTCCTGGGCGCCTGTTTTTGCTTCCTAATGATACAATCATCTAATTGATTTGCCGCCTCCAGCTCCAGCTCCTGCTCCTGCTCCTGCTCCCGGATCCTTTGGATTTCAAATTTCGTTACAGTTTACAATTCACCGCGAATTTGCAGGCTGACCTGTTTGGGTAAGCAGTTCATGCATTTGTAATTCGAGGCTGACACAGTTGGCACAGGGAACTGGGAACTGGGTACAAAATGCGAAATGCGATTGGATTGCCAACGGAAAGGAATCTGGCCACGTGGCTCTGACCGGGCTTACAATTAATGGAAGTTTAACTGTTCAATTGAAGCTGATTTTTTCCTGCTCCTGGTTGCCGTTTTCTTTCATTCGGAGCGGGGGGCGGTGGAAAGGTCTCTTTCTTTATATTTTTTATTATTTACCTACCCTTAAAGAGGGTGTTATGAATTAAATTCAATAAGTTGAATGATTCCCTATATTCATAAAAATAAATTCATTCTGTAAATACAAGGAACTAAATAATGTTTTTCCGATACCCCCTAAACTGGAAACAAAAGTAAATGATTTATCATATTCAAATCAAAGGGTAATTCAATTGTTAGGGTATTCAAATATCGACTATCCAAAGATAGATTACTTCACAGTGTTTTTTTTTAAATGAGTACAAGCGGCCGTGTGCCTTGGCCATTAGGGCACTTTGTTCATTTTTCATTTCGTTGAATTTTCTGCGCGTTGGCAAAGTTTTTTTTCTTTGCTAAACGCTGCTGCCCGCTGCCTTTGCACTTATTTTACGCTCTATTGTTCGTTTTGTTGGCCACGTCCAGAGCAGAGAGCACTCACTTTCTCGGCCTGGTCGGTTGGTTGGTTGGCCAGTCGGTCGACCCATTCATATTTTTTCCTGTAATTCTTTTCCCCACAACTTATTCCTGTCGTTTCCCGGCTCCAACTGAAAGTTAATTCAAATGGAATTTAATTTTCCTATGTTCGCATCGCGTTCGCAAGAATTTAGGTTAGTTGCAATGGCCGGCATAATTAGCATATAACCCTTGGAATTGGCCACAGTTTTGTCTTGTCCTTCGCAGTATCCGCGAGGGATCCGTGCAATTGCGGATTTGCATAAATTGGCATTGAATGCAAATTTTTCTGTCACATCGCCATCGCGGCGGAAGCGATCAAAATTGTTTTCGATGTAACGAGAAAAAGAATTGAAAACCGGCGCGAAAATCGCCAAGCTAAGCGTTAACAAACAAAACTCGATAACGAAATAAGAGAGCCAGCTCTCCCTCTCCGTCGATTTGTATAAAAAATCAAATTAGTGGGACAACCAGAAATGCCCCAACGGCTGCACAGGGAAAAAATCTAATAAGGAATATATAAAATAATTATCCAAAAATAAATGGCATGTTTATTTATCTATTATCTCAAGATATATAGTTCAACATATGTGTTATTTATATACCAAAACCAGAACTTTTGCTAAGTGTACAGCGACATGTCTACATAGACTTCAATACCGACAGAAACACCAGTAAAGTAAGTGAATTGAGGCATCAGAGGAAAAAAAAGGAGGAGAACGGGTATCGGATTGGTTTGGTTTGGTCACAGGGCCCGGGGAAAACCCTTCTTCCCAAACCCTTCCCGCTTTTAGTGCATCCGGCGATGTTGTATAGTGGCTGTTGTAGCGCCGCATGCTGCCGCTTTTTATTATCCTTTTTACATCTCCCATTTTCATTTTCATTTTTCGTTTTTTTTTTCGTTTTTTGGGCTGTTATCGGATTTGCATGCCCTGATAAATGTTGGGCGAGAAGCCGAAAAATTGTTTAAAATCGAGCAGAAACTTGTTTTGCGGTGGCAGGCCACAAAAGATTTAGCTGTTCTATATAGTCGCAACTAATGATGATTGAAAAGATTGTGGAATTTGTTCTATAATTTTGACACGCGATACCTAAAACTCAACACCAGGATATTGAAGGGTATTGAAAGTATAGAGTGGCCGATGGTACAAATTTTTGTTGATATATTTTTTCCAACTTTTTCACGGTTCATTTGCTATGCATTTTGCCATTCGGCACGGCACAAGTAAATGTTAATAGACAAAACAATTCGAAATTCAAAGAGGAACAAGCGCATTCAGCAATTACGCTCACTTGCATCGTTTTTGCCATTGCCAAATGGCCTTATGCTGCATTTAATAATTGCGCATACGCAACGTTGCCCCTTAAAGCGTGCGATCTGGAACTCGGAGTGGAAGTGGAAGTGGAAGACGTTTTATTGCCCGACGACACACATTTCACATGGCACACGGAATGATAATGGGACGACTACAAAACAGGCCCTAGACTACTCAGCTTGTAAGATTGTTCAAAACAAGCATTCACCCGAAGGAGCACATACATATACTTCAGCCTTATCCTTTGTGCTCATGTTGCTGCTGCTGCTGCTGCATTGTGGCATTGTGTCCGACTCAGCCGGTGGCGATTCATCTGCCGGAGAAAGCGGCGGAGGAACACAACAGCCCAGCCCAGCCCATCACAACACAACACAACACAAACGGCGGCCCCAGTCAAATTAACCTCCATAGTTTAATGCCTCCGTGGCCGACTTGCTACTCACTACTGACTACTGACCCAGCTGACATAGTAGTGTCAACTGGGCCCAATCCGTATGCAGCGTATATCCCAGCGGCAGGTTGATTATATATCTCCCAGGAGCCCCACCTCACCATAGCGATGGCAGCGTGAAGGGGTTTTAGAATTGTCTTTTATCATAATACACATTTATAAAGTGCATTTTAAATATTGAAGTATTTTAAAATATGGGATTAATAGGATTAACATTCCATGTTTATTTTTCCAGAAAAAAGCTTTAACTATTTTTTAATTATATTGTATTCTATTAAGTTTTCAAAAAGGGGATTTTAATGTTCCTATATAATTGTCAGATACAACCATCCCTAGATATATACCTGCAGTTCTCTTGAGACTTGTTGCAATCGTATGCAAATTATTGAGACATGTTCTATGTAAATAAGCCGGACAGCCTAATGGAGAACAAGACGCAATCGTAAACCTGGCCAGACCATTGGGACAGTTTTAGATTGCAGCCGGAGTTGGAGTGTTTTGGGAGAGCCTGCCCGGTGGGGGTCACATTGCCAAAATGTTAATGAATCAAAGGCTACGAAAAGTTTGCGGAAAACTACAAAGGTGGAACAGGAAACACACGTCGCCTGAGGAGGTGGCAGAGGAGGAGGAGGTGGAGGGGGAGTAAGAGGTGGAGGAGGAGTAGGAGGAGGAGGAGGAGGTGACAGAGGAGGAGGAGAAGGTTGAGGCAGAGGAGGAGGAGAAGGCAGAGGCGGAGACCGATGAGGATAGGGAGCCAATGGGGTTCCTGAAAGTGATGTGGGCGTGTTGATAACGAGCGAAGGCGCCAAAGTCATGCATAATTAATCATTTGTTAATTATAGACTTTGACCAGGTAGAGGTACTCCAGCTGACTCACTTGTCGTCATCCCCGGCACAAACACACAATCGTACGCACACACACACACACACACACACATTTGACACCTGGCAAAGTAATTGCCTTTGTCCACTTTGAAGTTGTTTAGTTTTTGCCCTGGGCTCATTACAACATGGGCGTGGCATGTCTCCCCCCGCCCCCCCCCGACATCCACCGACATCCTCCGACGTCCTCCGTCGTCCTCCGACACCCTCACACCCACGTCCAGGCATTTATATAAATGAACTCGTCGCAGTCGCAGCTCCCCCCGCTAAAGGAGCACAAACAGGGTCCCTGGCATCATGTGTAAACACTGAAAAAAATAACTACAAATTAGTATTATAAATTAGGTTTGAGAGACAATGGTTTATAATATATATATTCAATAATTGAAATCATATGTTGTACATTTTTTACGCCTCCAAATCCCTTGATTAATTTTTATTTCATATCTTCTTTAAATTAAATTATTATTTACACTCATCAAAATACCATATGTAAACGGTAACACCATTTTAATTATTATTTTCAACTCTCAAATATATTAAAGAAAATATATTAAATATTCAAAGCTCTTCCTGTATTTAATGAATGCAAAAAAAAAACTATAGAAACAATATCTCCTAATATTTTCTCATAGTGTATGTGTGTATTTTGGTCATAGTTCACGTGCATGCGTTGCGTCCTCACATTTCGCTCCCCTCTGCAGCTTCCTGCTACCGCTGGCTCCTCTCATCTCATCCTCCTCCCTTTTGGGGCCAGGATATGGTGGGCAGCTGTTTGGAGGGAGGGGTGGGAGGGGGCAGGACGAGTGCTTGTATGCTGACTGTACCGTGTTTGCTGCGGAACAGGAAATGAGCACCTGCTGCTTATTTATATTTTCCGCTCACTTGAATGTAAAATTACATAATATTTTGTTTTCATTTTTTCTGCTCTTGATGCTCGGGGATGCTGGGGGATCCTGGGGATGCTGGTGATGCTGCTACCGTTGCTGCTGCTTGGCACTTGTACTAGTCTGGAAATTGCTGTGTGAAAATACTTCTAGTGGAACATTTGAAGACAGCTGGCCGCAGGAGCAGGAGCAGATGCAGGGGCAGGAGCAGAAGCAGATTCATGTTTGCCTTTTAAAGAAGTTGAATCGCCGAAGCGGAGGAGCCATCTTAATTGCAGGTGTTGTTCATAAATTTAAAAGCAGTTTACAGTTTGCTACCAAAAATATGAAAAGGAAAACCGCTTGAATTTAAATTTCGAAATGTAATTAACGAAAACCAAATAAATAGGTGCTAGCTGAACATCATTCGAGATATTAGTTAACTATTCGCGGCAAATGTTTGCATTTGCATTTGCATTTCATATGGACATGAAAAGCTTTTCCACCGGCTACAAACCGCTGTGGCTCGGGAAAAAGTTCACTATTTGTTAGCTGTTTCGGTTGCAAAGTGGCAACCACAATGTACGTGAAGTGGCGATGGGACAGCCAAATGCAGAGCATCCCGGCCAAATGCTCATATGCGAGTTGTTTATGTTGTCGTTTTTGGTTTTGTTGTTTAGGTTGTTTTTGGTTGTTTTTGGTTGTTTCGGTCGTTCGTTGTCCTTTTTTTTTGGCCGCGCAATTCGGCGAATGTTTTTGTTGCCCGCATAAATTGTTGCCGCTTTTGAGTTTAAGCCAACAGTTTGTTTGCTGGTCAGCCAGCCGGGCAGCACTTCGTCTCTGCCTCCCATGGCCCCCCTGGCCCCCGCCCCTGGCCAATGAAATGCAACCGTTAGTTAATTGCTGTTGGTGTTTCGGCTGCTACATGATTGCACTTATTGGTCAGCAGTAGCATAATCAAATGTGCAACTTTTTGGGCCAAGTTGCAGCCGCATGAAAGTTTAATTAGAAATCTCGCATGCACATATGCACGGGGCCGAGATGAAATGCGAGTTGGCAAATGTAATAAGATGAACTCAATTTAAGGCAAAACTAATTTTAACTCGTAATTAAGCCACTTGCTAGTTGGCCAGCATTGCTTTGCCTTGGTAATCAGGCTTTTTCTACAACTCTGGCTCATTAAAATGAAAGCTATAAACAAACAAAAACGAACCGCTCTCACCTTACACAGCTGCTGCTGCTGTTGGAATATTTTATGGAATTTTCTTGGACCCACTTAAATGCATGGAAAGGCGCTAACTTCATTTTTCCAGCAGAGTAGTTGGCTGAACTTTTTTTTTTGCCCTAATTGAGGGCATCATTATTCGGGCAAGAGGCAGCCCTATTTTCACTCCTAATTATAAGTCAAATTAAAGATGATTTTCGGCAAGAGTCATGGATTTCCAGGGCCCTTCGTGTTTAACGTGTCATTTAATATTTAGCCAAATTTACTCGGTCACATAAATCAATGGCAAAACAACAGGCCCGGGGGCTCCCATATGAATACTCAAGTGTCTCGCCTCCGTCGCTCTCGCCGAGCAACAAATGGGACAAATTTCCATTTCAAGCCAATGCCGCATAAATGGCACATAATTTACGATACCAACGGCGGAGGAGGGGCAGTGGCAACAGAAGCAGCTAACCAAACATGCAGCTAACTATCCAAAAAGCTGGTAACAATATTAGTTAGCATGAGCGGCAACAACAACCAAGGCAGCAGCTCTGCACCGGAAGAATTCATATTTTAATTGAGTTAGTGGGGAAAACTTTGGTCTCAATACTTTACAAATTCTTAAAAATACATATATTTTAGTTTAAATAATAAAACTTTACTCTATTATGAAACAATATATATAGTATTACAACAAAATTAAGTATTTAATTAATTTTAAAAATTTAATCGAAATAAAGACTTTCGTAAAGAGCAGAAAAAATTCTTAAAAATTCTGTTTGTACAAAAAAATAGGTCAAAATCCATGAAATCAAATGAAATATGATCTTATCTCCACCTTATTTTAGGTAAAACTATTTCTCTCAGTGCTGCTAGAGCGGAATCAGAGAGTAAACTTTACATTTGCGTTGGTGTTGTTGGGAATACCCGCACCCGAATCTGGCCGGCGTCAATGTGTGAAGTAATTAATTACAAAGCAACTGATGTGTATCTGTGTGTGGGGGGTGTCTGAGTGTGTGTGCGTGTGTGTGCGTGTGCCTTGGGTTTGGGATTATGATGCATGATCATATAGCCAGCTGCACGCACACACGCAATACACTCAACCCAGGAACAGATAGGTGGGTAATGCTATCCTGGACATGAGCAGATGTTCGTCGGAGTGCGCCCCC